>CM053626.1:249389752-249414115 GCA_028646595.1 Phalanger gymnotis
CCCTCTGCTCCCAGCTCCATGCAGGATAGACCTTACCAAACAGAGACCATCCAGCCTGTTCTGGGCTAGAGCCCTGATTCCCTATGCTATTTTGTGGGTTCTGCAGTTCTAGAATTGGTTCAGAGCCATTTTTATAGGTTTTAGGAGGGACTTCGTGGGGAGCTCATGCTAGTCCCTGCTTTCCAGCTGCCATCTTTGCTCTGTCCCCCAGGCAATAAGTATTTATTAATAATAATAGCTAGCAAAAAAATTACAAATTAAAAAAACAAAAAACCCAAAATTAATAATAGCTAGCATTTATATAGTGCTTCACAAATATCTCATTTCATCCTCTTAACAACCTGGGAGGTAGGTACTATTGTTATCCCCATTTTACAGATGTGGAAATTGAGGCAGGTGATGATGATTAAGTGACTTGCTTAAGGTCAGCTGACAGTGTATGAGGAGCTATCTAAACTCAGGTTCTCCTAAGTCCAAGTCCAGCACTCCATTCACTTTAGCACTTAGCTGTCATAATATCCTTAAATACTTTGGCCACATAAGGATAAGATGAGACTCATTGGAAAAAACCTTGATGATGGGAAAAATTGAAGGCAAAAGGAGAAGGAGATGGCAGAGGATGAGATGGATAGATAGTGTCATAGAAGCAATGAACGTGAGTCTGGACAGACTTCAGGAGATGGTGGAGAGCAGAAGAACCTGGTGTGCTATGGTCCAAGGTGTCACAAAGAGTCAGACGTGACTGAATAAATGAACAGCAACAATAATACCATTACTACGTGCAAGGCACTGCTCGAAACACCAAGGATACAGCAAGAGGCAAAATTACAGTCCTGTTCTCAAGGTGCTCACATTGGAATGGGGGAGATAGCATGCAAATAATTACGTATGTACAAGGGAAGGAATGAAGAAAATAAACATTTACCACAAAATACATATAGAGTAGGTAGAAGGTAATCTCAGAGGCAAGACAGAGTCAGGGCTAGAACTCATGGTTCCTGACTCCTAGGCAGTTCAGTATATTTTTATAGCTGAATCAGACCTGCCTCCCCCAATCCTGGATAGGAAATTTGGACAGGGAAGTATTTCCTTGCTGGATAATAATGGCAGCTGGGTGGTACATTGGAGAGAGGCTTGGATTTGTAGTCAGGAAGACCTGATTTTGACTCCGACGCTTAATAGCTGTGTGACCCTGAAGAAATCACTGCCAGCCTCAGTTTACTTATCTGTAAACATAGATAATAACACCTGATTCACAAGGTTGTTGTGAAAATCAATGAAATAATATATGCAAAGTGCTTCACAAACCTTAAGGTTTATTAAGACTCCTCAGTGAGGATCAAACACTGGGACAGAAGAAGAGAGAGTGGGTCCTCTCCCCCTCTTCCCAGGGGCCAGAATCTCTCCACGTGTGATCTCATTTAGGGGTGTGGGTTGTGGGATCAGGGAGACCCCTGCTGCATTCCTGCTGAAAGAGCCCCAGCCGCCAAGCCCTCCCAGAGTCCTTCCTTCAGATGTTGTTGTTGTGTTGTGGCCTTCTCATCGCCTTGTCCTGACAATGGTCGTAAATAACTGCAGTGCTGTAGAGAAATCATTTTAACAGCAGAGAGTCAAATAAATACATTAGACTTGACAGCTTAACTACGCAGCATCCATTTGTATGGGGTGGCCATTGGTTTCTAGGGACCTCAGGTCCTCCTATTGACCACAAGAGGGCGCTCAGAGCCCAGTTTGCGCAGGTACTGCAACCTCCCCCATGCCCATCATACGCACACATTCCCCACACTCACTGAAGCCTGCCTTGGGCAGCACTTTCAAATTCAAACTCATTGAGGGGATTAATAAGGGAGAAAAAACACACATACACATTCCTTTTTCTCTCCCCTGGAGGTGGTTTTGTGTGTGTGTGTGGGGGGGGCAATCAAGAATAGATAATAATAAGTAAAAACACATCTATGTAGTGTTTTATCCCTTTGAGTTAAGTAGCAAAATATTATCATCATTATTTTAAACATACAATATTATATATACACATGTCTATAATGTTATGTATATGTGTATATGTATACATACATGCATGCATACATACATACATACATGTCCATAGATAATATTTTCATCCTGGAATCTGTATACCTAAGTCAGTTTCTTTCCCAGAGCACACAGGGCATCTCATTGTCTGGAACTCATCAGGGCTAAGCAGAAACTTGTGGTTGCTTTTGCTATGACCAAACTCCCTCCCATTCCTTCAGCCAGGGGCACCTTAACTCTAGGGAGAACAAAACAATGAGGAAAGCAAAGCAAAAACAACCCATGCTGTCCAGCAGGACAGTGCCCAGAGTGATTTGGGCTTGCTTGTGTCTCTTTTCCCCAGCCTGAACTTCCACCCCACAAGATAGATACAAGGCCAAAATAGTGACCAGGCGCCACTTCTCCCAAACTCAGAGGATCTCCCTGGAATGACACCCACAAACTTTGCATAGCCCTGATATCCAAAGAGTCCCCATGAGGCACTGATAACCCTCAAAAGGCCTTTGGAGGGGAGCAGGTTGCTGGTGAATACATAAACCTGGGGGTTGATGAAATCTCATTGAGTTGGACTCTTTAGATTTCAGGTAAAATGCCCTCTTCCTCCTGTGCTACCATTTCTCTGAACCTCCTCAGATTCAGATTCTGGTGACATAGGGAATTTAAGTTCATGGCCCTAGGTCCCCAGGAGACTCATCTCTCTCTTTCTGTTTCTGAGGCCCAGGTTCCAAAGGCACATATGACATGTTCCCCTCTCAGGGGAAGGTTAGGAATTTTGGATAGCAATTGTCCAAGTTCCAGTAAGCAAGGGGATTCCTGGGCATCTAATTAATCCCTTTGCTAAAGGTCCAAGACCCCATGATTCAAAGAATGATCTCTTATGAATGTCAACAGTGACTTCAGGCTTTTGAATTTTGATTCATATAAGTCTTCAAAAGAGACTTTTGCTTACTCACGTAAAGTGGGAAATAAGTATTTAGTACGGCGAACAGATTGCAGTTTCTTTTATAAAACCTCAGTATACTGTATTATAAAAAGCATGGACAAGGGTTCAGATTTTGACTCTGCATGTTACTGTCTGTGGGGTTTCAAGTCACTTCTCTTTGGGCCTCAGTTTCTTCATTAGTAAAAGAAGAGGACCAGATGAGCTCTAACTTCCTTTTCAGTACTAAATTTGCTGATCCCTTTGTTTGTAGGCTTCCAACAAGAGTGTAAGCTCTTATAAAGTGGGGAGAAGGAGAGAGGGAAAGGAGAGAAAGAGAGAGAGAGAGAGAGAGAGAGAGAGAGAGAGAGAGAGAGAGAGAGAGAGAGTTTTCCTGGAACTGCTAGTGGGAAATTTTCTCCACCAAGGTAGATCAATAATTCCTCTGTAATTTGTACATTTTGAGAGTTTCTTGTGGCCAGTTGGTCAGGGGGTAAGCACATGTCAGAGGTAGCACTTGAACCAAGGTCTTCCTCACTCTAAAATTAGGGTTCCATTCACTCTACCATACTGTTTCTCATTGTCTCATGTTGTTGTTCAGTCGTTTTCAGTCATGTCTGACTCTTCATGACCCCATTTGGGGTTTTCTTGGCAAAGATACTGGAATGGTTTGCCATTTCCTTCTCCAGCTTATGTTACAGGTGAGGATATGGAGAACTGGTAAACAGTAGAATAGGTGAATCAGAGATTATGAGATTCTCTGCCCCACAAAGCTTAATGAACAGAATGGAACTGGGTTTTGTTTTGTTTTTTAGAACCGGGTTATACACTGTGGTTTGCTGGTAGATGTTTAACAACCAGCTTTCTGAAAAATAATGTATACACAACACACTAAAGTTTATTCTGCATTATTTATAATTTGTTCATTCTAGACAATCAACTAAACAATAAACGAAGCCCCGATTTCTAGCACTGATGATTTCTGAGGTGCAAATGATTATACTGAAAATTTAACAATTGGCACTCAGGAGCCGGCTCCCATACATTCCCATATTCAATTCTTCATGGAAACAGTAGAATGGCTGAAATGACCTTGGAGGTTTGCTGGATCCCTATTTTCTTTGAATCCGAAAGGTTTAGTGTTTCCAGGAGGACAATAAGTGTAATGCAGTTAGAGCAGTGACAAGTACGTATTTCAAATGCATTTTCCTCCCTTTTCTTTCCTCCATTGCTTTCTTTCCTTTTCTCTCCTGACTATTCCTCATATCATTCTTTTTAAAATTTTTTTTAATTTGTTAAATTTTATTTTATTTTTAATTTATGGAATAAAGCAAGCATTTCTAAAACATAGTGGAATAAAACAAAAAATTATTGTATATACAACTGTAAATAGATTATGTACAACTTGCTATTCCCTTTAAATATATAATAAACTTATCGTGTAACTTTCTCTTGTTTTTTCCTTTTTTTCTTGCTCCCGCTCCATAGAGATGGTTACCATTATACATACACACACTCTTACATATGTATGTATACACATGTATATATAGTAAAAGCATTCTATACATCTATTTATCCGTCCTTAATATTTAGTCTATCGGTCAATAAGTACTTATTAAATGCCTACTATGTGTCAGTCACTGTGCTAAGTACTGAGGATGCAAAGAAAGGCAAGAGATAGCCCCTGTTCTTAAGAAACTCATAGTTTACTAATAGAGGAGACAATCAAAAACACCTATATACAAACAAGATATATACAGGATAAATTGGAGGTAATCAACCAAAGGAAGGCACTAGCATTAAGGGGAATCAGACAAGGCTTCTTGTAGAAGCTGGGATTTTATCTGGGACTTGAAAGAAGCCAAGAGAGCCAGGAGGCAGAGATGAGCAGGAAGAGTTTTTCAGGCTTGGGAGACAGCCAGAGAAAATGCCTAGAGCTTGGAGAGAGATGGAGTGTTTTGTGAGAGGAATGGTGAGGAGGCCAATGTCACTGGGTCACATGTGTATGGAGAGGAGGGTAAGGGTAGGAAGAGCTTAGAAGAGCTTCAGACTTCGGCTTCTCCCTAACTAAAAAACAAACAAAAAAATCACCTTCAATTTCACCTTCTTCAGAAAACTCAGTTAGCAGTACACTCTCCCTCCTTCCACTTAAGACTAAAAGAAAAAAAATAGTTTTAAAAGCAAGGAGGCAAAAGAGGGAGAGAAGGGGGAAAAGAAAAAAAAATCTGCTTCCCAACATTTTGTTCTTTGCCATTTAAACTTCTGGAGGCAAAAACCATGCAATCTGTACGTTTTGTATCATGCTTGCTTCCTTATGGGAATTTCATAAATTGATGATGATAACCAAGCACATTTCTTTTAAGTCCTCAGACATCCAGTCTTTATTGCTTTATAAAGTCTGCTCAGGGCATAGATGAAGTGAATCTGGTGAGATTTCTCCCTGTCTATTCAGCAAATTCTCTCTCCAAATGGAGGCTAGGCCTGTTATGCAGCCCACGTTCTGAAGGAACAACATAGATGGCGTACCGTGAGGGTGAATAGGGCTGAGGGTCATTCAAGAAAGTGGAGATGTTGTGGGTGCTGCTGAGGCGAGTTCTTGGGACACTAGGCCTCAGTGGTGCTGCAATGAGAAAGGGAAGACCTAGATCTGAATCCCAGCTCCGTTTCTTAGTACCTGTATGATCTTCAGAAATCCATTTAATGAGTTTCAGCTTTATCTCCCAAATAAGGACGTGGGGCTAAATGACCTCCAAGATTCTTCCTAGCTCTACATCCATGATCTTATGAATCCTTTGAGTGTGGTGGAAGGGAAAGGGTCTTTAATAGAGAAAAATCATGGGGGAGTGGAGTGAGCACTGGCTTGGGGGAGGAGGGAGAGGAGACTTGGGTTCTAGTCCCGGCTCTGCCATATACAGGCTAGAATTCTGACTTCTACAACCCTCAGTTTCCCCGTCTACAACATGGGAATAATAATGCCTAGTATCTACTTCACAGGGCTGTTGTGAGAATCAAATGAAATAATAATGAGTGTATATGCTATACAAATGTCAGCTACTGTTGATTAAAGAGCCATCTGGAAAACCTGTCCTGATAAAAATAATAATAACCAACATTTATATAGTACTTTCTATGGGCCAAGAACTGTACTAAGTGCCTTACAATTATTATCTCATTTCACCTTCACAAAAGCCCTGGGAGGTAGAGGTTGTTATTACCCCCATTTTGCAGTTGAGTAAACTGAGGCACACAGAGGTTAAGTAACTTGCCCATGGTCACACAGCTAGTAAGGGTCTGTGACAGGATTTGAACCCAGATCCATCTTACTGTAGGTAGACTTTATCCAAAGCACCACCAGCAACTTGCCTCTAGATTTCTCTAATGTTTGCTCCCAAAAAAGACAATTAGAAAAGTTAAAATTTTATTCGCTATCTCTTCTTCATCTTGATCATAAATAAATGCAATCCATAAGTGCTTGAAAATGTCTAATATGAGAGTTACAGAAATTGCCTGTTCTATTTAATTGAAACACTAATCCTCCTTCACTCTCCCGTATCTGGGAAGCCCACAAATGGGCATATTTTAATGGTGGCCAAAGTAGGTTTTGGCTAGCAATTCATAGGGTCATATATTTAGAGCTGATCTAAGTCTCTGAGGCCATCAATCCAAGCCACTCATTTTACAGATGAAAAAACTGAGACTCAAAAAGATCATGACTTGCTCAGAATCTCATAGGTTTTGTTCATCTGAGGTAAGATTTTAATTCAAATCTTCCTAACCCAGTGCCCTACTTTCTATATCCAAAGATATGAAGATCTAGGTGAGATCTTAACTTAAACTTAACTTAAACTTAATACTTAACTCATAACTTTTCACTATCTTAAACTTCACTTAAACTCATAACTTTTCACTATCAAAACTAATAATACACTGAGAGCACATGTAGTCATACATGACACAGCCACTATGAATAACCAAGTCATTACACATTGTAGAAATAGGTTAAGAAAAACCCCATGTCCCTATGAATAGATGTAAGCCATATAATGTATACTCAGGTCAATACAATTTCTTGGGGGCCTAGTGGTTAGTCTTATGGTTCATTAGTCACGTTGGCTATTTCTATCAACATGTGGGCTAAGTCCAAACAATTTGCCTCATTGTAAACTAATGCAATTGCAGTTTTATGCTGATTTTGTGAAATATAAATTCTGATCATTTGTAGCCCACACCATAGTGTGATGCATCATCACCTGCATGCGAAGTATCATTAGGATCCCAAAACTCAAGCTTGGACAAATAGCTCCTACTGGTAAGAAAATACCCCCAAACATTCCAGGTCACTCTATAATATACTGTCAACAAACAGATCAGTTAAAGATGTTACCTCTCTGGTCTGGTATTGCAATGCCTTCTTCTCTCTCACCTCCCTCCCCCATCTGACCCCAAAGTCTTACTTTAATTGGTTCATCTTTGAACATGCTTTGATGGACCTACTCTCTCTAGGAAAAAGATCCTAGTAGGTTCATGTCTGGGAATAGGGAATAGATCCTATCTCCTTGAGCCAGACCAGAGAGAGCTTGGAGCTCAATCTACTGGTCACCAGAAGCAGACTTTGCCCTTCAAACTGCTGAGGTCTTTGATTGACTGGTTTAACTGCTAGAGGTCATGGAGAGACTTAACAAGGCTATTAATGGAATCTGTCCTTTTGTTGACTTCCTAGGATGTTAGTCAGTTGTTGTAGGATATTGGTGAGGCTTGCTACAATAAATGATGTTTGTTCATTGATTTGTGTAAACTTATGTGTCCCATATACAAGGCATACGTGGATGCACATGGATTAGGGTATTCGGACTTTGGGTGTATTTTCAATTTATAATTTAACTCATTATCTACCTTAGCTCACTGTGTCTCTCCTGACTTTAAAAACAACCAAATAATAATAATAATGAGAATGATGATGACGATGATGATGATGATGATGATAAAAGCTGGGAGCTTCTAAGGTCAATAAACGCAGTTTTCACCTTGCTTACCCACTAGGCAAATTACAGACATTGAAGCAGTAAAATATTTAATCACAGAATCTCAGAATCAGAAGGCTGTTCAATTCAATGCATAGCTGAATAAGAATTCCCTCTGTACTAGGAGTTAATTTTTTTAGTGTCACAGACCCCTCTAGTGACAGTCTGAAGCCTATAGCCTTTTTCTCAGGATAATTTTTTAAATGCATAAAATACATAGGATTACAAAGCAAACCAATGATATCGAAAAAGAGTCATGCAAGTATTTATAAAACCAAATGTACATACCTCGGTTTGAAAACTCTCTCTGTCTTCATCATTGACAATAAATAGCCAACCAACCTTTGCTTGAAGATATTCACTTAAGGAGAATCCAGTATGGCTTGGGAAAATCTAGTACGCTTTTGAATAGCTCTAAGAGTCGGGACAGAATCTTTAGAATATAGCAATAGAAAATTTATCCCATCGCTTATCCTTGAATAAATGCCTTCTCCACCTTTTCGGACCAGAACAACCTGTAAAGGAAGCCCCTCTAAGTACCTAAATGGGAAAAGTATGCCAAAGATCCTGGCATGACCAGAACAAAGGTTGGGAAGCTTCACCCATATGGCGTTTAGATCCCTGTTTGGCTGGTCCACTGGTCTCCACAGTTTGTCACCATGGGAGTTCTCTTCTTTTCTCTGTCCCTGTCCCTATCTCTATCCTGACTCCCCAGAACTCTATAATACTTTCTGAGCTGGCAAGAATGCTGCAGCAAAGCTTAATGAATGAAAAAATGTAAAACAAGTGCTATGAGTCAGGCCCTGTGCTAAAAACTAAGGACACGAATACAAAATTTAAACAGTCGCTCCCCTCAGGGAGATACATTATAATAGAAATGACAACATGTATGTGGAGTGATGACCAAGGGAAGAAGGTGACCGTGGAATCACAAGGATGCCAAGTTGACCCATGGGCCAGTTGATTGATGCTCCCTTTCCAGGAACAATGGCAATATGGTAGTTTTAGTTTAATCACTAAACCCAGAGGAAGAGGTGGAAAATGGGTGAGGCACAGGAGCAGCAGGAAAGTTAGCAAGAAGACCAAGGTGGAAGACTGGATGTAATGGGAAGCAAGGTTTGAGTTGGTGATTTGGTTCTGGCTAGATAGAGTAAGCTAGTTATTAATGGTGGCTCGGTTGCTCCATTTTCTTTTCCCAGGCTTCTGCTGCGTAGCACTATATACAGTAGACATTGCCCTAGAGTTGGAGTCATGAGCCATTGGTTCACAGTCCACCAGCCCTGCTGCTTATTACCTGCTCGACTTCAGGCAATTCACTTAAGTTCACATATACTTGGTCTCGTCATAGATAAAGTGAGGGGGTTGGATGAGATAATTTCCAAGATCTCTTCCAGTTTTTGATCCCATGGTCCTTTGTATAACCAGACCCAGACCTCCCTAGAGGCAGAAAACCTAAATTCAAATCTGGCCTCAGATACTTACTAGGTGTGTGACTCTGGGCAAATGACTTAACTTGCCCCTGTTTCCTCAACTGCAGAATGAGGATAAAAAAAGAGTACCTCCCTTCTATAATTGTTGTGAGAATCAAATGAGATATTTGTAAAGCACTTAGCACAGGGTCCATCACATAGTAGGAACTTAACAAACACTTGTTTCCTTCCCTCTCTCCCTCCCTCCTTCTCTCCTTTCCCTCTCTCCTTCTTTCTTTTTCTCTCTTCCTCTTTCTTTTTCTCTCTCCCTCTTTCTTTTTTTCTCTTTCTCTCTCCTTGCCTCTCTTCTTCCTTCTCTCCCACTCCTTCCTTCCCTCCTGCTTCCTTTCTTCATACCTTGGGGACTAAGGTCTCATGGGAAATGTAGTCTGCTTTTTTATCAGATATGCCTCTGTTTTACTTACTTGAATAAGTATATATATCTATTTGTTCATTAATATGAATAAAGACAATCGGAACAGTAGAAAAGAGCCCTGAATTCAAGGAGTTAGGAAATATATTATGGCCTGAATTCTGCCACTAACTGAGGGAAGAATCCATGCCCTGGGTTGTCATATGTGATCTTGGAAACATGACCATCTTCTTTCTCTGGGCCTCCTTTTACAAATTTCCTTCTTTATAAATTGAGGAGGTTGGGCTGGCTAATCGTTAAGGTTCCTTTCAGCTTTAAAAATCTGTGGTTCTAATTTGCATTATTGCTGTGATTTTTTTCCCCCACATGCAAACTAATTAGTGTCTGAAGACTCTGAGAAAACAGTGTCATATAAGCAAACTTTGATAGAGGGAGTTATTTTAGAAATAAGAAACAAGCTCAGGAATTATTAACTACATATTGAGCAATAACTTTAAGGTGCTTCTGGACAAATGAGGAGTTTTTATGATTATTTCACATCTTATTTTGGGAAAGCACATCATTTGGGATGCCACCTAGTGTGGAAAAATAATTTTGCAATTCCCTCAGATGTGGGGAAAGAGTAATAACTTCATTTGCTCCAATGATATTATTATGGGCAAGACCATGTGAGTGCTAGGAGAGATGCAAAGATAAAAACAAGGTACAAAGTCATTCTATGTGGTCCCTGAGAATTTCTGTCAGCACAAGGTGCTGTTTGTCAGAAGTGTTGGGGCAATGGGAGAGACAGAGAGACAGGACAGACAGAGATATATAGAGAGACACTGATGGAGAGACGTGGGAGAGAGACAGGAGAGTTGGAGAAAGATGGAGAAAAATAAGAGAGACAGAGAGAGAGACACATACAGGAGAGATAGAGAGAAATGGAGGGAGAGAGAAAGGGGGGAGAAGGGGGAGTGGGAAGAAGAGGGATGGGGGATATCATTTTTGTTTATCCCATTAGTCTACATTAGCCCATAGGCTCAATCTCAGTCATGGCATTAGCAGTATCAACTCAGTATAAATCTTTCAAGCTCTGTGAGCCTTTTGGCACTAAGTAAGGATGACAACAGAAATGATGATGATTATTGTAATAGTTTGCAAAAAGCTTTCTCAGGGACCACATATTACCTATATTATCTCATTTAAGCATCACAACAACTCTATGAGGCATATGCACTATAAATATTATCCCCATTTGACAGGAGAAGAAACTAAGCCTCAAAGCAATGAAATCACTTGCCCATGGTTACACAGCTAGTAAATGTCAGATTCTGGATTTGAACCCAGGCCTCTACAACTCTTAAGACCTTATCAGTGAAGAAAATGATGTTGGTGGATGATAGTAAGCAATTATGATCCTAACACTGACATCACAGAATCTCAGAGATGGATGAGATGTCAGAGGTCTTTTGGTCTGAACCTTCCCTGGAAAAGAATCTTCTCCATACCATACTTGATAATTGGATATTCCAATGTTTGCTTAAAGACCAGATTGCTTTTCAGCTTCTCATTCCTGCTTTCACTTAGTAAACATATAAAGTAACACACACATAATATAGAGGCAGTTTATGGAGTTGCAAAGAAAATGTAGAATGTGCCCCCCTGATAACTGATATCCTGACCAGCAAAGAGATCCATGCTGGGAACAGGTGAATGGAGTGGGAGCACAGAGGGGGCAGATGAGCTGGGATTAAGTTATACAGAGGCAGAAAAGAAGAGTATTCAGGAAGGCAAAAGATTGTGCAAAATAACCATGTTTTCCAAGCTGTCAACCTTACTCTTTCCAGGGAGCATCGAACATTAAAATCAGCTTTTAAGAACGGAAAAAAAAATAAAAACAAGAAGAAATCAGTGGGGAGAGAGTGCGTTACTCATCCCCCACATGCTGCCTAAGCAAATCTGTGCAATTTGAGCCCGAGTTAAGCAAAATCTTCAAACGATCTGATTTTCGTGTTTTAATTTTTAATTTTGCTTGCACTTTGATGGTTATGAGCAGCTGTGGCAGGCCATCATGTTACCTGTTACCCACTCGCTAATTCTACACGCCCATTATACTGCTGTTGCCTTGCAGATATATGTTGAAGTTGTCAAGAAAAACAAAGGCAGCATGGGGGAGGAAGATTTGCTCCAGAGGCACATGTAGAAAAGCAGCTGGCAAACAGTGTCCTTCGAACCCTGGAAACAGGCCACTAGAACAGAGCTATCAGGGATGAAATTGTCTCCCATTCTAAAAAGCCCCATATACCCAGTGGTGGGAGGACAGGCACATCTAGAGTGAGGCCCCTGAATTACAAGGATCACATCACTCAACACTCTCTGGAGAGAAGAAAAAAAAGACATGGTCTCCAAGCTCTGACCTGTGGTTGCTGGAAAAGTATTTCTGATTATTCGAGGATTTGTGTGCTAATGTCCATGGGTAGCTAGAGTCCACTGCTTCCCATTAAAGTAAAAACATTTATCTGACCAGATGAAGCCACTCTGAGATTATTCCAAGAGCAAATGTCCTTTAGCTATTTTGTGCCTGATGTTTGTCTTCCTGTGGTGTCTCTTATCTAGGGACTCCATGGATTTCCTGAAAATCAATACAAGAAGCTGGAGAGTAGATAGCAGAAATTAACAGTAAGAACTGTGCTGGAAAAAAAAAGCTGAAGAAAACATCGATCAATCGACTAGTGTTTGATGAGTACCTACTACGCGCCCAGTATTAGGCAAAGTCCTAGAGGTCTCTAAAATAAATATAAATAAATAAATATGCCCTTGAGAACAGACTGGTGGGTAGGTGAGGCTGGGGTGGGGGGAGGTGGGGAACTAAGTAGTCTCTAGGAAAACATAATATGGTATATAATCAAGTCCCACAGTGTATAGTTTAGTATCCAAGTGCTTAGAGAAGGCTGATGATGGCTGGAGTTTTCAGAAAAGGCATGACAGAAGGCAAATCACTTGAGTTAGGCCTCAGAAGGTTGGTAGAGAGGTGGATAAGTGGAGAAAAGTGGAGTATGCTTTCGAAACATGAGAAATGTGATATGTGTGCCTTCACTAGCATGACTTTTCTAACTAATCCCTTGAAGGAAAGTATCTCTTCTCTGTTTCCCAGAATGCCTAGAATGTACACAAGAGTTATTCAAAGAAAAAAAAAATTAAAGTGTCTTTAGTCATGCTGAGGAAGCCTGAGCTAACTCAGGAGTTTTAAGATGGCAACATAGAATAGTAGAAAAGACTTGTCATGAAGTGCCAGGGTCTAATCTTGCCTTAAACCTTTATTTCCTCAACTTTTGCCCATTCCGTGAGTCCTGAGCTACTCAGGACTCATCTGGGCTGCTTGACTGCTCAGACAGCTTGGATAAGATGGGAGTCATCAACTTTATTCCTTCTGGTGAAATGGAGGATCCCTAGGCCTTACTATCTGTCCTTCCTCTGCTTCCAAACATCCTTTAGACCTTACCACCTGCCCTGACTCCATACCATCTAATTCTAGCACTGTCCTCCAATACACTGATATAACTGAAGGACACCCCCCCCAGTCTTCTTATCTTCCCCTTAGAAATTCTGGACCTTTCTACCTAACCTATCTATATATCTTGATTTTCCTTTTTAAAATCCCCAGTGTTTCACCTATTACTTGACAAATAGTAATTAATATATACTTTTGATTAATTTATAGCTGTGGGACACTAAGCAAGTCATTAATCCCTCTAAGTATTAGTAACCTCATTTGGGAATAATCATGCTTATAAGTACTTACCTTATAAGATTCTTGGGCAATTTAGATGAAATAATATATGTAAAGAATTTTGTAAGTCTCAAAGTAAAATATAAACAAGTGATAGTATATGTATCACTGTAGTCAATGATGATATCTACCTTAATCATTCAATCACTGATACCTCATCATAGCCAAAGGAACCTCATAGGACCGTTGATTTGAAACTTCATGGGCCCTTGAAGGTGACCTAGACCAACTCCTTCATTTACAATTCAAGAACTGAGGGCCATAGAAGTTAAGTAACTTGGTCACAGTTACATAGGTAAGTAAATATCAGATTAGGAACTTGAACCTTGGTTCTCTGATTTTCTCTGACTCTAAAGCTATATTAGTTTGCTTCCTATATTATGTGGAATTTGGCTTTATTTCACTAGCAGTGGAGACATTTTCTCAGTAATTTTATAGTTTTATAGGCAAGGAAATGTTTTCTTGGCAATTTCATACTCCTTTTGACAGGCCACATTCTTTTTAGCTAATTCAGCTTTCCCATTTTCATGGGCATTCCTTATTGAGGGTAAACAATAGCTTTGGTGGCATTTTCCAAAATTTGATTTGGTACCATCTTCAATCCATCGATGAACATTTATCAAGTGCCTACTAAGAGCCAGGCATTATGATAAGTGCTGGAATCTTAACAGCTGAGGACTTTGGTTCTAAAACCATAAACTTGATTGAATGAGAAATGTTTGTGTCAAGAAAGAAGACTACAATCTTTGCATCTAAAACTAGTAAATTTTATCTGTGTCAAATATTTATGAATAAGAATAAAAAGGAATGTCAAATATTTATGAAATGATGCCACCCATGCCTGGATGTAGGGCAAGGATAGGGTGGAATACGAGATGACTATGTAAACAGGAAGAGTGGCAACAGAAAAGTCAGTGAAGCATTTGGGGGATGTTGAGATAATGAAATATTTGCCTTCATAAAATGATGGCTGGGTAAAAGACTTTTGCTTCTAAACCATTTGCTCCTTGAAGTACAATGTTGGAGGGTCCACCTCTGGGTACAACTGGTCTGACTACTTTGATAGCACTGACTGATGGGTTTGACTGATTTTTCTTTTAACCGAACAAACTGGATGTTTGACCGAATTGACTGGATCGACCCGCTGTTTTGGCATTATGTGAACACAGCCAGTAAGTGCTGATGCAGCTACAGAATTGTAGAAATTAATCCTGAAAATGGTGGTGAAGGAAATCCAAGCCTGACTCAGAAACCATGCTCAGTCCGTGAAAGCTGATCAATTTCCCACTCTCTAATTAAAACAAGCCACCAAATACCACTGTAGCACAAAATCTAGTGCATTCCTTGGTGATGAATGTGAGCAGCTTGCAAATTCCTTCTTGCTAGAGGATGGTGATTTCTTGTGCAACAGCAGGTAAACAGAAAACCTGCTGGCAATTCATGTTCTGTAATGTGTATAGATCCACACCCTCAGCCCCCAGACACAGAAATCCCGTTTGAACTGAATTCATAAAAATATCTTTACCATGGAATAAGGTTTGGTGTAAGAGATGTGAACTGCTTGATTTGCAGTCAGATGACCTGGATTTGTCACCTGCTGCCTGAGTGACCACAGGAAAGTTCACCTCAATTTCTTCATCTGTGAAATAAAAAAGTTGGACTAGATGTTCTCTATGGTCCCCACAAACTTGAAATCAATTATTATTTGAAATTGACTCGTTCTAAGAGAGGCATTTGCCCTAGACAGAGAAACCATGTGATATGGGCAATAAAGAACATTCATTCATTCAATAAACATTCACTAAGTGACTACAATATGTAAGATAGTGAGGCCACTAAGATAAAATATGAATGAATATGTAATTAAGGGATTACTTTGTGCCAAGCACCATGACAAACCATAGAAATACAAAAAGAGAAATCTAGACAGTTGCTACTCTCAAATAGCTCATATTCCAATTACCAGAGAGTGAATGTAGAAGAGAATTCAGTTGCAGGGCTGATGGAAGGATCCAGAAATCCTAAGGGTTCAATAGATAGGTTGGTGATCAGATGATAAGTCCCAGGGGTCTTTAGAATACATAACCAGATCAATGCACAGGGGTCTTTAAGGCCCAAAGGTAGGGCAATTGGTAATGACCCTAGGACTCAGGAGAAGGGCAGACTTTAAGGTTTGATGGTTCTTACTGGAAGGATTAGAATTAATGACTTCAATCTCATGCGAACAGAGTGAACAGTCATAGCACTCTGTCTACCTGTGTCTACGTGGACTGAGGCAAAAGGAAGGAGTCAAAGGAATGGGGGAAACAGTGCCTCTAGGAGCTTATATCCTTTGGGGGAGGGGGAGGTTAGAAGGATAAAGACTTGTCCACAGGCAAGTATAATGTAAAGTAGGAAGCAATAAACAAAGGAAAAACTAGTGAACATATAGCCAGAAGATCTGGGTTCAAGGGCCAGCGCTGGCACTTTGGGCAAATCATTTGATCTTTCTAAACTTCCGTTTCCTCATCAGTAAAGGAAGGGGGGTATTTGGAATGTATTACATATTCTTTCCAATTTTAGGTCATCCATCATTCAATAAACATTTATTAAGCATCTAATACATGCCAGGCACCGTGTTAAGCATTGTGGAAACAAAAAAAAAAGGCAAAAGACAATCTTTGCTCTCAAGAAGCTTACAATCCAAATTGGGGAGACAATATGCAAACAAATATAAACAAAATGAATTATATACTCAGAAGCTAAATTGTAAATAATTAACCTAGGAAAGGCATTAGAATTTAGAGGGGTTGGAAAAAGTTTTCTGTAGACAGTGGGATTTTAGTTGGGAATTAAAAGGAAGCCAGGGAGGTCAGTAGTCAGGGTGGAAGAGAGAGAGAACACTAAGATATGGAGTGTCTTGTTCCTGGAACAGCCAGAAGTAAGGTATAAGAAGACTGGAAACATAGGAGGGAGCCAAGTTATAAAGGGCTCTGAATATCAAACAGAGCATTTTGGTTTTGATCCTAGAAGCAATAGGAACCTCTTGGAGTTTGTTCAATAGGGGAATGAAATGATCAGATCTATGATTTAGGAAAATCAGTTTAGCAGATGGGGAATGGACTAGAGTGGGAAGGCAGGCAGACCCAGCAGCAGGCTGTCACAATGTTCCAGGTGTAAGGTGATGAGGGCTCATACCAGAGAGGAGGCAATGTCAGAGGAGAAAGAAGGTGGTGTAAATGAGAGATGCTTCAAAGGTAAAATTGACAGGCCTTGATGACAAATGGGATATGGGCTGGGGGTGAAAGATAATAAGGAATCTAGGATAACCTAGGTTGTGAGCCTGAGAGACTGGGAGGATAGTGTTGCCCTGCACAGTAATAGGGGATGTAAGAAATTGGGAGGGTTCAGGGGGAAAGATAATGAGTTCTATTTAGGACATGAGTTTAAGATGTGCACTGGACATCCAGGTTGAGATGTCTGAAGGCAGTTGGGGATGAAAGATTGCAGGTCAATGAGTTTGGGGCTGGTTGGGTAGATTTGAGAATCATCAACAAAGGGACAATAATTAAATTCACGGGAACTTATGAAATTAACAAGTGAAGTAGCCCAGAGGAGGAAGAGAAGAGGGCCCAGGGCAGAACCATGAGGGCCACTTGCAGTTAGAGGGCATGATCTGGAAGAGGATCCAGCAAAGGAGGCATAGAAGGAGCAGTCAGATGGGAGGAGAACCAGGAGAGAGAAGTGTTTCAGAAACCAAGAGAAAATTAAAGAGAAGAACCTGATCAGCAGTATCAAGGGCTGCAGGGATGTCAAGAAGAATGAGGCCTGAGAAAAGGCCATTGGATTTGGCAATTGAGAGGTCATCAGAAACTTTGGAGAGAGCACTTTCAGGGGAATGATAAGGTTGGAAGACAGATTGTAAAGGGGTTGAGAAGAGAGAAATAGAGGCATCTATTGTAGATGCCTTTTTTGAGTTTAGTTAGAGATATAAGATGAAAGTTGGTGGGGATGGAAGGATCAAGTGAGGTTTTTTCAGGATGGGAGAGATATAGGCATGTCTGTAGGCAGTAGGAAATGAGCCAGTAGACAGGTAGAGACTGAAGATAAGTGAAGAAGTGGGGATGGTAGAGGGGGCAATCTGCTGGAGGAGACAGGATGGAATGAGATCACTTGTGCAGGCAGAATAAGAAGGGCCACCTCTTCCTGTGAGACGGGGTGAAGGAGGAGATAGTGGCAGCAGACATCTGAGTGGTGAGATGAAGAAGAGGGGGAAAGGAGGAGCTCATGGCAAATGGTCTCAACTTTTTCTGTAAAATATGCAGCAAGTTTCTTAGTTGAGAGAACAGGGAGAGGAGTCATCATGGGAGGATTTCAGGAGGGATGGAAAAGTTTGGAAGAGGCATCATGGAGAGTGGGATAGTGAATTCATAAGTGAGGTATAAACATATTATCCAGCAGCAGGGAGGGCCCAGTTGAGGTCATGTAACAAATTTGTAGTGGACCCATCAGAATGGTTGCATTTTCTTCATCTTTGTTTAGCAGCCCATGAGTAGGAGTGAAAGGTAACAAACAATGGCAATGATCCAAGGCTAAGGCTTTATTGAGTATTATTAGCAATATGATAAGGGGACTCAGGATTTAAAAGAGGAAGATAACACGGAGTTGAATTGATTGACCAAGAAGTCAAGATAGGGAGAGGAGAGAGTGGCTAGTGTAGGGGACATAGCCTGAGAGAGAAATGAAGGGCCAAGGGACTGAAGGTCACAAAGCAGATGAGAACTAGATTTTTGTAAGGGAAGGCAGAAGAAAAAGTGAAAAGCCAATAAATTATGGTCAGATAAGGGGAGTTCAAAATTCTTAAAGGTAGAAGTACATTTGTAGGTGATGGTAATATCAGGGGTATGGCCATCTTTGTGTGTGGCTGAGATGGGATGGAAGAATAGCTCATGAGAGGTGAATAGATGAAGAACTCAGTAGTTAGGGTACTTATGGATAATTGATAATAATTGATAATGATAATATATAATTGTTGAAGTCTCTCAGTGTAAGAGCAGGAGTTGGGGAGGAGAGACAAATTGTGGTAATCAACTCATTGAGAAAGGAAGGGAATCTGTAGACAACATTTAACAAAATTTTGATTGAGTGCTATATATTAATGACACGTACATGAAAGGGAGAGAGGTTACTGATTTGATGCTGGAAGTGGGGGTGGGAGAGGCAACCTAGAAGTGGCAATGAAATATTTCAACTCCCCTGATCAGCAAGCTGAGGAGAATGAGTGAAGTCAGTACAGTAAAGGATGGCCAAGGAGACTGTGTCATCAGGGGAAAACCAGGTTTCAGTAAGTGCTAACAGATGGAAAGAGCAGGGGAGGAAGTGTTTTAAGATGAAGGGAAGCTTGTTGCCTATAGAACAGGCATTATGGAGGGCACAGTGGAAGGACTAGGTGGAGTTAGATTGAAACTTTAAGGTGGGAGGGTTGAGGAAGATGAGAATGAGGAATCAGACGGTAAAGGGGTATGGAATGGGGTTTGGTGATGCTCTACATCATTAGTGTAGATGCTGATTCATCTACACTGATTGTACAGTGTACAGTGATTCAGAGACACTGGGACATGAAGGGTACAGCCAGGTGTGAGAAAGTCATTGTTGTGTAGAGGGCATCACTTCTTTACCCTCCAAAGACTGGTACAGAAGGATATGGGAGGCCCGAAGTCAAGGGGCATTATTCTTCTTTGTACCTGAGGCTTTCCACATCCCAGTTTGGAGACTGGGTTGGCAGCAGGAGATAGAATTTGCCTTGTGCTAATATAGCTGGATGAAGTTGCTTTGTAAGCTCTTTGAGAAAAGAGACCATTCCATTTATGTCTTCATGTCTCTAGTACCTACTATAATGCTATCACCTAATAGGTATTTGATAAATGCTTAGTGATTATTTAAATGATTAATTCTATGAAGTCTTCCTTGAAAAGGGATTTTGTATAGTGAAGTAGAAAAAAAAGATATTTATATTATTAGCCTTTTGTAGTAGATTTATTTCTCTGTTATGTAAAGTCATTTATTACATTTATTAAGTATCTATTGTTTACAGAGCAACACATTACTTGTGGCAGGAAATACAAAATTTTAATTGGACACCGTTCCCACTCTCTTAGAACTTAGAGTTTCATTGGGAGGATAAGCAATAGATAAACAAAGACAGCTACAATGAACTATATTACATTAGAAGTTCACTAGAGTTTTAGAACAATGTACTTTGGGAGGATTGTGCCACAAGGAATAGTCTCTACCAATGTAGAGAAACATGGGAAGGGGGTAAGCATTTTTATATAGCACCTACTATGTGCTAGGAACTGTGCTATGAGTTTTACCAGTATTATCTCATTTGAGTCTTGCAATAACCCTAAGAGGTTGGTACTATTATCACTGCCATTGTAAAGGAAGAAACTTGTGGCAAATAGATATTATTTGACTTGCCCAGGGTCATGCAGCTATTAAGTGTCTGAATTCAGTTCTTCCTGACTCCAGGCCTAGTGTTCTATCCACCACAACACTAGCTGCTTCTAATATGATCAAGAATTCAGGACATAAAGAGAAGGGAGGGAGACATTTTAGGCAAAGAGAATGACATGAGTAAAAGCCCCAAATTTAGAAGTCCCAGGACATGTTTGGGGAGTGGAGCAGGCAAAATCTCTAATTTTGGCTGGAGTGTAATACACACAAGGAAGTACTGAGAGCTAAAGCCCCAAATGTGGCAGATTGTGGAGGGCTGGGAAAGATCACCAGGTGAGTGTGAACTTTACTCAGGAGGCCACTGAACATTTTTGAACAAAGGATGACATGACCAAATCTCTATATAAGGAAGATTATTCTGGCAGCAAAATAAAGATTAGTTTGAAGAAGGGAGAGTGTAGAGGAGGAAAACAAACAACCCTCAGGAGTCTACTGCAATAGCCCAGGTGAGTGGAGTTACTAAAGGCATAGCAGAGAGAAAGAGAGAAGGGGCCAGATTTGACAGATAATATAGAGCAGAATTGGTAGGACTTACTAACCTATTAGATATGGGTGGGAAGCTTGGGAGAAGAAAGCTTTCCAACATGGAAGATAGTGTGGATGGTGGTACCACTGAGAGAAATAAATGAAATGAGGAAAAGCATGCCTAGGGAGAATATAGGTACCAGAGGGAAAACAAGCAAAATAATAAACATAAGTACATAACTTGTAAAACAGGGATTCTTTTAGTGTTCTGAAATGAAGTAATTCATCAGCTAAACCACACCTGTATTCATTCATTCATAGTAACAGCCCTGTTCAAACTTTCAGGATTTGGGGATCAAATGATGCCATCTTGTACTTGGCATCTTTTTTCGGGGGGTAAGGAGGCAAGGCTAATTGGGGTTAAGTGACTTGCCCAAGGTCACATAGCTAGTAAGTGTCAAGTTTCTGAGGCTGGGATTAGAACTTAGGTCCTCCTGACTCCAGGGCCGGTGCTCTATTCACTGTGCCACCTGTCACTTTTTAAAATCTTTATTTTAGACTCAAGGGCCAGATTTCAAATACAGAGTAGAGAAAAGAAACAAAAACATACAAACTTAAATACAAGGTAAAAAAAAAAGCATATCTTGTACATGGCAGAACATAAGAGAGGATTCAAGGTAAGTAACAATAAATTTTCATTTCATTTCAAGAAGGGCTGTATGATAAATAGTACAAGTTGTGTTGAGAACTGTCCATCCACATTTTTTACTTTGTTCCCTTTTTTCCCTCTCAGCCGAAGGCTACAATAAAGTTTAGATGTGTTTCTCTACAGCTGTAGATATATCCATACGTATATACATACATACATTGACGTATACTTTCCCAAACATATTCTTCTCCTCATCTTTGTTTTTTAATATTTGTCTGGCATCTTTTTCTTACTGATACCACAATCACTAAAATAAGAGACTGTCTCTTGGGCACATCCTCCATACAAAACTTTTCCAGGTGCCAAATATCCAACATCTATCAGGGCATTCAACATTTTTTTGGTTATTCTGAGAAATGTGCAATGGATGATTAATATTCTGATCATTGCTTTTGATATTTTTTTCAAATTTATTACTTATTTTTGACATTCTTTTCTGTTTAATTTTAAGTTCCAAATTCTCTTCCTCCCACCCCTCCCCCACCCACTCTGAAGGCAAACAAAATGATATCAATTATGCACGTGAAATAATGCAAAGCATATTTCCAAATTGGCCATATCACAAAAAAGTTAAAAAAATAGAGATAATTATATTTCAATTTGCATTCAGAGTTCATCTGTTCTCTCTCTGGAGGTGAATAGCATTCTTTCATCATAAGTCCTTTGGAATTGTCTTGGACCATTATACTGATCAGAGTAGCTAAGTCTCACCTAGTTGCTCATCATTACAACATTGCTATGAATGCATAATGATCTCCTGGTTCTTCTCAATTCATTTTGTATCAGTTCATATGGGTCTTGCTATTTTTTCATTTTTTTTTTTTGATTATCTGCTCAATTTCCAATTCTTTGCCACCACAAAAAGAGTTGCTAAAATATTTTTGTACTCATTTTCCTTTTTCTTTGATCTCTTTGGTGGTATAGATCTAGTATTGACATTACTACGTCAAAGGGTATGCACAGTTTTATGAGCTCTTTTAGCATAGTCCCACATTTTTCTCTAGAAGGTCTGACCAGTTCCCAACTCTAACAGTTTATTAGTATATATATTTTCCTTCATCCTTCCTAACATTTACCATTTCTGATAGGTGTGATGTGGTAACTTAGAGCTGCTTTAATTTATATTTTTCTCATCAATAGTGATTTAAAGATTTTTTCCATATGACTATAGATAGTTTCCATTTTTTCTGCTGGTCATATCCATTGACCATTTATGAATTGGGGAATGGCTCTTATTTTTATGGATTTGACTCAGTTCCCCATATATTTGAGAAATGAGGCCTTTATCAGAGAAACTTGCTGTATTTTTTTTAATATTGTTTTATTGTCTATGGTACCTTTTAGCAAAATATAGTTTCCCTGATTCTCTCTTTTAACTAAGTCTATTTTTTGCTTTTACTTTGTCTGAGATCATGATTGTTACCTCTGCCTTTTTTACTTTCACTGAAGCACATTTGATTCTGTTCTGGCCCTTTATTTTAACTCTGTGTGTGTGTTTTTCTGTTTCAAGTGTGTCTTTTGTAAATACATATTGTTGGATTCTGGTTTCTAATCCATTCTGCTATCTGCTTCCATTTCATGAGTGAGTTCAGCCCATTCATATTTATAGTGATGATTACTGTGTTTTTCTCTCCATCTTATTTTCTTCTGTTTATCTTTCCCTCTCCCTCCCCCCACTCTCTCCTTCCCTTTCTCCTCCTTTCCTCCCTCCTTTCCTCAAAAGTCTGTTTTGCTTCTGTCCACTACCTCCCTTAATCCACCCTTCCCCCAGCCCATATCTCTTATCCCTTTTTCCTTCTATTTCACTGATGGGTAAGATAGATTTATACACCCAACTGAGAGAGAGAGA
Source organism: Phalanger gymnotis (assembly GCA_028646595.1). Classification (NCBI taxonomy): domain Eukaryota; kingdom Metazoa; phylum Chordata; class Mammalia; order Diprotodontia; family Phalangeridae; genus Phalanger; species Phalanger gymnotis. The sequence goes on from CM053626.1 coordinate 249,412,856, forward strand.
GACAGAGAGAGAGACAGAGAGAGAGAGAGAGACACACACAGAGAGAGAAAGACACACACACACACAGAGAGAGAGAGAATGAATGAATGAATGAATGAATGTGTATGGATGTATATATTCTTTCCTCTTTGAACCAATTCTGAAGAGAGTTCAAACATTTCTGCCACCACTCCCCCTATTTTCCCCTCCACCATAAAAACTTTTCCTTGCATGCCTCTTTTATGTGAGGAAAATCTTTCCATTCTATTTCTCCCTTCCACTCTCTCACAGTGCATCCCTCTTTCTCATCCTGTGACCCTGGGAAAGTCACATAACCTCTGTTAATCAGAATAATAACAGTACATGCCTTGTGGGGTTGCTTTAGGTATCAAATGAGATAATAATTGTAAGTGACACTCAACCTGGCACATGGTAGATGCTATATGAATGTTAGTTATTATTCTATTCATGTAATAATTTGTATATACAAATTCATGCATATATATATATGCATAATATGTGTATGTGTATATGCATATATGTGTCCATGCATATAAGGACCACACAGTGTATATACACATATATGTGTATATATATATATATCTTTGTGCATACATCTGTGTGTATGTATATGTGTTATGTATAGACCCATAGATCCATATTATATATGTATATGTGTTATGTATAGACACCAGATTCATAGACCCCAGGTTAAGAACTCTGCTCTAGGTCTCTTGATACTACACATAACACATAGGTAGTCCAGTGGTTATCCTTTGTTCTCACTACCTAACTAATCCATCTTTTTTTCAATCCTATGTCACTCTGGTGATATCCTTTGTACAACTTCTGCTGAATATCAACATTTAAGTTAAACATTTATTTATACCTGAATAGAAAATGATTCTTAGTACTCTGCCTCCTTTTTTGCCCCTCTGCCCCTGGCGAAGAATCAGATGTGGGCTGCACATGACTGAAGACAATTTTGTACTTATTGTTGTCCTGTGAGGTGCCATGTTAAAATATATTTTACTATATTAATTATATAGTAATATTTAATACATATGTAATCACAAAGTAGCCAGCCTAGATGAAATTCACTATATTCCAAATGTAAGGAGTGGTGTGGGCAAATTGTTGTGTTGTTTTTGCCCATGTAGATTATGTATACCCACATGGATCTGTTTACACAAGGCTTGCATGGAGGCAAGAATAGATACATGTGTAACATCTCCTCCTTTCCCTTTCTCTAAGGGACATTGATGTCTGTTGGGAGGGAAA
>CM053626.1:249414615-249430824 GCA_028646595.1 Phalanger gymnotis
TCAATTGGGTATCTTACCCCACAGGAAAGAAGGAGGAAGATGATAAAAAGGGGGGATGATAGAAGGGAGGGAAGATGGGGGAGGAGGTAATCAAAAACAAACCCTTTTGAAAAGGGACAGGGTCAAGGGAGAAAATTCAATAAAGGTGGATAGGTTAGGAAGAAGCAAAATATAGTTAGTCTTTCACAACATGAGTATTGTGGAAGGGTTTTACCTAATGATATGCATGTGGCCTATGTTGAATTGTTTGACTTCTTAGGGAGGGTTGGTAGGAAGGTAAGAGGGGAGAGAATTTGGAACTCAAATTTTTTAAAAACAGATGTTCAAAAACAACAAAAAAAAAGTTTTTGCATGGAACTAGAAAATAAGATACACAGGCAATGGGGCATAGAAATTTATCTTGCCCTACAAGAAAGGAAGGGAAAAGCAGATAGGAGGGGAGTGGGGTGACAGAAGGGAGAGCTAACTGGGGAACGAAGCAACTAGAACATATGCCATCTCGGAGTGGGGGGGAGGGTAGAAATGGGGAAAAAATTTGTAATTCAAACTCTTGTGAAAATCAATGCTGAAGAATAAATATAAAATAAATTAAATTAAAAAAAAGAAAGATACAAGGATGAGTATGAGGAGTAGATAAATAAACATAAGGACTGGACAAGAATAAGGATTTCATTGGTATAGGGAACTCTGTTTATTGATGTTTGTTAGTACCTTATCTGCAGTTTATAGTAGGATAATCTTGACTACTGAAAGGTGAAAAGGACTTGCCCAGAGGCCCACAACTAATGAGCTAAAGGCAGGATTTGAAGCCTGAGTCTTCTTGGATTTGAGGCCTGCTCTTTATCTAATACATTATGAGAAGAACTATTTTTTTTCCCTCTGCTGGAGAAACACAACTCAGATTTTATAATAGCAGTTAGTGAAAAAGTGGGATTCATTTAACCAAAGTTTTATATAGAGCCAGCTTTTCTGCAGTTTCACCTATGTACCATTAAGCAAGGGATTTGTTGAATGAATGAATGGAGACTCCTAAAGCTAAATACATATGACCTTTTGATTATCTGTTCTTTGGGATTATATGCACCACTGCACCCTTTTTTATATTAGCTGGGCATATTGAGAGTTGACTATACATATGAGGGAAAATTCAGGTTTCAAACACTGGAAAAAATTTGCAGTCGAGCAGTGCCCTCAAATTCAATAAGTAAATATTATTTTCTTACCCTTCCTACTTTGTCAGTCTGTGGAGACAGCTTCCCCTTTGACTGTTCCCTTCGCCTTCCCAATGTACATAAAGAGCTATGAGTAATCTCATTAGAGATTTACCTCTGCCTAATTAGATGCAGTTGATTAGACAACCTCTTTTTTTTTGTTTAAACGGACTTCCTTTCTGTCAACTTTCCTGCTGGTGAATTAACTACCCGCTCCATCCTTATGTTAGGTGGGCCTGTTGCTGTGGTGTCATGGTTTGTTAGGCAGAAGATGGGGGATGCTTCCATAATAAGCCATAAATTGGAAAGCTTGGGAGTTGTGAAAGTAGAAATCTGTGCCAAACTCAATGGCTTTGATAAGGCTTGTTGTGCTTGTGGTGTATGGCACAAGGGTGACTACAAATCAGGAAACCCATAATGGAGCATTTAACCAATCTCCTGATGGGGATCCTTTATTAGGGACAGGGGTTTCTGGATCTTGTAGATGGGCTCCTTCATGGAACTAGATAGCCTCTGACGTCTCCTTCCAGTTCTACAGTTGATTCTCATGTATATGTATATATATATGTGTATGTGTATGTGTGTGTGTATGTGTATGTGTATGGGTATGTGTATATTTGTATATACACACAATATATACACAGTACATATGTGTGTATACATATAGATGTGTGTACACATATACAGATATGTGCAAATCTATATAGATGTTTGCGTGTATAATATATACAAATATACATCCAAATGCATATACACACATATCACAGAAGGAGAGGCAGTATGGGAGAACAGAAATCACTCCAGGTTTGCCGTGAGGCTTCATAACGCTGAAATTAGGGTAATGTCAATAACACTTTTTTAGTCATTAAACATTTCTTAAGTGCTGACTATGTACCAGGCACTGTGCTGAGCAATGGGAGTATAAATATGAAAAAGAAAAACAGTCCTTGCCCTCAAGGAGCTCACAATCCAATGTTGGAGACAACACATAAAAGAAAGCCAAAAAGGTAGAGGAGAAGGTATCAGGGTGGAGTCCATCTATGATGGAGAAGTCAGAGAAGTCCAACATGAGTGCGAATGAATGAGAAGGGAGGCACTGCTGATAGAAGGTGTGGATGCTAGCTGCAAGAACCAAGGAACAAGTTAGCAACCAAGTGGAAATGTAGGCTTGGGACTTCTACCCAAAGACATACGACCAATATATAATCTGGAGTTTTGTTGTACCGAACCAATCCTCTTGGCCTCGGTTGTCTGTCAATGACTGGAGACCAGAACAGATGCATGATGAGGAAATATGACAGGTACTACAAGAAGCAAGGTGAGGGGCTGATCCTTAGGAGCTCATGTTTTGTTCCTTGATGGGAACCTTACTATTAAATTAGTGGTGAAGGTTGGACTTGTACAATGGAGTGCTGTACCAGACCATAACTGACCTTAGACATGGTAACAGGAAGCAGTTGAAGCATGCTGCCTTATGCATTTTGTGTGGTGGCCATGAGGATGTTGCATGATGAATTTCAACATTTGGGGCATGAGATAACCCTTGAACTAGTGAGAAATAGATTTTAATGGCAGAAAATCAATATTCAATATTCCGTGTGTCCGAAGACAACTAAGTTGCACAGTTGATAGAGATCTGGACTTGGACTCAGGAAGTCCTGGTTTGAAATAGCCTCGGATATTTAGTAGCTGTATGACCCTGGACAAGTTGTTTAAGCTGTGTCTTCTTCAGTTTCTTCAGCTATAAAATGGGGATAATGATATCACCTACCTCCCAGGGTTGCTGTGAGCATCAAATGAGATAACATTTATAAATGTTAGCACTTAGCATATCTAGCATGTGTTAGGGATTTAATAAGTCCTTTTCTCTCTCTATCTCTCCATCCTTCATCCTCTCATTTCCTTCTTTCCTTTGTACAGTGTCACTAACTCCTGTGGCATATTTGAGAGTAAAAAAGTACTAAGTAGATATCTGTTGGAGCCTGTAAACATTGTCTTTTGAGATCTGGATGGAAACAAGAGGAACATGAGCCATATTCTAGAGAAGACTGACCATTTCACTTGATATGCATATTTGTACCCAAACAGGAACCTGAAAGCTACTAGAGTTCTTAAGGTGTTGTGGGAAATAGACTTCCCAGTGTATGACTTCCCAGCCAGAATTCACTCTGATCAAAGCTTTGAAAGAAAACTGCTTATGGAAATATGAGCTTTGGCAAGAATCAGAAAGTTTAGAACCACACTCTACCACCCTCAGGGTGACCCACAGCCTGAGCATTCCAAATACACAGTGCTCTATATACTAGGGAACTTGAAATTAAAGCAGAGATCTCAGTGTATTCAGCATGGGGCATTTATAGTGCACGTGTCCAATGCCACCAACAATGATACTGCAGGTTGTACCTGTATTTGCAAATGTGGCTACTAATCTTTGTAAATTAGCCCCAGAGAATGAACGGGAACCTACAGAGGCAATGCATGGGAGCTTTTATTTCTGGGCAGATAGAACCTGATGAGCCAGTGGACAGTAATGATGGATAGCCAGTTAAGTTGACACTAAGAAGAGCCCACCCAGCTGTTGAGATAATAATCGCAAAGCACTTAGCATGGTGCCTGGCAGATATTAAGTGCTATGTAAATGTTAGCAATGATGATGATGGTGATGATGATGATGATGCTAAAGAGCAGGGAAGAGCTCATTCTAATGAGAATGAAATTTGGAATATATACCCACTGGAGAGGTAGAATTCAACCAGGTATATCTAAAACTAAAGAAGAACTCTTCTTCAGCTGAAGAGGGAGAATGCAACCCAGAGACGACCCACAGTCAAAATGATAACCCAGTTGTAGAGCATATCCTTAGGAAACTGTGATAGCTAGTATGAGCCATCCCCAAAGCTCAAGAGGCCTCTGTTAGAAGTGCCAAGTCTATTTGGCTGGTAAGCAGGCTTACTTAAAATATAATAGGGGAAATAGGAGAGATGGTTACTCACAAAACCAGATGGAATTCATTCATGAATTATATGGAATATAGTATTGTATGCCATGAATTATTGCTATAGTACTATAAAATATATTTATTTTGTAGTACTACATACATACTTACATGTAGATGTATATATAATATACATGCACACACACACATATATATGTATTACACAGAAAGATATATATGTATATATGTACATATACACATATGTGTATGTATATGCATGTGTATGTGTATGTGTATATGTATATATCTACACACTTGAGTTTAGTTATATATGCATATACACATACATACATATATACACATACAAACACACACACATATATGTATATATATATATATATATATGAATGAGTGCATATACATATGTATATGTATATCTACCATGAGTGCAGTTTTGATATTTATGGCAGTATGTGATATTTGGTATAAATTGCTGATATATACTTCCCTAAATGTACTATTGCTATGTGTTCATAGGACTTATACATTTGACTATTCTATGCAGCTCTCTTATGCGTACTATATGATTGTACACGGTATGTTTCATGCTTAAAGTACATTGTCCTGCCTTATTGAACTTGGGTTAACCACATGAACTATATGAAATGTAAAATTCTGACATGCCCCCAGATGTCCTGGTGTCTCTCAAGTTTATTTTCAGGGATCACAAATTTCCCACTGTGGGGAGAGTGTAAGCAAGAGCTGAAGGTATGTGCACTGGGGCTGAAAGACAAGAGACATTTAAAGAGAAGTCTTCAGATACAAAATAAACTTTCCTAGAAAGGGTGAGAGCCTTCATGTGCTTATGAACAGAACTCCTCAGAGACTAGGAACTTGCCTTCAGGGCAAAGAATGCTTTGACAACTTTGTCCCTAGGCCCTCTTTAACATAATATTGCTTAAGGATTATGGGAGGTGTGACTGACTGAATTGAAAGTAATCACCCAGTGAAGAAACAAGAAGTATCTTACCTAAGTGCTTTTGAACCCAGAAGGATTTGTCAACTAGAAGGGAAAAGAGTTTTCACAACTCTGACTGGTTAGAGGTGAGGAATTAATGCCGTGAATAAGCATTTTCATAGCACCTACTATGTGTCAGCCATGCCGGCTATGTGTCAGGTACCATGCAAAGTGCTACAAATACAATCTCGATTGAGTGTCACAATAATGCTATAAAGTCAGGGTAGTTATCCCCATTTTGCCATTGAGGAAACTGAGGCAAAGAGAGGTTAAGTAGAATTGCCTTGTGTCATACAGATACTAATTGTCTTAGTCTACATTTGCACTCGGGTCTTCCTGACTATAGGCCCAGTGCTCTCTATTCACCATGCCACCTCACTTATGCTGGCTCTGTAGCACACTCAGCCCAGCCTGTGGTTGAAGGAGAAAGAGCCTACAACTGACCATTGACAAGTGAGCAAATCCAGGAGGTCAGTGAATTGGTATGTCCAAGAAAGACACTGAATGAACCACGGGAAAGGTCTAGTGGCAAAGCCAACTTCCCAGCTCAGCCTGGGAGCAGTCTGCCAGAAGCTGTGTTGTCTACCTGGCCTTATCTTCCAAGCTTCTGGCCCAGTCCTGCAGTAACCAAGACTGGTGAGGAACCAGCACAGCCACCAAGGGACCTGTTTGACTTAGCCAAGCAGTATATTGGCCTGTGCAGTAAAGGCGCCACATGACAAGAATAAGCCCAGTAGATCCCCTTCGTTTTCTCACAGTTTCTATTGTGGTTGGTAAAGAGCTAGATCAGCAAAACAGTAGAGTGCTTAGCACAATTGCCTGGCACATAGTAGGCACTTAATAAATGCTAGTTGATTGACTGGCTCATCCATCTCTTCCCCCATGCCTGATGATGACTGTCTGAAAACCCTTTGGAGGCAGAAAGGACACTGACAGGCCATGGTTCTGAAATTATGAGCTGCTTTGGTCAAACTTTTTCCTTCAATGTGTTCTTTTCTGCCATTTCTGCCCTCAGTTTTTGCTCATTCTTCCTTCTTTCTGGACTGGATAAACTTGTACAATAGACAGTGTTTCTAGTGTTGGGAGTAATTGCTTTGTAAATCCCATTCTTAATATACATTTTACACATATACCTTTGCTAAATGAATAAATAAACACACTGATGGGGAGTTATGATCTGGGGAGGAGGATAGCCACTGACAGAGATACTCCTAGAACCCTGAAAGTAATAGAACCAACCTTCTGGGGACTCACATTTCCAGGACTAATATGTGTTAGGCAAGTGAATCTCAAAGGTAGTGATACAATTAAAAAAAAATAGACATAAGAATTGTAAAAGGCTAGTAGCTTGAATCTACCTCAGTAGTCACTGAAGACATAATTATATACATGTATGTATGTATTAGGTTATTGCCTGCCTCTGGTGAAACGTATATATGTATGCATGTGTGTGTATATATGTATATACGTGTGTGTGTATATATATATGTATATGTGTATATATCTGTCTATCTACATATAGATATCTCTATCTCTATCTATCTTGATCTTGAGCAGAAAAAGAAATCTTTTGTCTGCTTCTGGTTATATATAACCTATCTATGGGTTTAGTCCCCTAAATTTGTTACTGAGTCAGAAAAGCTGTTGACTTGGAATAGGTGTTTAAGAAGATAAGATATGATTCCAATTTGGGGGTGGGGAGGCATGGAGAAAAGAAATATCCTTCCCTAATCCAGATTTGTGGCAAGGCTGTGGTTCCCAAGGCCCTGTTCCACACAGAGAATGTGAATTCAACTAGTCGGCCTTGTATCAAAGTTTTCCAGGCTTCCTTACTTTTCCCTTTTTTGCTTCCTTCAGTCTGGCTTCAACCCTGTGAATTTCAATGGGGCCTAGAAGACCTTTGAGTGCCAGTGACAAGGACAGCCTGTCCTGGGCCAGTTGCAGTTGCATCAGGATTAGCAGGATGTGGCTTATGATAAAGAAAGCATTGGTTTTGAAGAAAGAGGCCCCTAAAATGAAGTTCCCATTTGGTGACTGATCGGATTGTGTTCAGTAAAGGTAAAATGTGAATTGCTAAATTTTTAGCCTTGCAAAAACTGTTAATGTCCTAATCAGGCTTGAATACCATTCTTCTAACTGACTGAAGCAGTAATTCTAGATTTTGTTCTAATCCTCCCATGATTCTTTATTCCTCAGCGTTCCCTTTTCTGTGTGGGAATAAACTACTTTTTCATATCTGATGAATCTTTGTACAATGTTGGATACCTTGTTTACTTTTCCCCTTCCTGAGAAGAACCCTTAAACTTTGAGCTCCAAATCATTTAAATAATTTGTAACTATACATGTATCAACTTTTCCTAGAGTAGTTGGAGTATATTTGAAGAGCAAATGTAAGAATTGGGGAGTCCATTTTCCCTATTGGAAATTGTGATAGCAAGTAAAGGAAAGGGCAATAGGCTCTTTTCTTTAACAGCACTTTAGGCCTCTGTGGCAGTGTGTGTGTGTGTGTGTGTGTGTGTGTGTGTGTGTGTGTGTATACACACACGCATACATACACATAAGCTGCTGTACAGTTATATAAATTATATATAACTACATAATAGTTGAGAAAAGCTTAAATTCTATTCAGCATAGTCTCTTATGAAGTGAAGGAAGCCTTTAATGCCTTATAGAAAAAGAAAGTCTATAAAAAGGGCTAAAGTGGACAATAAAACATCGTTGCTTAAAGCTATAAGATTCAGGAATTCACTTATGCAGAACATCTCATTCCTCCAAAGTGTCAGATAAATGAGGTGTTGCCATAATTCATTCCATTGCTAAACATGAATAATTTTTAAAAAAATTACCACCACTCTACATAATCCACATCCTAACTTCCTTTCTTCAAGAAAGTTAGAGGGAAAATGGTGACAGAGGGAGAGGGAGGGAGGGAGGGAAGGAGGAAGGAGGGAGGGAGGGAGGGAGGGAGGGAGGGAGGGAGGGAGAGAGAGAGAGAGAGAGAGAGAGAGAGAGAGAGAGAGAGAGAGAGAGAGAGAAGAAATGGCCTTAGACAGGAGTGTCTTTCAAATGTGGCTTTGATACTTACAGCTGAGTGACCATAGGTATGTCACTAATCTTTAATTCTGTCATTTGTAAAATTGGATGTTTCTACTACCTACCTCACAAGGTTATGCTGAGGAAAATGCCTCGTAAACCTGAAAGCATTATAGGTATGAGTTATTATAATACAGAATCGAGTGTCCATTTCCTGGGGCTGTAGTAAGGATGGATAGATCTTGTTCTAAGGGCTTATGTTTGAATACAGGTATTTTGTCAGTAAAAGTTGTTTTGTTCTTCGTATTTATATTTGTATTCCTTGGGCATAGCACTGTGCCTGGATCATAGAAAAGAGCATTTATTAAGAACTTACCAGGCACTTAATAAATCCTCGTTGATTGTTTGATATGAGATCTCTGCCATCAAGGTTCAATCAACCAGTACTTTTGATATGTTTTCTCATGGGTTTGCAAAAATCACTGCCTTTCACTTCCCTCAAAAACCAAGTTGTCATTGTTGGATAGTCTGAGTGGAGGCTGATGTTAGAGAAGACTCCACTGGGAAAAAAGGAGTAAGTCTGAGAATAAAACTTATATATAACCAAATGTACTTCTCCAGGCAGTGACTGTGACACAGCATTGTCCTCAGTTTTTCCTATCTGTGAAGTGGAAATGTCTTTCCAATATGAAGAAAATTCACTTTCAAATATAACTTAAAAGAATGGAAAGATAATATAGCTTGTTTCCCTTTGCTATATTAGATCAGTAAAGAGAAACAACTAACTACATAAAGAATAAAGACTTTGCTCCTTGGATTTTGTCTTGTCTGGGAGGCAGTTGATAGAGTCCAGTGAGAGACATGGGTCACTGAGTAGCTCTAAGTTTAATGGCCTCCCTGGCAGAGCTTCTGTTATTATAGTCATAAGACAAACAGTCTCTGAAACTCGTTAAATAAATCTAATGGGGCTAGTGTCAAGCAAAATGCTCACAGGACTCTCAAGGAGACATTTTAAATAGATTTTCATATCATTGAAGGCTTATCTGAGAATGACTCAAAGAAAGAAAAGCTGGGTGGAGGGTAGGATGCGTTTTCACCTTGGGAACTAATACCACATCCTGGAAATGGAAATATTCTAATAAATGTTTTTGTGTCAATGATATATTTCCAGAGACGACCAAGGAAAAGGAAACTTGAAGCAGAAGAATGAAGTTGGGAAGAATATTTTCTCAACCCTAAGAAACTTGGCTATAGCTAAAGAGAGAAATATCATGAGATATAGTAGGAACAACTAACACATATATAGCACTTTAAGATTTGCAAAACACTTTCCAGATATGATCTCATTTTATCCTTACAACAATCCTAAGAGGTAGGTACTATTATTATCCCCATTTTACAGATAAGGAAATTGTTGTTGTCCTTTGTTCTTGAAGAGGACCAAAATGGCATCACTATGCTATAGTCAAGTTTCAATGTGTCCAAATGTGGCTGATCAGAATATGAACTACCACAGGTTGGACACGAATAGTCCATGTGAACATTTGGGGTGGATACTCTGAATTTGTGCATCCTGTGTTTCTTTTGAGCTGTTTGAAATCTGCTTTTTTTCATAGAACACAGCAACTTCTCTAACGTGGACTTGTCATGCTGAGTGGTCCTGTACCAGTGTCTCCCACGTCATGCAATCAATTCCAAAGTTCTTAAGAGAAACCTTGAGTGTCCTTGTATAGCTTTTTTGGATTGCTACATGAGAGCTTGCCCTGTGAAGGTTCTCCATAAAATAGTCTTTTTGGCAAGCATATGTTTTGCATTCAAACAACGTGGCCAGCCCTTTGGAGTTGCACTCTCTGAAGCAGAGTTTGAATGCTCGGCTGTTTAGTTTGAGTAAGGACCTCAGTGTCTGGTACCTTATCCTGCCAGGTGATCTTCAGAATCTTCCTAAGACGATTAAATGGAAGTGATTCAGTTTCCTGCCATGACGCTGGTAGACTGTCCAGGTTTTACAGGCATACAACAATGAGGTCAGCACCATAGTTCTGTAGACCTTCAGTTTGCTAATCAGTCTAATACCTCCTCTCTCCTATACTTTCCTTCAGATCCTCCCAAATAGTGAGCTAGCTCTAGCAATGTATGTGTCAACCTCATTTTCAGTGTGTACATCCCTGGAAAGTACACTACCAAGGTAAGCGAACTTATCCACAGCATTCAAACCTTCTTGACTTGTGTGACTGATGGTTCCATGTGTGGATGGAGTGGTGGTGCCTGATGGCGCATCTGTGTTTTCCTGATGTTAATTGTTAACTGATAAGGAAATTGAGGAAAGTATAAAGTGACTTACATGGGATCACACAACTAGTAAGCATCTGAGGCTAGATTTGAATGGAGGCCTTCCTAATGCCAGGTTTGGCATTCCTTTAGAACAACTCCATCCACTGTGTCCCCTGGGTGCCTCATATTAGATACCAGAGAGAAAGTGAGAGAGTGGAATGAGGGATGAATTTGGAGCCCAAAGGCCTAAGTTTGAATCCTACTTCCACGAGCTATTTCCTGTTTAACTTTGAGCAAACTCATTAACCTCTCTGGACCTTCTTTTTCTTGTCTGTCCAATAATAGTTTCAGACAACATGACTTCCTAGATTCCTTCCAATCCTAAATTTATTTTCCTATGAAATTGGGGGTATTGCTAAGAAGGGTGGTATAATAGGGGAGGGGGGGGGAAATCCTGTATTGAGCCTCCAAAGACTTTAGTTTTTATCCCAAGCTCTGCCCCTAACTTGTGTGATGTTGAACAAGTCACATAAGGTTTCTGATCTTCAACATCGTTATCTGTAAAGCGAAAGACTAAAGTGGACTTTTGGAGATACATTTATTTGTTTAAAAGAGTTACTTTTTAAAAATGCCTATTATTTTCCAGGTACCATACTAGGCACTAGGCATACAAAGACAAAAAACAAAATAGACAGTCTAGTCTAATGTCCTCATTTTTATAGATGTGGAAATTGAGGCTCAGATGGAGGGAGGAGTTACTTTTCCAAGCCTGAATAGCAGGTTAGTGCCCAAGTGAGGCTCAGAACCCAAATTAGTGTCATTTCCAGTATATCTCTATTGTGTCCCGTTGAGCTCCTTTTCCCATTGAACATTCTATAATTTGGGGCAGCTAGATGAATTAATGGATAGAGTACTGGACCTGGAGTCAGGAAGACCTGAGTTCAAATCTGACCTCAGACACTAGCTTTGTGACCTGGGCAAATCACGTAATCTCTGTTTGCCTTAAGGGAGGCACTGGAGAAGGGAATGGCAAATCACTCCAATATCTTTACCAAGAAAAAATCAAGGAAAGCATGGTCTATGGTGTCATGAGGAGTTAGACCTGACTAAATGACAGAACAACAATAAATTTTATAATTTATTCTCTGAGGGTGCTTAAAAATGAAAGAAGGACCCCACCTCTCTAGGAATAATTTTGGTGATGTTGCAATATGGGCAAGACACAGACAAGATTAAATGGTATCCAGAGATCCCCATAAACTTCTGATTCTTTGGAAGATTTTTGCAAAGGAAGGGGTTATGAGTTGTCAAAGTTAAGGTCTTCTCTATTCCATTTTCAGAAAAAGAGAATATCTTTAAATGTGTGTGTGTGTGTGTGTGTGTGTGTGTGTGTATGGTAAAATCAGTGCCTTTTTTTCTTCACCTTCTTCCTCCCTGTCCTACTAGGGCTGATTGACCTGGCCCTGAGAAGGTACATTTAGAATATAATGGTGTGAGAACAATAATAAAGTCTCTTTCCTTGGGCTGATTTGTCTGTAGATGGAGGAAGCCATCTGTCAGGGCACATTGTGAGAAGACCCATCTTCTTCTAACAATGGCCCTGATGAAACGGCCATAAAGCATCAAATCAGGAGGTTGGCAGGAGGGGGATAGGGGGGAGGAGGAGAATCACCTCCTGGAAACAGGGAAGAGGAAAGGAAAGAAAAAAAATCCAGTACCCATATAAAAAACCCCAAATCAACATCTAGGATCATTGTAGCCGACAGGATGAAGGGAACAGCACACCATCTGAATGTCAAGTGACAGTGCTGGCTGGCTGGTTTAAAATGAGCCACTAAAGAGAAAAATGTTTAAAAAAGATGAGGGCTAAATGCCAACTTCCACTGCCTATAGGATTTAGAGAGGATGACCCTATTGGCTTTTTACCTCAAAGAATTCTGGAACAGTGCGATGGATGGAGCCCTGGACCTCGAATCGGAAAGACCTAGCTTAAGACAGTTACTGACCATGTGACCCCGGGGAAATCACTTAATTTCCCTGGACTTTAGTCTCCTCATCTATAAAATGAGGGGGATGGACTCAATGGCCTATAAATTCCTTCTTAGCTTCATGATCCTATGGTGCTTGGCCTAGTAATGGGAAGCTAGAGGTCGTGAAAATCCATTCCTCTGCCTCCAAGAAGAGACTTCCCTAATCTACCCTAGAGAACAGGCATTTCAGCCTCAAGAGGGTGTATTGCTCCGCACTGGGGTAGCTTATTGACAGGCGGGAGGGTCATTATGTCCATATTTGGATTTTTAGATGAATATGGAGGTGGTGGGAGTGGGGATTGTCAATACAGGATATGGATTTCTTGTTTAGAAAAACACAATATTCTCTTATCCATTGCTAAGTTGTCTTGAGTGAGGAGGAGAGAAATTAAAAACAAACAGGTATTTGATCTAAATAGAGACAAGATACAAACTCCAGACTGCAAGGAAAACAGTGAAAGTTTGTTGTTGTTTTGTTTTGTGAAGGAAAAGGGAAGACCTTGCTGCTGATTCCAAACCTAAATAATGAAATCACAGATTAAGTCTATGTCTCTATTACAGAAAATCTGGTTCCATATTCCTTCCTTTATGTGCTTTTCCCCACCCCCAAATAATCCAAATAGATCATGTCTGCATACCTAAATGGAAATTGGAGGCTAGATGTATATTCACAAATGACAGATATGGAAGACAACTCATAGACCATCTACCCTTACCTATACAAAACTCTTAACTCAAGTATCAACTCCCACTGAGAAGAGGCCCTCAGAGATTCCATCGGTTTGTTGCATTCAGAATTAGTTGGATAACTAGATTCAAGTAGTATTGATTAGTAGACTAATTTCATTCATGCCAACTTAGATGGAAGCCTAGAATGGAGTGTACCAGTTCTTTGTCCTTATTGTTGTTCAATGTTTTATCAATGACCTGGATGAAGACATATAAGGCATGCTAATGAAATTTGCAGATCATACAAAGCTTAAAGGGATGGGTAATAAGTTGGATGATAGAATTAAGATCCCCAAAGTTCTCAGCAAACTAGAGCATTGGTCCAAATAAATTACTATTGAATTTAATAGAGGCAATTATAAAATCCTTCACTTGGTGGTCAGAAATAGCTCTTATGATAATATGATGGAGTAGAAAGAGCTGGATTTGGAGTCAGAGGACCTGTGTTTAAATCCTAGCTCTTCTATGGCTCAGCTGAAGAGGGGAAATACCTTTTCTCTGTAAAAGGGGTCTGTGGGTAAGTTAGGGGAAGGATGGAGGGATGCTAGGAGGAGATTATGCATCATAAAGAAGGAAGAGTTACAGAGTAATCAGAAGCTTTTTCTTTGCTATAGGAAGGACCTTAAGCTTGGATTTCAGCTTTGGCTGAAGATGTTATATAGATTCCATAAGCTTTTCCTTCTATGGATTAGCTAGCAAAATGATGCCCATTAGCTGTGTCTATGGTGATCAATAAAGTCTATGACTGACCAACAGAATGTGATAGCTTCTGGATCAGTGGTTGTTATAGTCACAAATAAGTTAAAGCTTGAAAGGATCTCAAAGGCAATTTAGTCAAATTCTGTGATTGTACAGATGAGAAATTAGTCTTAGAGAGGTTATGACTTCCATGGAGCTAGTAAGCAATTTACATAGGATTCAAAACCAGTTCTTTTTGACTAGAGTACTATTAACTACATTATGCCGTTTCATTGACAATCAGTTGCAGGTGGCAGGTTTCAATACCCAAGGCTGTGTCCTAAAAGGGTCCCTTGCTATACTAAAGTAAAACCAAACCCAAACAGGTCAGGTGTTTGTTAGAGGTAAGTCAGTCAAATAGGTATTCTCACCCCAATTCATCCCTTTTTCACCTCTGCATGTTGAATCGAATTCTAATCTATTTATGGATAGAGTTGCCATTTGGGGTGACATAGTGACAGACAAAGAAGGCATAAAACTGGGCCATGCCACTCTCTTGTACTTGACTGAAATCTTTACTTAAATTGAGCAACTATCCCCCTTTTGAGAAAATAGCCTCTTGCTTATGGGAACAAATGTATCCAGACTCAGGGAAGTGGCTGAGATTCCCAGTGGTAAATGGAGCCAGTTTTCTCCCCATCTCTAATTTCCTGTGATTTTTGTGCCCTGGTGTATATGTTAATAGGTTGGCAGAAACTATGAAATTAAACTTGTGAGAGCCATCACCGGTATTCGACCTCCAGGCAATTATAGTAGCTGTCAAAGGTTTTAGAGCCAACATCGAACCTGACCCTTTTTAAATGACTCAAAAGTGGCATTTTAATGAGACAATAGCAGGAAAGGTTTTTTTTTCCTGTGTCTTTCTCTCTCTCTCTCTCTCTCTCTCTCTCTCTCTCTCTCTCTCTCTCTCTCTCTCTCTCTTTCTCTTTTTTAACAAGTGACTTTAATGGAGATGATGGGGACTAAATTTCCTTCACTATCTATAGAATGTGTGTGTGTCTGTCTGTCTGTCTGTTGGTTAGGGGAGGAGAGTGAAGTGAATTAGGCATGGGGGAAGGGTGAGGATGGGAGTCAAACAATGAATTGCTGCCCATCATCCTATGTAGTCCTGAGCCAGCTGAAATCTCTCATTAGAATCATCTTAAGAGCTGACTACTATTTCCCCCTTCAGTAGCTGCTTTGGTCTTCATCTGACTATTGGGAAGAATGCTGGAATTTTAAACTTAATTCAACCCTTTTCCCTTCTTTCTTTTCTGAGCAGTTATACATTTTACCAGCATTGGATTCATAGCACAGCTATTCACAGAGCAAACATTGACCACTCTGAGACTATATCTTTGGGGTATTTTACAAAAATTAAATATGAAGAATTCTGCCACAAATAAAAAATTCCTTGACTACCAACTTCCTGAAAATCAGGTTTGTTTGTTTTTTTCCTAAACTGACTCAGAAACTTCAGTTATCTTTATTCTTGAGCTTTTGTCTTGAATGAAGACCTCTCTAAGGGAATTGAGTTGAAATCATACCTTGTTCCTGATTTCTTACTATGTCAGTGACTCTACAATTGATTAATAAGCCTTTATCAAGTGTTTATTATAATGCCAGGCGCTGTGCTAAGTGCTAGGGATGCAAAGAAAGGCAAAAGATAGACTCTGGCCTCAAGGAGCTCACAACTAAATATTCATGAACATGTATTTGACTATGGTTGTCACTTAAATGTTTTTGAGTCTCAGTTTCCTCATTTCTAAAATGAGTGTCAAATGAAATAATGTATGTGAAGTTCTTTGTAAGCCTTTAAAAGCTACTTGAGTATGAGCTATTCTTATTACTATGATTTTGGTCGCAGACTCCTGAAAAGTACCCGTGACCTCCCTGCCTACTACCCTTTATCCAGCATATAATCCTATTTCCTATACATGCCTTTTACCATACTCTCCAGACCACAGAAGTCCTTTTCCTGGTGTATTTATTTGTAATCAAAAAGAGAACAAAAATAATATTCAGATAAGCAAAAGGAATTTTGAAAGAAATCTAGCCAACTATCAAACTGACTTATAAGATAGCAAGGATGGTGGGATTTAGTAAGGGTGTTGTTTTTCTCTCTTTTTTTTAACAGTGGGGAAACTTATTCATACTGGCAGACACCTGAGGAGGAACCAATACATAGGGAGAGACTGAATATCAGAAGGACATAAAAGATGATAATGGGGACAATTTGTTGGAGAAGATGGGAGAAGATGAGCA
>CM053626.1:249431324-249461325 GCA_028646595.1 Phalanger gymnotis
ATCTCTCTCTCTCTCTCCCTCCCTCTCCCTTTCTCCCTCTCTCCCTTCTCTTTGCATAGGTGCCTATATCTCCCCCAGGTTGGAAGTGAAAAAGTTTCTCATACACCTGGTCCCGCTTTGACTGGCACAGGATCTTTCACCTGGTCCATTTTTTCACTGCAATCATTTACCAATTGTTAGGTAACCTGGTAGTTCCCCCATTCCCAGGAGTTCACTATATTATTGCTGAAATATTTCGATACCTGATTAGCTTTGTATACTACTACTTACAACTCTCAGGCTCAAAAAAAATTTCTCTGCCTCAATCTATACAGAGAGAATCTTATTATCAAGTCCTTCCTTATTCTGAACTGAAATCTACTACTGTCCCTGTACTTATTGATAACTAGTTCTCCCTACTGTATCAAAAGCAGAATAAACCCTTCTTTTAATATTGTTCTGCCCAGGCACCCCAATAACTAGATAATTGTTTTATAATGCAAAGAAAGAATAGAAGTTAGTGCTCAGAGAAAGTCATTATCAATGAAACCAATAATATGATTGATTGTTAAAGCTAGGTTATACCCGTCTCAGAGATGCTATTGTTCCCTAGCTGCCTGAAGGCTTCATGACTCCTAGATAATGTCATCATCAGTCTTCATTGAATTTTGAAATCCTGAAGGCACATACAAAGCAGATGGCACACGAGAATTAAGATAAATGTATGTGATTGTCATGCGAAACTCTCAATATCCCATTTTGCCACGTGTAGTCAAGAAAGTTAACCTTTTGATGGAGGACAGGGTATATTGATGTCCATGGTTCTGAATGA
This sequence comes from Phalanger gymnotis, assembly GCA_028646595.1. Classification (NCBI taxonomy): domain Eukaryota; kingdom Metazoa; phylum Chordata; class Mammalia; order Diprotodontia; family Phalangeridae; genus Phalanger; species Phalanger gymnotis. The sequence goes on from CM053626.1 coordinate 249,432,136, forward strand.
CCAACTGATGCCTTACACTTGACTTGTACGAGGTGTTAATGAAGATAATTGGCATTATTGTTATTAAGGAAGCTTATTGGCAGTCAGGAGTAACTTATAGAACTGTTACTCAGAGTTACATTCCCCTCATTAATATCTGTTTTCCAGCATTTTTTGATACAATACATTTTTTTAATTGACCTTGGGTCATGGAAAGAAATGTCAGGGTTTGCAGGGAGCAAAAGAACATGTATTTATTAAAGGCAGATGGTTGAACTGCAGCTAGGATTTGTCACTTTCTATTATAAACTCCTATTTTCAAAGGTTTTACAATTCAATCATAAAATTATACTCTAGGATAAAACCTGGGAAGAAATATCTCTTTGTAAGCTAAGTAATTAGGAAAGAATAGCCTGTAAGTTATACTCATAAAAAATAAAGGAATGCTAAACTATAAGTATCTAACCATCCACGACTCATGTAGAATTGTATAAGTTGAAATTATCTAAGTAGAGAAATGTATTGAACACTTTAAAACCCTAGGATAGTGAAACTCTCATCAATTAAGATCGGTATTCAGGGAAAGACTTTGTTGATGGTGCCAAGAAATGGCTGAGATGGTGAAGTTCACAAGCCAGCTGTTGTGCATCTGCTATACCTTTTATCAATATCATTACAAGGAAGAGGGTTAGTGAGTTGGCAAGAAAACTGAATGCCTGATGCTTTTGAAGTCATTAAATAACACAACATTACGTGATCCTGTACCACAGCCATCTGAGCAATTTTGCAGTGGAACCAGAGAATTTCTCAAACTAATGGAGTTTTAAGGTAGAAAATAGGGCAATTCACTAGACCACATTCAAGATTTTTGCTGTGGGCCTAAGGTCATACATTTCCATCTAAACAGAAAGTGAAAATAAACCCATTTTCCCAGCTGATGCACGAAAGGGAAATCTATATTGTAAATATGAATGCATGCTTCAGACATATATTTTAGATACTCTCCTACCATGAACTAACATAAACTAATAGAATGGGACACTGTGGCCAGTCCTTCTCAGCTTCAACCATCCAGGTAATTCAAGTAAAACCATTGCCCCAAACAGTAACATAGAAAGACAGTAATATAGAAATAGCTGTTGCATGAGGGTTTTCCACTAATGGCACTTAGCTGTGACAGTAACAATATCAAGAGTTAAAGGAAGTAGATCTTTCATGGTATAATCCTCAAGATATTAATCCAGCCTCCAACTGTATACTTTTAGTAGTGGGGAGCTCACTACTTCACACAGCAGCTTACCCCAACTAAGCTTTGTTAGGAAGTTGTAATTCTTATTAAACAGAAATCTGCCACCTGAGAAAGTTCTGCTCAGTGGTTTCAGTTCTGCCCTCCAACACTTTGAAGAATATATCTGAGCCTCCTTCCATATGGCAGTCTATTAAGGTTTTGCACCTCTCCCTCTAAATTTTGTTAATTACTATAGATGCTTGACTGTGACCACTTCCAACAAGAACAGGTACTGGGCATAAGCAATAATGTATTTCCTGAATCAAAGAGTGACGTGTGATCTTGGCTACAGGTCACTTATAGAAAGAACCGCAACATGACATCAAATTAGTTCCACTTGACTTCTTGTCCTTATGAAAGCCCTCAATATCTTAAACAGAACTGTGTGCTCTAGTGGTATCTAAGAACGTATTTACATATAATTTCTATCATTAAGGTCATGGCAGGTTAAGAATGTATGCCTCTATGGTCTGTTACCAATCAATACAATATTGATTAATCACCTACTGTGTTCCCAGCACTCTAGCTCAAGGAAATTTGGGATATGTACACTATTTATGTGAATTGAAATCTGGCCCTTGTCATTGGGTCTGGACTTCCTGGTCCAGTCTATTTATAGAGCTGAGCTTCACTCCACTTAACATGATGTTCAGACCTTTACAACTACTTCTCCAGATCAGTTTTTCCTTGGCCTCTTTGCTTCTACCTTTAGTACAAGCCACACTTCTTTTCAGGCACCATTCTTCTTTATCTTCCTCCACACTTGCCTGTAGCCAGAGAGAGGATATATAAGGGTCTATCTGTGAAGTTGTGTGTCCCTGTCCATTAGTCTGAATTCTTGGAAGAAGAGACTGTCTTTTGCCATTCTTTGTATCCCTTGAGATTATCACATTGTCAGGTACTTAACTGATGCTTGCTGATTGACTGTCTTCATCAGCCCTGGTCCCAGCATCTGCTCCATCCAAGCACCAAAGTTTTTCCAAAACGATACTAAAATAATCTTTGCTTAATGCAAACACTGAATATCTGAGCCCAACAGTTACATTAAGATCTGTCTCAGTAATAGCTTTTAATTTCATAGCGGTTATCAGCAATGCATAAACAAATAGGTCTTCTATTAGGATACTTTTTAACTCACACAAAAGGAAATTCAAACCCCAAAACAAAATACCTTAAAGGGGAACATAGGAGAGCAGAGGCAAAAGAGGAATGATAAAATAGCCACTGAAGGAAGAAGGACAGTTCATGATAATTCTTCAGAGAGGCCACCCTGAGACTTGTCATTCCTATTGCCATCAACATCTTTGCCACTATTTCTAGAGGGTGCACAATATGCATGTTTGCAATCATGTTATGCTAAAGGAATTCTGAGTCAGTCCAAGTTAATGGGATTATAAAGATGGGGCAGGTTCTTACATATCTCATATGGTACATCTGGATAGTTTCTCATCCAGAAGACAAATGCCAGGTATTGTGTAAAGAATGCATTGATTAAAGGAGTTCCCTGGCTAGTTGAAACTTTACGTGGGACTTTTGATTGCATCTTCCTTTGGAGCAGAGATTCTTGCCCTTTTCTATATCATAGACCCCATTGAGTTTTGAGAAACCTAGAGAACCTTTCTCAGGATAATGTTTTTAATACATAAAATAAAATAAATATAATTACAAAAGAAACAAATTATATTGAAATACAGTTTTTAAAATATATATTAAAATATGGACCCCTGATTTAAAAGGGTTAAGAATCCCTGATTTAAAGGGTATGGGCATGCTTTTGGGGACTCAGGAAAGATTATTTTCAAAGTAGCCTTCATCAGGGGTGTGTGTGTGTGTGTGTGTGTGTGTGTGTGTGTGTGTGTGTGTAGTTATCCTTTTACTTTTCTACCATCCTTCTGGAGAAATCCTCAAGTGCAACAGATGTGGAGTTATGTCTTCCTTCTTCTCCTTCCCTAGCAGCTGCTAATGGTATAGTCTTTCAGCTGAAGCTCGCAGTGAACTGTATGCAGTTGCTTGAGTGTTTAGGGAGTACCTGAACCTTAAGGTCCAGGCTACCTTTTGCATTTCTTTTTTTTTTCTTTATGAGCACAAGTCAGAGACCAGAGATTTGAGAGTTGACTTTCTTGATCTAAGAGATAGCAGTGGTAGAATATCATGAAGGAGCTTTTAGGAACTCTCCCACTTAGCCTGATACAAAAGTTCAGGGACAATGTCCTTCCAGAATCTTTGTTTCCTAGATAATGATTTCCTGGACAACTCTTTTTTCCTTTTTTTTTTTTTTTTAGGAATTAATTAATTTATTTTTTGTTTTCAGCGTTAACCTCCACAAGATTTTGAGCTCCAAATTTTCTCCCCATCTCTCCCCTCCCCCCACCCCAAGACAGCACGCATTCTGATTATCCCTTCCCCCAATCTGCCCTCCCTTCTATCACCTCCCCCCGCCCCACCCTTATCCCCTTCCCCTTCTATTTTCCTGTAGGCCAAGAAAGATAGATTTCTATACCCCATTACCTGCATATCTTATTTCCCGGTTGCATGTAAAAACAGTTTTTAACATTCGTTTTAATGTGAGACCTTTGATTGCATCTTCCTTTGGCACAGAGGTTCTTACCCTTTTCTATATCATTGACTTTGAGTTCCAAATTCTCTCCCTTCCTCCCTCCCCACCCACCCTCATTGAGAAGGCAAACAATTCAATATAGGTTATACACGTGTAGTCATGCAAAATACTTCCGTAATAGTCATGTTGTGAAAGACTATTTTCCCCTCCATCCTATCCCACCCCTCATTTATTATATTTTCTCCTTTGACTCTGTCCCTCCTCAAAAGCGCTTGCTTCTGATTACCCCCTCCTCCATCTGCTTTTCATTCTATCATAGCCCTCTCTTATCCCCTGTAGGGTAAGATAGATTTCCACACCTAATTGAGTGTGTTATTTCCTCCTTAAGCCAAATCCAACGACAGCAAGGTTCACTCATTCCATCTTACCTCCCCCCTTCCCTTCCACTGTAAAGCTTTTTCTTGCCTCTTTTATGTGAGATAATTTACCCCATTCTACCCTTTCTCTTTCTCCTAGTACATTCTTCTCTCACCTCTTAATTTAATTTTTTTAGTTATCATCCCTTCATATTCAACTCACCCTGTGTGTGTATGTATGTATGTGTATATTATATGTATATGTATATATAGATATATGTATCTATGTACATATGTATATACATGTATATGTGTATATATATAACCTCTTATTACCCTAATACTGAGAAAGGTCTCATTAGTTACAAATATCATCTTTCCAATAGAGAAACATAAACAGTTCAACTTTCATAAGTCTCTTATGATTTGTCTTTCCTGTTTACCTTTTCATGCTTCTCTTGAGTCTTATATTTGAAAGTCAGATTTTCTATTCAGCTCTGGTCTTTTCATCAAGAATGCTTGAAAGTCCTCTATTTCATTGAATATTCATTCCGCCCACCCCTGAAGTATTATATGCAATTTTTCTGGATAGGTGATTCTTGGTTGTAGTGCTAGCTCCTTTGACCTCTGGAATATCATATTCCAAGCCCTCCAATCTCATGATGTAGAAGCTGCTAAATCTTGTATTATCCTGATTGTGTTTCCACAATACTCAAATTATTTCTTTGTGGCCATTTGCAATACTTTCACCTTGACCTGGGAATTCTGGAATTTGGCTACGATAGTCCTAGGAGTTTTCCTTTTGGGAACTCTTTCAGAAAGTGATTGGTAGATTCTTTCCATTTCTATTTACCCTCCAGTTCTAGAATATCAGGGCAATTTTCCTTTATAATTTCTTGAAAGATGATGTCAAGGCTCTTTTTTTTTTTTGATCATGGCTTTCAAGTAGTCCAATAATTTTAAAATTATCTCTCCTGGATCTAGTTCCCAAGTCAGTTGTTTTTCCAATGAGATATTTAACATTGTCCTCTATGTTTTCATTCTTTTGGTTTTGTTTTACAATTTTAATTTCTCATAGAGTCATTAGCTTCCATTTGCTCCATTCTAATTTTTAATGAATTATTTTCTTCAGGGAGCTTTTGGATCTCCTTTTCCATTTTGCCAGTTCTGGTTTTTAAGGCATTCTTCTCCTCATTGGCTTTTTGGACTTCTTTTGCCATTTGGGCTAGTCTATTTTTAAGGCGTTATTTTCTTCAGTATTTTTTTGGGTCTCCTTTAGCATTTTTCATGATTTTCTTGTATCACTCTCATTTCTCTTCCCAATTTTTCCTCTACTTCTGTTACTTGACTTACTTTTTGAGCTCTTCCACGGCCTGAGACCAATTCATATTTTTCTTGGAGACTTTGGAAGTCAGAGCTTTGATTTTGTTGTCTTTTTTTGGTTGTATGTTTTGCTCTTCTTTGTCAGCAAAGTAAGATTCTATAGTCGGGGTTTTTCCCACTGTTTCCTCACTTTCCCAGCCAATTTCTTGACTGTTCAACTTTTTGTAAGGTGGGGCTCTGCTTCCAGTGTGGAGGGTTCAATGTCCCAAGTGTCAGGGGTTTTTTGTAGCTGTTTTCAGAGATACTTTTAGGGACCTGTAAATTTTCAGTTTTTCCAAGGTTGTATAATTAAAGGACAGGGTTTTACTCCTCTCCTGGCCTGTGCTCTGGTCTGTGAGTGACCAAAAGCACTCTTTTCTGCCTTGGAACTCTGAGGAGGATTCCCTCTCCACTGGTGCCACAAGCTCCGTCATGCCAGCACTCCTCCTTGCTCCAGGACCACCATTCAGGATTGTGACCCAGATCCAACCGTGGGCAAAGCAAGACAATCCTGCTTCAGTGCAAGCAAAGTGATCCCTGCAAACCTCTCCTTACCCCCCATCAGCCTCTTGATCCCTCCACTGACTGTGGGCCAAGAGTTCCAGAAGCAATTGTGGTGTCCACCGTGGTTGCCACCCTGGGGCTGGATCCAGACCATGCTCCTCTCTCACCCAAGTCCAACAGACTTTTCCTACTGCCTTTCTAAATTGTCTTTGGTGTTTGTAGGTTGAGAAGTCTAGAAACTGCCACAGCTGCCAGAGATTCAGTCCCCTGAGTCCCGCTCTTGGTTTGCTGGGGCCCTGTTTTTGCCGGTATGGCCCATGCTGGACTGTGCTCATTTCTCAGACTGGTGCAACATACCTTTCCTGTCAACTTTTCGAGTTGTCTTGGGCTGGAAATTTGTTTAACTCTGTCATTTTGTGGTTCTGCTCATCTACAACTTGTTTAAAATCATTTTTGACAGGTATTTGGAGGGGTTTGGGGGAGAGCTCTGGTGAGTCCCTGCTTTTACTCCACCATCTTGGCTCCACCCTCAATTAGTCTATTTTTAAGGTGTTATTTTCTTCAGTATTTTTTGGGTCTCCTTTAGCAAGCTGTTGACTCATTTTTAATTATTTCCTTGTAACAATCTCATTTCTCTTCCCAATTTTTCTTCTACTTCTTTACTTGATTTTCAAAATCTTTTTTGAGCCCTTCCCTGGCTTGAGACCAATTCATATTTTTTCTTGGAGGCCTTGAATGTAGGAGCTTTGACTTTGTCTTCTTCCGGTTGTATGTTTTGATCTTCCTTGTCATCAAAGTAAGATTCCATAGTCTGAGTTTTTCCACTGTATGCTCATTTTCCCAGCAAATTACTTGACTTTTTAACTTTTTGTTAAGGTTGGACTCTGCTTCCAGTGTGGAGGGTGTAATGTCCCAAGCTTCAGGGCTTTTGTGTAGCTGTTTTATGAGATACTTCTAGGGACTGTACATTTTCAGTTCTTCCAAGGTGGTATGATCAAAGGAGAGGTATTTACTATTCTCCTGGCCTGTGTTCTGGTCTACGTACGAGTGACCACAAGTATTCTTTTCTGAGTTGGAACTGTGAGGAAGATTCAATCTCTACCACCACTGCAAACTCTGCCACACCAACTGTCCTCCTCACCCCAGGACCACCACCTAGGATTGCTACCCAAATCCAAACATGGGCAAAACAAAAGAATACTGACTCAGTGCCAGCAAAGAGATCCCTGCAATCCTTCTCTGATCAGCCACTCAATTGGTTGAGAGCTTCATGTAATGGCAAGTAAAATGGGACTTTTCACTGTTCTTTGTTTGAATGGACAGTTAAAGTGGAAATTTTGTCTTGGAGTGTTTCTCAGCACTAAGACAATAGAGAGTGCTGGTGGTTGGAGCTTTCCCACGCCCTAAATGGTGAACTTCAAGTCCCCAGGGCCCTGAGACAGGTATATAAGATCTGAGGTTGGCATTTGACTTTTGAGGGTACACTCATTGAAAGAGTGTGGGTGATGAGACTCTGGGCAAGCTGTTGAACCCCTTGCCGCAGCTTTGTAACCCAGATAGATGTTGGTACTTCTCTGGCAACTATGAATTGTGATTTGAATCAGACAAGGTCTGTCTGTTGATTTATATAATTTCTGTTTGTATTCGCCTTGAAATTCAGTGGGCTGATCTTTTCCCCCTGAACTAAGTGAATGATATATATGTGTTTAATTAAACTGAGATTGTTAACCCCTTAAAGTTGCTTTCCTTAGAAAAAGCAGATCAAAGAACTTGTGCTGGCAGACTTTCTGTGTGCTGTTGTTGTTGGTCTTACACAGCCACAACAGCTGCAAGCCTCATTGGTGTTACACTCCAGAAGCAGCTGCTGCCTCCACTGCCGCTGCCACCACCACCACCACCACCACCACTACTACCCAGGTCTGGGAACAGACCAAGCTCCTCTCTCATCCAGGTCTGACAGATCTTTCCTACTGATCTTCTAAGTTGTCTTTGGTTTTTGTGGGTTGAGAATTCTAGAAACCACCACAACTGCCAATGATTCTGTCCCCTGAGGCTGCTCCAGATTTACTATGGCCTGGTCTGTGCTGGCATTGCCCACACTGGACTGCACTCCTCTCCTGGCCCAGTGCAACAGACCTTTCCTGTTGACTTTACAGGTTGTCTCAGGCTAGAAATTTATTATACTCTGTCATTGTTTAGTCATTTTTACAGATGTTTGGGGGAGAGCCCAAGCAAGTCCCTGCTTTTACTCCACCACTTTGGCTCCGCCACAACTAGATTTTTAATTTATTCTTCATGCAAGAGAAAATAGAGTTCTTGTGCAGCTCCAGTCTTGGGGACTGCTTTCTGAAGAACCATGAATTTCAGAGTTTGAGGGATATGGCTTTCTATTCTCAGAAGAGAAACTTCATGAACAGTGTACCTTTTGAAGAGAGTAAGGAGATCCATGTGGCCGGAATAGTGAGAGACAACATGCCACTGAAATGATGACATGTGACAGCAAATATCTGGGCAATGTAAGTCAGATAGGAAGGGGTTATCCTCTGAGCTCAAAATCTGTTTCCCTTTTGCATAGAGTCCCAAATATAGGATGACACTAAAATTGAGGAGAGGGCCTACATAGGAAACTAGGAATGTGCAAGGTATATTAGAAGAAGGGAGATTGTGTTCATTATTTAGGGGATATTTTGGGTCCCTTTAAATGTTTTCCACATTTGTTCATGAGATTTGTGAGTCCTTTTCATCTACATTTTCTATGGGGTGAAACAAAGGATATTCTATACACAATAGGTATTTCGTTATTTTGGGTGCTTATGTAGGAGTTGAGAATCTTATTTCCTTCATTTGTGTGAACTTCAACACAGACTACATAAGTTTTATTTTGTGCTTCCCCAGAGTAAATTCTAGTTGAGGATATAATGGGTTAAAGAGATACTGATATGTTGGGTTAGTGCACAGGATTAGATTTATCCATGTGAGCCCAGAATATGAGGGTTCTGAGCCCTGAGTTATGCCTGAAGTGAGAAAGCGAACTGAAAAAACAAGAAGAATATGAATGGGTTATAGAAGTTTTTGGAAAATGACAGGAAGATAATAATAAATGGCGTTCCGAGCAGGAGAGCCTGTAGTAAGTGAGCTTGACCTGTCTCAGAGAGGATCAGAGGCTTCAGGTTTTTTTGGATCACTGCAGTATTCTTTCTTCTTTAGTTATGTAAAGTCATATATGATTTGGAGATTTCATTATAACTCACTTATTCATTATAACTCACATATACATGGAGGTCCAGAACTAATGGAACTTAGTAAATCTAGTCTCCTAAATTGGTCCAAATTGAACTTGCACATCTACTCTTTATACATAATTATTTACTTAAATATAATTTGTGAACTCATAATAAAAATTATTTATATGGCAGTCATGATACATGGCTTGAAAATGAATTGAGGAAAGGTAGAGTCAAGATGATGAAGTGTTAGGAAGTAATGTAGTGAGCTCCTCTCCAAGTACTAGTCTTAACAGATCTAGAAAGTACACCAGATTGAATCTTGGTGAAGAAATCCAGAAAAAAGTTATAGTGAGTCTTTTGGCATAGGTAGACAGATAGGGGTGTTTGAAGAAACAGGAGATGGGGTTGGGTCGGGAGTATACTGCAGGCTAGGAGTGCTTCAGTATCTAAGGAGACCCTGTGCACCTGGGCAAGGACAGGTCTCAAAACCATACTGAGGTACCCATAGACTGACCCTCAGACAATATGGTGGAAACAGGCACCAACTGGCAGCTTTGATGCCCACTACCCAGTCCTAGGTTACAGGTCAAGGTGAGAGTAGGAAGAGGCTCTGCACAGCAGTGATGCTCCTAATTGGGGAGGCCTTGGGCAGTATACAGAGGAAAGGGGAGCAGCAGCAGTGGTGGTGTGGCTCAGACCTTAGATGCAAAGCAGGGTCTCATTTCTAATATTTTGCCCATTTTGCAGAGGAGTAAGCGGGTTGGCAATCCTGGACCAAAAAGGAGCCTTCAGTTCTGTGCCTCTGAGCCAACTGAGCTTTCCAGTTAGCAGCAGTCTCTTCTTGCTCAGACCCAATCCCAGGCCAGGAACTTACAGAGCTTGGGTAAAGGCAAAAGGAACTTAGAGCAAAGTTAGATTAAAGGAGAGATTAGTCTTAGGCAAAACAATTTCTAAGGATGTACAAAAATATTCATAGGTCTTTTTGAGGTGACAAAGAATCTGGAGGAAGGGTGTCTGTAAATTGAGGAGTGAATGAACAAGTTATGGCACATAAAAGTGATGGAATATTGAACTCCAACCAAGTGTAATGACCAACCAAGATTCTAGAAAACTAGTAATGAAACACAGCACTCATCCCTTGATCAGAGGTGAAGGACTCACAATGCAGGATGAGACAAATATTTTTTAGGACCCAGTTAATGTTAAAATTTGTTTTAATTGACTATATATGTTTATAATTGATTTTGTTTTTCTTGTGCTCTCAGTGGGCAGGGGTTGTTGGGGTGGGAGGTTGAGAAGCTGGATTTTGGCTAATTAAAACAAAATATATAAAAAACAGAAAACTGGGGAACTCTGATCAACACAATGACAAGCCACAGTTTTTGAGGACTCATAATGAAACATGTGGCCTACCTCCTGATATAGAAGGGATAGATTCAGGGTGCAGATAGAAATAGGTTGTTTTTCTACATGGCCAATGAGAAATTTTGTTTTGCCTAACAACATACGTCTGTTTACAAGGCTTTTGCTTTTCTGGCTTTGTTAATGATTGGGGGTGAGGGGATGGGGGTTAGGGAGTCTGTTAAAAGAGATGTGGGAAGGAGAGAAGGCTGATTTTCATTTGAAAATAAAATCAAATTTAATTTTATAAAAGAGAGAATGTATTGAGGATAATGAGGTAAAGTTTAGGGCTAAAACGGGTGAAGGACGGTTCTTATGCAAGAACTACAAGAAAGAGACCAAAGCCTGGCCCTGTTCTGGTCCAGTATAGCACTGAATCGAGTGATAATAATTCTCATTCTTGAAGTGCCTTATTGCTTAGGATCAGAGGATATAGAGCTAGAAGGAGACTGTGAGCTCACATTATTTTTCATTCAGTCAGTCAAGGAGCATTTATTAAGCACTTACTATGTTTTTAGTGCTCAGGAAACAAAGAAAAGCAAAAACAGTCTCTGGCCTCAAAGAGTTCACAATTTAATGGAGAAGACTGCAAATAACTACAAACAAGGCATATGCTATGTAAATGAAAAATGATTTCAGAGGGAAGGCATGAAAGGAGCTGGAAAGGCCTAGAAGGTAGGATAAGAATTGAGTGTTGAAGGAGGTTAGGGAAGACAGGAGGCAGAAGGGAGCAGTGAGGGCATTTCAGATATGGGGGACTGAGTTGGAATAATGGATTGAGCAATAGAAAGAAGGCCAATGTACCATACAAGTGGAAGAGAGTAAGACCAAGTCAAATTAAGTTAATAAACATTTCTTAAGCATTTACTATGTGCCAAGAACTATGCCAAGCACCAGAAATTACAGAATAAGCAAAAAGTCCTTGCTCTCAAGGAGCTTACATTCTAATGGGGGAAGAATATACACAAGAGGATATAATGGAGGAGGGGCAAAGGAAGAAGATATTTGTGTAGCCTACATAAATGATAGGGAAAGAAATCCACTGAGTCAGCAGCACATCTCAGAGAGGAATAAAAGAATGAATATAGATTCCTTAAAAAAAAAGGAGGATTTCGGTGGCAAAGGATGGAATGTTCATGCAGAGTGAAAAGGCAGCTGGGTCATGGTGGAGAAAGAAGACTGAATCATGGTCAGAAATGGAGCCCAGAGAGAAATAGAATAAGGCTGGAAAGGACATAGGGAAGCGGGAGGTGAAGGGCTTTAAATACAAAACAGAAGACCATATATTTGATTGGGAAGGTAACAACAAGCCACTGGAGATTACTGAACAAAGTGATGATATGACCAGACCAGCACTTTAGTAAAAAGTTACTTTCACAGCTGAGTGGAGGATGGACTAAGGTGGGAAGAGACTTGAAGCAGGGAGAGCAACCAAAGACTATTGCAATAGTCCAAGTGTGAAGTGATGAGGAGAAGTGGAGAGAGGGGGTCAGAATAACAAACCCTGACAACAGATTGGCTGTGTGGGTGGAAAGCAGATCCACTTGTGAAATTCCCCTTATTCCCTTTTTCACACTCTGAGTAAATCCAGGTCTGGATCATTCCAACTATGTCGCTATTCGGTCATTCAGTCATGCCCAACTTTATATGACCCTATGGACCTTAGCATGCCAGGCTGTCCATGGACAAAGACACTAGAATGGTTTGCCATTTCCTTCTCCAGTGGATCACCTTTTTGTCAGAACTCTCCATTATGACCTGCCCATCTTGGGTAATCCTGCATGACATAGTGTGTAGTTTCAGTTAGCTATGCAAGCCTCTCCACCATGACAAGGCAGTGATCCAGGAGAGGTAATCTAACTATAGGATTTATTAATACCCTATAAGGCACTAATAAAATATTCACAGACACATGTATACACACACACACAAAAGGATACATGTGCTCATATTTCATTGTCATCTTTGGGTCACAGTCTTGGTCTGGTTCTTGGAAATAAAACCGCACATATAACAACACTCAAAGAAATCAACTCTACCTGAAGTATAGACTGATCAGAGTGGCCCCAAGATGTTAAGAGCTGTGTGATTTTATATTAAAATGGACAAAATGCTGTGTCACAGCATTTGGCACATACTACAAAGCTTAAAAGTGTTTGTTGAATTGAACCAATAAAGTGTAAGCAGATTCCAGTATCTTGAAATATGCTAATGTGTAGGTCTAGTGAGAATGGACACAATCATTGGTAGAATTCCTTTAAAGTCAAGAGTTACACTTGTGGACTTATCAGTCATTCAAATTTTATACACATGTTCTATTTTCTTTCTCTCATGAAGAAGGATTACAGTCTAACCAACTACTTTACATTTTTAGGGACTTGCTCTGCATGTTTCATGGATAATGGGAGATATAAACTTTGTTTGCTTTAGTATCTAAGAAACCTACTGCCATTTCTAAGATATTTTCAATAATCAACTGTTGCATCTTTGGCTACCCCTGTGTATAGAGTAAAGAGATAATTGCAGTGATCCCAGGGTGAACCATCTGCTAGTACAAAGTGCTCTGCTATCTGCTCCATTGAAATGCCCATGATCATTATGTTCTGTTGAAATGCTCATGAAACATATCTTATAGTAAGCTGTGTTCCTGGAAAACATGATGCTACAAATAAGCAAAGTACTCCTAATTGCTAAGAATTGTATGTGTGTGTATTCGTGCATGTGCATATTGTTAAATGTTTATAGTTCCCAACTGGTTTCCTAAGCTGTGACTTTGGAGAGCTAACATCCACCGATAGTTTCTGCTGATTAATACTTAGGTGGATATACTAATGACAATCTACATTTATGAGACCCAAAAAGGTCTTAGAAGCCTTTCTCAAAAGAGTAGCATCTGACCAAATATTCAGATTTAGTAAGGATATATCCTGTTATTATTATATAATTCCGCTTGTCCTTACCGATGGCTATAGTATTCACTAGCGTGTGTCATTTATCAGCTGTGTGTTGGCATATATCAGTACAAACAAAGGTACGACTTGATGAATGCCCATTTATGAATCTTTTATTTCAGTGTGCTGGTTTATGATTAATGAACATTGTGGTATAAGATGGATGTTTTGTTTTGTTGCTTCTATTTCATACATTCTTCCAATATCACACAGATCTTCCAAATTCTGCTTATGGAGCCAAAGCAGGAGAAAAATGGGAAAAAGTTGGGAGGAGGGTGGGCAAATTAATAAAACATCTTAAATCCTTAGAAACATTATCTTAGTCTACTATGGTAAAAATGAAAAAAAAAACCCACCAAATTTGGAGTCAAAAGATCTTATTCTAAATCTGGATAACTAGAAATTATTTTCATGGTAAAATCTTTGCTAATAGCTATAATGAGTAACACAGTACAAAAGACAAGCAAATGTTCCATGAAAGGATGTTTCATGTTGCCTCTGAATGTATTATAAAGTCAACTGAATGGATGAATGAATGGATGAATGAATGAATGAATGAATGAATGAATGAATGAATGAAAAAAGCATTTACTAAGTGCTCACTATGTGCAAAGCTATGATTTCACTGGAGATACAAATACAAAAGTGGAGATAGTCCTTTCCCTCAAGGAGTTTACATTCTAGTGAAGGAAGACAACACACAAGGAAGAATAATGGCAAGGGAGAGGAATAGATTGACAGACCCATTGCAATACTAAGACTATAATGATTTGATTATAGGAGGGTTGGGTATACAAGTGGTACAGGGCAGCTGGTGAAAATATGGGTCAGGATTATGGAAAGAGGAAGGGTAAATATGCATGTAGTGAAGTATAACTAGTGAGAAGATAGGTGAGGAGCAAAGTATAGCATGGCTAAAGTCATTTATATATACTGGTTCACATGAAACACCTACTAATCAGGACAACAGGGGCACAGGACAGACCAATCCCTTTATCTACTTTTCCAGGTAGACCCTTGGAACCATCCTTCTATGCAACTGCATGGCACTCCTATTTCATGGGCAATATGATTTGATTCCTCTGGTAGTTTGTCCATTCATTGGTCACTGAACAAGGATCTCATATTTGGAGTACCAATGGTTAAGGTATACTTTATAGAAAGTCAAAAAACCATATGCTTCTTAAGGCTCTCTTAGTCTCCTCCACTTTCTCACTCTCACTGCAGAAGAAGGGGGACCAGGCACTGTGCAGGACTGAAGATCACTTTGTATTTCTGTGTTTCATAAGATATCGTGGCTAAAGAAATCATTGCCAAATGGCCAACATATTAATGACAATGTTCTCTGTATTTCACTAATCTGGTCCTCTGAATGAAGACCCAGTCCAGGGGTGGAGAACCTGTGATCTCAAGGCTATTTATGGCCTTCTAGGTCCTAAGGTATGACCTTTCCACTGAGTCTAAGTTTTACAGAACAAATCCTTTTATTAAGGAGATTTGCTCTATGAGGTTTGGATTCAGGCTGTACTTGAAGACATAGAGGGCCACACGTGGCCTCGAGTCCATGAGTTCCCCACTTCTGACTTAGTCTATCTCAGAGACTACATGTGAACTTTTTCCAGCATAGTACAACAGAGAAGAGCTTGGACTCCACTGAAAAAGACTTTGAGAGCTCCGAGTTGCCTCCATGTCATGAGCAGCATCAACAAAGGACTTTACAAATTTCTAAATCCAGTTGATGGTGTGTTTTTTTTATCTTTAATAAACAAATATTAATCAGATGTCTACATTATCCTTAAAATAAAAGTCTGGATTCACAGTTGGAGTGCTTAGATTGGAATTCTAGATCTACTTGGCTTCTTGCCAGAGACGGAAATTGCTCCCTCCAAAGTTATCAAAGTTCTCTTAAATCACGAAATCTACTGGTCTTTTCTCTTTCCTTCCCATTCTTGCCACTGCTGATCTTCCTTTTCTCTGCTAGTTTCTTCTCTCTAGGTTTTCATGACATTGCTTTCTCCTGGTTCTCCTTCTACCTGTCCATTTCTTCTCATTTACCTTTACTGGGTCTTTATCTAGATCATGTCCATAAACCATAGATGTCCACTAGGAGTCTGTCTTGGGCTCTCTTCTCTTTTCCCTCCCTTTTATCATTTGGTGATTTCATCAGTTCTTGTGGTTTCCAGTTAATATCTCTATGCCATAATTCTCAGATTTATCTAGCCAGCCCTATTCTCTCTTCAGACCTCCAGTTCTGCATCACCAGCTGCCTATGACATATCTAATTCAATGTCCTGTAGATGTCTCAAAGTCAACATGTTTAAATCCCATTGCCTCCACTCCCTCCCCACCCCCATAGTCTTCTCTTTTCCCTAACTTTCTTATTACTGTTGAGGACATATCATCTCAACTTTATGCCTTTTCATTGTCTGGAATGATCTCCCTCCTCCTCAGCTCTACCTTCTGTTTTCCTTGGCTTTCTTCAAGATTCAGTTAATGTCTCATTTTTGCCAGAGGCTTTTCCAAAGTGCTCGAAATCACTACTGATTAGATAAGTGCAAATCAAAACAACTCTGAAGTACCACATCACACCTATCAAATTGGAGAACATGACAAAACAGGAAAATGATAAATATTGGAGAAGATGTGGGAAAAAAAATGTGGGAATACTAATTCATTGCAGATGGAGTTGCGAACTGATCCAACCATTCAGGAGAGCAATTTAGAACTATGCCCAAAGGACTATAAAACTGTTCATAACTTTAGACTCAGCAATACCACTTCTAGGTCTGTAGCCCAATGAGATCATAAACATGAGAAAAATACTCATATATAAAAGTATTTATAGCAGCTCTTTTTGTGGAGGCAAAGAATTGGAAATTGAGGGGATGCCTATCAACTGGGGAATGGCTGAACAAGATGATGTATATGAATGTAATGAAATACTATTGTGCTATAAGAAATGAGGAGCACAGGGGCAGCTAAGCGGCACAGTGAGTAGAGCACTGGCCCTGGAGTCAGGAGGACCTGAGTTCAAATCTGTCCTCAGACACTTGACACACTTACTAGCTGTGTGATCTTGGGCAAGTCACTTAACCCCAATTGCCCTGCCTTCCTCCCTCAAAAAAAAAAAAAAGAAATGATGAGCAGGTAGTCTTCAGAAAAACCTGGAAAGATTTTATATGAACTGATGCTGAGTGAAATGAGCAGAACCAGGAGAACATTGTACACAATAACAGCCTCACTGCATGATGACTGACTGTGATAGACTTAGGTCTTAGAAGTGGAAGGATCTAAGACAACTCCAAGACACATGAAGGAAAATGCTATCCATATTCAGAGAAAGAACTTTGGAGTCTGAATGCAGATGGAAGCATACTCTTTGCTTCCTTTGTCTTTTGTTGTTTTGTTTCTTCTTTCTTGTGCTTCCTGCCATTGGTTCTAATCCTTCTTTACATCACGATTAATGTGAAAATAGGTTTAATATAGATGTATATGTAGAGCCTATATCAGACTACGTGCTGTCCTGGGGAGGTGGGAGCAAAGGGAGGGGGAGAAAATTTAAAACTCAAAATCTTATGGAAGTGAATGTTGAAAACTAAAAATAAACAAATTAATTATAAAAAAAGAGGCTTTTCCAGGTCCCTCCCAGGCTTTTCCCTCTGAGATTACTTTTCTATCTACCTTGTATATATTTTGAATATGCATAGCTATTTACATATTATCTCCCTTAGAATGTTTCTTCCTTTAGTGAAGGGACCATGGTCTTCCCATTCTTTGCATATCTAGTACTTAGCAGAATATCTGGTACACAATATGAGTCTAATGAATGCTTGTTGATGACATTCATTTGTGCGCGATGCTGGTGGCCACTTAAGTTCACTGAACCCAAATTGCCTCATGAAGAGATTGGATTAAATGTTATCTAAATTCACTCTAAATTTACTATCCTGTTATCACATTACATATGCTTAGATCCATCACTTACTAGCTGTATGATCATGGGCAAAGCATTTAACTTCTCTGAACTTCAATTTCTTTATCTATGAAATGGGAACAACTGTACTTCCACTACTTCCCTTTACAGAGTCATGAGGAAAATTCTTTGTAAACTGTAAAGTATTATGAAATTGTGAGCTAATACTGATCATAATGAAACTAAGTGGTGCAGTGGATAGAGGCTGGACCTAGAAAGAGCAAGATGGGTTCAAATGCAGCCTAAAACATTAGCTGTGTGGGGCCAATCACTTTAACCTGACTCAGTTTCCTCATCTGTAAAATGGAGATAATAGCATCTGCCTCCTAGGGTTGTTGTGAGGATAAAAAGAAATATTTGTGAAGTGCTTTGTAAATTTCAAAGTGATATGCTATTATTATTATCATTATCATCACCTCAGGGTTATTAGGGGGATTTAGGAGATGACAAACCTAAAGCACTTTGTAATTCATCTCATATATATGTTCTATTTAATTATTCTGTAGGCCAGTGGTTGCAAAAGGTTTTTTTTTCCCTCAAACAGTAAAAACCTTCACTTTCAATAAAACTTTAGTGTGCCATTTATAGTAAAGTGGATATACACAGATATATGCATTGACTTATGCAGGTATATTTACACATGAATATACACATACATGTGTATTACATACTTAAGATGAGCCACATATTACTAATTTTAAAATAATTTTATATTTTAAATTTAACTACCAGTCTAACAATACTGCAAACAAGTCTCACAAGTATGAAAGGTATAATTGATTGCTTTTAAGTGTTTTATTATTGTGAACAATATTGGCTGTGATATCTCACCTTACGAAATGCTTCACATTTTTAGCTTCCCCTTTACCAACATAAGTTGGTATTTTTGAGATTGTTTCACCTAATTGTCTTTTCACTAGGATGTTGATTTTTTTTAAAAATTTGCTTTGCTTTATTGTAAATGACTTTGTAATTTTTTTTAGGAAGCAAAAAACTGTTTAATAATTGTTAAATCAATTTTATAAGTACAATGGTGGTGGGGGGTAGTTATGGCTAGACAGTAGATTTATCTGAAAAAGGCATGTGGATTTTATGAGTCTGCAGGCCAGTTCAAATAAGATAACGGATAAAAAGCACTTTAGAAAACTTTAAATGCTATATGAAATCTTCCCTCTCTCCCTCCTTCCCTCTCTCTCTCCCTCTCTCCTTCCTTCCTTCCTTCCTTCCTTCCTTCCTTCCTTCCTTCCTTCCTTCCTTCCTTCCTTCCTTCCTTCCTTCCTTCCTTCCTTCCTTCCTTCCTTCCTTCTTCCCTCCCTTCCCTCCTTCCTTTTCCTACAGTCATGTGGTCTCCAATCTGCTGATGATTTCATTTGTTAAGTCTAGTACTACATGCCTGCTTAGGTAAAAAAAAAAAAGTTCATAGAGCAATGGTAAATGTTTAATAACCAAGGTCTCAGAAAAAAAAGACATAAAAAAGATGCATGTGCACTTTTAATCTGCATTATTAAAATTTTATCCATTACTTTCTTAGACAATCAACAAAATAATGAATCAAGCCATAATTTATAGCTGCCAAATTCTGAAATATAAATTACACTGAAAATTTAAGGATAGGTTCTTGCCAGCCTGTCAGAGCTGACTCCAGGGCACCCCTGCTATAAACTCAACATACATGAAAAATGTACCATGGCAGACAAAAAAAGCTAATGTGAACGTAGACTGAACCAAGTGACATCATGCCCTCTTTCAAGTGAATGAGAGTTTTCTGGTTATGTTGCACTATGACCCCTAGTCAGGCCATCTCTGGAGTATTGTGTTCAGTTCTGGTTACCAAATTTTAGGAAGAGTATTCATAAGCTGGAGGGCACACAGAGAAAGAGAACAAGAATGATCAAGTCCTTTAAGTTCATACCACATGAAAGGTGGTTAAGAGAAACAGGAATTTTAGCTGAGGGAAGACTTAGAGGGAGATAGTTGCTCTTTATGACTCTCTGGATCATGCGTCTGTGGGATTTTCCTGGCAAAGTTACTAGACTGGTTTGCCATTTCCTTCTCTAGTGGATTAAGACAGAGGTTAAGTGACTTGGCCAGGGTCACACAGCTAGTTAGTGTTTAAGACGAGATTTGAACTCAGGTGTCCAGGCTCAGTGCATTATCCACTAAGCCATCTAGCTGCCTTTAGGAAGGAGATATTAATTTTTGTGGTCAGTCATGCCTGAGTCTTTGTGACCCTATTTGGGATTTTATTGGCAAACATACTAGCATAGTTTCTTCTCCAGCTAATTTTACAGATGAGGAAACTGAAGGAGACATAGTTAAATGACTCACTCAGGGTCACATAGCTAGTAAATATCTGAGATCATATTTGAACTCACTAAGATAGTTCTTCTTGACTCTTGCCCTAGCACCCTGTGCCACCTACCTGCCCAGGAAGGAGATGTAGACATACTCTAACATTTGAAATGTTGTTCTATGGAAGGGCATTCAACTTTTCCTCTTTTCCCCCAAGGCATAGTGCCTACAGCAGAATTTTCAACAGGACAAATTTAGGCTTTAGATCATGAAAAACTTCCTAGTAATTCGAATTATTCAAAAGTGGATTGGGGTTGCCTTGAGAGGTGGTAGATTTCCTTTCAATGGACACATTCGGGCAAGAGTTGGATGACAACCTCCCTGGCTATGTTGTAAAGGGAATTTTGGGTCAGTTATGGATTAGATGAGTTGCCATTGTAGTTCCTTCCAGATCTCAGATTTTGTGATTCTATAATTTTTAAAATTAATTTTAGTGAAATAACACATTCTACTTATCAGTATCAGAAATGACCTCCACTGGAGATAACACTCATTATATGTACCTTTTTCACATATTCCTGCTTTTGTGCTCAAATTAGCTTCATGGATATTTCATAATCGGTTTTAATTACTTATACTTTTATTTTTATCTCTTTAAGAAAACTAATTTTGTCAAGTCTTCAACATGAACTTTTGTATATCCACATATATATACAAATATAATATATGTGTATATGTATGTATGTATGTATGTATGTATGTATGTATGTATATACATATATGTACATGCATGTGTATGTGTATACATCCCTGATAAGAACAACTAATGGAAGACACTGGTAGTCACACACTCTGCTGAGAGAGACCAACAATCAATTAACCATATATCAGACACTACTGTTTCTGAACCCTAAAGAAGCCAAGGTTTCAGTCCAAAGATTAATTTTTTCCCATACTCTGATTGACACACAGGAGACCAGAGAACTTTGCTATGGGTATCTGCCTACCATGACAACTTTTTTTTATTTTTTGCTTAACAGAACCCTGTGCATTGCTTTGTAAGATTCTATAGAGCCTAGTTTGAGAATAACTATTCTTAGTAATAGTTTTAAAGAGAGCTAGCTGGTGAAGGCAAAGGTAGGGAAGTATGTCAGGGTACCATAGATGAGTAAAGGCTTAGCTATGAATATTGTAACTTAACTGTTTCCACCATGCCAATGACTCTGTTTATTTATATACCTATTTATCTGTGTACCTGAAATTAAGTTTTTTTCTTATTAATAATAATTTTGTTGTTTTTCAGTTGTTTTCATTTGTGTCTGACTCCTTGTGACCTCATTTAGATTTTCTTGGCAAAGATACTGGAGTGGTTTGCCATTTCCTTCTCCAGCTCATTTGACAGATGAGGGACTGAGGCAAACAAGGTGAGTGACTTACCCAGGGTCACACAACTGGTTAGTATGTGAGGCCATATTTGAACTCAAGAAGATGAGTCTTCCTGACTCCAGGCCCAGCTCTCTATCCACTGTGCCACCTAGCTGTCCTTTAATAATAATAGCTAACATTTTAATAGCACATAAAAGGTTTACATACATTGTCTTGCTTGAGCCCAACAACAATCATATGTGGCTGCTAGCACAAACAATACCCCCATTTCAGAGACGAGGTTCAGAGAAGTTAAATGATTGCCCATATAGACAGCAAGTGTCAGAGGCCTGGCTCAAACTCGATTTTTCCTGACTTGAAATCCATCACTACATCCATGGTGCCACACTGCCTCCAACTTCTTCTATGGGTGTAGTTGTGTAGGTTGGGCACATCATTTAACCTTACTGGCTCCCAGTCTTCTCATATATTAAGTGAGGACTTTGGGTTAAGTGAGCCCTTCTATCTTTAAATCTGACATGCAGTGGAAATACCAGTTGATAAATAGCTATCTTTATGAGCTCTAGTGGTCTAGGCCTACCAAATGCTTCAGTTGCAATGATACTTTTTGGTGTGGGTTAATTCCACATGTGGTATATATCAATGCCCTACCAAATCCACATCAGTTCTCTGTATGGGATATCATGTCTGCCAACCTAACCACCATCAAAATGTACTTAGTGCAAAGTAACAATCTCATTGTACCTAAGTACAAAGTGAAAGGGGCCAGTTTAGATACTAAGATTTCACAGACCGGTGCTGGGAGGTTCCTTTAAAAACCTTCTGGGGTGGGGCAGAGCCAAGATGGAGGCTTGAAGGGGCTCGCTTAAGGTCTCCCCCAAACCCCTTCAAACCCCTGTAAAAATGACTCTAAAAAATTCTAGAGCTATAGAATCCATGAAATAACAGAAGGAAAACAGTCTCCAGCCCAAGTTGGCCTGGATGGTTGCTGGAAAGGGTCTATCATGGCTGGGAGGAGACTGGACAGAGCAGGCCTCAGGGCCCTGAATCACTGAGCTGTGGCAGTAACCAGACTTCTCAACCCACAAAGGCCAAAGACAACTGAGCAGGTCAGTGGGAAAACTGTTGGATCAGGGTGAGAGAAGTGCATGGTCCAGCTCCAGCCCCAGGCCCGGCGGCAGCAGAGGTGGTACTATGGCAGCAGCAGGAAGCTCTGGTGGCTGCTTCCAGAGCTCCAGCAGCAGCTGCTTCCTGAGTCCCTGGTCCACATGGTGGGATGAATCAAGCGGCAGAGCAGAGCAAGAGTGCAAGGAGTGCTTTGCTGGCGAAGAGGCAGGGTTCTCTTGCTTTGCTCTTCTTGGATCTGGGTCACAATCCTGGTTGAAGGTCCTTGGGGGAGGAGGAGTGCTGGTGTGGCATAGCTTGTGGTGACTGTGGAGAGAGAGTCCTCCTGGTAGTTACATAGCAGATAGGAGTGCTTGCACTCACAAACTAGAGCACAGGCCAGGAGAGGAGCATCATACCACCTCAGAATAGAAGTAGCTCTGAAAACACCAGCTCAAAACTCCTGAAGCTTGGGACAAAGCACTGTCCACTCTGAAGGCAATCATACCCTGAACAAAAGCTCAAAAGTCAAGTAATTGGCTGGGGAAATGAACAAGCAGCATAAAAGGACTCAGACTCAGACTACAGAATCTTTTTTTTTTTTGGTGACAAAGATCAAAACATATAGCCAGAAGAAGTCAACAAAGTCAAAGAGCCTACATCAAAAGCCTCCTAGAAAAATATGAATTTGTCTCAGGCCATGGAAGAGCTCAAAAAGGATTTGGAAAATCAAGTATGAGAAGTAGAGGAAAAATTGGGAAGAGAAATGAGAGTGATGCAAGAAAATCATGAAAAACAAGTCAACTTGTTTAAGGAGATCCCCCAAAAAGCTGAAGAATATAACACCTTAAAAATAGACTAACTCAAATGTCAAAAGAGCTCCAAAAAGCCAATGAGTAGAAGAATGCCTTAAAAGGCAAAATTAGACAAATGGAAAAGGAGGTCCAAAAGACCACTGAAGAAAATCCCATGTGAAAATTTAGAATGGAGCAAGAGGAAGCTAGTGACTTTATGAGAAATCAAGAAATTATAAAACAGAACCAAAAGAATGAAAAAAGGAAGACAATGTGAAATATCTCATTGGAAAAACCACTGATCTGGAGAATAGATCCAGGAGAGACAATTTTAAAATTATTGGACTGACTGAAAGCCATGATCAAAAAAAGAGGCTAGATATGATCTTTCAAGAAATAACTGCCCTAATATTCTAGAGTCAGAAGGTAAAATAGAAATTGAAAGAATCCACTGATCATCTCTTGAAAAAGATCCCAAAAAGAAAACTCCTAGGAATATTGTTGCCAAATTCCAGAGCTCTCAGGTTAAGGAGAAAACATTGCAAGCAGCCATAAAGAAATAATTCAAGTATTGTGGAAACACAATCAGGATAACACAAGATCTAGCAGCTCCTACATTAAGGGATGGAAGGGCCTGGAATATGACATTCCAGAGGTCAGAGGAGCTAGGATTAAAACCAAGAATCACCTAACCAGCAATACTGTATATAACACTCTAGGGCAAAATACAAATTTTCAGTAAAATAGAGGACTTTCAAGTATTCTCAATGAAAAGACCAGAGCTGAATAGAAAATCTGACTTTCAAATACAAGAATCAAGAGAAGCATGAAAAGGTAAACAAGAAAGAAAAATCCTAAGGCAGAAGGCATAGGGTGAGTGGAATATGAAGGGACAACATCTTAAAAAATAAAATTAAGGGTTGAGAAAGGAATATATTGGGAGAAGGAGAAAGGGAGACATAGAATGGGGTAAATTATCTCACATAAAAGTGGCAAGAAAAAGCAGTTCTAATGGAAGGGAAGAGGGGGCAGGTGAAAGGGAATGAGTGAATCTTGCTTTCATTGGACTTGACTTAAGGAGGAAATAACACACTCAATTGGTTATCTTACCCTACAGGAAAGTAGTGGGGATGGGGGTGGGGGTGGTGATAGAAGGGAGGGTGGATTGGGGGAGGAGGTAATCAAAAGCAAACACTTTTGAAGAGGGACAGGGTCAAGGGAGTAAATTGAATAAAGAGGGACAAGATAGGATGTAGGGAAATAAAGTAAGTCTTTCACAACAAGACTATTATGGAAGTGTTTTGCATAATGATACATGTGTGGCCTATATTGAATTGCTTGCCTTCCCAAGGAGGGAGGGTGGGGAAGAAAGAAGGGAGAGAATTTGGAACTCAAAGTTCTAAAAATAAGTGCTCAAAAAAAAGAAGTTGTTTTTGCATGCAACTGAGAAATAAGATATATAGGCAATGGGGTATAGAAATCTATCTTGCCCTACAAGAAAATTAGGGGAAATGGGATAAGGTGGGGGGGTGGGGTGACAGAAGTGAGGGCAGATTGGGGAAAGGGGCAATCAGAATGTATGCCATCTTGGAGTGGGGGAAAGGATAGAAATGGGGAGAAAATTTATAACTCAAAATCTTGTGGAAATCAATGTTGAAAACTGAAAATATTAAATAATAAAAAAAATTAAAAAAAATAAAACCTCCTGGGTCTTACAGACCTGTTTGGAGAAGCTAAATATGAAGTAAGAAGCTATCCGAAACTTCTCTCTGTTTCATTCAATATCTCTCATTAGTTTGATTCCTTTTTTATTATCATTATTTATGTTTTGTATAACTAGGAAAATAATTTGTCATGGATTACGTCTTATTTGCAAGAGGCTCTGGAAAGATGGTAACAAGACATGTACGATATATCATAATTTACCAGTTTCCCTTGCAACTATATAGAAATAATGGCAGAAAAATATATAAACAACTTCTATGACAGATTCTGAATGATCCAGTAATTTTGATTTATACTTGGTATTTGATGGAACTGTATTAGCAGTTAAAGTCAATGGCTAAATGATTCCCAGCACCAAAAAAGAAGTCAGAAATACAAAGGAGGCTTTACAATGCAGGATTTAGAGCTTGGAGGCTCATAGCTTAAATTTCCAAAGTGCTGCGTAAATTACAGACCAGGTTGTCACTTTTAACTAACAATTCTAACCAATATGGTCTAGTAGGGTAATTTGTCCACACCTCCTTTATGAAGCAGTAAACACTGGTTTAATTCCATTTGCTTTTCCAAGGCAAATAGCCTCATTTCTATGACACATTTTGTGTATTTGGAGTAGGGAGGAGAAAGGGGAGCAGTGCATTTCTCAGCCTCTAATGGCAATAAATCAGGCTCTACATATTACACAGTGCTGAATTTGGATACATCACTGGCCTGGATCGCTATTATTAGCATCAGCAGTAGACTCTAATGATGATGAAGATATCTCAACCAGCTATAGGTATCATGGTTATCCAATTGCTTCACTAATGCATTGTCTCTGTTTACACAACACTCCCCCAACCCCATCCACTATGTACAAAACTAAGCCATTTCCTTCTTTCACATACACTCCTCATGGTTCTTCTTTTTGAAGAAAAGAGGGATTTTAAAACCTAAGTTCAGTACTCTTCTTTGCTGAATTATCAGGAAGAGAAAATCATTCAACATGTCAGTTGGAGTTTCTATTCCAACCAAGCAAAACACAAAACCCGACAAGGCAGCTGCTGCCTCAACAGCTGCTAATATAGACTGATTTTACTGCACTATCAAAAGGAGCTAGGTACCTAATGTAATTTGACAACATCCTTATTCCTCATTGAGCTTTCTTGGCTATGAGTGGATCCCCAAAAGGTTCAGGTGGTTTGAAGTGGATTTGCTTCTAGACATAAACTCTCTGGGTCTCCTTAGGCTAATAGATTTGCCAGTTTACAAATGTCCTAATCCCTTGAGACAGGAAATATTTTGGCAATAATGACCCTAAAATTTGTCTCTGGATCCAAGCATTCCCTCTCCTTAGGTCAACATA
Source organism: Phalanger gymnotis (assembly GCA_028646595.1). Classification (NCBI taxonomy): domain Eukaryota; kingdom Metazoa; phylum Chordata; class Mammalia; order Diprotodontia; family Phalangeridae; genus Phalanger; species Phalanger gymnotis. The sequence continues at coordinate 249,458,377 of CM053626.1, forward strand.
CTATGTAGTGTCGAATATGTTCACATGCACCGCATAACTAATTCTTTCACTTACTTTATGGTCTTGACCAAACATCGCTTAGTCAAGACTTACAGACCAAAATTCTATTCTCTCTTCAATGTAACAAAATGCACCAAATCACCTGAACCATTCCAAAGGACATCAGTCAATCAACCAACAAATATTTTCTGAGTGCCAACTAGACTGTTCAGCATTGTATATAGCGCCTGCCACACAACTCCGTTATTCAGCACCTGGTCTTCCTAACAGACATTTCACACAATCTGAAAAAGGAGGGGGAAGCAGGGAGAAAAAGAAAACCTTTGAGATTCATTACATAAAGGTTATTTGGAGAACAAGATGAATGTGATGCAAACTCTTCCTTGGAAGCACATTCTCTACCTAGCTGCCAAAATGCCCTCACCATTTAAGAAGACACAAGCCGAGTTTTACTCTTTAATTTCTCTGCTCATTAAGCCCTCACTTCTGAGGTGTGAAAATGACTCCAGGCTGGTAATAAACTGCTGGAGAAGTCATTATTTTAAAAATGATCCTGTTCCCAGAGGGGATGGAGTGGTACAAAGCGCAATTGCTCCAAGAGCAGCTCCACTGTAGGACAACGATTGTTCAAATGTTTCAGTTATTATAAGGATGAAAAAGAATTCTCTAGTTACAGCAAGAAGGATGAAGCACAAAATGCCCAGCTCTACTCAGTAATCACACTGGTCTATTTTGGGGGTACATTTCTGGTGAGATGGGAAATTATAGTATTATCAAGATTACATATTATCATTCAAAAGAAATGGAGATAGTAGAGTCCAAAGGAGAACAAATAAGACTGAAATTATCAGTGAGTTTTCTGATGTTAAGGAAGGGATTTAGGAGAAGTTAGAATAATTTTAATAAAGTTAACTGGAAGTAGTTACAGTGACTTATCCTTTTCCTCTTTGGGAACCTTTTATTCCTTGCAATGAGGAGATCCCTTCAGTCTCTATTTCTTACTTGGTTCTCTTTTTGCTCCAGAATTACTCTGATTGGAGTCATTTGATAGGACAGCTATTCCTGATCTTTTTGGACAGGTTGATATTTCATCTGAGATTTTTTAAGCCCCATCTCCCTTCTTAAAATAATAATAATAATAACAGTAATAAAGATGATAGCTAACATTTATATAACAGTTGCTATGTACCAGATACTGTGCTAAGTAAATTATAGTTGTTATCTTATTTGATCCTCACAACAACACTAGGAGGTAGATGCTACTATTATCCCATTTTATAGATGAGAAAACTGAGGCAAACAGCGATTAACTGACTTGCCCAGGTGATGGAGTGCTTGGGCCCCAGCCCTAAGATCATGTCTTTGGAAGTCACTCAATTTCTCATTAGGCCCCTGCCCTGTGAGAAAATTTTCTCTTGTTGCAGAACACATTCTCTTATCAGAACAGACACAGGGTTGCCTGGCCCAAGGATTTTTGTCCCTGGCCAGCCCAAGGACTCTCCCTCACACCAGATCCCCAAGGTCCATGTTTCTGGCAACTCCCTCAGTGTCTGGTATCAACAAATATATCTCTGCAAAACTCCCTATGTTTTCCCTTCCATGACTCCCAAAAGACACCTGGACCCCTGGATTACCGAATTAGAATCCTTAGCATCATTTCCCTTGTCCCTTTTCCATATAAGCTCCAGTACCATCTTCACTATCTCACAGGTTCCCTAAGAATCCTTGCCTGCTTTCATTAAAGCATTATAAAAAACTTTTTCCATTTGACTAAGGGAAGGCTTGAGTGTGCGAATGCATTCCAGGCAACTCTGCCTTAGCATTCTCAGGGATCCAGCCTCCCCAAACCCCTTCACAGGTTCACACAGCTAGTAAGTGTCCAAGGCTGAATTTGAACTCTGGTCTTCCTGACTTCAGACCCAACACTTTACCCTCCTCACCACCTAGCTTCATAGGCATTAAACAATACTAAGGACATTAAAATAGACTAAATTGATTTAAAATGAATTTGATCTTGAGTTTTTTTTTTTTTCTGAAGAACTCCTTGAGGTAGCTGGAACTCCCTTGGGATATTGACAAAGTGGAATGGAGTAGGAAATTCCTGTCCTAGAGGCCAGCACTTTACCCAAAATTTTCAAAGTATTAGGATAAGCAGAGGCTTCAGCTTAAAAATTTCTGGGAGGCATAGTTAAGCAGCCACTGATGCTAATGCAGAGACAATATTTATCTCCACAATTCACAGGCTGCTTTGGGAAAAGGGGAGGGTCCATCTTGTTCAGTCACCTCACCCTTGACCTAGAGATTACTGCCTCTCTGAGGGGGAGGCAAGAAATAAAATCTCTGTAGTCCAAATGAGGTCTTTGGCCTCTTGACTGAGGCTGCTAATTGTTCCCCTTGATGGCAATTAGGAAGCCATGTTATTATTGTGGAGAAGCTGGGTTCCTTGCCCTTCACCTCCAAAAGGCCATCCCAGCTTTTGTTTTAGCCACAGAAGGTAAATGACTGTGTTCAAATGCTTTTCACAGGACAAAACTACATGACTATTTTCCTGGTTCATGCACTGAGACTTTTCTTTGTCCATATAACAGTTTCAAATAATATTTTTATAGCTTCCCTCTTCTCAGAGGACCTCTCTGCCCAGAGAATGTTCACATACTTAAATTAAATGACCAACATCCATGGTGCTGGCTTTTTTCCATTCAGTATGGGAAGGCGCAGCCCCTCTCTAACATTCTAAAAAGTCAGGGCCATCTCCACTGCGAACAGTGGGACCCAAATCAAATGAAGAAGAGCTCTCATGTAGATACTACCAATGATGGAAACATGGCAGGGCTTACTGATTGGCATCTTTCAATCTCATTCATTATATACTTGTCCATTTCCCTTTTCAGGCATCAAACATCACCATCATCATCATCATCATCATCATCATCATCATCATCATCATCA
>CM053626.1:249461825-249478632 GCA_028646595.1 Phalanger gymnotis
CACTTTATCTGCCCCAGAATCGTTAAAGGCACTTAAGAGAAGAAAAGCAAAATGTCCCAACTTAATTACTATTACATAATAATGTTAATGTTACATCTAATAAGGGTTTGGGCCTGGGGCTTAGCACTTAGCAAGATTCAATGAAATAGCTGAATCACCCAATGCAAACAAAAGCCAAACTCTTCAAGGGCACCCATCTAAGGAGCCCACCCTGCCTTTCTGACACAGCACCTCATTCTACTTTGGAGTGGCTTTAATTACTAGGATTTTTCCCTTGTGTGTTGAGTTGAAATCTGATCTACAATTTACATACAATTTCTGCTTCTATCTTCTGAGCCAGACAAAGCAGGTCTAATCCATCTTCTCTATAACAGTCCTTCAATATTTAAAGTCAGCTATCATGTTCCACTTAAGTCTTCTCTTCTCCAAGTTAAATACAGTCAATTCCTTCAACCAGTAGGGTACGGTTTTCAATCCTTCCATCATGTTGCTTGCCTTCTTATGTACCTGCCCCAGCTCATCCTAAGGTAAGTTGACTAGAACTGAACACAAGTTGTGGCCTAAGACAGAATACTCTGGAACTATTTTTGGGGGTGGGTAGGAGTGGAGGGGGTGGAGAAGCAGCAACATGATTGTATTAATGTAGCCTAGGACCACATTAGCTTTTTGGCTTCCATGGGGCTCATAAAGACTTTTCAGTTTGCTAAACTCTTTAGTTTCTTCTGGGATTACTTGTTCAGCCACATCTCCAGGGCTGTCAAATAGCAACAAGACAGTTGGTATGATATAGAAACTAAATAAAACCAGCACTAGCTATGTCAATGCTAATTTATACTTCTACCAGCCAGTGGGAAGGGTTAAGCCTAGAGACTACCAAACAGTTCTTTTCTTTCCACTGGTTGACAATGGTATAAGGAAGCAATCTGAAGACTTTAAATGTGAAAAATTATTTCTAAGATATCAGGGCAAGAAAGGAATTACCAAATCCTCAGACTACTGTTTAGTATCTCCCTAGCCACCTTATAAATAACTATGGACATTTTCAAATGAGACAGTGCCTACAAATGACTCATGATCATTGTAGCCCTTCTTTCCATCATTCTAACTATCATTACTGTAACCAGTGAATGATGTTGAAGGCCAAGACTGACCCAGGCTTAGAATTGGAAAGTAATGGCACACTGGTAGATCACTTCACACTTACCAAAAGGTTTACTTAACAATAAGATGGAAAGGATACTTGGCAAAAATACAGCATAGGTTCATGTGGATGTAGCACCACCCTCACTCCTTACCTTCTATATTGGCAATCAAAATGGGCTCTTAGCACTTAATTCAACCATATGCCCGTGAAGAGTTTGGCCTTTGTTTCCTTGATTAAATTAGGAATCCTCGATGACCTCCTTGCCTCAAGGGAAAGCCTAGTTTAAATGGGTTTGAGTGATATGCTTGTGACATCAGAGGCTTTTAGACCACGTGGGTTTAAGTCGCATTTTTGTGACAATTTTAGGTCATGTGGGTGAGTTGCATGTGTGACTCACCCTTGACCCTGAAAAAGATATAAAACCAGGGGCTGGCTTTTTTTTTCTTTGGAGCTCTGAGCTGCAGCAGTAGTGATACATGACTCTGAGCCAGCTGTTGTCTAGCTGCCCGGCTGAACTCAGATGTTGGTAACTATGAATTGTATTTGGTCTGTTTGTAACTTGCTTGTATTTACTCTGAAGTTCAGGGTTCTGGCTTTTTCCCCTGAACTAAGTGAATGATATTTATGTGTTGGATTAAAGTAAGATTGTTAACCTCTTAGTGTTGCTTTCCTTAGTACAGCAGATCAAAAGGACCTGGACTTTTGTAGCATTCTGTGTGCTGGTTGTTGTTGGTTTTACACCCACACAGCAGCTGCTAGCCTAATTGTTGAAACACCTTCATACAGAAATGCCTCTGGTCAGCAGGATATGTTAGGTCAAATGGGCATGATAACTAGGATGATAGTAGGACACCCAGAGCATTTTTATCCCCATGTGGCTATAAAGCTGTTTTAATGGTTAAAGCCCTAGTCCCTTGGACCAATTAAGTCTTAGGGATAGATTCTTTGCCTTGATGGTGTTTTTTTTAATAGTGGAGGGTTGGGTGAGGGAAACTAATCTACATGGCAAGGCTTTAGGAAAACTTGTCCAGCCCAAGTGGAAAGAACCTTAGTAGATATTATTCAAATGACAAATGACTATATAATCCTCAATTGCTTTTCTTCCAAAGGAGCCTTACTAAGTCTGGAATGTGTTTGCTGGTACCCCTTTCCTTTGTGCCTGACTCTAGTAGTTCTATTTTCAAATAGTACCTTCAGGATACTATTAGAGCATATTATATCATATGTTATGTATGTATAAATAATATTGCATTATGGAGTGTATACATATATATATGTTTACACACATATCTATATCCATATCTAAATATGTCTATATATATATATATAATAGTAGTACTGAGTATTTGTTCTCTTTTTCTTGTTCCAGAAATCCCAAGAATCTGTTTAGGAGTCAGGATATCAGGACTAGTATAAATTTGTTACAAGGGAGTTGGAGTGTTAAAGTAGGTAGGGTGCTAAACTTGGGAAGACCAAGGTTTAAATTCCACCTCCAACACTTAATAGCCATATGACCTCAGGCAAATCACTTCCTCCTATTTATCCTCAGTTTCCTTATCTGTAGAATGTATACAACCATTTACTTACTCAGTTCCCCAGGAAAGAAGTTCTCTTAGTTTACTCTCATTGTTCCTCACAGCCTCCCATCATACCAGTGAACTCTCTCCAAAATGACTGTTTAAACTATAATTCTCCAGGATTTCAGCTACTCTTTAAAGTAATTGCATCCATAATAATCTCTGTAGGAAGGGTTCTTGAAGTTGATGTTACAGTGTATGTAAGGTGCTTTGCAATCTTTGAGTTCTACTGTTTCAACAAAACTTTCTTTACCCTCCAAATCATTTTAACTCTGAACATATCCTTCTAGGTCAAAGTTTATATCCAATTGAATAGCCAAAGTGGTCCCCACTCCTGTAATTCTTCAAAGTCTTGAATAGGAAAGGGGAATTATAAGCAGATGGCCATTTGTAAGGGAAGGGTATATTAGTTTGGTTCGTATCCCAGGACAAGGTATTCCCAAATTCTAGTTGCATGCTGGTACGGTATCTTACACCCCCCTGAGTAGTTCCTGCAGACAATATTGAGGGGGTGACTAGGTTGCAAAGCTGTGAGAAGTAGCTAATATGATGGGCTACAGAATGAGGATCCAAAATGATCTTGACAGGCTAGAACAATGAGCCTATCTAATAAAATGAAATTTAATAGAGATAAATCTAAAGTCCGATCTTGGGAACAAAAACTCAATTGTACAAGCATAAGATGGGGGAAACTTGTCTAGACAACAGTTCACATGGAAGAAGATATGAGGGTTTTAGTAGATTTTAAGCTTGACATGAATTAGCAGTGTGACATTGCAGTCCCCAAAGCAAGCCTGATGTGAGTGTATTAATTGAAGAATAATGTCTAAATCACATTTGGAATATTGTATTAAGAAGAATGTTTCACAAATTTGAATTGATATGGAATAGGACATCCAGGCTAGTGAGACAACTGGATTCCATATGATTATCAGTTTAAGAAATTGGGTAATTTGGGCCTGGAGAAGACTAATGGGAATAGGATATCTGCCCTTGAGGAGGTGGTGTGGTACTCTCAGTATTTTTACTGACTCTCCCCCATGCCTAGAATTCTCTCCTTTTTTGTTTTTACTTCCTGGCCTCCCTGACTTCCTTTAAATCCCAGCTGAAATCCTACCTTCTCCAAGAATCCTTTCCTGATCCCCTTTAATATTAAGACCTTCTCTCTGTTGATTATTTCCAGTTTACTATGTACATATTTTGTTACTACATACTTGTTTATATGTTATATCCCCCATTAAGTGAACTCCTTGAGAGCAGAGACTGCTTTGTTTTTTGGGGGGGTGCTTTCTTGTACTACCAGAACTTATCACAGTACCTGGCATATTATAATGGGCACCTAATTGTGCTATATTTGACTGATTGACTGACTGATCTGGGTTCAAATCCCACTTCTAACACTTACTACCTGTGTGATCTTGAGAAAGTCACATAATCTTCTTGAGCCTTGGTTTCTTCATTTAAAAAAAGGAGCTTGGACTAGGTGACTTTTGCAGTCCTTTCAGCCCAACATCCATGATGCCATGGTAATTTAGGTATTTGAAAGGCTTTTACGTGGAAGAAAGATTTTATTTGTTTTGCTTAGCCCAAGAGGACAGAATGGAGAGTATTGGATGGAAATTGCAATGAGTCAAATTTGGATTCAATATACAGAATAATGTCCTTATAATCAGTTATCTGCATTTGCAATGAGCTGCTTCAAGAGGTGCCACTTTCCCATTCAGTAGACATCTTCAAGGAGAGACTGGATGATCATTTGAAGAAGAAAGACTTACTTAAGTATGGGTGGGATTGTGGCCTTAAAATTACTTCCTATTGGGATTCCTTTCACTATTTGGCTTAGGTAGAAGACCTAGGCTTAAATGTCAACTTGCTATAGTATTACCGATCTTGTGAAGGTTATATAAACTCTCAGTCTCCATTTCTGCATCTCTAAAATGAGGATGATGAATCTTGTGTTTTCCATCTAATGAGGCTGTAAGGATCATATGAGAGCATGCACTCTTCATTCTTTTAACACCAGTGTTATATACATGCAAAATTGCACAGATTCTTCCAGAACATGCATAAAAAAGCAAATGGGTTGCGGTCAAAAGCCCAGTGTCTGGAAATCTATAGGGTTCATTTAGGTTTTATCTGGAAGTTTATATTAACATAATATAAAGGGAGTACAGGTAGGTGAAACCTTCATATCAGTAGCAACCTTCTGACATGATGGACCTAGGTACACATAATGGACATAAGCACACTTATTTCATTGGTGCATCTGTCACTCTCCTATTTAGCTGGAACTTGGGAACTCCTAAATCTGACATTCACCTAATGGTAGCGCCTATACCCCTTATATACACCTAGGCCTACAAGGCATCAGACATTGAACAGGTTTTATTTACACAGTTAATGTTTTATCGTTGAACCTATCTAGAGTTAAGAAAATTTTTCCTTCCTTTCTGCTGGATTTCTTTGCTTTCTGCCCCAGAGACTTTGTAGTCCCTGTGACTACCAGTGACATCCTAGATGGAATTTAATGGGGGGAAGGTCAGATTTTGCTCTTCCCCATTTATCACTGCTGAAACTTCACTTCTGTCAGATGTCACCATTCTCAATAACCTCTGAAATACTGTGTTCAGTACTGACACTATCCTCCTTTCCCAGAAGGCTTTGTAAGTCCTTCTTTCTGTGGTCACTTTGCTGTGTTTCTGGAAGATGGTGCTAATTACCTCTATGACCCAACTATGTCAAACATAGAACCAATGGAGTAAGTTCCTCAGCTTCATAGCTTTACAGCTTTATAGCTTTTTAACCCTCATGGAAGTGAGAATGTCTTTATGCTATTTGAAATGTTATATTCTTTTACACCTATGTCCAAAAGCCCTCCTATACACACAAAGGACTAGTCTAAATATCTATGAGAAATTTTCTCACCCCACTCAGCAAAGTTTCCATTTCTAATACTTAGACTAACAATGTGAATTGCATCCCTTCTTCCAACACATGGAAGATATCCGTTCCAGTCAATTACCACTTTTCCAGGATCTTTTTGGGGTTCCAGGGGAAAAATAGAACTTGTAATCACTTTCCACCTAACTTTCCATCTTACCTCTTTCCTAAGCGCATCTGTGCCATGTTATACAAATTTTCAAGGTTTCCTCCTGAAAGGATGGATAAAGGGAGGAGCTAGTCAGCATCTGTTTTTAACACAGGCATATATAATTCAGAAGGAGAGGTACAAATCTATCTCTATGGCAACGCCATATGTCTGGAATATAGGGACCACTCATTAATTAACAAGTGGCAAGATAGGACAAGACATAATCAAATGATGAGTCAAGGGACAGATACTGGAGTCCAAGGCAGAGGGGTTTTTTATTTTATTTTTTCAGAAGTAGATAAGCCAGCTAAATCTGGTTAAAGAATGGTTAAGGGAGAAGAGGATCAGGAGCAGTAATCATCTCTATGACAACTAGTCTTACTCAGCATCCTACTAGAAAGTTGATCCCCATAATACTTTGATGCCCCATAGAAGTAAATGGCTCAAGCAATATGCAAAATAATAATGATGATGATTACAAGAGTAAGCAATTCATGTTTATCTCTCTAAGTCTCACAAAGCACTTTTCTTACAACAATGCTGTGAGATAGAGACAGAGATTGAGATAGATAGATAGAGCATTCATTAAGTGCTTACTATAAACTAAGTACTGTGCTAAGTGTTAGCAATATAAATACAAAAAAAGAAAGACAGATGACTTGTGCACACTTATATTCTAATAAAAGAAGAAAATACAAAAGCAAGCTAAGAGATTTATTGTGGGTTGGGGAGGACCTATTCTGGGGCAAAGTGGAGAAGAAGTTCTGGGAATAATGGGCTGAACCAGGTTTGAAGTGGAGAATAGATGCTTTGGGTGCTTCCTTAAATGGAGATTCTTTGGAGGAACATACCAGTCATATGCAGGTAGTAAAAATATATTATTATCTTCATTTTATAGATAGAGGAACTGGAGAGTTAGAATTTGGTCCTGAAATTAGTTCTCTGTGGTATTCACCTTATATTTCTGGCTCTTTTTCTTCCTACCTGGGATAGCTATTGATGTTGGGTCTCAAGCTATCAATCTTCCCCTTCAGTACTTTCTGTAATATCCTTTTTAATTCAGTGGTCTCTGATGGTTTCTTCCATAGGAAGACCTTCTCTGCAGATTCTTTTCTGCTCAGGCCATAAACATCTCCAGTGATTTTCTCATAGGGATGTTTTCTCTTCCCTTTTTGCTTTCGTGTATTGCTATCTTCTGGTTCTTCTTTTACTTCTATGACCAATCCTTCTTAATCTCCTTTGCTAGAGCTTGCTTGTATTCACTACCAAAGGATTCCACCAAAGGACTTTGTCCTGGGCTCCATTTTCTTTTTTGTGCAACTCTCCCTCAATGATTTCATCAGATCCCATGGATTTAAGTATGATCTCTATGCAAATCATCTTCAAATCTAAATATTGCACTGCAAATTTCTCTCCTGAACATCACTCTCATGTTGTTAAATGATTGCTGAAGTCTATATCTGTATTTCCCATGGGAATTTAAAATTCCACATATCCAAAATAGATTGATCATATGTCCCTCCAAAGCCACTCATCCTCCACATCTCCCTATTTTTATTGATGGTGTCATTGTCCTTCCAGTTATCTAAGTTCACAATCATGAAATCATTCTTGGCGCTTCCTCCTCCCTCACTTCTCCAAATATAGTCAGTTGCCAAATCTTGATTCTGCCTCCACACCATATTTTGCATCTGTCCCCTTTGTTCCATTTTTACAAACACTACCTTAATTCAAGTCCTCGATATTTCTTGTCTGGGCTATTACCATAGCTTCCTCATTGGTACATTTGTATCCAGTCTCTCTTTTTTAATCCATCCTTTACTCAGCTGCCAAAATGATATTCCCCAAACAGGTATGAATGTATAACCCTTGCCCCATTCACTGAAAATTCTTCAATCACTCTAGGCTGCTGCTAAGAAAAAAAATCAAATAACTTTACCTGATATTTAAAGCTTTCTGCATGCTACCTCCCACCTACTTTTCTGGTCTTTTTATATTCCTGCATTTTCCACTCTAGACAAACTGGCCTGTTAGCTGTTCTTTATACAGAATTCAATATCTCACATCTGTGATTGATACCTACATCTGAGATGCACTGTCAAATCTCTGTTGTTGTTCAGTCATTTTGGTCATGTCCAACTCTTTGTGACTCCATTTGGGGTTTTCTTGCTAAAGATACTGTATTGGTTTGCCATTTCCTTCTCTAGGTCATCTTACAGATGAAGAAACTAGAGCAAATAGGGTTAAGTGACTTGTTCAGGATCACATAGCTAGTAAGTGTCTGATGTTAGATTTGAACTCAGGAAGATGAGTCTTCCTGAATCCAGGCCTGGCACTCTACCCACTGTGCAAAACTGTTAATTTCTTTAAAGCACAGATCAGCCATGAACTGTCAAACAAGACCTTTCTATAATCACCCTGACTTCAGTTATTAATACTTATATGACTTCATATATATACTCTGAACTTACATGTATACATATTTTCTCTATTCAGTAGGAAAAAATCTCCTTGAGGGAAGGGGCTATTTTATTTTTCTCTTCCTGCTCCCAGCAGTGAGCACAATTTCTTTCACACAGTGAGAGCTTTTTAAAAAAATCTTATTGAATTGTTTGTTGAATTCTTTTTGTTTTTGCCTTTTCTACTCTCAGGGTCTGCTCCCATTTTGCAAGTTCTTTCTATTTCTCTTTAAGAGTTTTCTCCACTGAGTCAAATTTATAAGAACACAAGTCAATCCCCAATTGATAAATTGTCAAAGGATATGGACGGGCAATTTAAGATGAAATTAAAGCTACCGTGTGAAAAAATGCTTTCAATCACTATTGATCAGAGAAATGCAAATTAAAACAATTCTGAAGTACCATGTCGCACCTGTTAGAGTGGCTAATATGATGGAAAAGGAAAATGATTAATATTTGAGAAGATGTGGGAAAATTTGAACACTAATGCATTGTTGGTGGAGTTATGAATTCATCCAATCATTCTGGAGGGCAATTGGAACCATGCCCAAAGGGCAATCAAACTGTGCATACCCTTTGATCCAGCTATACCACTACTAGGTATGTATCCCAAAGAGATCATAAAAAGGGGAAAAGGACCCACATGTAGAAAAATGTTTATAGCAGCTTTTTTGTGGTGGCCAAGAATTGGCAATTGAGGGGATGCCCATTAATTGGGGAATGGCTGAACATGCTATGGTATACAAATATAATGAAATACTATTGTGCTGTAAGAAATGTTAAGCAGGCTGATTTTAGAAAAACCTGGAAAGACTTACATTAACTGATGCTGAGTGAATTGAGCAGAACCAGGAGAACATCATACTCAGTAAGAGTAACACTGTATGATGATCAACTTTGACAGACCTAACTCTTCTCAGCAATGCAATGATCTAAGACAATTTCAAAAGACTCATTATGGAAAATGCCATCCACACCCAGAGAAAGAACTGTGGAGTCTCAACACAGATTGAAGCATACTATTTTCACCTTTTTTGTTTTTTGTATTTTCTTTTTCATGGTTTTTGCCTTTTGTTCTGATTCTTCTTTCACAACATGACTAATGTGGAAATAAGCCTATTTCAGATGGCTTGCTGTCTTGGGCAGTGGGGAGAAGGGGAAAGAGAGGGATGGAGGAAGAAAAAAATAGAACTCAAAATCTTATAAAAGTGAATGCTGAAAACTATCTTTACATGTAATTGGAAAATAATAAAATGCTATTAAGTACAAAAAAAATAAAAAGAGAATTTTCTCCAATGCTCTTGCTGCTTCTCCTCTTGTTTTAGGTCCATGAACACCTCCCCACTCTTGTGCCACACTCACTCTGGATCTCAAGATCAGTGTTCCCTTCACCAAGTTAAGTGACTTTTCCAAGGTATCAGAAAAAGTATGTGGCAGGAATCAGGATGAAAACTTAGGCCTCCTTATTCGCAATGTAATGTTCTTTTCACTATAATGTGACATCTTCAGTGGCAGAATCAAGAATGATCTCCTGAATACCAGATCAACTATGATACTTTTCACTTCTATATGTCTTAAATGAATAATGGTCAGTGCCAATATCCTTTGTTTTGCCCTAGCATTTCCAGATTACCTTGGTGCATTTCTATGCATCTAATATAAGTCATTTGTTTGTTCGTTCACTCATTCATCCATTTACTTATTTATATCTATTTATCCATTAATTTATCTATCCATCCATCCATCCATCCATTTATTTGTTTGTTAACTGTTAATAGGGTTGCTAGGCTGATAGATGTGGGAAATGTAATAAGGGAAGTGTCAGATTGTCTCCATGACTAATTTAAAGAAACTTCTTGATACTGTCAGATATGAGGCAACCACATGATTCCTTTTCTAAATGGATTTCTCTGATATGGACTGAGTTCTTCCTTTTTTCCCTCTGTAATTCCATGGAAATAACCAGATGGGTCAGTTGGGGCAATATGGTATTTTAAAAAGAGTTCTGAATTGGGGGTAGGGTGGGTCTAAAACTTGAGTTTAAATCATGACTCTGCTACTTATTGGCTAAGTATCTTTGGGCAAGTCTCTGAATCTCTCTGGACATCAGTTTCTTCATGTACAAAATGAAGGGTTTGGATTAGATGTTCTTTAATGTTCCTCTCACCTCTAAATCCTATGATTTCTCTGAGTTCTAGGTGAAAGTTCTTGAGAGCTCTTCATTTACTTGGGGCCTACAGAAGCTGGATTTTCTCCCTATTCTGTCCACTCAATACTCAGACTAAAGAGTTAAAGAGAATAATATTCTAGTACAACCAATGTCACCATAACTTACTCTGACCCCTTCTCAATATGATATCCATGAAATGAACCATAAAGATGTAGAAACAGTGGGGCTGGTTTGGTTACCCCAGTGAAGGTGAAATTTGACAGACTTTTTAGGGACCTTTGAGGACATCATTATTTTATTATCCACTGTAGAATTTGAAATAGAGTAAAGGAAAGCTAAGCACAATTGGATGCATAGCCTAGATTGGGACTGGACATGGGGAATCAGTTTCAAAAGATTCAGGGAAAGAATAGGTACAGTAATATGCCTAAAATTCTATAGGAGAAGCCAGTTCAAGAGTGATAGAATGCCCCCATAAATAAAATTCTAAAAGTCCAGAATTAGTTGTGCCCACATGAATCAACATGGGCAGAAGTGATTCTGATCAGTTAGAAAAGAAGGAACTGTCTGCAGAGACTGATGTGGCTCCCCTGGGAATTTATTGATCAACTCCAATGTTTTAAAGATAAGTATAGAAGATGGAAGGGCAGGTAACTAAGGATGAATACAAAAGCATGGCATGGTCCTTCAAAAGAGTAACAGAAGTGATAAAGCTAAGTCTAGTGAGAAAAGTTAAGAACAAAAAAGGGAGGACTGTTAAGTTATGTTGGAAGCAGGACAATCATACAGAAGATAGGACCATTGATTAGTGTAGATGGGGGGGTGGCATTGATTATGGATTATACTGAGCAAGAAGAACCATTCAACTGAAATTGTGTTCCAGCTTTCTGTTCCAAAGAGAAAGATCTTCTAAAAAAATTTAGCCAAAAAAAGGTTAACAGGAAATTAAATCTCCAAATATATGATAAGGTAAGACAAATGAGTTCAAAATTACCAGCCCAAGATGTATCTTAGTACAATGAACATCAAGTGCTTACTAAATTCTTGTGTGTTGGTTAACAGTTCCTAAGGTCTTGAAATAACTGGTAGATGATATTCCTGAGAAAATTTGAAGAGATCTTAGAAAATAAGAGAGGTATGAGTAATGGAAGAACACAAATGTCATAATGTTCAAAATAGGAAAGGGAGTGGGATTAGCAAATTATAAATTTTTGAGTTTCATTTTGATCTCAGGAAAAACTCTAGAATGTATTACTAATGAGATGATGCATGAACATTAAGAAAGAGAAGCAGCCTTTAGGAACCAACATGTTTTCATAAAGAACAGATAATTTCAGATTAGCCCCTCTCTCTTTTTTTAATAAGTTAATTAGGCTAGTAGATCAAGAGAACAGAGTACATCTCAAAAGAATATTCAGCAAATAATTTGGCAATTTTCCCAGGTAATCCTTGTGGACAAGATGGAAAGATGTGGATTGAAAATTAACAATAGGGATGGAGCCAAGATGGAAATGTATAGGCAGCAAACCCAGCTGAACTCTCTCAACATTCCCCTCTACATATCTTCAAAATAATGCCCCTCAAAATTAAATTTTTTGAGGAGCAATGCCAACAAAACTTCAAAGTGAGACATTTTTTTCCAAAGAGACAACTTAGGAGGTCAGCAGAAGAGTTCTATGGCACCGGAGTGGAGGCCTGTTTAGCACCCACATGAAGACAGCACCAGCCACAGGTCTTGGAGGAAGGAGCAGCAGGAACTTCAGAAGCTTTAAACCCAGATATGGTAAGAGGGTCAGACAACAGGTTGGAAAGAGATTTTAGGTGATCCTTTGCTGGTACTGGGTAGAGTTGTTAGTGATTTGCAAGTCTATTGCCCATAAGCAGCTCTGGGTCACAGTTCCAGAGCAGAGACAAGTCCTTGTGGTCAGTCCCAAGGGAGCAGGGGACCTGATCAAAGTTTTACAGCAGAAAAGGACACTAACACTTGTAGCTGCAGGAGAATAGAGGACCTAGTCACAGTTCCAGAGCCAAGAGGAATGCTATTACTTGTGTCTGGCAGATTGGAGGGCAGACCAGGAGAACAGTGGCCACACCTCTCCCCACATCACATCACCTTGGATGTACCCCAAACTTGCAGACCCCCAAAACTAACTCTGAAAACAGCAGCACAAAAAGTCTGAAGCTTGGAACACTGCCTCTTGACCCCCAGGTGATCAGAGTCCAACTTTAACATAAAGTTCAAAGTCAAGAAAGAAGCTGGAAAAATGAATAAACAGAAAACAAGAACTTGAACATAAAAAGCTACTACTATGGCAGGGAACACCAAGATATAACCTCAGAAGAGGACAACAAAATGAAAACAGCTACAGACAAAGCCTCAAAAATAGTAACTGGACCCAAGTCCAATAGGAATTCCTGGAAGTTAAGGAAAGAAATGAGTTATAGAGGAAAAATTGGGAAAAAATGAGAGTGATCCAAGAAAATAAAGAAAAGAGATTAACATCTTCATAAAAGAGACACAAAAAAGTACTGAAGAAAATAACTCCTTAAAAAACCAGAACTTTCCTAATGATAAAAGAGGCACAGAAATTCACTGAAGAAAAGAACTTCTTCATACAAAGAATATGCCAAATGATAAAGGAGGGGCAAAAATTCACTAAAGGAAAAAAAAACTCATTAAAAAGCAGAATTGGCCAAATGGAGAAAGAGGTACAAAAGCACATTGAAGAAAGTCATTCCTTAAAATTTAGAATTGGGCAAATGGAAGCTAATGACTCCACAAGACATTCAAAAATGCACAATGTCAATAGCATGAAAAAAATAGAAGAAAGACTAAAATATCTTATTAGAAAAAAAACTGACCTTAAAAATAGATTAAAGAGTGCTCATTGGACCATCTGAAATGCATGAACAAAAAAGAAGCTATTCATCATATTTCAACAAGCTATAAAGGAAAACTGCCCCAATGTCTTAGATCCAAAAGTAAAATAGAAATTGAAAGAATCCACCAATCCGTTCCTGAAAAATTTCCAAATCAAAACTCCTAGGAACATTATAGCCAGAATATTACAGAGTTCCCAGGTCAAGGAGAAAATATTGCAAGCAATGAGAAAGAAATAGTTCAAATATCATGAAGCCATAGGCAGGATCATACAAGAGTTAGCAGCTACCATATTAATGGAGTGGAGGACTTGGAATATGATATTCTAGATGGCAAAAAACTTAGAATTACAAGCAAGAATAAACTATCCAGCAAATCTGAGTATAATGCTTCAGGGGAAAAATGGGTATTTAATGAAATAGAGGACTTTCAAGCATTCCCAATGAAAAGGCCAGAGCTGAATAGAAAATTTGACATTTAAACACAAGACTCAAGAGAAGCATACAAAGGTAAACATGAAAGAGAATGACTTATTATGTTTCAGCTGTTTACATTCCTGTTTTATCAAAAGATGACACATGTAACTGATGAAAATGTTACCATTATTAGGGCAGTAAGAAGGCGTCTTCATAGACAGCGTATGAGGTGTATGGGGTATACAGGTATTCAGGAAAGACTAGTACCTCTGGTGTTAAGGCTGCTGAGCTCCTTTCAGGGTTGTTTTCTACCCTTAGTGTCCACCTGCCACCCAATTCACCTGTCACATATACAATAGCCACATCCTGGTAAACCACTTTGGCAGATGGGCTAAATGAGGCTGAGAATAACCAAGGGGCCTCAAACCTGTTGGTGAGTTAGGGGAACGTCTGCCCCAAGCATGTGTTGACTTCTGTGGAATACGCAGATGAGAACAATTTGTTCCAATGACTATGAGGGTGGATAAAGCAGGTGTGGAGCATTTAGAGCTTTGTCAGGTGTTGAAGATGCCAAGGTCATTCACTGTATCCCAAGCCATTGCTACTCATCTTGACTTTTATATTGCCACTGTATTCTGATGACTCTGGAAGAGAGAATGAGGCTGATAACTTTATGCAACTCGGCTTCACTTAAATCCAATTTATGCACGAGTGAAAAGACATCACCCACACCATTTTGCCATTTTTACCTACTTGAAAGTCTTGTGGCAATGGGAAAGTAACTAAGCAGCGAGTGCAGATACATTGGGAGTTGTAGTCACAACCCTGTACATAGGCAGCCCAGGTCATAGGGTCATCTTCAATTTGGATTAAAGCAGTAGTGGGATTCAGCAGACCCCTGATCTAACAACAATGCTACTTGCAGCTGCTATGGGGATATAAGACCAATAACACCAGCATACAGAAGGGCTGCTAGCAGAAGATCTTTGATCTGCATTTTTTAAAAAATGCAATGAAACTTCATAGAAGCATCCTCACAGCAAGCATTGGCATTTAATATACTATGTCATTGTAAGGAGAAGAGGTAGACAGGATGTGAGAGGGAAGAAGGCAACATGTAGTGCAGAAGGCTAGACCAATCATAGCCTTATTCTTTCCAAGCTAAACATTCACATTCAACAAAAGAGATAGCCCTAAGGCAAGATGACTACCAGAAGACTTAATACCAACAGATTAAAGTGCTTCTCCATGAACAAACAGTTTGTTGCTAACTTTGAGGGAAAGTTGAGCCAACACATGGTTGGCAACAGTGGAACAGAAATGGAGTGGTCAGCTTTCAGAGATTTGGTGTATAGCACCTCATTTACTCTTCAGGGTCAGAACATTTGCAAACATCAAAATTGGTTTGAAGAGAATTATGGGGAAATTCAGGAACTGCTAAACAAAAAACAAGAACTCCACAGAGTTTATCAGCAGAATAATTTATCCATCTCTAAGAAGGGAGTGTTTAATTCCATCAAAAGTAAAATGTAAGCAAAACTTATGGAGTTGCAGGGTTCTTGGCTCAGTAAGAAGACAGATAAACATTTTTATGCTGATAATAACAATCAAAGTGCTTTTATGATGCCCTGAAAGCTATTTATAGGCCAAAGAACTATGGTATATTTCAACTACTAAATGGTGATGGACCTACATTGATTAGTAACAAGGACATGGTCCTGGACAAGTGGCTGAATACTTCTTCCATGGTGTTATCAACAGATTATCATCAACCAATTCTGAAGCCATTGACCATATACCTCAGGTTGATACCAATCCCTTTCTAGCTGATCTCCCAACTGAAGGAGTTTTAAATGCCATTAGGCTCCTCTTGTGTGGCAAAGTGCCTGGTGCTGATTATATTCTATTACAAAGTGTGTGTGTGTGTGTGTGTGTGTGTGTGTGGGGATCCACTACTCATACAAAATCTGACTTAAACCTTCCAGGTTATATGATAAGAAGAGGTTATCCCCCAGGTTGAAGGATGCCTTCACTGTCCATCTCTTATAAAGAAAAAGAAAATAAGTTATCTTGTGACAATTGTGAGGGGGTGGAGGGGGTAGAGCACAGTCCTCTCTCTTAGTCATTGCTGGCAAAATTCTTGTCAGAGTCCTTCTTAATAGACTGATCCTTCACCTGGAAAATGGTCATCTACCTGAGAGCCCCTGTGGATTCAGAAAGGACCAAGGAACAGTCAACATAGTGTTTGCTGCCTGCTAACTCCAGGAGAAATGCCAGGAGCAGAACAGAGGTCTCTACACAATGTTTGTCTATCTGACCAAGGCCTTTGATACTGTCAGTCATGAAGGCTTGTGGAAGATTATAGAAAATTTGGCTCTCCAGTGAAGCACATCAGCGTTGCATGTCAGTTTTACAATGGCATGCTTACACAGGTTCCGCTTAAGGGAGGATTCTCTTGTCCTTTCCCAGTTGCCAATGGAATGAAGTAGGGCTACATGTTTGCTTCCATCCTTTTTAGCATGATGTTTTCCATGATGTTGTCAGATGCTTTCAACAAGGACAAAAATGCCATCCGGGTCAGCTACCTCACTGATGGTATATTATTTAATTTGAAAATGCTAAAAGCCAAGAGTATAGTAGAGTAAGAGTTGGTGTGCGACTTTTTATTCACAGATGATGTGAATGCACTCAATACAGCCTCTCAGGTTGAAATGCAAAAGAGTATAGATTGATTCTCTGCTGCTTGTGCTACTTTTGGCCTGATAATTAGCACCTGGAAAAAAGAGGTTCTCCATCAGCAACATTGCACCATTCATGTATGGAACCATGGGTTACAGAAAATGGAAAAATTTTGAATGCTATGGATAAGTTCATTTATCTTGGCAGTATTCTTTTCAGGGATATACACATAGATGATGAGATTGAGACACACATTGCCAGACCTAGTTCACTATTTGGGAGGTTCTGAAGGAAAGTGTGGGAGAGAAAGGGTATCAGACTGCCCACCAAACTGAAGGTCTACAGAACCATTATTCTGTCCTCATTGTTGACATTGCATATGCCTGTGTG
>CM053626.1:249479132-249512055 GCA_028646595.1 Phalanger gymnotis
AGTCCTGCTTCCCTCTGCCCCTTTGTGGGTTCTGTATTTCTAGAACTGGTTCAGAGCCATTTTTTCATAGGTTTTTGGAGGGACTTGGTGGGGAGCTCACGCCAGTTACTGCTTTCCAGTCGCCATCTTGGCTCCGCCCCCCCAGAAAGTCTATTTTTATTTTTAGATTTGAGAAGACACAGGTTTGTTTGTAGAAAGCAGAGATGGAGCTAGTTCAAATGGAGAGACTGAAGATTAGGGTAAGAATAAGGATGATAGAAGAGGCACTCTGTTAGACAAGATGGAAGGTGAGGGGATCAAGGGTATGAATAGAAGGTTTTGCTTTTGCAAAAAGTATAGGTATCTCTTCATGTGAAACAGGGATGAAGAAAGGCATAGTGGGGGAAGAACTGGACTGATTATAGATGAACAGGAGCGGGAGAGAGGGAGCTAAAGTGAATGCCTCAGTTTTTGTTCAGTGAAGTACAAGGTGAGGTCATCAGCTGAGAGGGTAGAGGGAGAGGGAGGTATATCATTAAGGCAGAATTCATGATTTCAAAGAAAATCGTGAATATGCTTGAATGGTCCAGAATCGCAGGATAGAAGGAATTCTCTAAGTAGAAGGCAGAGGAGCTGAAGCATTTTTTCAAGCTCCAAAGTAGCAGACCCCCGGACCAGTGTCCTCAATTTGATATCCTGGCAAGAACCTTCCAAAACCAATATGCCTATCTCACAATAGTGACCAGGAGGTTACAGAAAAATATTATGGCAGCAAGCCAAGCCATACTGGTGCTTCCCCCCACTGCTAGGGCCCTCCAGTAAGAAGATTACCCACTGCCCTCAAGCCCTTGCTCAGCACTCTCCGGTCTGCACGAGGGTCAGTCCTACTTTTAGTAGCACCTGCTGCCGCCACCGCTGCTTCCACTGCTGCCGCAGTCACCGCTACTTCGTTGCTGCCACCGGTGCTACCACTTCTCCTTCTCCTCCCTCCAGTACGTCTCAGTCTCCAAGCTGTGTTCTCTCCTTTTATATAGTCACTAGCCATCATCCCGTGGACTAGAACGTCATCTGAGCAACCAGAACTCAGGCGCCTACCATTGGCTCTGGTCTTAGCCACTCCTCCTAGGACCCTGAGAGCCCCCCGCCCCAAGCATATTCGAATGGGTGGGAAAGATCTTCCTGTTTACTAATTGCCTTTACAGGAGGCTAGAAGAAAGATGAAAAAGTTTGGAAAAGCCTCTGTAATGAGTGAGATAGTAAACCAATTAGGGAGGTGTAAAAGGATTGCCTTACCTCAGTGATGGCCCAGTTGAGATTAAGCAAGATAAATTGGTTGTGGACCCATTCAGCATCCCTACTTTCTCCATTTCTCTTCATCAGTACAAGAACAGGAGCGAAAAGGGCCTATGGTAGGAGTAATCCAAGTCTGAGGACGGGCAAGGCATTGGTGATGATTGGACCAGAGAGTGAGAGATTCAATTGTAGAGAATCATGCAGAGTTGAACAGAGTCACTGAGGGAGGAGAGTTGTTGGCAGTGCTGGATGATGGCTTGGAAAAGAGTAAAGGAGTAGAGGTATTGGAGGCCAGATTGAGAGGGAGTGTTGTGAGGCTGAGGGAAAGATGGAATGAAAAAAGATAATTAGATCAATTAATCATAGAGTTCATGAACATGCAAGTGGAATAGTTTGCTGTGTGTGTGTGTGTGTGTGTGTGTGTGCATGTATCATATTGTCTCTTCCATTAAATTGTAAGTTCCTTGAGGGCACAGACTATCTTTTGTCGTTTTTGTATATCCAGCACTTAACATAGTGTCTGGAATGTAGTAAGTGCTCAATAAATGTTTATCAAACTGAATTGAATTGTAGGTTTGGGTGATGTCGAGGGTACGACTGTCTTTGTGTGTAGTGGAGAGGAAGGGAAGAAGTAAGTCATGAGAACTAACGAGAGTGAGGAACTGGGTAGTTAGGGTATTTGAGGGAGCATCAATAGGAATGTTGAAGTCTCCTAGTTGTGAGGCCAGAAGTTTTGGTGGAGAATAAGACAGGGTAAGACAGGCAATAGGTCTCAGGTGTGAAACTTGAACTTAGGTCTTCTTTGTTCCATAGCAGACTTATTGCTTCTCACATACTGCCTGGAGTGAGGAAGACTCATCTTTCTGAGTTCAAATCCGGCCTCAGAATCTACTTGCTGTGTAACCCTGGGCAAGTCACATAACTCTGTTGGCCTCAGTTTCCTCATCTGTAAAATGATCTGGAGAAGGAAATGACAAACTACTCCAGTATCTCTGCCAAGAAAACCCCAAATGGGGTTACAAAGAGCTGGATGCAACTGAAACAAATAACTAACAACAAAAATGAAACCACTATTATTATTATTTGTTGCATTACCTTTCTTACAGAGCTGAGGAGATCAAATGAGATAATTTACAAAGTACTTTATACATGATAAAGTCCTATTGGACTGTCAGCTATTGTTATTTTGAAAGGTAACCCAGCAAGTATTTGGCAAAGATACAGAATGAAGCCAAGGTCTCCTGGCTAGGGTTCTTCCCACCTCTAAGCTACCTAATGAACTGTTGCTAAACAAAATATCCATAGTTTTCCTCTGCCCCTTTGAACCAAAGAGGATACATTGACATTGTTGACAAAGAAACAACTGGTCATGAGGAACGGTTTTTAAATTCATGCCCTCATTCCAATGTATAACCCAACTCTTGGCATTGTTGACAATTTTGAATGTGGGTTAAATACAGCAAGGGAAGTCAATGCTACACCTTAAAAATTAATTGTTCAACTACTAGGTCATTTCAGAGTAATGCACCGTGAAATTATGTTATTCTCCAGAAGAATTTCCATAAAGTTTAACATTCCATTACACATTCTTTTTTTTTTTTTGACCAGAGTTAGTAAAAAAAAAAGTATGTTAAAAAGGGGTTCTTGGGAGTAGAGGGGCAGATGTAAACCTTGTTGCAGACATAGCAGCACTAGTCAGGCAGCACTTAGGAAGCAAGGGAAGTAGCCAAATTATATAGTAAAGGAGATCCCATTACCAAGGCACATCCCATAAACCCACTAGCTGATAGCTGCAGATGCAAACACTGAAGAAGTCATTAGTCTTGGCTCTACCTTACTGTTATTCACACTGGGATAATGAGATTACTGGAATATTTTTTTTTCCTAATGAGAATGAGACAGAATACCTTGGTCTCTAAATGATTTAGTCACAGAGGGAAAACATTCGTCTTCCCTTGATTGCTGTCAAATGCTGGAAAATTGGAATATTATACTGATATTTATCATGATGGGCAATATTTTTCCTCCTTTCTTGTTGTCAAATAAGATGGGTGAAATATTTGTTGAAGATGTAGACAGTCATATGAGGTTTGTAGGAAGGACTAGCACCTGGGATTGGGGGCAGAGAGGAAAATAAAAGTCATTTGGGAGATGACGTTTGGCTGCTATTTTTTTAAATGAAACTATCCCCTGGTTTGAATTTCTGAAGGGCTTCCTTCCTAGATAGCAAGTTAGCGCTTGGTGTTGATTCAACATCATTTAGATTTGGTACGATAGTTTAATTTCAAGGGGAAATATGATATGGCTAGATCTATAAAACAGGGAAAATACTAACACCTGCCTCAGTGGCCTGTTGTGAGGATCAAATGAGATAATTTATGTAAAGTTCTTTGCAAACCTTAAAGTGCTATATCTTTTTTGTAATTCACAGTACCTAGTTCATTTGAACCTCTTTCAAAGAAAGACTATCATGGGAATAGAGACTTTCTTTTTGTAGGTGGGAACAGGTTTTGCCTTTAAGGCAAATATCTATTGCATAAATATTTAGTCACAAGTTTTTCATGGAGATGTTTTCATTGAACTTATTTCCTAAATTCTTCTCTAGGCCACATGAGAGCCCCTCATAGACCCACCTCTTCGTCCCTGGCTAAAAGGAATGTTTATTTATTGGATAGCCACCATGTGCCTAGTGTAGAGCTTGAGACCAGGAGGGATAAAAAAAAATGTATAAGGCATGAGGCCTGCCCTTGAAGAGCTTACAATCTTTTGAGAACATAAAACAGGTAAGTATGGCTATAAATTTGACTATCATTGGTTAAAATCCAAGTTTCACTACTTATTTTGTGTCTTTGTGGCATTGTGTGACCTATCTGACCCTAGTTTTTCTAACAACTAAAAGTGGAAAAACTTTACTTGTGTTACCAACCTTAAATGTTGTATATATATGTGAATTATTACTACAAATCAGGTTCTAAGAGGAACCAGACTTAATTAAGGGGAGAAAAGGTATCAAGACAAAAGGACATAACTGTTCCACTGGACTCTACCTGAGGAAGTCAAGCTACGTCTGGAGTACTGGATCCTGTTGCCACATTCTGGGCCCAACATTTTAGGAAATGCATTGGCAAGTAGATATATATCCAGAGAAGGCTGAATGAGAGAACATGACTTGAAGATTATTTGGAAGAACTATTTAGCTTGGAAAAGAGAAGCTCTAGGAGAGACAGGGGAGAATATGGTAGATGATGCCCTGTTGACACCTCTTGCTTTGATAGTTAAATAGGTTCCTCAAAGCTAATTCAAAATAAAGGAATGGGATGTGTCATTACCACTTAGCTATAGACCAGAGGTATCAAATTCTAATAGAAATAAGGCCATTAACCTGTACATAAGCTTCCCTGCCGGCAACATACTGACTTAGAAAACCACATGTTAACATTATCTTTGTTTTATTGTATTTTTTACATATCTTGTTAAATATTTTCCAATTACATTTTAATATAGTTCAGTCTTCTGAAGTATTGTGGGTCTGCAACCAGGCAACCTGTCTGACACCTCTACTCTAAACTATTTTTTGAAACCTGCTTTCCAGCTCCACTTTTTTACTTCTTCGATCAATAAATTAGCAAGCATTTCTTCAACACCTTCTCTCAGGGCCAGGCATAATGCTAGGCACTGGCGATGTAAATCTCTCTTCTCTTTATTCATTGTCTTCAGAAGCCAATGATACCACATCTGAGTAAGCATTACCTAGTTTACTAGTGAATCTAGAATTGCTGATACATCTAGTCATAGTGATGATGGCGAGTTTTATGTTTATGATCCTTTTGGAAGAAAAGAAACTTGGCATCATTACCTATTATAGAGCAACATGGCAGCTCTAGCTTAACTCTTCACTTTCTCCCTCTTCTCACCAATCACCATTCCGATTTCATCTTTGCAACATCTCGCTAATTCATTTCCTTCTTTCCTATAATACTACCACCATCTGGGTACAGGCCCTCATTACCTGACACTTGCACTATTGCAATAGTCTGTTGATGGGTCTGCCTGTCTCTCTCCCCATTTCAATCCATCGTCCATCCAGTCACCAAAGTGATTACTGAAAAGGTGGCCAGGGAGGCTGTGTTGACACAGGGGGAAGCTAAGCTTCAGGTTGGATGAGGTGGGAGAAGAAGAGATTCCATTTGAAGGGAAGTTAGTTATCTATGGAAAAGGTATTCCAGAGGGTACAGTGGAAGGGGTAGGTGGTATTTGGTTGATACTTTAGGATGAGAGAGTTGAGGAAGAGGAGAATAAGTAATCAGATCAAGGGAATGGGGAATGGGGTTTCAATGATGACCTACACGGGTTATGAATTACTGAGGTGTGTAGAGTGTGATTAGTTGTGAGAATGTTCATTAGTGAGTGGAAGGTACCACTTCTCTTCCCAGAAGAAGCTGGAGATCAGACAGGAGACAGCCCATATCACAAGACAGAAATTTCATGATCAGATGGTCAAATGGGAGACCCTGTTTCACTATTCTTCTCCCCTCTGAAGACTGGAGATTAGAGGACAGGTGCAGAAGGAGATGGAAGTCAACCTGCAGAGGAACAAATGGAAATCCTACTCCCACAAACTTTCTTCTTCTTTTTCCTTCATGGGACAGGTAAAGCAAGAGATAGAAAGTCTGATGTCAAAAGGAACACATAAGTATGTTCATAAAGTTGACTTAGGTTGTCCAGAGGCAAAACCAATGTTCCGCAAAGGAAAATATTAATTGTTATTGTGATGTCTATCCATCTGCAAATATAAGGACTCTGTCTCTATAGCCACAACTCTTGCTAATTTTGTGGTTTCACCACTGAGCTAGAGCAGAAGTTGGGTATAGTTTGATATAACTAATCAAAAGCAGTCCTCAAACGTTTTTAACCTGTGTTTCATGCCTAGCAGGGTGCTAGACATAGTTGGAAATAGGGATGAGGAATATGGCATAGACCTGCCTACAATGTGTTTACATTAAACTACAGGATACAGCAAGTATAAGCATAAATGTAATGTTACAACGTAAATGTTGAGTTCGTCTTTAAGGAAAATTTGAGGAGGGAGAAATCACTTTAATGGAATGAATCAAAGAAGGACTTTAGAGAAAATGGCATGTGATCTAGGACCTGAAGGAAGAGAAAATTTTCAATAGTCAAAGATGAGGATAGTGTATGCTGCAAAAGCTGGATGTGGACTGGGTAGGTGGTGGGGGCAGCCACTGTGAACGTGCAGAGATGGGAAAGAGCAGAAGATTGATGAAGTGTAGGGCCAGGGGGACTGGAATGTAGAATCTTTAAAGGGGCGGAGTTGTAAAATAAGACTGCAAACCCTGTCAGTTGTGTATGTCCTTAAAAACTAGGCTGTGGAATTTGTATTTTTAGATTACAGGCAACATGGAGTCAGGGAAGGTTTTTGAACAGGCAGTGATGTCGTTAGGCTTGGAGACCCCTTTGTGAATGTTGGTCAGCAGTGTGGGGATTAAAATTATCCAACCTACAACAAGAGAGACTGAGACAGATCTCTGAGCCAATGGCACTTTATTAAAGTGTCCATGGTCCTCTCTAATGAAGTGGACCTCAGCTCTTCCTCACAATTTTAAATACCCACTCCTTCCAGGGCTGAATTTTTATAGGGCTAGATATCTAGACATTCTCGAATGGCTATACCAAATATAGAATAATTCCATTGGTTGGCATATGATGTGTAGGCTAAAACAAGCAAGCAAATATAAATAGGTCATGGGATGGGCAAAACAGGAAATATCTCTGCTGACTGGTCATCGGTCACAAAATGGATGGGCTTCTCCTTACGTTAGGCAGGAGCTATACATACACTCCAAGAGCATATCAGGGCACTTTCCATAACATACCACCACCCATGCTTGGTTTGATCATGGAATTTGAGCAAAGCAGGATGGAGGTATCTTTGTCAGAATTCTTATGGTTGTGCATAAACAGGCTGGTAAACAAGTAATGAACATCACATTAAAGTTTGAGGGCTATTATAAGCCTTTCTATTAGAATCTATATTCCTATGTGATTTATATGAAGTATGGATTAATACATTCCTTATTCTTACCCAAATGTGCAAAAGAGGCATGGCAAAATACAGAATCTCATTGGTTGATAGAATTTGTCTTTGAGGGCAAAAAAATGACATATTAGCAAGGGAGTCACAGACTGGGTGAAGCATGGGGCATCTCCATTGACTAAATGGTTATAAAATGCTCATAACATGGTCACCTTCTTGTGTTGGACAAGAGAGAATGATCTGGAAGCACAAAAATAGATTGGAGGACTTTCTATGTCATTGAGTCACCTGTGCCACAGAGGGCTTGCTCACCATGACAAGGAAAAACAAGGGTGGAGGGCCTCTAGCTAGCTTCCTATGATTAAGTAAGTGATCTTGCAATCTGCAGATCACAGTTCTGGGGCATAAGTTACAGAGCTTTTAATCACTAGCCCTATGGAATCATAATGAACTGACTAATATTGATTAGGGTTTGAACTGGGATCCTCAAGGAATCAACTTCATCAGTAGACTAAACAGACAACGAGAAGCATGACACTTGCTCACATGATGTTAACCCATTATACTATATAAAAGCAACTAGATGGTGCAGGGGATAAGAGCACTGGCCTGGAGTCAGGAAGATTTGAGTTCAAATCTAGCTTAAGCACTTACTCTGGGCAAGTCATTTAATCTGTATGCCTCAGTTTCCTCAACTGTAAAATGAGGATAATAGTAACACCTACCTCTAATGATTGTTGTGAAGATTAAATGAGATAATATGTGTGAAACATTTATCCCAGTGCCTAGCACTTGGTGCTTAATAAATGCTTATTTCCTTCCTTCTATGTCTCATATAAAAATGAGGGTGAGAAGTACTCAAGGTCATTTAGATTGCTTTAATTACCTGAGGGGTATTCTAGGAAAAGTTACTAATTATTTTAAGTCAACAAACATTTATTAGGCATTTACTATTCAGAAGATATTGTAAACAAATATGGAATCATTCAGCTATATTCCAGACCAAGCAATAGAGAGAAGCATCAGCCTCTGTTACTGGTTGAGAAGTTACATTCTCTATGAGTCTGGCAGAAATATAATAATAATAATACCAATAACTAACATTTCCATAGAGCTTTAAGGTTTGTAAAGGACTTTGCACATATTATCTCATTTGATTTTATAACCCTGCTGTTATTGAGCTCATTTTACACACGTAGAAACCGAGGTTGAAAGAGGGTAAGTGGCTTGCCCAGGGTCACACAGCTAGTAAGTGTTTGAGGAAAGATTTGAAATCAGCAAGATAGAATCCTGCAGTACTCTATTCATTACACCACCCAGTCACCCCATCAGTCCAGATGTGTTTGGCATGACCCTCGGTGGCCATGGAGGTGCATACTTATTGTGTAATGACAATTCTAAGGAGAGTACTCTTCCTCTCTGTCTCCACATCTCCCATAAATTTCATGAAAGAAGGGGATGGAACTCTAATTCGAGTTTTGACATAGCCTTCTAAGAAATAACATCAGGTCAGCAGAAGCAAATATACAGACAGGCCTTCTGGCAGCAGCAAGCAGTCTAATGGACAAACAGCCACTGGAGTCTGTCTCAAGAAGCATCTCTGTATTTGTGCTCAGAATATGTTTTGTTTGCAATGATTCCTTAATATGCTGGCAGCTCTCCCCAGGAATTGAGAGAAAAGCTGACGCAGGGAAATGGCCAAGTGTGGGAGAAATGGGTTCCCACCAAACTGATTTGCACAATTTTTTTCTTCTAAATTTTTAAAGCAGATTTATGGCTCTAGAAAATGCTGGCTGGACAAAGCTCTTTCATACTGCGGGATTTGATTTTTCCTTTCCTCATTTTTAAACTTCCCTATCATCTCATCCTGTCCAAAATAATGTTAGGGGTACTGAAATGCCCTGGATGCCCAGTTCATTGCTCTGAAACTGTGCTATCTTACTGTTTGCCTGACCAAGCCAGGACCCAGCCCTGCATGTCCCATAAAGAGAGTGTGTAGTGCCAGATGGAGAGAGAGAAGACATATCCAGTGAGAATCCTCACAACGAGAGAAAGAGATCTTGCCGGATGGGTTGGATGGAAGCCCTGCTCTGTGCCACTCCCCCCACTATGGAAAAATAAAATCACAAATGAGAACAGCTTAATGGCCAAGCACCAGCTGGAGACAAAGGGATGTTAGCTTCAGGGAGGGAGCTGTGAGACAGAGAAGGCTCAGGCGAGATGCTCAAAAGTCTGGCCTACCATGGACAGCTGCCATCAGAGAGAGACTGCCCCTGAAGAATTTCACAAGCCTTCTGAGTTGTGCTTCTGCTTCAGCCCAGGGCTTGAAGAAGTCAGTAAGATGAGAAAGCACCTCACACCTCTTTCTCTCTCCCTGTCCATTTAGACACACTGACCGTCCCTAATGACTTAACAATTAGAGCCCAGATCCATACCTCAAAGCAAATGAGAGGAGTCATAGACAGATGAACTGACAGTTCTGAGACCTTCAATTCAGAGGGGCTGTGGAAGAATGTTGAACACATGTGGGAAAACATTCACTCAACAAATATTTGTTGAAGGGATATTATGTGCAAGGCCCTTTTAAAGGGACAAAAAAAATCTATTAGCCCATCCTAAAGGAACTTGCAAACTATTAAGTTACATGATATGTATGTAAATAATACAAAATGGTATGTAAGTGCATATAAAAAGTGTAAACAAGATTAAATGAGAATTAAACAGAAGGAGAGAATAGTTCCTTTTTGGGTTGGTAATCAGGGAAGGCTTCTTGTAGCAGGTGGCATTTGAGTTGGGCCTTTAAGAATGAAAAGAATTTGGATAGGCAGAAATGAGGAAAGGAAATTTTAGATATAAGAAACTGCATGACCAAAGCATAGAGGTGGAAAAGTGTGGCACATATTAGAGAAGCTGATGGTAATCCATCTGCTAGAACATTGTGTATACGACAAGAATAGAACAGATAGTTCTCCTTTTGCATTATGTAAATTCAACTTTACATAAAGAATTCTTAAAGAAATCATCACTCCAAAAGCCAAAAATACCTATTGCTAACCTTACTGTTCAGTACTGTGCTCTCTCTCTCAAATCTGGTCCTTCAGCTCCTCTCAGCCTCCTCCTACCCTAGCCTTCCCCCAAAATCTTCCAAAGGAAAGACTTGCAGAGAGATAGAGAGACTTCCACCCCTGCAGCCCCAGGATCAGGGCTTGGCTTGAGACCACACATTTGAAGGTATTTTATCCACATCCAGAGGAAGAACTTTTGAGTCTGAATGCAGATGGAAGCAAACTATTTGCTCTCCTTTTCTTTCATTGTTTTGTCTCTCTCTCTCCTTCACCCTCTCCCTTTCCTTCTCCTGTTCTCTCTCCTCCCTTTCCTTTTCCTTCTCCTTTCCTCTTTCTTTCCCTCTCCCCCTCTCTCTCCCTCCATCCCTTTCTCTCACCTGAGAATTTTCCTCCCCTCCTTTCCTTACATGCTGCTCTAGTTCATGTGTATCACCATGGAACCAGAGTACAAGCTCCAGGAGACCACCCTCATTGTGAAAAGACTATGAAAAGATTGGGACTCTAAGAGGGAAGAGAAGGCTGCTCTGGGAGCAAAGTGAGGTCTGTATTTTATAGATCCTAATAATTCACTCTGATTTTTTGGCTCAACCAAATGGAGGAGAATCTAGGGTTGAAGTGTTGGGAAAAGATGCTCATATTTTTCAACATTCAACTAGATCTTTAAATGTTAACAATCATAACACATGAAAAAGCATACTATAATTGCAGGAATGCTAAACTTGTAGTCATGAGACCTGAATTGAAATCCCAGTTGTAATACATACATACACTTATATAGACACATATAGTATACACACATCATATATATATATATCAACTGTGTGATAGTTAAATTACTTAACTCCTCTGAGGCTTAGTTACCTTATCTATGTGTAACACCCCTTTTGATTCAGCATAGTGTTTTGCAGCCAGGAATTCAATCAAATCCCAATCCTCCACGTAATACGTCATTTATTGTTAGGTTTATTAGAGACACATAAATCCAAAAGGAAAAAAAAAATCATGGTAGCATAACCTAAATAATGAAGTGAATCAAATAGTAAAACATATAAAGCATCCACATATAAAGGAATTCAAATATTTTATATCCCTAGAGGAATTATAATATAATTCCCCTTCAATTCCTATAATCTTTTGGCATAGTGTGAGAGCAAAGTGACACTTTACATACAGGTTGAAGGAGGAGTATACAGTGAATATATTTTGAAGTCTTTCAAGGCAGGCCAAAGAACAGCTATAGCCATTGAATTGGCTCTGTAGTCATAGTTTAGACATGATTCTGACTTTTAGGACGTCATGGCCATCATGGACACATGGCATATTCTTGACTAAAGAAAGCCCTGTGTCCTCCTGCTTTCATTTCTGTAGCATCCCTGCTTCTTGTAGTTCTACTTTAAAGACTCTTACATTATAAACCCATCACATGCAAACATAGTCTTTGTCTATGGGTGGCATGCCCATTATGTTGTAGGCTCACACAGCCTTCTGGGTAATATAATCGCTCTTGAGTAAGACTTACATAGTTTCAAGAGATAACAAGTAGAATCCATGGACATATACTCTATATTTTCAAATGGGTATAATAACATTTGTAAATTTGGGAAAACATTTTATGCATTAAATTACCATGTGAATGTGAGCTATTGTATCTGTTCTCTTCTACCTTAGAATTCCTTCTAAGACACTCTGTTGTTGTTCAGTTGTGTATGACTCTTTGTGACCCTATTTGGAGTTTCTTGGCAGAGACACAGGAGCGCTTTGCCATTTCTCTTTCCAGCTCATTTTAGAGATGAGGAAACTGAGGTAAACAAACTGACTTGCCAAGAGTCACTCAACTAGAAAGTGTCTGTGGCCAGATTTGAACTCAGGTCTTCTTGACTCCAGGCCCAGCACTCTATTCATTGGGCAACCTAGCTGCCCCCATTTTAAGACACTGTCATAGCCCAAAGAGGAAGTTTGCAACACTTAAATATTGTTGAGCCATTAGCAAGGGTTAGGAGGTGTCAAATTAACCCTCTTTGCCCAACAAACCATCCTTTCCTCCCTTCTTCCTCTTTGGTGGGGAGTTATCACAATATGGTAACTGTGAAAGGGATAACAGAGAAAGGAGGGTTAGCTTACAGAGCAATGGCTTGTGTCTCAATTTCTGTACTTCTGTAGATGTCATAGCTCCTAGAAACTTCATATTAATGAGAAGTTTTCTTTTCTTCTCCTAAAAGGAAAGAAAAATTGTGCCTTCCTTTCCTCCCTCCCTCCCTCCCTCCCCCTGACACACACACAGACACACACACAGACACTACAGTCTCATGCCTCCAGTATTGGCTCTTCTCTGATGCATGAGATATCTTAATAATTCTAACACCAGGGGTGGGAAAAAAAGGAAACAGCATGACAAAACACTTCTAGGCCATTTTGGAATTAATGATATTTTTCAGGAACGATCAATTATATTACTTAACTGGGGAGTGCAGATTATAAAGAGAAATATAATTAGTGGCAAATGCAGTGAGATATATAAAGACAGATAGGCGGGCAAAGGCATGGGAGATCATCAATTCTTCCAGGTTCTGTCAAGGGATGTGGTCAATCATTATAAGACTTCATCATAGTGATTGGAAAGAAAAGGAAAATGTATCCCAGCCATTACCTGCCTACATCTGGTAGGGTGAACACTAGGCTCGGAGTCAAGGGTTCTAGATTTTAATTGGCTGTGTGACCTTGGACAAGTTACTTAACACTGAAGGACCTGGGTTTCTTTTCACAATAGTGAAAATAACACCTTTGCCTTACAATGTATATTTGGACCCCTTTGTGTATGGGTGAAGACAATATGTTGCTACTCATTTACCTGCCTTGCTCTTTAGTTCACTTCATTTTTTAATTGAATGCATCCTCCCACCTCCTTCTGTATTTATATATCTGTGGTATACCTGAATGAAGTGTCAGATTGGGGTTCAGGATTCAATATGAGTAATTGTCATGCTAAGATACATTACACTGAGCTCCTTGGGAACAGAGACTGCTTTTTCTCCTTTCTTTGTACCCCCAGTTCTTAGTAAAGTGCCTGACACATGGTATGCATTTAATATATGCCAACTGACTAAATGATGAATTTGAGTGTAGCTGCGAGGATTACATGAGATAATAGATGTGTAAGTGTATTGGGCATTTGTGCCATTACAGCAAGAGCACTTGATGTGGCTGGGCATGGCAGGAAAGAGATGAGAATGAGCGGGGCATCAGGCAAGCTGGGTTCAAGATCTAGCCCAGGCAACTGCTTAATGTGTGACCTTGTGCAACTTGCTTAACCCCTCTGGCCCTCAATTTCTTCATATGCACAATGAGGAGGTTGGTCCAGGTACCTTCTAGTTGTAAATCTGTAATCCTATCATTCTAGCTGTGTGATGATGAGATAGTAATATGCAAAATTATGGGGATGGACCTACATGATTTCTAGCATTTCTTCTAGCCTAAATTCTATAGTAGTAGTAGTAGTAGTAGTAGTAGTAACACAAATAGCTAACATTGATATAGCACATATCTATATCTATCTATCTATCTATCTATCTATCTATCTATCTATCTATCTATCTATATGTATATATACTCATTTGATCCTGGAAACATTGCTACAAGGTAGATGCTTTATTATCACCATTTTACAGCTGAGGAAACTGAGGCTAGGAATAGTTAAATGACTTACTTGCCTAGGTTGACACAGCTAGTAAATATTTGAGGCAGGATTTGAACTCTGGTTCAGCCCTCTATCTACTATGTTACTTTCCCACACAGAGTCTCTATATAACTTACTGGATATGCAACCATAGATAATTTATTTAAAGCATCTTTATCTCCATACATTCAAAACAATAAAGTTAGATCGTCTCTGAGACTACGGATGGTCTGATTGCTGATGAAATTGCCTGGTTAATAGGAAGTTGCTTTACTCTTGACTGGTAACATTCTCAAACAAGAAGGCTTTGGAAATACAGACTAAACCCCATTGCCTTGCTTGTATTGCTTAAGACACTGCCTGAAGAGGAATGAAACTAGTTGAGTCAACAGCCCCAAACCTATAATTTGAATAGCCAAGAATTCCAGCAACATCCTTACTCCACCTGCCATTCTCCAGGCCTTAATCTGTACTCTTCATTTCATGTTCTCCCTCTGCTTAAGTATTCCTTGAGTTGTTTTTTCTCTTTGAACAAGTATATTTGCAATCTCGGCCACACTTTGCAGGAGTAGAACTGGCATTTCCAAAGTCATTGATGTTGGAGATTGTTCTACACTAGAGATGCAGGTCATTGCTGAACACTCTGACATAAACACTATCAGACTTGCCACCCTTCTCTGTTTTCAAGTGAAATGCTCTAAAGCAATATTTATAGTAAAATTATGACCTCAAGGCATTGAAATGTAATCCATTTTTAAATCTCATTTTTTTCCCTCTGAATCCTTCAATCTAATTAGGCGCACATCAGTATATTATTACGGAGAGTAATCATTCCTTTCTTCTAATAACATTCATGGATAATTTTATTTCTCATTTCCAGCCTCCTACTCCTGTGGTGTAATTAGTGTCTTTGGCACCTCGTGATGCTCAGAATGAGTTGCAGCTGCTAATTGCTAATTGAAAAATTAGAAACTCAGTTAGAAAAAGGATCTAATTAAAATGAAATTAGATAAAATCCCTTCAAACTGGCTCCTCTCTCTTGCTTTCCTTTGTATTTTTTCCCTGCTTCCCCCTTTTGTGACCACAGAACTATTAGCACTTACAAAATATATGTAATTGTTGGAAGTCAAATACAGCTCCACAGTGGGCTATACAATGGCCTTTTATTAGCATTCTGGAGGGTGGGGAAGCAGAAAGGTATGCAAAAGGATGTGAACTTGAAAAAATCTAGCCTTTTCTCTACCATTGACTTCCCCCATCCTTCTTTTATAGTAGAGCTTTTTCATCCTGTGTGTGTGTGTGTGTGTGTGTGTGTGTACAATGGACCTCTAAGGGATCTCTAGAGCCCTTCTCAGAATAATGTCTTTAAATGCACAGTATCAAATACACTGAATTACAAAGGATATCAATTATATTGAAAAGTTATCAAAATAACAAAAGTTTCAAATTCAAGGGCCTTTAAATGTATGAATCTGAGATTAAGAACTCCAGCTTGACAGATTTACCCATAAGACCCTCTAGAGGTATCCTGTGCAGGAGAAGAAGGTATTCTGTCTACCTGTCACTAATATATAGGCCCTCTGTGCTGTATTGTATTGTATTGTACCATATTTTATTGTATGGGTCCTACGGATTCTATCCGAAGTGGATGGGGCAGGGAGAGAGTTGAACATACCTTAATCAGTGTGATGCTGGTTGATATCCCAAATAGTGGATGTTGAAGCCACCAGTTATTGTTATTTTACTAGGGTTCTAAAGGTTGCAGGGACCACAGTCCCATCTCAGAATCATTTACTCATAGTACTATGGGGGCAAATTAAAAAAATGGAAGATGTAGCTCCTGCCTTCAAGGAGCTTACAATCAATTAAGAGAAGAAACAAATGTATTGGAAATAACAATGCACCAAAACAGACAGTATACAATTCAGTGCTGAATTATGGGATCCAGATGGTAAATGTCATAGGGATTCAGAGAAGGGAGAGAGAGGGGCTAGAATGAGGGAAATTTTTGTAGAAGATAGAAGATTTGAACTGGGTCTTGAATGATACATACTATTAGTATAGACTAATGAGAGAGAGCAAGGGTGTGTCAAGGGAATAATTTAAGCAAGAGGTATGTTTTCCAGATAGTAAGGAGACCAAACTGATTAGATTGAATTATATGCTTGGGAATACTGGGAAAGTTTATTTTGTGAGCACTTAAAAAAAAAGGACTTGTGGTGACCAGGACCCAGAATAGATTCACTAAAAATGAGTCATACCATACTAATTTCCTCTATTGAAAGGACTACTAAACTGGCAGATCCAGGGAATCCCATAAATATGGTATGCTTAGATTGCATCGAGGAATTTAACAAAATTGCTCATATCTTTGTAGGAAGGTAAGGAAAGATGGGCTGAATGTTTGTAGCTTTAGGTGGATTTGAAGTTTCCCAAAACACTGGATCCAAAGTTTGTTTTGTTTCTGACTCCTGCCTCCCTTTAGCTACCTTCCCTCTTATTACCACGCCACCCATAGCCTTTCCCTTCCTACATCTCTGTTGGGTAAGATGAATTTCTATACCTGTGTGTGTGTGTGTGTGTGTGTGTGTAAATATACATACATGTGTAAAGATATATATTTTTAAACATAAAATATTTTTAAAATGTTATATCTGTATATTTATATGTGTATGTGTATATGTGCATACACACATATGTGTATATATACACACATGTGGGTGTATATATATGTATATATGCATATACATATATATATATATATATATATAAATATATATTCACACAGATACACACACACACACACTGCTGTTGGGTAGCCTGTACTCCATTGTTATCTTCACAAAGTCAACAGAAAGTAAGGAAGATACTTAATATGTCACATGGTTTTCCCAGGGCAAACATCTGAGGTGGTGTGGCAAGATGCTTAGAGTATGGGCAGTCATGAATAGGCTACAATCCATTAGAGGAATTATTCATACTGATGAGATCACAGATTCATTTGAGTAACCACCTTGAAGAATCATTAATACATTTCATTATAGAGTAAGGATTGAAGAAGATACACGCAGGCTGAAATAATGAACTGAAACCAAGATAAACATTTTTAGAAATGAAAAATAAATTTGTGCTCTAGGGTTGATATAAATCAATTGCTCAAATTCAACCTAGGGAAACCCGGCTTATAAGAAATGTTTCCTGGCCCCTCCTTCCTCAGGACTACAGCTGAGAGGGTCCTTGATGCTGACTGAACTGTCCCCAAACTAGGGAATAGGGCTAGGGGATAGGACAAGAGTGGGAATTTTATAACAATCTAAGTAGTCCTTGGGTTCATGACCCAAACAAAACCAAGACTCAAGATTCCGAAAGGGACACAGGTGACAGGTAGTATCTGAAAAAAGATAGAAAAGTCAAAACCAGGAATCACAAAGATGCATGAGAAGGAACCAGCAAGAGATGGGGTCTAGGGTTTAGGATTCTGTAGTTCAGTACTGAGAAATGAAGAGGGTGCCAAGTCAGGCCTAAGGGTTATCTCAACTTGCCACATTCAACTGATCTGTAGGGGACATGTGTGTTTTTATGCTTAGTCTTGTGTGGCCAGGCCTTTATGTTTCTCTTGAAGTTCCTTCAGCTGTGGAGCCACTACCCTAATATTCTCATTGTATTCCATGGCAATGGCCAAGTGCACTTGGTGTCCAACACAGCTTATATGGAACATGCCTGGAGGATCTGGTTAGTTCCAAGCTCAAGATGAATTTTCAGTGTGACATGACTATTTTAGGCTGCATCAATTGACATGTAGTGTTTAGAACAAGCAAAATATTCTGTTCAGGATACATCTCGGATGTCATTTTAAATTCTAAGCATCATATTTTAAGTGGAATAATAATGAACAGTAGCACATTCAGAGGAGAGTACTCAAGATGGAGCAAGGGAATGGAAAGTAGAAATAGATTGGTGATGATGAGGATACATTTATATGACAACTTATTGCTGAGAAGATCTTGACAGGATGTGAATAAATTCTGCCTCTAATACATACTGATCGTGTGACTCTGGGTAAGTCATTCAATCTCTCAGTGAACCCAGACATCTCTAAGACTATAAATGGCAGAGACAGTGCTAACCTGCATTGATAGAGGAAGTTCCTCATGGGTCATTCCTTAAACCAATAAAATTACTGGTCCAATTTATAACAAAAAAAGTTTTACCTACCTGATTCCTTTTGAACTTCATGCTTCTCTTATTAGATAGGTTGTGTTGTACCAGAAATGAGAATCATGGAAAATCATACTCAGAATAAACCTCAAAGACTTCATTGGTTGACCAAGAATGATATCTTTGAAGAAGAATCCCTTACAACCTGAAAGTTAATAGTGATAAATGTAAAGACTGACACTTGCCCCTGGTACATAGTAGGTACTTAATAAATGCTTGTTGATTCATTGAATGATTTTGACATTGCAAGAGGGATAAC
Source organism: Phalanger gymnotis (assembly GCA_028646595.1). Classification (NCBI taxonomy): domain Eukaryota; kingdom Metazoa; phylum Chordata; class Mammalia; order Diprotodontia; family Phalangeridae; genus Phalanger; species Phalanger gymnotis. Next base: position 249,497,675 of record CM053626.1, read on the forward strand.
AAGTGTGGTTGAGCCCCAATTCATCTCTGTAAAGCATGTATGCCTTTTCTCTCTCAGCTGGGCTGCTTTATTGTCTGGGTCAGCCCAGATCTTTTCACATAGAACTAGGAGGAATAATGAAAACTGGTATATCCTGTGCGCTAGATACAGAATGGGCTTGTAGTGTGGTCATTGATATCCTTTTGTCCACCTGCCAAAGCCTAAAAGATCAGCTCACTCAAGCTCCATAATCTTTTCTACTGCCCTGGTCACAGATACGATATGGCTTGTCCCTACAGAGCTTCCACCAATCTCCCTAAACTTTCTGTTGGCTGTGATCCTGATGTATCTTTGCTTGCCTCTGCATGCCCTTAGGGTATCTCAAGTTAAGCTGCAAGTCTTCCCTTGTGTGAGTAGAAATGAGACAAATAAAGGCATGTTGCTTTTAGCATTTACTAGTGAGTCTGTCTATTCCATAGATGTGTTTAAATCCCCCAAAAGGTAATTGCAAGGGGAAAAAAAGAAAGAATAATACAAAAATTTTGGTAACAAATAAACAGAGTCAAAAATTAGGTCAGTATTTGCTCTTCTCCAGCCTGTTGCACTTTTCCCTTTCTCCATATTCTTTCAAAGTTTATTGGTAGTATCTAAATAATCATGTCTTTGATTTCTTTCAGAACCTGAGGATACAATTCTGGCCCTAGTGACTTGAATTCATCAAGGTCAACTTGTTGTTATTTAGTTGTTTTCAGTCATGTCTGATTCTTCATGCCCCCATTTGGGGTCTTCTTGGCAAAAATACTGGATTGACCTGTCATTTTGCAGACAGGGTTAAGTGACTTGTCCAGGGTCATGTAGCTAGTAAATAATTGCAGCCAGATTTGAACTCAGGTCTTCCTGACTCCAGGTCTAGGGCTCTATCCATTGAACCACTTAGATGCCCCTTCCCAAGTCTAGAAAGCAACAAAACAATAAATACAGCCCTGACTTGTAGCATTTGCCAATTTCTAAGGTGTAAATGCTCACACTGAAAATTTAACAACCAGATCTTATAAGGCAGTTTGAGCTGGATCCAGCAAACTTTTGAGGATAGGGAAATGTATTATTTTTTCCTTTACTTTCTATATGAATTTTGGTCATCTCCAAGTAGTTTCCTTCTGCGGGAGTCAGCCATAAGGAGTTGGTATCATTTTTGTTACTTAAGAAAGGGGGGCATCTGGAGAGATTACATTGGTCTTTCTGGGACTGTGGGTCCCTAGTAAAGAGCTAGAAACTCATCCTATGAAAATATGTCTGTTAGGGTAATTGATTCCAGGCCCTACTAACTAGAATATGTCTGAGGTATGGCAAAGAAAATATAATCCATATTGGAACTGCTATAGCCTCTGAAGTGTTCTGTTCCTCAAAGCTGAAAAACAATGTTAAAGCAAAGAGCTTATTATAGCCAACCCCATATAATTGACATCTAATCCCCAAATCCTTGTCTGTCCAAATCCCTTTCTTCCTTCAAGACCCAGATCAAATGCCACCTATTCTATGAAAACACCTAATCTATCCAGTTAGAAAAAAAAATCTCTTCTTTATCTGAACTTCCATAAGTAGTCAGGCCTTCAATTTACAATCACTGAACACTTGCATTGTACTAGGTCCTGAAGACACAAAGAAAGACAAAAAAAGTCCCTGCCATGCAAGAAGCTTACATCTGAATGGGGAGACAACCTGTAAATAACTAGGTGCGTACAAGATACCTTCAGAGTAGGTGGAAAGCAACCATAAAGACATTAGCTGCTAGGGAGAATGAAAAAGGCCTCCTGTAGAAAGTAGGATTTGAGTCAAGCCTTGAAGGAAGCCAGGGAAACCAAGAATCAGTGATGAGGAGGCAGAGTACTCCAGGCATAGGGGCCAGCTGGGGCAAAGGTATAAAAACAGTAGAGTCCATCATGTTGGAGGGCGTGCAGAAAGAGTTGCTTGATCATAGAGTGCATGAAGGGCAGGCAAATATAAGAAGATTGGAAAGGTAAGAAGTGTCTGGGTTATGAAGAGCGTTAAATGCCAAACAGGCGAGTTTATATTTGATCTTGGAAGTTAGAGGGAACCACTGAAGTTCATTGACCAGAGAATGACAAGATCAGATCTACGGTTTAGAAAAATCACTTTGGCAGTTATGTGTAGGATGCATTGGAATGGGGGAAAGATTTAAGACTGGGAGTCCAATTAGAGGGATATTCCAATATTCTAGCTGAGAGATATTGAGGGTTTAAACTAGGGATTTGGCTATGTGAGGAGAGAGAAGGGAGCATATACAAGAGATGTGAAGGAAGGAGCAGCAAGATTTGGAAATAGTTGGGCTACGGGAGGCGAATGAGAACAAAGAGTCACAGATGACACTGAATTTGTGAGCTTGGATGGTGGTACCCTAAACAGTTATGGGGAAGTTCAGAAGAAAGGCTTTTGGGGAAAACATAACAAGTTCCATTTTAGACATGTCAAGTTTGAGATAACATAGCGTTTTACGTGTGCATTTACTATAACATGAATTCAATCCATCCACGCAACTATCTGACCATCCATCCATCCATCTGTCCGTCCGTCTGTCTATCCATCCATCCATCCATCTATCCACCTATCTGTAACGGGATGAGTTATAGCCGACCCCAAACATTGTTGGACCTCCGCACCCAGACGCCAACTGAGAAACCTCAGGGCTCTGAGGTATGGGAAGAACAAGATGGAGTCTGGAGGAAGGGTCTTGCCCTTGTTGGCAACGTGGTGCAGGGTTCTTTTCCGGGTTCACCTGTGCACAAGTGAATCATGGGGAGAGCGCGGGAAAGAAAGGGGAGGAGAATAGGAGGAGAACAGGAGAAGAATAGGCGGAGAGTAGGCAGGGAGTAGGCGGAGAGTAGGCGGATCAAGGCAGTCCTAGTGCTACGTAATAAAGGCTATAAAAATCTGTTCACTGACTTAATTAAACGGAGCTATTCACCACCTTGGCTTCCATCTCATGCGTTGCCCGCAAGATCAGGCCTTTGCTGGACAAAGGCCTGGGAGTATGGGGTAAGAGAATTCCCCAACATCTATCCATCCATTCCTCCATTATTCCCTAAGGTCTTTCAGGGACTAGATAAATATCTGTTACGTTGAATGCTTTAGAAAAACTTATTGCTTTTGGTGAGAAGTTGGACTAGACAGCCCCTAGGATCCATTCCAACTTTTAGAATCTCTAGTTGTCTTATATAGACAGAATTTTTTTTTCTTTGGGCCAAGGTGATATGAATCAGAGACTGGAGAAAGAATTTTTTCTTCCCTCATTAAGCTTCTCATATTGAGTCATTTGTCTGCTTTGCTGTGTGTGAATGTTTGTTAGTCACCACAAGCAGTGGCTTGGTCCCTGCTATTTTGGTGGGGTAAATGGGAAGTTGTAAACTGTAATTAGAAGTGAAGTGAGATGTGTGACAATCATCAGTTTGTCACTTTTGTAAGGAGCCTGAACAAGTCAGAAAGTGTGCTGGGAATTGCCCAAGGTATCAGTTTCAACTTCAATTTTGGCAGCAGCTGCCAAAGCCTGAGGCTGCTGCTGCTGCCACCAGCAGGAAGAGAAATATGTCCTCTTCTCCATTGGCTTCCACTGAAAAATAAAAGAAGATCTGATAATGCTTGAGAATTATCCATTTCATTCTACAATCCAGCCACCTCGGGAGCAGGGTCTGATAACTTCTTAATATCAGGATAGGATCCTCAGGAAAGTACCTTAATTCTGCACCTGTACCTATTTTACTAGAAATCAAAGTGAAAGAGCAAAGGCCTCACATTTATATCCAGGATCCCAGAATTAGGCACCAGCATAGCAGTTTTATGGAGTTAATTTAAAGAGTTAACTTTATAGTTTGGATATCATAATAGTTGCTTGGGCTTCAGTCAGCTCTATGTAATACTGTGGTAAAATACTATAATTTAGAGGGGTTGGGGGGATGGGCACATGGCTTTATCTCATCCTCTCCTTCCTTCATTCTCTTCCCTTCCTTTCTAAGCCTCTTACATATCATTATGAAGTAAAAAAGACCACTGGATACACAGTCAGAAGGCACTGGATCTGTAGTCAGGAGGTGTCAACTTGGCTCTGTCATTTATTTGTTAAATAAAGAGGTTGGACCAGATGATTTAGGGTTCCTTCCATTTCTATAATTCCATGAGCCCAATCCACTCTGATAATCAATTTATTTTAGGATGACACACGGCAGAATCCAAGTATGTGGCGGGGAAGGAAGAAGGCTTCTCCTCTTTCGATAAAATGCTGCATTTAGCATCTGGAAGACCTGGGTTCAAATTCTGCCTTTTATACTCTCTGTGTGATCATGGGAAAGTAATTTAACCTCTTTGAGCCTCAGTTTCCTAGTTTATAAAAATTAGCATTACCTTTCTTATCTACCTGAGAAATAATGAACATAAGAATGGCTTCAGAGTTGAGGAGGACTGAATTCAAGTGTTGCTATCTCTCACATGTAGAGTAGTTGAATGGCCAGGGGCAAGCTAGGTGGTGAAGCAGACAAAGTACTGGCCTTCAAGTCAAGAAGACTGGAGTTCAAATTTAGCCTTAGACACTTAGTAGCTGTGTGACCCTGGGCAAGTCACTTAACTCTTGTTTGCCTCAGTTTCCTCAACTGTGAAATGGGGATTATAACAGCACTTACCTCAGCAAGATTGCTGTGAATATCAAATGAGATAATATTTGTAAAGATCTTGGCACAGTGCCTGGTATATAGTAGGCACTATATAAATGTTTATTCTTTCCTTTCCTCTCAGTTCCCCAGGTAATTTTCTAAGTAAATTACAGAAAAGGTGTCAATCTGCATAGGTGGATTTGGTAATGGATTGGATATATTCCTAAATTCCTTTTAGGTCCGCCATTTTGAGGACAGGCAGAAGCTAGCCATACTTCATTCCCCTTCTAGCTGTCTTTCTGATTCTACTCTTTGCTGCTATGACTTAGCTGCTTCCTCTCCCCTGGAATTTCCCTAGCACCTGGTGCCTTATCACTCTGAAAAATCAGCTCTCTTTCCCCATTGGTGAATTCCTCTGGGGTCTTCTATTTTGGAGACAGGCCCAGATCAGCCATGTTTCATTCTCTTAATGGCTGCCATGCCCCCAGGCAGATACCTTTGTCCCTTTGCCTTTCAGCTCCCTTCTATGTATTTTCTTCCATTAGAATGTAAGCTCCTTGAGGGTACGAACTGTCTTTCTTCTATGCTTTTTATCCCCAACGCTTACAGTATCTAGCTTGTTTTAAAAGCTCAAACACCTGTTTCTTGCCAGCTGTGGAGGGAATATCTGCACCGGTTTTCTGCACTGAAGAAATCACAGGTCTGAACTAAAACAACAAAAAAAGGACCCATCTCATACGCCTTATATGAATCCTCACTGAGACTATGGATTCAAAGCATTTTGTGAGTTGCAAGATGCTCTCCTGAAAAAAGAAAACAAACCGAAAAGCTTGACTATTGATTTCATTGGTATAGGCAACTTCCAATGAGAAAATACCCTGTGCTCATGTAGATGGGTACCTCCTCTGCAACTTATATTCTTAGGGAACTGCCTGGGCACTGAGTGTATAAGTGACTTGTCTGGGGTCACATAGCCAATATATGTCAGAAGCAGGATTTGAAACCGAGTCTTCATTACTCTGTGGTCTACTCTCTATTCGCTATGGCAAGCTACCTCTAAAGTGCAAGGGATATAAAATGGAATCTCTAAAAATGCTTTAAAACTCCTAAAAGAGTATATAGATTTTAGCTGTTATTATTTTATAAATGGCAGTTATTATTATTTTTATAGAAAATCAGTCTTCTTATCTTATTTGACAGAATTCAGACAAATTATCCAAGAACAATTCTCTATCCCACTACTATTTTTTATGTTTAAAGTTCTACAGACAATTGCCCAGGTGGATAAAATAACTCTTTTTTTGTAATTGAATAAAAGTATTAGGATGTTTAATCTATTAGGTATTATTATCTATATAGGCTTATTTTCATAAACTTTAATCCTAATATTTACATCCTTGAAAGTATCCCCAAAGCAACTTCTGTAGCATTAGATTCTTATATCCACATTGTCAGGGATCATAAGTATAGAGCTAGAACTGACCTCAGAGGTCATCTAATCCAACACTCTTATTTTACATATTAAAAAAGCCCTTGCTCAAGGTCACACAAGTAATACGTTAGTGATGAGATCGGAATGCAGTTCTTCTGACTCTAGAATCATGAAATTTGAACTGAGGTTCTCTGATTCAGGATCCATTGCTCTTTCTGTAAGATCATGCTAGATCTTACAGTATCTGCAGAGCTGGGCCTGGAGTGAGGAAGCCCTGAATTCAAATCCAGCCTCTGACACTTACTAATTATGGTCCTGGGCAAGGTGTTACATTTTTGCAGCCTGTGGGATATGTTGTGCAGTTTCTACCTTTTCCTTGTATAATATGCATTGGTTCTTGAATATTTAACATAATCCTTCTTTAATTCCTGGCAGTGGTGACTTAGTCCTTAACAGGTATCATAAATCCCATACATTTTTATAAACAGATCTTCATGACTCAATTACTGGTGGGATACTTCTTTTTCATTACATTATTGTGGAGTTCTTTCTGATGTTACCCATGGAGGGTCCATTGATTTCACTCCTGGGCCTCAACCATTTTATTATATCCATACAAAGTAATATGTTTATTTACATTCTACAGATCTAATGGCATGTACCTGTTTTCAGTTTTGACTAGTACTCACAGAAAAGTTATCTTTGTGTTACATCAATATCTCTCCAGGCTTTTTGAACTGTTTATCATATGCTCTGCAAGTATCTATTAATTCTTTGCCTCCATTTTTTTCCTTCATCTTTCTTGAGCTGCCTTAGGGCAAAGAACTCTGTATTTTGTTGATATTGATAGGTTTTAGTTAAGATAATTGCCAGATATGTTCCATCATACTGTGCAAAAAATGTACACTAAGACTGACATCACATAGGTGTAACTTGCTTTACATTCATTCTTCCTATTAAATTTGATTTCAAGGTGCCAGGAAATTTGTTAATGTGTTCAGCCACAGCTTTTTCCCTGATACCTTTATGTTCAGTGTGTCGTGCCAGGAGAAGACCAAGGTATTTTCAAATATTTTCTTTATCCATTGGTTCAATACGACCTCAGTGCCTATCTTTACTTGGTATATTAAGAATTTTACACTTGTTAAGTACAAATCATATTTTGACATTATTGAATAAAGATTATGCAAAATAAAAGCATCATTTGATATATTTTTCAGTAGAATCATATGGCTTAATGTCATCTACATGCATCAAATTAATAATACAGTGTTTTGGTTTGATTCTTTCTTTAATTTAGAAGCCGTATAGTTATATTTAGGAGATATGACACTGGATTTGAGGTTAGGAAGAACCTAAATGGGCATAAACTATCTCTCTGAAAAATGTCATTTTTAATATCAATGTTTCTTATCATTATTGTGTTAGTAGTAAGTTTTAAATAAAAATGAAATTTTCATATAGTTAGAAACTACTTTAGTGTTCTTACTATTCTTGGATCTATTTCATGTATGTATAGTGTATCGTCATTATTGTAAAAGTGTGGGGGTTAATTGAATATATCAGTCAAACGTTCTATCCTTATTGAAGTAACTAACAAAATTCTACATTTTGTTACCTTTATCAGGTGAAGATGCATTTATCGAATCAATGAGGTATATGTGCCAGGTGTAAACAGGGCCTAGACACCTCCAGTCAATCAACCAATCAATGACATTAGACTAATGAATGCCCTGTCATGCCCTGTGGGTCTTCTATAAAATAGAAAGTCATTTGGAACCTGATTGTCTGAACAACAAAGAGGGGAGAATAGTTCAGCAAAGCCCAGGGGGACCTTGTGAACTTGAGAATATCAGAGAATTTGATCTTTAATCGTTGCCCTAATATCCCTAAATGGCAGAGGCTGGTGGCGGTATTTCCACAATAAGATGAGTACAACATAGGCCAACTGAGGAAAGGCAGCTTCAAGAATGACAAGCGACTTGAAAGAAAGCCATGCCATCCTGAAAGGGAAATTCATGGGTACCCACATGGAGGGGAGAAAATGATTTCAGCAACCAGAAACTGTGAATTATGCCTTATGTTAACATGAACTCTCTAAGCTTGTTTCCCCTTGACTCTATATGTACTGGTGAGAGTGTTACAGATTGTTGGAGAAAGGGATGGATGTTTTGTACCCACTGTTCTTACTATACTACCTTAGTATATATCCTTTCCAAAAAATTAGTTGTTTGGCTAGCTAATTGATATCAACTAATAATCTTTGGAACTCATTGGTCGGGACTCATAAGAGACAGCTTTAGAAAGATATTCCTGCCCTACCCCCTCGTCGTGATCCTATAGTCAGTCAATAAGCATTTATTAAGGGTCTACTATGTGTTAGGCACTGTGATAAACGATGGAGATAAAGGGAAAGGCAAAAAACCCAGAAGCTGCCCTCAAGAAACTCACAACTAGTGGTAGAACCCCATACAGTCCTAAGGGAAGAAAGAACAGCCACCTTCTGGGGACCTGACTTACTAGTGCTAGTTGGGGTTGGGAAAATAGCTACTGAGTCTGTTATGTTGTTATGGTTATAACTACTAATGTTAATAATTGTTTTCAACTTTTTTCTCCTCAATGTGTATCAGAATGTTATGGTGAAAAGATATTGCCGTGAGAGTCAGATATCTCTGCTGCTAATTAGGTGTTTGGCCTTGGGCAGATCATTTAACTTCTCAGGTTCCTCTTCTGTATGGTGGGTGAGGGGAGTATAGAGCTCAGTCATCTCCAGGGTGCCTCTTAGTTCAAAACCCTATGATCCTATGAGGAGGATAGACTGGATAGTCATTAAGGGATATTCCCTCTGTCAAAGGTTCAAACAGGACAGCTTCCAAATCTGTCACAGCATGTGTGTCATGATTCTTTCAGGCAGAGTAGAATGGGAATGAATGATTATCCATTAAGGAAAGGAGGTATATAAGCAGCATGCCTATTCCAGAAGCATCTCTTGGAGAAGCTAGTTCTTCTGGGTTTCAACTAACCTCTCCCTTGCCTCTCCCTCTGTGCACTCCAAAATCTGTAGAGCAAATGGCAAAGTCACTGTTATTTGGCATCATTGTCAGAAGGATTTTCAAAGAAAAGGTGACATTGAAGGTTTTGAGATTCAAGTCACTATTGACTGGCAGAGATATTCCAGGGAATGGAATTCATGAAGGGGCCAGATATAAAAAGGACTGGAGACTGAAAGTCCTTCATTATTGGTGAGCCTCCCATCTCAGGGAAAGAGGTCACCCTGCTAATTATCTGTCATGTCAGCCTGGCTTACCGCAGAGACGGAGATTTTTTTTTCTTCTCTGGGTCTTTCAAATCCGTTTATGGATACATGGAAATATGCAAGCAGGCTACTGTGTTTCCTCACTTGCCCTGCTTCGAGGAGAACCTTAGCGAAAGGTTGGAACAATGGGGAATTTCTGGAGTAGCTAGGTGACTGGACCCACACAGGCTCATTTTCAGCAAGATCAGTTGGGTGAGTTACTACCTGGGTAGGAAGCTTAGCATGAACTTTCTGAGTCTTTTCTAGTCTTTCATTAAATTATTGCTAGACTGTGATCAATGGCACCCCAAGCCTATAGTCATAACTATAATTTTTTTTCCATATGGAACAAAACCAGTTTGTGTTTTGTTTCATTTTTCTGTGGAAGGGTGGAGAGGGCAGGAAGATGATGGAAGCAGTTACAAAAAGGAGAATTTAATTGTCAGTATAGTTGCACTAGGAGAGAGGGCTATTCAACCCTTGCCCTCATCAGGAATTGGGAGAGGGAGGCAGGGCAGGGTAAATACACAAAGGTCACAGGATCCTGGTAGCCTAGGGTAATTGTTTAGGCCACTCATAGATGTGCTGGTTGCTTTGAGAAGAATTTCATCTAGAGAACATGTGTATCCCACCCCCACAAGGAAGAAACATTCCATCCCACGTATTGGCACCCTTGGGCAAAGCTCCACTTATCCATGCTAGCTACAGCTCTACCTAGTAGTATGGCAGAGTTAATGCCTTATTCTCCAGCATGATATTGCTTTACATTTTATGTAAGGACCCAAGTATAATCCATCTCAGATAACTCAAACATTCAAACACTTAGCCTAATAGGATGTTAAAACTGGAAAGACCTTTAGAGATCATTCTATCCAATTCCTTCATTTCACAGATGAAGAAACTGAGGCCCAGAGAGGGGCCATACCTTGTCAAAGTTTTTATTATTATTATAAAACATAAAGCTAAAACATATATTATTATTATAACATTAGACCCCAGATCTCTTCTAGCCTAGTATTCTGTCTAAGATACCACACTGTCTAATGAAGTGGATTAAAAAATATTTCCTAAAATTTAAATCCATTTGATTGCAGTTATTTTTTAATAAGCCATGTTGTGATTTTTAAATTCTCCATGAGCCCCGTGGGAATATCCCTAGATTTCTGGATACAGCCATGCATCTCTGTTCTAGCTCAGCAAGGGACATTTCCCAGTATGCATGATCTCTGTGCTTGTCCTCTGCAGTCTGACTGAGCCCCCAGCATGTGGGCTAAGTGCTTTCAAAACGCAGCCATAGATCATAAAAATGATTCCTCATATGACACAAGCAGATTGCATGTAGTTTCATCTCCTAAATCCATATACCAGCCTCCAATAAGTCTATTCTGACAACAAAATGTCAAGATTATTAGGTGTTCTGGACTTCTGTCAACTCTACAGTTAATCACAAGCTATCTCAGCTGCGACAAGGTTCTCCTATTCCTACTTCCTTTGTAAGACTTGGAATACAAACTGATGGCCCAGTCAGGCCCCATGGAGGCTAATGGTGTCTTCTGAGGGATTCAAGATGGGAAGGAGAGGGGATGGGCTGAGTAAAGGCTAAAATTGGAGACCATCTGACAAATCGTTTCCTTTTCTTTAAATTCCTAAGAGCAGTATGGAAGTCACCACATCCTGCCCTCTTTAAGAAGAGCAAAAGTGATGCTCCTGTGAGCCAAAAGGTAAAAATACCTTGAACTTGTTACAATTATGACCTTAGAGAAGTCCCAACTTACCCAGAATTAAGGGAGTTGAACCAGATAATCTCTGAGGTCTCTTCCATTTCTATCTCTTTGAACCTATGGTACTATTAAACTTTATACAAGGACTACATTAGAGACCTCCAACTAGATCTAGACCTCCAACAAAGACTACACATGGGATATTCATGGGTTGGGATTCCTTTTGAGTATAGGCTTCAGTAGGTGGCTGCTGAGGTGCTTTCTAACTCCACAATTCTATGTTTGTATAAATGCTTCATATTTCCACAGGAGAACATTTTGCTACCCTGCTGGTATTGGAAGAAGCCTAGTATAATGAATACAGTCCTGGACTTGAAGTCAGGAGGACTTGGGTTCGTAGCCTGCCTCTGACGTGGATTAGCTGCATGATGTTAGGCAAGTCACTTAATTTCTGAGAGCCTCAGGCAACTGTCTCCTTGGAATTTATCAACTAAGCTCTGACTAAGAAAAGTTGCGATATCAAATGGGTCTAGGTAGTCCCTCCATCTGGAGTTCCTCTTGCCAAAAGATCAAAATTTAAAATGTGTTTTCCTCACAATAATCTTATGAGACAAATAATTTATGTAGTATCACCATTTTACAGATGAAGAAATATAAGCTCATGAAGTATGACTTGTCCCAAATCGGATACCCAGTAATTGTTATGGGAGGATTTGAACCTAGGTCTAATTACAGTAAGTCCATTATACTTTCTTCCTGATCATACCACTTCACGTGCCCAAAGTGTGACAAAATGGTCCCATCCCCACCCTCCAGCTGCCCCACTGGAATGTCAGATGGCTAAGCATGATTGGCTTAGCTTAGTTAATGGGTATTGCTTTAATTTCTCTCCATCTCTTCCATTTCTGGATAATGTTGTTTCCTGTAAACTCTCCAAGTATTTCATTATCAGCCCATTTTCCATTTGATTTTCCCCCTATCTGGCTGGCAGTTTCCCCAATACAGTTCAAAATGACTTTGAGTAGCTTCCCTTTAACTCAGCTAATAACACCCTCCTCCCAAGGCTGCATTTGGCTTTCTCCCGAGCTCATCTCAGCAGTGTCATAATAAGGTCATTCTACATTAAATTCTCCAGCATTCAGAGCCTATAATGGGAGCCCTCCCATAACTATTTTTGTTTTAACTTCCATAGAATGATGAGTGATGGAGACTCATAGCTCCAACTATCATTCTCTACATGTTAAAATACACTAGCCGAGGGCAGAGGGAGAGAGAGTAAGTAAGCCACGATAAGAACGAGTTGGTTGCATACATATCTGGGGGCTTTCAAAATGCCGTCCACTAATAAGCATTTCTCCTGTAGGCACAATTTCCAATAAAGTGGAAAAAATGTTATGGTCTTCTCTAAGCCTTAGTGCTGGAGATTTGGGAGAGAGGGATCAGAGTTGATTTTAGAATCTGTCAGTCAACCATCAAGCATTAATTAAGACCCACTGTGCTGGGCACTAGGGATACAAACACAAAATGAAATATAATCCTTACCCTCAAAGAACTTACATCATATGGGAGGAGGGGGTGGATACAGCATGCACAGATATACTACAGTATATTATAAGGATAATTGATGGCACAAAGAATACTACCTATGGGTATAGTTATTAACTGGGGGAGCAGGACGGGAGAGCCTCAAAGAAGAGATGGCACCCAAGGTTAGGAAGAAGTGAATTCCGGGCTAGGGCAACAATTTGTGTTGATGCATGGAAGCAAGAAATTGAGTACTAAATTAGAATTCCAATCAGTCAGTCATATAGAGTTTATGAAGGAGTGTACTATGAAATACGACTAGAATGGTAGGTGGGATTCTGAATATGGTCTTCAATGCCAGTTGTAATGGCAAGCAAAGTGGAACTTTTTGTTTTGCCCTTTTTTCTTTTGGAGTTCTAGTTCTTCTCAGCATTAAGGTAATCAGGAGCTTTTAATTGAGACTTGCCTTTGTTTCAATCAAGAGTCTTGATTAATCAAGAGTCTTCGATGACCTGCTTAAGTCACAAGAAAGCCTAAGTCACATGAGCCTGAGTCACATGGTTGTGACACCCTCTGTGGGCTGACCCTGAAGAAGTGTATATATACTCTGACGTTAGCACTTTGCTTTTGGTGGACTCACTCACTGGAAAAGTGTTCCTGTTATTTGACCAGAAGAGACTCTGGGTAGCTGTTAAGGAACCCCCCCCAACTTTGAAAACCCAGATGTTGGTGCTTCTATCTGGTAACTATGGTGTCTATTGCTATGGACAGACACCTAGAAGCCCTGTCTGCTGATGTGTTATTTGCTCTGTTTATATAATTTCTGCTTGTAATTTCTGTTTGTGTTTTCTCTGAAGCTCAGGGGGCTGACTTTTTCCCTGAACTAAGTAAATGATATATGTATGTTTAATTAAAGTGAGATTGTAAACCCCTTAAAGTTTCTTTCCTTAGAAAAGCAGATCAAAGAAACTGTGTTCTTTGCCCTCCTGTGTGCTGGTGTTATTGGCCTTACGTTTCCACAGCAGCTAGACTATTGGTGTTACACCAATTTAAAGGGTCTGTATTTTATTCTCTAGACTAGTGGTATCGAACTCAAATAGAAACAAGGCCACAGGTGTATAAGTATCCCTGATGGCTGCACAGTGACTTAGAAAACCACATATTGTTATTTTCTATGTTTTATTATATTTTTATTTCTATTGTTAAATATTTTGCAATTACATTCGAATCTGGTTCAGATTATTTTCAGAAGTGCTATGCAGGTGGCAGGGAGGGGTTGACACCTCTGCTCTAGGCAATAGGGAACTACCAAAGTTTTCTGAGCAGGGTTGTTCCTCTGGAAATTGATTTTGGCAACTGCGTAGAGGAAGAGAGGGTGATTACAGGTATGGAGACCAATTCAAACACTCTGAAATTAAAAACTGGGGTTATTAGAGGAGATGCTGGTGCTATCAATAGAAATAGGGAAGTTATGTGGGTAGGTTTAGGAAGAGAAGGTAATGAATTCCATTTCAGACAGTGAATTTGAGATGTTTACAGGACATGCAGGAGATATTCAACAGACAGATGTTAATGCAGAACTTGAGATAAGTAGAGAGATTAGGGTTGGATAGAATGATTCGAGTATCATCTATACAGAGATGACATGTGAACCTATAGGGCTTTAAGAGATCTCCAAGAAAGGTCCTATAGAGAGTGAAAGGAAGGCACAGGAAAGAACCCTAGGGAATACAAGTGCTAAGAGAGGAAGAGTTGGATTATAATCAAGTAAG
>CM053626.1:249512155-249548393 GCA_028646595.1 Phalanger gymnotis
GAGAGAGAGAGAGAGAGAGAGAGAGAGAGAGAGAGAGAGAGAGAGGCAGAGAGAGAGAGAGAGAGAGAGGCAGAGAGAGGCAGAGAGTGTCAGAGAGTCAGAGTCAGAGAGAGACAGAGAGACAGAGACATAGAGAAAGAGTGCTCATATTCATAGGGCACTTTGTTACATTATTTGATTAGCCCAATAAAGTAGTTAAGTATGAAGATATCGTTCCCATATTTTACAGGTGAGAAAGTTGATGTCTCTAGAGGTTAAGTGTTTTGCCCATGGTCAGCTGAGATGGCATATTTTGAAGTTTGGATCTGAGCCCAGCTTTCTTGACTCCAAGTCATGGTTTGTACTACACCATGCTGCCTTGCCAAGTATGTATAAATGATTACAGTCATACAAGTATTAACTAACCTCATTTTATAGCTAATGAGATGCGATGATGATGAAAGTAGATGATAGACAGATGGACAGATAGACAGATAGATAGATGAATAGATAGATAAAACATGTTTTAAGCACTGTGTGTCAAGTTCTAGGGATACAGATACAAGAAAACAAAACAATCCCTACTCTCAAGGGACTTCTGTTGTAAAAGGTGAAGACAAAGTATAAAAGAGAATTTAAAAGTGGGATTCTGGCATAAGGATAAAAGGGGGGATCCCCCACATCCCAGGACAAGGTAATTGGTGGAGAAGTGAAGCCAGTGGGAGAATGAATGAAAATGGGAATAAAATGAATAGCAAAGCTGGAGCTCTCCCAGCAATGGTGATCCTAGCCAGGGACTTACCTATCAGGGGAAAATCAATAGGTTTGTAGATTTAGAGCTGAAAAGGACTTCAGAGGTCATTTAACCTAAGCCCCTTATTTTACAGACGAGGAAACTGATGCTCAAAATTGGTACCTTCACTATAATATGCTGCTTACTCCATTTTAAATGTATCTCATGGACTAGCACTCCAAACTCTGGGCTTACCTAGACACATACTAGCTGTGCGACCCATAGGCAAGTCCCTTAACCTCTGATTGCCTCAGTTTCCTCAACTATAAAATGAGAATAACAATAGTACCTATATGTGGAGCTGTTGTGAAGATCAAATGAGACACTATTTGTAAATGTGCTTAGCACAGTTCTTGGTATATAGTAGGTATCACATAAATGCTTATTCCTTTCCAGCCCTCTCATCCCACCCCAGGCATCTTTCATGCGTGGGACCAAAGTCTATTCTCCAGAAGCTGGTCACTGAACCTGAGATCAAGAAAGGAGGAAAGGGCACAAAGGGACTGAGTTGTTAATGAAGACTTCCTTCCATAGGCTAAGCACGAGGGGACATGGCTCCAATTTACAATAGTCCAAGCCCATCTATTCATTCTCAATTGATCCATGATGGGCCGAGTCAATCATTTCGTTCCCACCTGATGACATACCATCAAAGTCCTAAAGAAAGCCTCATCACCCCATAAACTCATCCCTTCATCAAAACCTACATATGGATGAAAAAAGTGAAGCAGTTTCCCAATTTGTCAGTAGTCTCAGGGGAATTTGAATTCAAGTGTGCTGATGTCAAATCAACCATCTTTCTATTATCCACCACTAAATGATCTCATTCATGTTGCAATATGAGTTGGAGCAGATGACCTCTGAGGTTTATGGGACTTAACCCAGAGTATGTGACTAGTAAGTGGTAGAACCAAGGCTCGAACTAAATTTCATAGCTCTATTCCACTAAACCAGGATCTCTCAATCTTTTCAGTGTCATGGACTCCTTTGGCAGTCTGATAAAACTTACAGACCCCTTCTCCAAGTAACTGTTTGTTCCCCACATTTATAATTGGAGGAAATGCTAAATTTCAATTAGAGGTTAGCAAAAATAAAATTGGAATTGTTTTCCATTCAAATTCATGAATCCTCAGGTGAAGAACCACTGTATGAGTTACACCATACTCCTTCTCAATACTTTGTTAAATACGTGTCCCTAAGAAGACTAATAGGTTTAGATAGTAACAGTAATTCCTCAGACTTGAACATGGCTGGACAAAAAGCAAGATATCACAGGGCAGTTTCAAGCTAAAACAAATACTGGTAATAAAGCTGAGAGAATACACAAGGTAATATGAAAATGATCTGTGTGGTCATAACCATATTGCGTATTTGAGGGAAGGTGAAGAGGAAATATGGTCCTAAGTTTGGGGTATTTGTTCAGGATCACTGGTGCCAAATGTTGAATTAGAGAGGCAAAGGTCAGAATGACGTTCAGGACCAAGAGAGATCACCTTTAATAGAAGTTGGGAGTGAACCTAGGGTGGACTGAGCTTGGTATTTTTGTTTCAGTGGTTTAAAAAAAACTTTTTTGGAGGGTTTCCACTGTATTGTGACTTTAAGGTCATGAAAATCTTTATAAATGTCTTTGATTTTGGCATCTAGATAGTATAGTGGACAAAGTGCTTAAAGTCAGAAAGACCTGAGGTTGAATCCTTCTTCACACACTTCTAGCTGTGTGACCTTGGGCAAGTTACATATTCTCTCATGTGCAAAATGAGAGAGTTACATTTGATAGTCCCCAGCATCCCTTCCAGCTTTGAAGCAAGGTTGTTGTGGTCTCTATGATCTTCCTCTCTCTCTCTCTCTGTCTCTCTGTCTCTCTCTGTCTCTGTCTCTCTCTGTCTCTCTCTCTCTCTCTGTCTCTCTGTCTCTGTCTCTCTCTCTCTCTCTCTTTCTCTCTCTCTCTCTCTCTCTCTCTCTCTCTCTCTCTCTCTCTCTCTCTCTCTCTCTCTCTCTCTCTCTCTCTCGCTCTCTCTCGCTCTCTCTCCTGCTCTCGAAATCATTGCTCTGTGCCAGGTTGAATTGCAGAAAACACCTCTGGGGATGGTCAACCTTCATAAAAATGAAATGGACAGCATTTGTTTGCATCACCCTCTCATATTCTGGCACTTTGTGACTCCTGACTCCAAGTCTCCTATTCCACATGCTCCCCGAATCCCCCTCCTACTATGGCAAGCCCCGTGAGGCTTTCAAGTCTACTTCAATCCCTAAAATTACTCCTTTGTCTCTCCTAGTGCTAGAAAAACTGCTCACCTCTTACCATTGTGCAAGATGTTTGAAGAAAATCAATTAAACAAATTCACACAAAGGTCTTAGAGACACCTGTCTCCTATAATGTGTAGTCCTTTCTCAGAGTATTTTGATTTCTTTTTTTTAAAAAGGGACTTTTAAAGCCATTCCCCTGATACAATTTCAGGAAAGATTTTTTTGTTTCTGTCTTCCTCAAAAGAAAAAAAAAAAGAAAAAATCTTCAAAAGAAAAAAAAAGATCTGTAAAGATCTAACGATGTGTGTACTACTTCTACAAAGATTGCTAGTACATAAGTCAATTCAATTCAACTACTATTTATTAAATATTTACTCTGTGCATGGTACTGAGGATGCACAGGGTAAAGGAAAGACACCCTACCTTCAGGAAGCTCATATATAGTGTTTTAAAAGTCTCAGCACAGTTTTAAGCTATTAAAGATCCTTTTAGCTTTAAGAGATTAAAGCTACACTAAGACATTTGGACCAGCCTGTATTCTACTGGAGGCAATATGCCCAGGTCCTGTATATGAAAAAATTTAAGGTTGGAAGTATTCATATAGACAAGAAAATCATAGTTGTATTTCCCCACATCAATCACCGAATTAAATTGTAATGATAATTTTCTTGGCAGCTTTAATTTTCTTTTTCTTCTCCTTTTTTAATTTTATTTTTAATTTATGGAATAAAAGAAGCATTTCCATAACACAGTAAAATCAAAAAGATGATTGTGCATGAAACTGCAAATCTACTATGCACAATTTGCTATTCCTTTCAAATTACAACAAAATTATTGCGTAAATTTCTTTTTTTGGCAGCTTTAATTTTCAAAACTTTTAGATGACAAAGACCAATACTATGGTACTGTATTTGCATAGGGCCTTTATTTAAAAACACTCAGTGGAGATTTTTCTCACTTGACAATTGTCCCCATTTTTATAGGTGGGTAAATGAAAGCCCAGGAAGTTTAAGCTACTTGGCTTTGGGAAGCTAACTCCTGGTTTGTTGCTATAATCAGGAGATAAGATTCTCTTCTTTTATGTTAAGTGGGAGGTAGTGGTACAATCAAAAGATGCTAGATCTGGACTCAAAGGACTCATATGTTTGAATCCTGATGATGTCCCTTTTACCTGGGTGACCTTGGGTAAGTCACCTAACCTCTATGGGCTTCGCCTGTCGAGGAGATAACAGAAATCAATGATTTAAGATGCCTCCTAACTCTAACGCTCTGATCAATTCCATGATCCTCAGAACTTTCCAATGAAGACTCTTGGAAAGGGTAGCAGCTAGGTTTCTGAAGAGATCCTGGTTCACTTCTGCCTTCTTGGGAAGCAGTTCATGCCTCCCATAGTATAGTGTAGTGGAGGGCAAAGAGAAGGACTGGGTGGGAAGAGAGGATGTGGTGGTGCTTTCTTCCTCAGTCGATAGGCTGCACCCGACTCGCACAGGCTGCTGTTCAGTTCCAGGATTTCATTTTTGTCTCCTAGCTATTTTAGTAGAATTTCACCAGGCTGTGCAGCAGCGCAGAAATGCCACACTCTTTGCAAAAGCCCAAGGTCAGCACAATTTCTTCCCAGGGAAATTGTAACCTTTCGTGCTGAAATTGGGGAGTCTGAGTCAGAAAAGGAAAGGAAAGAAAGCAGGTTATTTGGAACCCTCTTTCACCTCCCCCTGCACCCCTCCCCCCTTGTCTCTTGAGGGTCCAGAAGGTGGAATTGTAATTGAAATTGCTTCTTTAGGTGGAGATTGAATAACAATTTCACTCTCCCACCACTCAAAGCCATGGAACTGGGTGCAGATCACATAGTGTACTAATCCTTACATCACTCTGCTCCCTCCACAAATAGATTTATCCATGTAAAATTAGGTGTCAGTCTTGAGGGGGAAAAGAAGTCACCAAAGGGCAATGTAGCCTGAAGGATATTTATGGAAGAGAGTGGAGGGTTTTCTCAGGAACAGAACAGTTACAACAGATCTCTCCTCCTTCTGCCTATAGTTGTAGAGAGTGAATCCCAAGTCCCTTGGTATTTGAGGCAGGGATCAAGGTGGGGAGGGTAAGAAGGGAATGTATAAAAATATCATATCTTTTTAAGGACCTATTGGGCAGCATTTGTTATCCATTAATCTCCCCCACCTTCCCCCTCCACCTCGTTAATGCCCAAACTCAATCTCCATAGCCTCATAACCCCTCCCCACATAATCAGTCCTAAAACAAAAGAGTGAAGGTGATTGCAGTCATATGCCATAACTTGTGAGCCAACTGTATGCTCAGAAGGAAACAGATTTTCTCTCTTTGTTTTGATCAAGACTTTGGCCTATGCTATTAGCCAGTTTATTGGTTCTTTCATAGCTTGCAGAAACCTAAGCTACTAGGAAATGGACAGCTTTACCCAAAAGAACTATCCATTTGGGAGGAAATATTCTACTGATTTTCAAAAACCTCAGCTCCTGATGCATACTTCTCTGCATCACCTTTCTGTGTTTCACATCTCAGGAATTTAGAGATTGGAGATGTTAGGACTTTATCAGTACCTGACTACTCTTGATAAAAAGCTAATTCTGCCACAGGAGGCAAAACACCTTCCAGGAAATTCTCCCAGGATAGAATTGTTTCATTTCTCCAGTGGTGAGACACATTTGGATCGCTAAATACTGAACTAAGGAAACAAAATCTACAGACATCAAGCTTAGAAAAAGAATGGAATGAAAGGCAGGTTGACAGAAAGTTACATAATGCTGAACCAGAGAATCCCTGTGCCCAAACTACATTGTGGTTATGGAGGCCTTGACCAGGAGTGAGAAGCTAGGGAGTGGGGGATAATTCCCCCTCTATAAGATTTTCCTCATTCTCTAAGGCCCTCACCCTAGGCTGGCAGGGTGTGATAGTCCCTTGATTTTCAATGTCACCTGTGCCTGTCTGGCCTCTGGGATTCTTGAATAAATCCAGCTCTCTGGGCTTGGGCAATAGAAAAAAACAAACAGACCTTTCTTTCTTAATCCATTGAGATGTGATGCTGTTTTTTTTTTTAAAGCTTTTCTATGGAATTAAGGAGGGAAAGCAACATAAAATAAGATACAAAAGCTTAAGTCAATTCTACATAAGTGTGGAGATGTTCTTCCATTTAACCCTGCCTGACCTTGCCTGAGGGATGTTTCTTTTACAGGTCCCTCAGGTAAGATTTAGTCTATGAAGCCACCATGCCAAAGGTACTGCATTTTCACAGAAGCAGCTTATATCCTGCAAGAATCTGGGTCATTAAGTAAGCTAGCCCTCCCTTCTCAGATTTAAGATCAATGTCTTGCTCCAGCCTGACAGTATCCACCTGCATATTTCCCCAAGGATTGAAGGAGGAAGAGGAGAAATAGCATTCAGGATTTGTAGATGATTGGCATGTCATTTTTTTTTCGTTATTGAAGAGGCTTTACCGTTCCCACATTGGCTGGATGACCAAAGTCCATGCAGTCAAAAAACTCACTATTCAGGGAAGAATAATGGGAGAGACCCCTTAGGGAGTCCAGGGTCTCCCAGCTTAACGGATACTTCGATGTATCAGGATATCATCAGTAAAGGCTCTGACTTCTATCCAGTTAACTCTACATTCTTATTAACAAATAAGCAAGAGTGATCTGTACCATGTAGAACTACACACAGAAATACAAAGAAAAGAATTACTTTCGTGTCTGAAAGTAGAGTGTCCATACTCACCAAGGCATTGCCATTTTAAGACTGAAAATATGTGAAGAGAAA
This sequence comes from Phalanger gymnotis, assembly GCA_028646595.1. NCBI lineage: Eukaryota > Metazoa > Chordata > Mammalia > Diprotodontia > Phalangeridae > Phalanger > Phalanger gymnotis. The sequence continues at coordinate 249,518,964 of CM053626.1, forward strand.
AGATCATGCGTATGGCCCCAGTGGCATCCTGCCTAGGTAAATGGCTGAATGAGTGAAAAAGTGTTAAGCACTTATTATGTACAAATTGCTATTCTAAGTGCAGAGGAAACATATAGAAGAATGAGTTTCTGCTCTCCAGAAGCTAACTTTCTTACGGAGGGACACAACATAGATGTGAGGTTTCAGCTGCAAGCCGCATGGAGAAGCCTGGCGGTCCTTAGAGTGCATCAGTAAGGCAGATGGTAATGCATCTTCTTTAGTGTCATATCCATTAATAAAACATATCTGTTTCTGTTGTTGAGCCACTTGATATTGTCAAGGAATTTGGTGGTAATAACCTTGTCATTTTGAGTCCTTCATGATTATGGCTGCTGAGGAGGTAGGAGACACAGAACCAGCAAAAGCGGTGGACAGATTGGTTGCATTTCAAGCGCAACATCCCTGGACAATGGCTGTGGAGGCTGGGCTGGAAGCAGATAGACTGGCCTCGGGTGAGGGGGAACATTACTGTTCCTGGGGCTTCTGTGAGTGCCTGCTGGTTGGCGACATTTGGTCAGCAGTTGCTGTTGGTGATGACCAGTCGGTGGACAGTTTGTCTTAGTGGCGGCACCGGACTCCATTTCCACTATATGAATTCACAGTGCTTTCAATCTAGTCTTCTTAATTTCCTGAAGTTTATTGTCACTCTCCCCATTTGACTTGTTTTAACTTGATTCAGCCACATCTCCAATTCCATTAACTCAGAATCTGGTTCTTGCCTGTATTTGTCTGTCCTCTTGAGCTAGATGTTAGTCTCTCTGTTTGCTCCACTCCTCAGTGTGCTCAGTCATAGACTACATAATGGTAGATTCATGTACCCCCAATCCAATTCAGTATTTTCCAGCTGCTCGTAATAATAATGGTACAGGTGCATGGAAGTACACACATGTGCGCGTGCGCGTGCGCGCACACACACACACACACATACCGTCTTGAGGATCAGATAACACAGCCCTCAACAAATTTTTTGATGACTGATGTGGAAATAAATCATAAAACACCTGGAAGAAATCTTCCTTAAAACATATCTGGCCTTAAATAAAGAAAACGAACATAAAGCCACACCAGAGTTGGAGCCTCATCGGGCCAGGCCCTGAAACTACAACAGATCTTTGACATGGAGTCTTGGATTGTTTCAGTATAGTTAATATTGAGAGCATTCTGAAATAGTTTGCATTCATCACAATAGCTGCCAGTGTTTTAAATGTATGAATCACAGATGTGTATATGCAGCATTTGTCACTGTCCTCATAAAGCACACAAGGTAGGAACATTGACAGATGGGAATATCAGAGTTTAAATCTTCTTTCCTTCAAACTCAAACAACTAGCTGTAATGGAATTTTAGAGCCATTGTCATGAGTGCCTTCATACCTTTGCTCTTCTCATTCTTTCCTAGAATTCTCTGTTCTCCCACCCCTACTACCACAAGCACCAAGCTCCTCCAATAACCAGCTCTTACATATTCCTCTTCCATGAAGCTTTTCATGACTAGTTCAGTCTGAAGTATACTCAGCAGTTACTGCCTGTGATGTTGCCCTGGTCCTTTCTAAGAGTAAGACCAGGAGGAGGATAACCAGGGGATGAAACCAGGAATATGGCATGCTGTGGGATAGTACCAGTTGGCTACCATGGTTGAGGCAGGATGTCTTCTGCGGTAATGTCTCAGGCTATGGGAAATTAGTTTCAAGAGGTGAGTAATAGGGAATAGGACAGGTACTAATCAGAACAACTAGCATGAAAGCAAATAAAGGCCTTGGTCCTGAAGAGTATGTGTAATACCTCTATGAGATCCAAGGGGCAAGCAGGAAAACCTGGCCTGAAAGTCAGGCCATAGTTCAAATAATTGAGATGTTGAGCAAGATCTGACTTTGAACAAAGAGTTTATACACAATTTGTTGTGTTCAGTGCACTGAGTCTAACACTATCCTTTGGAGCCATAGAGCTAAAGTCTCTGTGTTTCTCGAAAGAAACTTCAGCCGTGGATAGCTCCTAGCCACCACCAGTGTCTCCCATGAGAGAGCTGTGACTGAGCTGAGGTACTCACTATTTTAATTTGTTCATTATTTTTCATAGGTACATGTTTTGTCTCCTCAAGTAGATTGGAAGATGATAATCATAACATTTATATGGCACTTTGAAGTTTGCAAAGTCCTTTACATATGTTTTCTTCTTTGATCCCTAAGGGCCGGGGCCTTATTCAAAATTTCATTTTAGCTCCACAGCATCTCACTCATACTTGTAAATGGGAGATAAATAATGTCAATGGTTAGTTACAGTGTATTCATGAAAAAGATTTATATTGGAGGATTCTATTTAATGGAGCTGATAGCACATTCTGAACCCAGTGGTGCCTGGAAAACTCAGGATACAGCTATTGATTCACTACAGATGTACATGTCTTCTAGTCTCAAAAATCTTGGGGATAATGAGTGATTAACAGACATTAACCATCTCTTTGAAGTCCACGTCAAAAAGGAATGGGCTTATCCATAGTGAGAGGAACACTGGAACTGATGCCATGAGAGGTGGTAGAATTCCCTTTGGTAGAGATTTTAAAGAAAAAAAAGTTGATTCTTGGGAAGGTTTTGCTACAGCCCTGTAGGTAAAGGGGATGACGCTGCCTAAGGATTTTGTGATTTTTTAGTAAAGCATTCAACTTCACTGTCCCACTGTGTTTTTTTAAAGTGAAGTTATTAAACTCTATCTCTTCAAGGTATAAAGAGGAGAATCAATATGTGTAAACAAATGGCCAGAATAGGACTGGATCAATGTCCATAGCCTAGTGTTATTTTTTTTTCCTTCTGGGTTCCTAAAATTTGTTTAGTATGGTTAAAAATACAGAACTTTAAACTGGAAGATATGGGTTCAAATCCCAGCTTTGCTACTTGCTTGTGACAGTAGACCTCAGTTTTCTCATCTGTAAAATGTAAAAAAAAATACTTTCACTACTTACCTCCTAGGGCTGTTGTGAGGAAATCACTTTATATGACAGAACCTTCTGTAATTATGAATGACCATTATTATTTGTCTGCCTCAGTTTCACTGCTTAATAGGCAACAGAACTGATTTAGTCTCCAGTAGACCCTGTGCTCCACCTTAAGGGATCAATGAAGTGAATAGAAGTGAGGGAAAATAAAATACCTCTTAGTTCAACTGAGACAAGGTTAGAACTGTTCAGGAGGAACTTTTAGGAAGACTATAAGGGGAAAAAAACCCAAACCACTGATACAAATTTTTCAATGACATTTGAAGAGTGCCACTTTTTGGTTATTTAATATTTACCCCCAAACTGGCTAAGATCATGTAGCTTGCTGAGAATCCAGATCACGACTCCTTTACTTTGCCTTTACTATATATACAAAGTTGTACAAAGGCTAAACAGTTAGATAGGTTAATACAGCCCAATATATGTTCTCATGTCTAATCATTAGCTGTAAGTTCTTCTGCTGCAGGATGCTCTAGATATGCGTTATAATGCTGTTCTTCAGTGTTACCCCTGGTTCCTGAATGTTCTCCTGGTTCTTGGGCCCCTGGGCACACTTTCTTTTTGGCCCCAAATTCTCCTCTCAACCCAGTATTTACTCTCAGTTCACTGAACTTGAAGACTTCTTTTAATGCTTTGCTGTTGTTGTTGCTATTCTAGATGCAATTAACTTTCAGAGCCTGTGAAAATGAGGCAGCATGGTATCAAAATATCCCACTGGGCTGGGAATAAGGAGATCTGGGTTCTAGCTCTGCCACAAGCAGAATGTTGTCTCTGTTGCCAAGACCTGTTGATCTTGCCTTTGCACCTCTCAATTATGCCTCCTTCTCTCCTTTGATACTGCCACCACCTTTTTGAAGGCCCTTATCGCCTCACACTTGACTACTGCAATAGACTGCTGGTTGCTGTGCCTGCCACAAATCTCTCCCCACTCCAATCCATTTTCCATGCAACTGCCAAAGAAGCTTTCTTAAAGTATAGGTCTGACCATGTCATGCCCCTACTCAGTAAATTCTGAATGGCTCCCTATCACCTCCAGGATCAAATATAAAATCCTGTTTAGAGTGGAGAACCCTTGATAACCTAACAGGCAGACCACCCCCAGACCCCCATATTTCTAGTCTTTACTGCTTGCTAGGTACTCTTTGATCCAGTGACACTTTCCTCTTTAATGTTCTCCAAACAAGAAACGATATTTCTCTGCTCTGGGCATTTTCTTTTGCTGTCCTTTGTGCCTGGAATGTTCTTCCTCTTCTGCTCCTCCTTTGCTTTCTTTAAGTCCCAGCTAAAATCCTCCCTTCTATAGGAAGTCTTTCCCAACTCATCTTAATTCTAGCGTCTTCCCTCTATTGATTATTTACTGTTTATCCTGTATATAACTTGTCTATGCTTATTTGTTTGCATTGTCTCCCCCATTTGATTTGGAACTCCTTAAGGGCAGAGATATCTTTCATCTTTCTTTGTATCACCAATGCTTAGAAACTATTAGGCACTTAATATATACTTATTGCTTGACTGACCAGCACATTTACTTCTAAGGGTCTCAGTTTCTACACGTATAAAATGGGCAGGCTTAGATTAGATGACTCATAAGGCTCTTCCCAGCTTTAATAATCAGAATTTTTGAGTTCTGCCTTCATTCTTTACTCATTGTACCATCCTGTATGGCTTTCCAAAAGCATATTTACTAGGAAGTTGTGAAAATCCAATTCTACCCTTTGGTAAAGTCTGACTTCATCTCTTGTTCAAACCTAGTATGTATTCCTAGGCTCACTAGCAGCCAAGTAGTTTTATTTAGGGATGTCATATTTCCCCATGACTCATCTACATCACCTCAGCTCCCCCTGATAACCAAAATCAACCTCCCTGTTGCAAAGATTATGCTATTTACTAAGTTTCTGTTTCCTTTCATTTGCAGAGCACATCAGAACAGGGATGATTAATAGATCCTGATCTCAATGATTAATCAAGTTTTCCCCCATTTAGAGATTCCACTACTCAGGTTCTCTTTGATGACCCATCATCACCTTTGATGATCTGAGTGCCCTCACCTCCCAAATGATAAATAGTCTTAGAAGAAGTTTTATGCAACAATTTTATGGCATCTTATGCAAATATGAAGGATCTGTGATTTTGATGGGCAGATCTTAATCAAGCTGATTTTGTAGATAAGTCTCAAGGAGCTGTTTGAGACTCAAAGAGATTAAGTGAATTGCTCTGAGTTACACAGCTAGTCAGGGACAGGATTTGAATCTAGATGTCCCTGACTCCAAGCACAGCACTCTTTCATGCAATGGGGCAGAAACATCACTACTGGCCAGTGAATCAGGGAAGCTTTCATGAAGGTAGGTCTCATATATGTTGGAATTCAACAAGAAGAGAGGTTGGATGGGGGCATTTCAGGCCTACAGATCAGTGTGAATAAAGGTGCAGAGGCTCCCATGAGATCTCCTTCCTATCAGGAAACTGAAGGGCAAGGAAGAATTCAGGGAATTGGTCATTGCAGGCCACAGTCAATACCATAAATCATGGAGATTGTTATAGAAGACTCCATAGAACACTGCCACTTACTATCTGTGTGATTTTGGGTGGGTCACTTCCACTTTCTAGGTTTCACTTCCTTCATCTCTCAAATCAGAGATGATCTCTAAGATCCCTTTCAGCTTTAAATCCATGGTGTTTTGATGCCTATGACTATTTCAGGGAAGAACATGGAGATCAGAATAGGAAATAACTCTGTCTTTTCTTTAGGTAAATAAACTCATGAAAGAGAATCACTTTCAGGGGCCAGGCAGCATCTGGATGGTGACTATAAAGAAAACTCTCTCAAGATTGAAGAATCTCTGTGAGGACAGATTATTCAGGCCTATAATTCACAACAGGTCAGCTAGGGGCTACCAACCATCTACATAAAAATTTATCACTGCTGTGAAGCACACTTCCGAATCAGCTTGCCTTTACCAGTTATCCTCACAAACTGGTGACACAGTTCTCATACTCCTGTGGCAAGAAAACTCCATAAATGACACTTGATTATTCCCAACAACAGCAGCGGCCAGGGGCTGTACATTGACTTCAATAAAGATAGCAAACGCTAGTGATCTTGACGGAACAGGGAAGCCAGGGAAAATGAGATTGTAGGCTTAATGCAAAGACCCATGGCCACCGAAGCAAATGATGTCAAAATACGTACAATCACAAAGCCAATAATAAAATTCATGTTCATACTGCCAGCAAGGCATCACCTCTCCAGTATCAACCCTGGGGAGCAAAGTCAACTCTCCATGAGGTCAGTGCATGCTATAAGAATCATCACTTATCATCTTCTCGGATGGATCCCACAGCTACAGAAGTAGTACCATGTTCCAATGAGCTGTAAATTTCCAATTCAGCTCTTACACCTGCATGGAAGCAAAACCAAATTTGGCTTCATATCCTAGACAAGAACACTCTTAGATAGAAATGGATAATTCTGAAACTATGGCTTTGTCAATTAAACCTGAGAGTCCTGAATATACTCATAGAATTTTAAAGCAGAGTTGTAAGGGATCTTCAATGAAACGGATGTTCAAGACCACCTAGCACAATTCTCTTATTTTACCAAAGAGAGAAACTGAGGCCCATTGAAGCAGAATAATTTGTCCAAGTTCATATAGCTAGTTACTAATGAATGAGAACCTAGGACTCCAAATTACTGATACAGTTTTGTTCTCATTCATTTCTCTTAGAATTTATTCCACGTTGAAGATTTCAACCCTAAATCTAATATTTGTCAACCTCAGTTCTTCTGTGTGCTCAGATCTGCTGTGAGATTAATCCACAAGAGTAAAGCAAACATTGAAGAATGTGTTATAAGGGAGGACCCAGCCCTGCCTCCTCTTCTTCTCTAGTAACTGTGGTGTAGAAAATTCTTTCTATTTATGCTTTATTTCATTCAGAGTCCCGGAGGTAAAGATTAGAAAGAAAGCTGAAATCTCTCTGTATTTGCATTTCCAGGGAAGAACTAGGTAAGACTAATGTGAGAGAATTAGCAAAAGCAAAATGGCCTGTGTATCCTAAATATTGGGCTGTTTAGGAGCCATGAGGAGACATATTTCCATGTCCACACAAGCATTTATTAAGTGCTTACTATATACAAAACAGTTGGAGAGGTTTTAGATAAAACACAAAGATAAAAGGTGACACAATCCCAGTCATAGAACTAAAAGCACAGTAGGGAGATACAGCACATACGCAAATAATTAAAAAAGAAAGTGACATGTGAATTATAATGACCAAGCTTGTCTCCAGAAGAAAAGATGGAAAAAAATGCATCTCCCTCCTTTCTCTGCAGAGGTGGAAGACTATGGGTGTGTAACATTGAATATATTATTAGTTAATTAATATGTTGGTTAGGTTGCTGAATCACTCTTTTATTTCACTTTTGAAATTATTTTTGTTATGAGATGTTTCATTGGGTAGGGGAGGGATGTCTTCAGAAATGAAGATGAGGTAAAAACAAAAGATGTCAATAAAATGAAAAATAAATATAAAAAGAAAGTAATACATGCTAAATAAGGCATAAGAAAGCTATAAACCAAATAGAGAAGCACCTTTACTGAGTAGAGGAGTTGGAGAAGGCTTCATGGAGAAGGTAAAACTTGGATTTGGAAGTCACAAGCTCTCTGTGCCTCAGTTTCTTCATCTTTGACGTGATCGAACTAGATGACCTCTAAGATCCCTTTTAGCTCTAACTTTATGATCACGTGACTCAATAATTCTGTGACTATGTCCTTTAAGGACAGCTGAGTGGAGCAAAGAGTGCCAGGCCTGGCATCAGGAAAATTCATCTTCCTGAGTTCAAATCTGCCCCCAGACACTTACTATGTGACCTGGGCAAGTCACTCAATCCTGTTTGCCTCAGTTTCCTCCTCTGTAAAATGAGCTGGAGAAGAAAATGGCAAACCACTCTAGTGTCTCTGCCAAGAAAACCCCAGATGGGGTCACTAAGAGTCAGATACGACTGAAAAATGGCTAAACAAAGATTTCAACAGGTGGAAGTGGGGTGAGGGAATTCCAGACCCAGTGAACGACATAAGCAAAGGCACAAGGGGAAGACACCACAAGGCATGGGAAAGGGATACTGAGTATTTGATTTTGACTAGAGTATAGGGTACATGGAAGACAACTGCATGAAAGAAAAATGGAACATAGAAGAGTGAGGGGCAGAGCAGGAATTGAGAGTGCCAGGACCTGTCTTGAAAGAAGTCGTCTAGAACCTGTAGGGAATACAGCTTTGAATTCTGTACCTACATACAAAGCATCTCAGTGCTCACAGTGGAAAAAACCAGGGCCAGGCCATGAAGGGAAGAGATAGAGAGTGAGGGGGAGGGGAGGTTTGCAAATTATAGACTTGCTCAATGCGGTGACCTTCCTGAAGAATAAACAGTACATAGACTGATGGTTTATACTTCTGTGCTTCAGAGAGCTTCAGAAATGAGGGAGTTAGGCTTAGATACAGGAAGTAAAAAGGACAGATAATTGGCAAAACCAGCAGGAGAAAAATAGGAAGAAAGCGGATTTGCCTTTGTGTTTATAATTTATGTTTATAGAATTGTGTTTTTAGAATTGCGTTTATAATGACATGCCTCCTAGTTTGTAGCAATGCAATTTATAGATATAATGTTGTAGTTTTAGTCTATAAAAAGGAAGGAAATGTTTTGAAAAGATAACACAGTGGATAGAGTGGATAGAGTGACCTGGAGTCAGAAATGCCTTATTTCAAATTTGGCCTCAGACACTTACTAGCTGTGTGATACTAGGAAAGTCACTTTACCTCTTTGCCTCAGTTTCCTCATCTGTAAACAAGGATAATAATAGCACCTATTCCTTAGGATTGTTATGAGTATCCCATGAGATTATATTTGTAGAGTGCTTTGCAAGCCTTAAAGTGTTATGTGAATGCTATTGATTCATGCTTTTTGAAAGGATGCCTAGCTAGAAAGGAGGGTCCAATAAAGCAAATTTTCCTCAGAGATCAGTTGATCACAAGTTACTTCTGAAACATGGAATGACAGAGGTGGTATTTCAGGATTATTCTCTTGTTTGGTAAGACTGCTTTGATCCCAGCTCAGTTGTCCTTAAGAGAAGAGATCCACCCTAAGTCTGCAATGCAGGCCTTACAAGAGACAGACAGCCATCTGCAGTGTTCCTCAGACTTTTGCCATCTAGAATGGTCCTTCTTCCCATAAACCCCCGAAAGGAATCCAGGATCCAGCATAGGACCGCTATTCAGACAGATCTGAATAGCTTCAGGCAAGTAACTTCACACAATCCAGACAGAATTAACTGAGAACGAAGTAGCCTCATATCCCTGATGGAAGGCATTATAATGTACGATTAGTGCTAAGCATAAAGTAGGCACCCAATATATACTTGCTGAATTAAATTGAAAAGATAGATTTTTCTCATTATTTTATAGCCTGCATCCCTAGATCATAGCTCAGTCTAGAACCGAGACCAGAATTCCAGAACCATCTTTTGCTTTTCTCTATATCCCCAAAACTTAGCACAGTGATTGGCACGGAGTAGGGACTTAATACATGCTTGTTGCCTGAATTCTAAAGCCCAAAGATTCTGCTTCAAACTGTTGCTATTGAGAAAGATAAACAACTGCATTGCTGATTCCCTCAGGGATCAGACTCTGTTTCCATTTCCTCAACAGCTTCAATAATAACTGATAATTACATAGTGATTTACATACACAATCTTATTGCCTCACAATAACCTTGTGAAGTAGATACTACAGATATTATTTGTATTTTACTGATGAGGAAGCAGAATTCCCAGTGCCTACGCACTTGCTGTCCTTTTAACTGGAATATCCATCCTACTCTCACCTCCTCCTTTTAGAATTTGGTATCCTTTAAGACCCACCTCAAGCTTCTCCTTCTGTATGAGGCCTTCTCCACCATACCTCTTTCCAACATCCCTTTATGTGTTGTCCTCCCCTGTTAGAGTATAAGGCCCTTCAGGGTAGGGGCTGTCTTCATTGCCTATATTTGTAAACTTAATGCTTAACACAGTGCCTGGAACAATGTAATAGTTTTATATATGTATATAACTATCTTCCCTAGCTGCTCTGCGCTCCCTCTCAAAAATCGTCCTGTGTGTATTTTCTTTTTACCTGTTTCACACACATACACACACACACACACACGTATGTATGTTTACTTGTGTGTATGCCTGTTTGTATTTTGGTCTCTCCAGCAGAATGGAAACACCTTGCATCCAGTGACTGTTTAACTTTCTTTTCTGTATTTTTATAGTGGTTGGCATATAATGAATGCTTGCTGATAAGTTGATTGATTAGGTGATGTGCCCCAGATCAGACGAGTCAAAAATGTCAGAGGAAGGATTTGAACCTTTGTCTTCTTGATTCCAGGGCAATGAGGTGGCACAATGGATAGAGCACCAGGCCTGGAATCAGAAAGACTTGAATTGAATTCAAATCTAGCTTCAGATACTTCCTAGCTGTGTGACCCTGGACAAGTCTCTTAACCCTATTTGCTTCAGTTTCCTCATCTGTAAAATGAGCTGGAGAAGGAAATGGTCAGACAAAACTGAAAATAACTTCCTGATTCCAGGTCCAACGCCTCTTCCATCATACCTTACTGCCTCTTAGTGGATAATTTACATTTATCTTATCCATGTCAAGTTAGTAAATAACCCTTAAACGTTTACTATATGCTAGACACTGGGAATACAAAGAAAAGCAGAAATTGTCCCTGCTCTCAAGGAGCTGACAGTCAAATGGGAAAGAAAGTATGCAAATAATGATGTAAAAACAAGACACATACAGGATTAATTGAAGATAATCTCAAACAGTAGGCACTGGTATTACAGGGGAACTGGGAAAGATTTCTTTTAGAAGGTGGGATATTAGCTGAGACTTGAAGAAAGCCAGGGAATCAGATATGAGGAGAAAGAAAATTTCAGGCATGTAATGGATAATAAAAATGCAAAGGATTAGGAATGGAAATGGAATACCTTTTGAGAATGCCACAGAGGCCTCATCATTGGAACACAGAGTACGAGGATGGGAGGAAGATACAAGATGACTGCAAAAGTATGGCGGCCAAGTTATGAAAGACTTTAAAAGCTAAGTAGAGGATTTTCTGTCTGATCCTGGAGGTTATAGGCAGCCTCTGGAGTTCATTGAATAGGGCAGATGACATGGTTAGACCTAGAGTCTAAGAAAACCACTTTGTCAGTTGAATGGAAGATGGCCTACAGTGAGGAGAGAATTGAGGCAGGGAGATTGATCAGAATGGTTTGGCTGTAGTTGATGTGTGAGGTAAAGAGGGCCTGACCTAGAGTGGTGACAGTGTCAGAGCAGAGACAATGTATACAAGAGATGGTGTGAAGATAGCATCAGTAGGACTTGGCAACTAAGTGGACAAAGTAAACAGTCAAGGTCACATCTAGATTAGGACCTTGAGTGAGTAGGAGGTTGGTGGTGTTTCCCATGATAACAGGGGAGGGTTTGGGGGAAAGATAATGAGTTCAGTGCTGAACACGTTGAGTTTAAAAGAACTGTAGAACTTTAAATTTGAGGTATCCAATAGGCAGTTGGAAATGAGAGACTGGAGGTCAGGAAAGAAGTTATGGTTGGATAAGTAGGTCCAGGAATCATCTGCATAAAGATGATCATTGATTCATAGGAGCTGTGGACATCACCAAACTAAAGAGTATAGATGGAGAAGAGAAGAGATCCCAGGGCAGAGCTTTGAGGGAAAGCCAAGATTAGCAGGTACAATCTGGATGAAGATCTAGGAAAAAGAGATTGAAAAGACAGGGAGGAGAGCCAAGTGAGAATGGTGTCACAAAAACCTAAAGAGATGACATTATCAAGAAGAGGGTGGTCAATAGTGCCAAGGGCTTCACAAATGTCCAGAAGGATGAGGAATTGATGAAAGGTCTTTAGATTTGGAAGTTAAGAAGTAATTAGTAAATTCAGACAGAATATTCTCAGTTGAATGATGAAGACAGAAGCCAAGCTGCAAAGAGTTAAGAAGAGAAAATAATAGAGAAGGACAAAGAAGCATGGAGCGTATGTAGGCATATGGCTTTCTCAAGTTTAGCCACAAAAGGGAGAAAAGATATGATAATAGCTAGCAGAGATGGATGGATGGATAAAATCAAGGCTTTTGAAGGATGGGAGAGACATGAGAATTTTTGCTGGGGAAGTAGCCAGTAGGCAGAGAGATATTTGAGATAAATGAGAGAGTTGGATGATAAACAAATAAAGCATAAATGGCAAAGTCAAGATTTCCCCCTTGCTCCTTTACTAAATATACACTTTCCTTTACCAAACAATCAATAAGCATTTATTAAGTGCTATATACCAGGTGTTGTGCTGAGTGGCGAGGATACAAATACAAAAGCAAGACAGTCTCTGCTCTCAAGGCATTTACATCCTGCTGAAGGGTTGAAACATTCCTGAGTTAATCAGCAATTTATTAGTTATGTGCCCAGCACCCTGCTAAGCAGTGGAAGATAGGAAAACAAATTCAAAGCACTCCCTGCCCCCATGGAGCTTATAGTCTAATGAAGGAATTAACATGTACATGAATCGATGGAAGGTAACCTTAAAGAGGGAAGCACCAGTAGCAGAGGATACCAGAAGATGACACGCACAAAAAAAGGTGTTGCTTGAGCCGAGCTTTGAGGGAAGCAAAGGGTTCTGAAGGGCAGAAGTGAGGAGGGAGAGCATTTGGGGCATGGAACACAGCTAATGGAAAGTCATGGAGACAGAGACGAAGCATTGTGTGTATGAGGAACACCAAGTAGGACAGTATCACATGGCATAAAATAGAAGACAATAAAGCAGGAGAAGAACGAAAAGAAAAGAAAGTCCCAGATTGCGAAGAGCTTCAAATGCCAAACAGAAGAATTTAGATTTAATACTTAAGGTAATAGGGAGCCAATAGGGTTTATTGAGTAGGGTAAGTTCATGATCTATGTAAGATCTGTTTTAGGAAAATCACTGTGGCAGCTGATTGGAAGATGAATTGGAGTGGGAGGAAGCTCAAAACAGGGAGACTAATTAGGCTATCACATGAGAGGGAGAAAAGTAACATACATGAGAGATACTGCGGACAAAGACTAGAGCCAGGATTTGACCACTGATTGGGTTAGTAAAAGAATAAAGGATGACACCGAGGTTGCAAATGTCAGTGATTAGGAAGAATGTAAAGAAGTTAAGAAGAGGGCTTTGTGGTAAAAAGTGAAGTTTTGTTTTCGATATGTTGAATTTGGCATGTTCAATTTGAAATATTCCATAGGCAATTATTGATGAAGGAGAGGAATTCAAGAGTGATAGGAGGTTTGAATCCATATATCTGATAATCATAGGTTTAGAGATTTAGACATGAAAGGGACCTGAAAGGCTATCTAGTCTAAACCTCTTATTTTACAGATGAGAAAACTGCCTTTTTTAAGTGGCTTGCCTAGCATCATACTGCTAATAAGTATCTGAGACAGTACTTGAACACAGATTTTCCTGATTCCAAGTCCTACCCACAATGCTATGCTGAATTATCTGCATAGACTTATTGACTCTATAGGAGCTAATAGGCTCATCACGTAAGAGAGCATTACGAGCAGGACAAGAGGGCCTTGGAGGACGCTAACATCTTGTGGTCATGTTGTGGGTGAGGATCCAGCAAAGGAGAAAAAGCAGAAGACAGGGGGGAGAACCAAGAGGCCTCCATGTCATAAAAATAAAGATAAGAGAGAGAGTTGTGGGCAAATAAGTTCAAAGTGATTTCAGGTATGGGTGGTAGCAAACAATTGGGGGAACTGGGAGTGATTACTTGAAGGCCTCTGCAGAAGAGGGAGTTGTTTTAATCTTTATATGTCTGTTGAATTTTTGAAAACTAAATCTTTTTTGTTTTTTTTAGATAAATTTTATCACCATCATTTGTTTTCACATTGCTTAAATTTCTTCCTGTACTTCTCTCCCTCTCCACCCAGAGAGTTATCCTTTATTAAAAAAAAATAGAAAAAAGGAGGAGAGAGAAAAGGAAAACAGCAAAACTGATCAATACATTAAAAAAAGATTCAACAACATACGAAATGTTCCACACTTGTGAACCCCTCCCCCACCTCTGCAGAGAAATCAAGAGAAATGTATTCTTTGTTGTTTTGCAATATGCCTTTCCAATCGCCTCACGGTTGTTTCCATTTGCACTGTTGTAATCATTGCATATATTGGCAAAGGGGCTTTCAGATGAAAGGAATCCTTTTTTTTTTTTAAATAGGGAAAACTTTTATAATATAAAAATCACCCCTGTTCTATGCAACTATAAAATGGGGGTAATAATGCTTATACTGGGTATTTGCCACTGATGGTTTTTTGTGAGGAAAGTGCTCTGGAAGCTCTAAAATGCTTTTAAATGGGGGTGGTGGTGAGTTGGCTCTTTTTTTTTTTTTTGGCATGGGCCTATGATTAAATTTGTGCTAAGGAATTCCTGCTGAGGAAGCTGCCTCCAGCAATTCAAAGTTAAGTGACTTGTCTAGAGTCACATGGCTGGTGTGTTTCAGAGGTGGGCCTTAAACCCAGGTGTTCCTGATTTTGAGACTAGTGCTCTATCCACTACAGCTCACTACCCACAGTGGTCATAATTTGACATAATTTGATGATGATTATTTTCTACTTTGTAAGTTTCAGGTTTTCTGAAAGCAGGATATTCCTGGATTTATTTCCAAGCCCTGGACAATAGCAGGGACATCCCTGCTTTTTTGCAGGGGCTAAGAAACAGGAGTGGAGCACTTAAAGCATGTTTGTGGGTAAAGGAAACAGCAATCTTGAAAGGCTTTTATCAACCTTTTGGAGTAGACAGTCTTGAGAGGGATGATCCTTCTGACTACTAAGCTCAGTCGAAATGACAAGGAGAAGGTAAATACACTAACAAATTATTGTCAGAATGTGGTTGCAAGGTGACTTTTCCCCCCCAGGGGAGGAACATTGGAGATAAAAATGATGCGACCTTTCAATGTTCTGACCCCAGCCAAGCTATTAAGATTCTCTTTATAAACAAACAACACCATCAGTGGTGCTCCAAGACACCTCCCCTAAAGTTGCCCCCAGAAATCTAATTTATAGATTTGATAGAGACCCACTATAAAGAGCAGCCTTCATCTGAGAAACCCTTGCTCTCAAAGACCTTCACAAAAAAGAATTAAAATTGATTTTCAATGTTTTGGCAGCCACTCAGGGTCCAAGTCCCTCCAGCAGCATTTCCCGTTTCCCATAGAAGACATTACTTCTCAGAGCGGGTCAGCGTCAGCATTCTCTCAGATAAATAATTTATATGGAGACCTAATAAAATAATGGAACACTCCATGAGAAGGCAATCAGTAGGCAGCACTCAGGCCTCTTGGGGGTAACTCACAAGGAAAGATAGCATTCTACAATTTGACCCCTAAACTAGCTCCTGCTTGCTTATCTCATACTATGTCCTGATCATCTGATCCAGCTAAAGTGGTCTTCTCGCAGGCCCCAGAAGACACCATGAGCCAACCCACCTTCTGTCACTTTGTCTCTACTGTTGTCTCCCACCGAAATGTTTTCAAAGGATCACAGTAGCGTAGATTTAGAAATGGAAGGAACCTTAGGGATCATCTATTCCAATTCTCATTTTTCAGATAAGGAAGGAGAGCCAGAGGGGTTTAGTGAGTTGCCCCATCACAAACTGAACACATAGCTGAGCTAGGATTCAAACTCAGGTCCTTTGGTTCCACCTCTAGCACTCTTTCCCCTTCTCTTTCTTATGTTTTCAAATGCCACCAATTTTCCAGGATCCAACCCATGTTCCAACTTTTCCAATCCAACCCATCCAACAAACATTCCATGATATTCCTACTGTCAAGTAAACACTTCATAAATTCATTTTGATTTATTGATATTGTCTGTGACCACATTAAACCACAGTAATTTTTCTTCCTTTGAATTCCTCTAACAATTATACAATTAGGTGTCAGATGAGTTGTACAGATACACTGCTTCATGATGTTTCCTATAAAATTGCCTTGTTTAATTTCACAAACATGTACAGATAATCGTCTCAGGTAGATTGCAAACTACTTTAGGACAGGAATTAGTCTCATGCTTTGTTTAGGTGCTTACCATGGTAGGCGAAAACAGAGATGTTTTGTATGCCAAATATTTATTGCATTAAAGATAGAAAATTGTTAAGCAAAAGAGCTATTTCCTGCTTCCAGATAATTTCAACAAGTGGCCGAGAATCAAATGCATTTTAGATTATTTTGTTTTTCTTTTTTTTAAGGCAAGCATTATTTGGAGGGGAGGAGGGAAATTCTGAGAACCTTCCCTTGAGGAAAAAAAAATATCTTTAGTAGAAATTGGGCCACTAACAAAATAGTCCTTTGTAGAAGCTTTTCTGTCCCCTGCTACTATCCTTCAGTTTCTCATGTGACCTGAAATAGTGTGGCCTTGGAGTAGCCCAGGAGAAGATAGAACAAGGTAACATTTGATCTTAAGCCTTACGACTGAGAACTATCTCCTTTATTTGATCTCTGTAATAACTTGAGTCTGTCTTAATCCCCTCTAGTCCCCTAGAGACCTTCTTCACTAGGTAAGGTTTATTTCCTGAAGCCTCGGGTCTAAGATGAAGTTTAGCCATATAAGACCTCCACTCCAGGAGCTCTTGCTAAATTCCTCCCTGAGTTTGCAGATCTTCTTTGCCTGCTTAGGAAATGGAAGGCTCTATTCCACTGCATTATGATAAGACAAATCCTCTAAATTTTCAACTTCCTTTCTGGATGGAGACTGGCAGGGCTGTTGTCCCTGAGACACTCCAGATTTACTCCTCTAGAGAACTGACATACTACATTAGTCTTTTCAACTCTACCTCCCCCCACCCTGCAACACTTGCTCATATTTTAAAGATTTCACATAATTTGGAAATCAGTCCAACCTGTTCTGCTCCATGGGGCAGAAAATGACTAAGGAATAGATTGCATGCCTGAGACATTCTATTCCAAGCTCTTGAGTTGTTGTTCATTTATTTGGTTGGTTTGGAAGTGTGGTGGTGGTGGTGGTAGAGCAGAGGGAAGATGGAGATATGAGGATGAATAGAAAATGAAGAGTTTCTTATTCAATATTTTTGTTTCTTTTTTGAAAGGAATAATGGCCAATAGCTTCAATGGTTTGAAATCATTCTTATTTGGAAGCAAAGGCATTAACTTAATGATTTTATCATATTCTTCAATTCTTTCTGATCATAGTTAGGTGTCTATGGGGTGTATGATAGATGGACATTTCTGGAACTTTTATCTTGGAAGGAAGGGGAGGCTAATTCACCTCTTTTATTTTTTTCACAGCCACCATAAAAGCACTCAAACTTTTTATAGTTTTTCTTCAGAAGAAGAAAGTAAGAAAAATGAAAGTCTCTATTCCATACAGTAGACTTCAATGAAGGTGCTTCCTCCTCCCCTGCATTGTCTCCTTAAACATTTTCAAAAGAGTTGAAACAATTTACATGTTTGGTAAAATGAATTAAGACCTGGTATTATGGGAAACAAGTATCTTTTGGAGTTCTTATTCATCCAGAAGTAATGAAGGGCAGCCGATTTAGTTAAAACATCAGAATACTTATACATACACTCATTCACATACATATACACATATGTGTATATATATGTGCACACATACATATACATATATGTGTATACACATATGCACACATATATTTATATAGACATACATGTATATACACATATTATATACCCATAAATTCATATATTTTAGTGATTCTTGGTGATTCTAGAGATGAGTAGAATTATATTAAGTTTTGCTGCATAGGTTATTCTTGTTTGTAAATCTACATCTTTTGCTTTTTGGAATACTGTATTCCATACTCTCCACTCCTTTATATTGGTAGCTGATAAATCTTATGTGATCCTAACTGTAATTACGCAGTACTTGAACTCTTCCTTTCTGGATAGTTAAGATATTTTTTCCTTTGTTCTAAAAGCTCTAGATTTTGACTGTGATATTCCCTCAGGTTTTCATTTTGGGATTTCTTTAGGAGGTAATTGATGGATTCTTTCAATCTTACTTAGCTCTCTTTTTCTAATAAGTCTGGGCACTTATCTTTTATGATTTCTCG
The DNA here is from genome assembly GCA_028646595.1 of Phalanger gymnotis. Lineage (NCBI taxonomy): Eukaryota > Metazoa > Chordata > Mammalia > Diprotodontia > Phalangeridae > Phalanger > Phalanger gymnotis. Next base: position 249,537,164 of record CM053626.1, read on the forward strand.
AAATGTGATGTCCAGGTTCCTTTTTTTTGGGGGGATGTCAAGGCTTTCAGATAGTCCAATGATTCTTAAATTAACTTTCTTTGATGTTTTTAGGTCAATATTTTAACAAGAGATAACTTATTATATATACATACATACATACATACATATGAATATGTGTATGTATATATATATATATCTTTTGACTTTGTTTTTAATATTTATCATTGTCTTATGGAGATATTAACTTCTATTTGGTCCATCCTCATTTTCAAGGAGTCTGTTGCTTGCATAAGGTTTTGTATCTCTCATACTAAGTAGTCAATTGTCCTTCCAAGTTTTTCCTCCAATTTCTTTTGAATCCTTTCCTCTAGTGCTTTATTTTATTTAGAATATCATTTTTAACTATTGAAAGCTCCTGCTATATTTCTTCTAGGAATTCTAATTGACCTTATGATCAAGTATCATTTTTCTTTGAGCCTTTGCTTATAAATATTTTGGAGGGAAGAAGGAAACAAACATGCATTAATCACTTACTGTATGCCATGCATACACTGGGGATACAAATACAAGCAAAAAGAAAAATAATCCCTACCTTCAAGGAACTTACATTTCAATGGGGGAAGACTACATACAAAAATGATCTGAAAAGTGGGATGGCAGAAAGGCAGAATAAAAGTACTATTTAAGATTTGAAGTCCAGAGAAATTCAGTAACAGGAATAGGAAGAGAATGAAGGCAGGTTAACTTGGGAAGGGTGGCGTGATTTTTAGGGGGTATCTATCAGGGTAAACAGGTCATAGGGATTGTGAGATGTTGCAGAGTAAGGACACCTCAGGCTCTTAGAGAAGTTTCAGGACGAAACATGAGCAAAGGGGGCATATTTTTGAAGGCCGAAGAAAGTCAGGAACAGTATCTGAAAAGAACTTGACAGCAGGCCATTCTACCCCTCTGCATAAAATGGAGACTCTAAGAGGTACTCACCAAGAGAAGAACGGTGGAGAGAAATACACCATATTGAGAAATCCATGAAGATGACAGTATTTTCCAAGTTGAGGAGACCCTAGACCCTGAGGAAAGGGATGAGCCATCAGTAGAGAGATCATGGTTTTAATATCTAGAAAAAAGAAGTCAAGAAAGGAGGGGAACAAAAGTTGGAGCTATTCTCATTGGAACTATAATAGCTTTTTATTGTAAGAAAAAAAGATTTTGCTTGTTTCTTTACTCATTCTCCCAGCCTTACATTCTGGATTGGGATGTTTCATCAGGGCCAGGCACTATAAATTTTTAGAAGGAATGTCTTGATCTTATATGATCTATATCATTCATGGTTCTGCCACTATATTGATTACAGTGCTATTCAATGACCACAGGGACATCTCAGGCAAGGAAGGCTCACTAGGCTCTACAAGATTTGACGTAAGACATGGTCTGATTGCTTCTCTCCAGGAACGTCTTTTCCAGGTTCTAGAATCTAGACCCTAGTTTGGATCTAAGCAACACACCTACAGACTTGCACCTGGGTGGATCTCCAGTAGATACCTGCTTGCCCCAGGCCCTGCCAGGTAGCTGAAAGACTCTGCAGATTCAAAGTAACATAGCTCTTGACCAACCTCTGATCTGAGGTAGATCGGATAACAAGAATGCTAGCCTACCCTTGCTCTGAGCCAGGGGATTGACTCCAAAATCCCTGTCTGGGGCTTTAGTGACAATGTTGCTGGTCTACCCTTAATCAGAGTCTAGGGCTCAGAGCCAGTCATCTTAGCCCAATCCTTCTCAGGGGTCAGAGAGATCAGGCTACCCCTGCTCCATAGCTCTTGCCCTAGACACTTGCCTGTAGACTGAATTTGTCATCTTGGTTTGGAAAAATGACCTGCTGTTGCTTCTCCTCAGATTTCCCAATCGCTACTTGGTCAAGTGTTCTTCTTAGATCCTTATTGGTGTAACTGTGAAGAAATCTGGGTTATACCGCTTCCCCCTACTTCTCCATCTGAGCTGGTACATCTTTAGCTGTAAAGGACAACATGTATCTTCTACTTAAATTTGTCCCATGAGGGTGAAGATTCAAAACCAAAAAATGTTCTTTCCTTCGTGAATTCCTCTTCTCGCCCAAATCACCTTGGGGCTGATTAGCACACTCAGAGCACTCAGAATCTGCTGCAGAACATGGATGCAATTTAGCTAGAATTTGATATTTGTTGGCAGATAAGGAAATCACTCCTCCAGAAATAATGGTGAGTCAGGGCTACTTATCTAAAGAGAGTGGGACTGGCTTGTCATTAAGATGGTGACTGCTAGGTGTCAAGTACCATTGAGAGACAATTTTTTATTGGTTGGTAAAATAAATCACTGCCAAAGGGCTTTACTTTTTAACAACCATAAACTTTAAAAAGCTGACTCATTCCCCTTCTCCTTCTCTGTATCTCCTAATCCTGAAGCTCTCTCATCTCGGGCTTTCTTCTTCTTCCCTTTTATGCTTTTATTCATTCATTCAATAAGCATTTGTTGCTTATCTATACCCTATTATTTATATATTTATACCATACCATACCATACCATACCATACCATACCATACCATACCATACCATACCATACCATATCATACCCTACCATATTATACTATATATACATACATATATACTATGTACCCAGGCAAGGGCCAGGGTTCTGGGAATTGAAAGACAAAAAGGAAACAGCCCGCATCCTTAAGAAAGAATGAAAATTGATTTAAAGGGTTTACATTATAAGATAGCTACTTGTCCCTACCCATGGGCTGCCAAGGACCAAGAGAGTTGCTGCTCTGAGACTGTAGAGGGTTAAGAATTTATACATTATATTGGTCCAAAATACTATTTCAGTTGGGAAATAGTGTATTACATGGCTAGGTAACTGGTAGATGGGCTATAGGAAGCAAATGCTGCTGGGGATATGCTATGTCTCCGGAACCCAACAACTGAGGACCAGGATAAAAAAATGGATCATGGCTCCAAAGGAAATAAGGTCAACATAATCCAATTCTAGCAGCTTTAGGGAAGCTTCCTAAAATCATTAAATGGTGAACATTCCAATTAGCTCTTGAATTTCCTTATAGCTCTTTTCATATCTCTCATAACCATACCTATACCACATCTATTTCCTTCAACTTCCCATCTCACCTGGCTCAGAGGACATGCACACACGCGCACACACACACACACACACACCACACGCCAGCCCTCCCTTCCACCCTGCCATGCTTACCAGAGCCAAAGCTAGTCAGGGTCTTGCAGACCTAGTCTCATTTAAAAAAGAATAAACCAACAAACCACCACCAACAAAACCCATGCCACAACACAAGAACAAATTGAGGCAGAGAACGGTAATTACTCTATTGCCTAATTTTATTCTGATTTTATAGGATCATAGATTTAGAGCTAAAAGGATTAAGTTCAACCCCCTCACTTTACAGATGAGGGCAGGTTTTGCTTCTTTTTTTGTCTTTCTATCTAGTACCCAACCCAAAGCCTGGGTACATAGTATAGTAGATATACAACAATGAACGAATGAATGAATGAACACAGGAATGAATGGAGAGAAGAAGCAACCATGGGAGGAGAGAACTTCAGGATTTGGATATAGAGAGAGTCTCAGAGATAATAAGTGACTTGTCCAAGGACACAAGTATTAGACAAGATTTGAATTGGTCTTCCAATTCCAAGGGCCATTCAGTTTACCCTGCCACCTAGCTACCTTGCTTTTCTCCTGCTATAAATATCTCAACCAGAGTTGGTTGAATCAGATTGCCCTTTATAACTACTTGTAGCCTCTTCTTTTAGGAATTAACTGAGAATTAGTTATTCTTTTGTTGGTCTGGCATCTCATTGTGTTATGTTTTATTTTAAACTAAATGTCTAATTAATTAATCCTAATTGGAATTTAAAGTTGTTTTCCAAAAGCCACAGTAACGTCATGCAGTCTCCTCTAGCTCACAGGAATGTTCAGTAGAAAGCCCTACATTATAATTTGGAATATAATATTCTCAAAGCATTCTTGTCTTGAAGAAGATAGAATTGTTCAGAGAAAATCAGGAGAAATTGTCTCTATCAAGTGGCACAAAGCTATTTAGATAGAATTACTTTGTCAAGCCAGCTTAGAGCTTAGTTATTCTTTTCTGAGATTTTTTCTCTGCTTTGAGCATTGCCTTTTTTCTCCTTCCTCCAACCCGATTCTTGTATTAAAAAAAGAAAATCAATATTTTCTGGAAGAAAAGAGAAGAGAGCCTTTAGAGAACTCCACCTCCTTGTTTGCTGCAAAAACATTAATAAATGTCACAAGCAAAGTTGGGTACCAGGGGAAACTGGACGACCTCATGAATATATTTTCTAAAGAGCTTAAAATGTCCATGTTGTATATTATTTGTCCCTTAAAGAGTCTAAGAGTTATTGATCTCTTCGACTGCTGCAAAAGCAATTTAATTGAACCAAAAGCTCTAAGTATGTAAGTGGACAGACCAGTGCCCATCCAATGTGACTTTCAGCTGCTTCTTTGTTCAGTATGGATAGCCGTGAACTTTTGGTACTTAATGAAAGGATGCCCTATGCTGGTATGGATAGCATCCCAGTCTATCAATAAAAAAATAAAAAGAAATTAGTATCACTTGCACTTTTTTAAAAATGGCATTATTTTATAGGCCCATTAAGATCTTGCTGCTGGTAAAAATTGACTTTTTTTTAAATTGACAATCATTGCCCGGCTGCTCTGTGGTATTCTAAAGGGGCAATTATCTGACAGAAGCAGTCATTGCTAGCAGCCTACACTCCTTGTGGGTCCTTTGTTCAAGAACTTAGAAATGAGTCTTGAGCAATGATTGGAAGAGTTCATTTTTATATGTATATATATGCATATACATATATATATATTCATTTGATATAGGTCTAATATATAACATGTAAATAAGTAAATATGTAAATATACATATGCATACACACACACACACATGTTCTTTGCTCCAATAGAAAGGAAGTTCCTTGAGAGATGAGATTATTTCATATTTGGCTTTTTTATTTCTAGAACCTGGTACAGCGTCTGACACATGGTAAGCACTTAACTCAATGTTGTTAATAAATGACTGTTAATTGGTTGATCGTATAGAAAGATACAAAGCATCAAGTCTTAGGCCTTCCTAAATCACATCAGCTTTCCCATAGGAGTAACTTTCCCTCCACACCAATCCAAGGAATTTTTCACTTGGACACTTGACCCAAATGATATCTGGATCTCTTTGTCTTCCTAAGATCAAACACCTTCAGCCCTGAGATATGATGATGAAAAGAAAGAAACCAGCATTTGTTACGCACCAGCTTGGTGCTTGGTTACTAAGCTCTTAGGTATATTTCATTTTATCCTTACAACAACCCTGGGGATGCAGGTGCTATTATCATTACTGAAGAAACAGACAGACCGCGGTGAAGTGCCCAGGGTCACACAGCTAGTTAGTGTCTAAGGCTGGATTTGAATTCAGGTCTTCCTTACTCCAGGCTCAGCAGTCTTGTTCACTACAACACCTGGAAAGAGGAAACAAGAAGAGCCTAAATCTACTAAATTGGAGATGATATGATGACAAGAAGTGAGAGTGAGAAGGGTGAACATCTAACTTTTCTTCCTTTTTCTTTGTTTTCTCTTCTGAAGAAGAATGATCTTTGCACTTGGCAAGCTGAAACAAAAACATAATATCGATTGGATGTCATTATATTATTATCAGTTGGAATTTCAAGATCAGTGATGGGTTAAGATGGCATCTGCCTGCCCTCAATGAGTTCAAGGCACCTGGTTCAGTCAAATAACAACCCAAAGAACTGAAAGAACTGGTGAATATCATTGCTGAGTTGGTGACCTTCTGAAAGACTTGAAGAGAATAGTGCTGAAAATTTGGAGGGAAGAAAACTTAGGGTTCATGAAAAGAAAACTTTGCTAACAATGAGAATAGTTCAAAGGTGGACTACATTACCTAAGGAGTTAGTGAGGGCCCCTCTCATTTACATTCATCAGGCAGAGGCTGCTGTTTGTTGAGGATATTGTAGGAGGGAGGTCAGGAGGTAGTCAGACTAGCTGGTCCCTGGTTCTGTGTCCATCTTTCAAAATCTATGATTCCATAGATGTATAGGGTGATCCACTTTCCTATAAGCATCAACATGACCAGTCCTTTGACCTAGTACATTCCATCCTCTATGCTTGAATTATTTTAATTGTGAGGTTATAAAATATTGGCAACCTTTTCCACAAAGGCCTGGGGTTGGGGACTTCTAATAATCAGAATCTGACAGCAAGAATTGTTACATCTTTTAATTGTCAAATCAAATGGATTTTCTCAGTCTTCATCCTTCTTGACCCCACTGCAGCATTTGATACCATTGACCACCTTCTCCTCCTGGATACTCTCTCCTATTTTGGATTTTGTGATATGGCTTTCCTTTGGTTTCCCTCCTGCCTCTCCGACATTTCAGTCTTTGCCAGATTTTTATCTATGTCATGGCAACTAATTACTAGTGTCCCCAAAGTTTGCCTTGGGACTTCTCTTTTCTCTTTTACATTGTTTCACGTGTTGATCTCATTAACTTCCATGGGTTCAATTATATTTTCTCTGCAGACAATTCCCAGGTTTCATATATTTAGCCTTTTTATTGAATTCTAGCCCACCTCACAATGTCTCTTGGATGCCTCAAATTTGATGTCTTGTAGACATTTTAAACTTATCACGTCCAAACCAGAACTAATTATCTGTACCCCTAAAACTCACTTCCCTTCTTAATTTCCCTAATAATGTTGAGAACACTAGTTAGTCAGTCAATAAACATTTATTATGCACTTACCATGTTTTAGGTACTATGCTCAGTACTGGGGATACAAAAAGAATAAAAGATGGTCCCTGCTTTCAAGGATACTACAATCCAATGGGGAAGGGAACAAGCAAACAAATATGTGCAAACCAGTTATAGATAGGAGAAATAAGAAGTAAATAGAGAGAAGGCATAATGGAATACTATTGTGCTATAAGAAATGATGAAGGCAGACTTCAGAAAAACCTGGAAAGACTTATATGAACTGATGCTAAGTGAATTGAGCAGAACCAGGAGAACATTGTACACAGTAACAGCAACATTGTTTGATGACTGATTTTGTTAGACTTAGCCTTTCTCAGCAATGCAAGGACCTAAAACAATTCAAAAAGACTCATGATAGAAAATGCCATCCACATCCAGAGAAAGAACCACGGAATCTTAATGCAGAGTGAAGCAGACTATTTTCTTTTCTTTTTTGTTTTGTTTTGCTTTTCTTTCTCATAGCTTCTTCCATTCATTTTAATTCTTTTATATAACTTAACTAATGTGAAAATATATTTAATAGGAATGTATATGTACAGCCTACATCAGATTGCAGGCCATCTTGGGGAGGAAGGGGAGAGGGAGGGGGAGAAAATTTAAAGCTTATGGAAGTGAATATTGAAAACTAAAAATAAATCAACTAAAGATAGAGAAAAGGAACTGAAATTAAGAAGAGTTGAGGAAAGATTGAAAGAAGATAGGATTTTAGTTGGAAACAGAATCCATGGAGAGCAGTAAGCAGAGGTGAGGAGGGAGAACATTCTAGGCATGGGGGACAGGCAAAGAAAATGCCCAGAGTAATGAGACAGGGTGTCTTGTTCATAAAACAGCTAGAAGACTAGTGTCACTGATTCAAAGAGTATATGGTGGAGAGTGAGGCATAAGAAGCCTGGACAAGTGGGAGGGAGGTAGTTTATGAAGGGCTTAAATTCCAAAAAGAGCATTTTGTAGTTGATCCTGGAAGCAATAAAGAGTCACTGGAAGTTATTGAGATGGGGGGGGGGTGAAATATTCAGAGCCAAGCTTTAGAAAAATCATTTTGGTGGCTGAATGGAGGATGGATGGGAATGGTAAGAGACTGGAGTCAGGTGAACCCACCAATGTGACAACTGGAAGGATATTTCTAGTCATCTAAGTTTCCAACCTGGGTGTCATTCTCTACTCTTCACTCCCACCCACCCTACATAGCCAGTCAGTTGTCAAATCTTGACTTCTTCTCTACTACCCCTTCATATATGTTCTCTTCTTTCCTCTCACATGGCCACTCTCTTTGCTCATGTTTTTGTCTGCTATCATTTGGATTACTGCCATTCCCCAAACATGATGCTCCAACTCTCATCTTCATGGCCTCTCATTGGCTGATCCCCATGCTCAGAATTCTATCCCTCTTCACCTCTACCTCTTAGAATCTCTAGCTTCTTCTAGACTCATCTCATATGCCATTTTCTGAGGGAGGTCTTACCCAGGCTTATTATTTTCCTTTGTAGACCCAATGCTTACTCAACTCAATGCCTGGCAAATAATAAGCATTTTATAAATGCATACTGATTGATTGAGTTTTCTGATCTGCATTCAATAAATTGGGAAACTGAACACTGATTAGTGCCTTCCCTCTGAGATCATCTCCAACTTATCCTGTATATATACTCCTTCTTCATAGTTATTTTCACATTGTCTCTACTATTTGGCTATGAGCTCCTAGAAAATAGAGATTGTCTTTTACTTTTCTTTGTATTCTCAGTACTTAGCACAGTGTGTGGCACAAAGTAATTGCTTAATAAATGCTTATTGTCTTGTTACGATTGACATGAATTTGGAAAACTGCACCATATTCATTTGAGATCTTGTAGATCACATGGTCAGTGACCATTGCAGAGGTTCCCAAACTTATATGGCCCCACTGCCCCCTTTTTCAAAAAAGAATTACTCAGAGCCCCACCCAGAAAAACTAATTCCTTTTAATTTATTTTTGGAAATTTACCATCATTTAAAAAAAATACCACCCCCCCCCCGGATCATTCCAGGGCCTCCAGGGATCTGTATCTCCCACTTTAGGAACCTATGGTTCTATAGTGTCAGAATACATTAGAAAAACTGTATCATTCTTGGCAGACATTCTGATTTCTACTACACACACAGATTTGTTCTCATTCTCTCTCTCTCTCTCTCTCTCTCTCTCTCTCTCTCTCTCTCTCTCTCGCTCTCTCTCTGTCTTCATTCCATTTGACCCCTGTGGTTTATATAGTGACAGAAAGAAGCCTCTTCTACTCAAGCTGCTTCTCTTTGAATGTGGCATCTCATGGGTCACAGAAAAGGAGAAATGCAAACCTGATAGAGATAGCAGACAGAAAAGTTAAAAAAAATTTGCTTGTCTGAATCATATCTGTAGTTCATCTGGTCTAATATGTGTCTCAGATGATGGCACCAAGATTGATAGAATGGCACGGCTAGCCTCTCTGAAATCAACTTCAGAAAGTTAAGTACATTCTCTGAAACATCCTATTTTCCCTGGGTAGATCCATTATGAATCTATTATTCATGAAATAATCTAAATCTGTTTTGAACCTATATACATATTTAATCTCTACCACTTACCAGAGTAAAAAGTCCCATAACTTTGCTACCAGCTGTGTAAAGTAGCACTTCCCTTTATTAGTCCTAAATTTATCTCTTCATATGGCCCCCAAAGTTTTGATAAGTGAGCCTTGGTTGTCCTTTATCCTTTCCCTTCTCAATTTAATAGGCTACAAATCTCTCTCTCCTTAGCCTTTTTTTTTCAGATTGAAGAATCCTCCTCTTTTTAAAGAAGCACTACAATATGGTGGAAAGAACACTTAGGCCCATCGTCAAGAGGCCTACATTTGAATCTTGGCTCTGACACCCCTAACCATGAGGTCATGGATAAGTGCCTTGACCTTCCTGATACTCAGTTTTCTCATTTGATAAATGGGAATATTACTCAGTTTCCCCACTGTTGTAAGGCAGGGACTTTGACTTCTGAGGTGTGTTAGCAATATTAATTATTATTAGTTTTTGCTCATATGAAGTCCCCCCCTCCCGCTTCCTAAGGTATTTTAGTCACTTGTCTCAAGCCTTTCCTGATTTCTATTATGCTTTTAAGCTATCAAGATCAGAATTGCATATAGTATCCCTGTAATGTCCTATATGGAATAGAGTGTTAGACCTGAAATACAGATGTTCTGGCTTCAAATTCCACCTCTGACACTCATGAGCTGTGTGACCATAGACAAGTTACTTACCCTCTCTGAGTCTCTATTTCTTCATCCATAAAATGGGAAAGGTGATATCTGTAGTATCTATTCCTCAATGTTGTAAAATTCAAATAGCAGCTATTATTTTCATAAAGGATCAGGAAAACATTTCCTGTTGTGTTCATCACGCTCTTCTGGGTGATGTTCAACATTTTGTTGACTTCATGGGACCCAAAGCACCTAAGGTGACTGTCCTCATTAATCATTGAGCCTGTATACAAAAATATTGCCTGCTTCTTTAGAATGTAAGCTCTTTGAGGGCTGGGGCAGTTTCATTTTTGTCTTTGTATTTCCAGAGCTTGAAACAATCTCTGGCACATGGTAGACACTTAAAAATGCTTATTCATGGATCTTATTTACAAAAATCTTAATTGGTTCTTATGAGGACTCCTGGATTGTTTGCTGTGTATTAATGACAGCTCAAAGCCCATGATTCCGTAGTTATTGCTTGAATTATTTCATGCGAAATATATAGCTCATATTGGCCCACATTGTAACTTAGCTGTTCCTTTGCTATCTATTCATGCCCTATCTTAGCATCATCTAACAGTGGCTGTTTCCCAATCAGGGCACCTCACTGCTTGGAGTTTAGTGTTATCTGCAAGACTTGAGGTTTCACTGTAAAGCTCTTTTACTTGCCACGTCGGCCTCAATCTCCTTCAAGTATGACATGCCATCTCCCTGTTCTGTACCTTTGCAAAGGCAGCCTTCCATGCCTGGAGGGGTTTTCTCATTTCTGCCTCTCAGAATATCTCATTTCCTTCAAGACTCAGCTGAAGAGCTCCCTCCTATATGAAGGTTTTTTTTGGTCTCCACAACTGCTGGTGTTCCCCTGCCTCCAAGATTACCTTGTATCTGCTTTGGATGTGCTCTTTGTATGCCTATATACAAAAATATTGCCTGCTTCTTTAGAATGTAAGCTCCTTGAGGACAGGGACAGTTTCATTTTTGTCTTTGTTTCTCCAGAGCTTAAAACAATCTCTGGCACATAGTAGGCACTTAAAAATGCTTATTGATGGATCTCATTTACAAAAATCTTTTTTTTTCACTTGTTTTTTTTTTAATTTATTTTTGACATGTTTGGTTTTCAGCATTGATTTTCACAGGCGTTTGAATTA
>CM053626.1:249548893-249571348 GCA_028646595.1 Phalanger gymnotis
AAGGAAGGAAGGAAGGAAGGAAGGAAGGCTGTTCATCTACCACTTCCTTTCACTTTTATTCTATGACTAGCTCACCTCATTTTACTATACAACATGGTGGTTTAATAGGTCCATAGCTTCAGAATTAGAAGGAAATTTAAGAGTTCACCTAGAAGTAGTGAGGTGATAGTCCTGGAGTCAGGAAACCTGAGTTCAAATCCAACTTCAGACACCTACCAGCTGTGTATCCCTGGGGGCATCATTTAACTTCTGGCGCTTCAGTTTCCTCATCTGTAAAATGGGGATAATGTAATAGTACCTACCTCCCAGCATTGTTGTGAGGCTAAAATGGGATGCTAGATGTTATTATCTAACCTAATCTACCAATAACTAACTAAACTGAAGTCCAGAGAAGGGAATGGACTTTGCAAGATCATTTAGGTGTCAGGGATAGGATTTGGATTAAGGTCCTCTGATCCCCAAACCAGAGTTCTTGGCCCTGCACTATGCTATGTCCCATGTTGGATACAAGTTGAAATTGGTAGGATGTCATGGGCTATTGACACCCACGAGGTCTTTCCATTGTTCTTTGCATCACTTGTAATTTTGATCTTTCTTGAGATCATGATGGTCCGTTGATCTGCAGCCATCTAACATCATCAGAATATTGGTGTCCAAAGACGAACTTCTGCCACTCCAAAAATATTTTTATAGCGAGAAGTACCCATCCACCCTCTGCCCAGTCCCCATTTCCTTTCCACCTGCTCCCCAGTGTGTCTATTTTGCATTCCAGATGCATTTAATTTCAATAAATGCTTAGTTTCGGAGGTAACCAGAGTCTCATGATGTTTACAGAAAACATTTGTCCTGTCCTTTCCCCTCTAATACAAGAACCTTGTTGTGGGAAAACATTTGTTCAGGATACAGGCAAAGCATCCTCTGTTCCCTGTGAAACGTAGCATCTCTCCCAATGTCCCCCACCCACTCACCAGCAAGGTATTTGGGCAGCGCAATACCCTCTCTCATGTATGTCACCATGCTCCTCCGTGGGTGGTACTGAGCAATATATGGGGAAAGGAGTTGAGGAGAGCAGACTGTGCTAAGGAAAGGTTCAGTCTTCTCTCTCTTTTCTACTGTTTCTTTTCTTTTTCTGAGTCACTGACGATGTTATTTATGGAATGCCAGGCTTTTTTTTTTTTAATTAAAAGGCTGGTGGAGAAGGTCTTGTACGAGAATGAGAATGATGACTCAAGACTAGCCGAGTGCCAAATGACTTCCTGTAACAGTGCCTGCGCGTTTCTTTACGGGAGAAGAAACTCAGGCTCGTGGCAAAGCTGAGCCATACTTTCTGCCAGCACTGAACTCCCTCTGGCTGTAGCTCTGGCCATCAGGCATGTGCAAGGTCGTGGTCTTTCGCCCATGGAACCAGGGTTAAGCTTATCCATGAGCAAGGAAAGTAGGGCTTATTAGACAAACAGCAACTTTGCCTGAAATTTTCTTTTCTTGTTTAATAAATTACACTGACTTTCCTTTTAATCCATTACGAAATAATAGAATGATAGAATGAGAAGGCAATGAGGTACAGTAGTTCTGGTTTTAGAATTGGAGGGCCTGGTTTCAAATTCTGGCTGTGTGGTCTTTGACAAATCAAACTACCTCTTGGGGGCTTCATTTATAAAATGAGAGGGCTGAATAGTATGGCCTTCAAAGTCCCTTCCAGGCTAAACCCAGTGACCTCTATGACCTAGCCCTATATCCACATTTTCTAGATAAAGAACCCAAAGCCTAGACTGCACAGCTACCAAACTGATTTTCTCAAATTTCAGCTCTGACTGTTACAAGTACTCCACTGGGAAAATTCCAGTAGTAGCCTCTTCACTCTAAGATAAATACACTCCAGTTAGACCTTTAAAATCCTTCTCAGCCCAACTGCACCAAACTTTCCAGGCTTATTGCACATCCTTCCTCTTCTTTCCTCTGTTGTACAACCAAGCCATTCTTCTTACTCTTCCTCATAAATGACACTCCATTTCCTGTTTTTTTCTGCATAGTCTCCCATGCCGGTAATGGGTTCTCCTTTCATTTCCATCTAGGGTTAGAGATTTGAAAATGGAAAGGAACATCAAGTCTAATCTCATCTTTATAGGTAGAAAAACTGAAGCTAAGATAGAGGAAGTGATTTTTCCCTAGGTTAGGGGAGGTAAATGTCATCTAGAGCCTCTGTCTCCTAATCTGTTGCTTTTTCCACTGTACCACACTGGTCTTAGAATTCTTAGGGTCCTTCAAGACTCAGATCCAGAGCCTGCTTCAGCATGAAGCCTTTCTAATCCTCCTACTGGCTGGGTAGTGCCCCTCCTCCTGTCATCACCAAATTATCCTGTATTTATTTTATCTGCTTTTTCTATGTACATATTTACATATATACACATATATGTATGTGTGTGTATATATATATATATATATCTTAATTAGTGCCAATAATGAATCCTGTGAAGTGGTCCCATGTATATGAATTTGCACTATAGAAAATTATAATTATGTAAAATATGCTAATTGGTTCTAGCCCAATGGCAATATGCAGTGAGAATTCAAATAACGAGACCATATTACATGATTCATTATAAGTACTAGTTGAGACCTAGCTGTGGATATATTCCCCCAACTGGTAAGTTCCTAGGAGGAAGGGACTATTTTACGATTGTCTTTGGGTCACTAACACCTAGCCTGATGCCTGACACAAATCTGGCACTTAGGAAATGCTTCTTGATTGATTAACCGATTGATTAGTAAAGTGACTTACCCAAGGTCACTTAATTGATTCTTGTTAAGAGTCAGATCTGGAGTCAAAGTCCCTTCACTCCCAGTCTAATGCTTTTGTTTGATTACATTGTCCTTATCCTCATGGTTAATGATTATTATATATTATATACATGCCATTTATTCTACACAAATAACAATCTACTTCTTTGGAAGCTCAACTGATGATAGGATCTTAGAGGAGCCTTGTAAGAGAGTAGTATATATTTGAATTTCAACTAGAAAGAATTATTCTTTCTCCCCAGGAGAAGGCCAGCTCTCATTTTTCAAGCTCTAGAGATTTAATAGAGTAACAATCTCAAAGATTAGTAGTATGAACCCTGCCCCTAACACAAAAGAGAGCAGAAGAGGAAACATACCTCCTTCCTTTCAGTGGAGAAGGGAGGGGAACCTACAGTTACAGACTGCCACTTACTCTGTCCTATACAGTCCATGTCAACTCATTTTGCCTAACTGCATTTCTTTGTTACAAGAGAGTGTTTAAACAGAAAGGGTCAATATATCTGGAAAAGACCGATATTCAAACAAAAGGCAGGGCAAGGTAGGGTCATGCATGCCTGTAATTCTTGCTACTGATAAGGCAGAATGGGGCAGATTGCTTGAGCTCAAGAGTTCTGAGTTGTAATGGGCTAAGCCCAATGTATATCTGCAATACATTGGGTACCAATATAGTGAGTACCTGGGAGTGGGGGCCCATCAGATCCAGATCAGAAAGGGAGTGGGTCAAAGCTCCCAGGCTGACTAATAATGGAATTAGACTCTTGATTGAATCCTGTGCTTCTAGCCTGGGTGAAATAAGGAGACACTCTCTTAAAAAAGCAAATGGAAAGGTATTGATATTGCTGTTTTTTTAAGTTTAGAAGCTCCCTTTACTTAATTTTATTTGAATGAGACTCCCTGGGAAATAGGGGTTGGGTGTGGGTATCTGGGATGATTTTCCCTATGCTGTTCCTATAAAAATTAAGACCCAGAAAGAGTAAGTTTACAATTCTAAGTTATACCCTAGGTCTTTTGACCCTCAGTCCAGTGATCGTTCTACAAGTCATCTCTTGAAGTCTTGCAAAATGCCCCTGAGCTATACCATATGACCTTTATATGATCTTAGGATACAGGGGACCAAGTCATTGCTTGCTGAAATAGCTCCCTGCAACTTCCCTGGGTTCCGCAGGGAATTTGTTTTTGTGTTACTTAAGACAAAATATTCATTCCTCCTTTGGCCTCTATTCTGCATTCCATATCCATTTATTTTCAATAAACACTCAGTTTCAGATTCCTCATTTTTTCCCCTAAAGCTTACAAATAAATCTTTCTGTCCTGCCTTCCCTGGTACATTTACATAAAAGCCAAGTTGAAATATTTATAGCAGTGAGGAAAGCTTTGAGAAAACAAAACCCATGGAGGACAAATGCAGCCTTTAACCCTTTCCTGGTCTGTAGTCAGCGTTTGCAATTGGATAGACAACAGAAAGGGACATCATCATTGGAAATGGCATTTCTGCAAGATGCAGGGGCTCTGCTTTCCCCATCTCAACTAGCAAATACGCCAATTACAATTTGGTCCCTTAAGTGATCCGTATATATGAAGTTCTTTTTTAGCCTTGAGAGTAAATACATCGTGAGTTTAATGCATTCCCTTACAGCAACTTTGCAAATATAGTAAATGTTCAGTTTTGAATTACTGGTGGGGTAAAGGTTGGAGGTGAAGTCTGACTTCATAAAAGGTTAAAATTAATGAGAATTTTAAAAAGAAATACAATTTATTGCTGTCAAGCATAGCATATATATTCTAAAATAATAAGTACTAATTGCAAAATGGAGTAATTTAATGAAATTGCCCCCATTTGGATTCTCATCCCATCTCCACCAAGAAATTACATGACCTTGGTCAAGCCATGTTATCATTAATAATAACTCAAATTTAGCAAATGTTTCTTGTGTCTACTATGTGCATGGTGTGTTGTTTAACATTCCAAGTTTCCAAATGGACTTCCCTCCTTAATCTAGGGAAAGCATCCTATGCTTTCCTAGGATCAAGGAGTCTAGAGCTAGAAAAGGCCTTAGAATTATCTAGTTCGACCCTCTCATTTTATGGATGAGGAAACCAAATTCTGGAGTTCACTGACATACCAAAGCTAATTCAAATAGGAAGTTGCAGAAACAAAATTTGAAATCAGATGTCCTATACATCTTAAACTGCAAACTGTCCCATCTTCCAAATTTCCTTAGTACTTTTGAGGACACCACCATGCTCTCCGTCACCCAGGATGACAACCTAGGTGTGGTCTTTAAGTCCTCATTCTGGGCTGCCCCACATCCAACCTGTTGCAAAGTCCTGTCAGTTCTACCTTTGCAACGTCTCTTATGGTCCCCTCTTCTCCCTTCTGACATTACTACTGCATGGTAGTGCATGGACTACTGCAACACCCTGCTGGTTCCTCTCCCTGCCTCAAGTCTGTCCCCACTTCAATCTATCCTCCACTCAGATACCAAAATGATCTCACTAAAGCAGAGTTCTGATCATTACAGCAAATCAAGTTAACACATAATCATTCATTAAGCACTGCAATGTGCCAGGCATTGTGCTAAGCTTTAGGATATAAAGAAAGGTTAAAACAGCCTCTGCCATCAGAGTACTAATGATCTAATGGGAGAGATAACATGCAAACAACTATATATGAACAAAATATATACAGGATAATTTGGAGGTTGGACAATGTCATTACCCTACTCAATAATAAACGCTACTGTCTCTAATACCTGGAGAATCAAATACAGAATCTTCCACTTGGCTCTTAAAGCCCTTCACCACTTGGACCCTCCTAATCTTTCTAGTTATCTTATCCTTGACTCTCCCTTCCCATGCACCATAATCCAGGCCCACTGTCCTCTCAGCTGTTCCCTGAAGAAGATACTCTTATCTCTCTATTTAGTACCTTTTCACAGGCTCCCCCATCTCCTGGAATGCTTTCCCTTCTTGTCTCCATCTCCTGGCCTCTCTGGCTACTTTCAACTCTTCCCTAAAATATCACCTTCTATAAGAAGCATTTTTGGGTACCTTTCATTGCCAGCGACTTCTTTCTGAGATGGCCCCCAGTATAACCAGTATAGATCTTGTTGGTAAAGAGTTGTTTGCTTTTTATTTTTCTCATTCAATTGAAAGCTCCTTGAGGAGGGACTGTTTTTGCCTTCCTTTTATACCCTCAATGCTTAGCATAATGCCTGGCCCAAAGCTGACTGGTTGATTCATTAATTTGTTGATTCACTGCAGATTTAGAGCTGTTTTCACACCATCACACTGCTGGCTTAACAATCCTGTGAGCCAGGGAGCATAGATATTACCCCCATTTTAGAGATGAAGAAATTAAGGTGCAGAATAGTAGTGATTTGTCCAAGGTTATAAGGCTAGCAAGCAAAAGAAATGGGATGGCCAGTGCTCTTCGGATTTAGACCATGCCATGCGCTTCCCCTGCTAATCCCTTCACCTGTCAAATTCTCAGTTGCCTTTTCTGTAAAATAAGAAGGTTGGTTAAATGGCCTCTAAGGTCCCTTCCACCTGTAATCCTATCATTCTTTCCTGGTCCTCAGTTACCTCCCCCACCCCCCATAAAAGGAGGGGCTGCTACCACAAGATAACTCAGGACTTTGCCAGCTCAAGCATTTTAAAACTGAATTTTTTTGTGCCTGTTTAAACCAGTGATTTCATTAGTATGGAAAACTCCCAGTGAGGAAACACCCTCTACCTAAAGTAAATTTGCAACTGTTCTGCAATTCAAAGTCTTAGAAAGTTGCCTGGGACATGTAGAAGTGAGGGGACCTGCCCTTGGGCCATAAGTGTCAGAGGTGGAATCTGAAACTGAGGCTTCCTGACTCTGAGGTCAATCCTCTGCATGTTGCTCTTCTAAACAGGAGCTCTTTGGCATACAAGAAATAGTCTGCCCCAATGTTGAAGAAATTCTGAATTAGCTCAAGCCTTGGTTTAGAGCAGCAAGTAATTTTAGACAGATTTTTCCTTCAATCTCATAGCCTATACTCAAAATTAATAGGGAAAGAAATTCTGGCCTTTTTACTCCATCAGAAACACATCTACGGAATGGTGGGAAAAAAGGCAACAAATTCCATAGTAGCAGAGCCTGAAAGAATGAGCTGGGAGTGGTAACACCAGGGACAATTAACATTCTTTCTCTCTACCAGAAGATTAAAGGCAGGACAATGGAATAGTATTTGGGATAGTATTGGGAAAATGCTTTGTAAACCTCAAAGTACTGTATAAAAGCTGCTATCATCATCATCATAATCATCATGATTAATTGTCATCAAAATCCTGACCATGAATTCTGTGTTAGCTTCCTGGCATAAAGCAAACACTTCTTTAGAAAAGTGGAGAATTGCTTCAAGTTAAGACTGAAAATGACAGGTAGGTGGACAGAGTGGTAGGCCTGAAGTTGGGAGGTCCTGAGTTCAACATCAGCCTTGGATGGGTGCTAGCTGTGTGACCCCGGACGCATCACTTGAATGTGCTCTGCCTCAGTCTCTTCACCTGCAAAATGGGGATAATAATAGCACCTACCTCCCAGGGCGATTGTAAGGATAAAATAAGATTGTATTTGTAAAGTGCTTTGTACGCCTAGTATGAGTTTAAATAGAAAAGCAGATGGAGTTTGTTTTTTTCTTCAGGAAGCTTGGTAAGGTAGTGGTTAGAATATTGGACTTGGAACCACTGGGCCATAAACAGTCATCTTGACTTTTATCTTATCCCTGGACTCTGATGACTCTGGAGGAGAAAGTGAGGCTGATGACTTTGTGCAGCTCAGCTTCACTAAAACCCACTTCACACACAAGGCAAGATATTACCCTTGTGATGTCATTGGTCCTCTTGGACCAGCAACAACTTAGAACCAGCAAGACCCGAGTTCAGATCTTACCTGGGGTCCTTATTACTATGTGACAATGGGCAAATCACTTAACCCTTTTCCTCTTCATTTTTTCCCATATTTGAAGTAGGGTTAAAAGCACCTGTCTCCCAGGCTTTTTGTGAGAATCAAATAAGGTAATTTCTATGAATACAGGGTATTCCTAAAGTCTAGACACATAGGCAAAAATGGATATTTTCAAGAAATGAAATGAATGAAATTTTCAACCACATTTTATTTAATTGGAATATTAACAAATAACCTCTTCGATATGATTTCCATCATTTGTGATGCCAAGGTTGATGTGCTTTGCAAGATTCATATGAACTCGATGCAATAACTCCATATTGCCATCAGTTCTCCCATGTATCCAGACATTAGGGACACTCTGTAGTTTCCAACCTTTAAAGTTAGCTATCATTATTATTGTCCAGACTCCCCAAACTAAGCACCTGGATGCTCTAGGCCCTTGTGACTGCATTCCCCCTCTCCCAAACCAAGACTTTTTCATTCCCCTTTGACATTTACTCACAAATAGCTCATCATTACAGGGCCCAAGAGATCAACTACATAGGTATGACTTAGAGGTAGTGTGGAGCAGAGTTTCATAAATGGAGACCCAGAAGGGAACTTGTGGTCTTCTAATTCAGCTCCCATTTTATAAACGAAGAAGGAGAGGGCCAGGGAAATTAAAGAACTTGATCAAGGTCACACAGGTTATACACATCAGAAGTGGGATTTGAATTTAGGTCCTGTGACTTGACTCCAGAGCTCATAGTACTTATTTCTACTATGCTGTTCACATTGGAGCTAAGTGGCATAGTGGATGGAGCTCCAGGCCTGGAGTCAGGAAGACTTATCTTTGGGAGTACAAAGCTGGCTTCATATACTCGCTAGGTCTGTGACCCTGAGCAAGTCGCTTTGCCCTGTTTGCCTCAGTTTCCTCATCTGTAAAATGAACTGGAGAAGGGAATGGCAAACCACTCCAGTATCTCTGCCAAGAAAACCCCAAATGGGGTCACAAAGAGTTGGACACAACTGAAAAAACGACTGAATGACAACATGCACACTGTAGACTTAAGCTCAGTTCCCAGCTGTCACACTGTCTAGGGTAGGACAGTGGGCAAGTAACTTTAATTCTTTGTTCTTTTGTTTCCTCATCTATAAAATGGGGATAATAATGCTTGTACTACCTACCCTATAGGTTTTTTATAAAGTAAACTTTAGAGCATTTTAAAAATATAAGCTAATATTATCACAATAAAGGACTATTTTTAAGTGAGGAATATTCCCAAAGATATATGTTCAATTGAACTGTGGACTTCGCAGTATAATAGTTTCAGAATGGGGGAGGATCTGAGAATCCATCTAACCCCATACAGAGATGAACAGAAATACCTTTTATAACATCCTCTCAAAGTTTTGATCAGGCCTGTATTTAAAGGCTTCTAATGAAGGGAAGCCTGCAAGCTCTGAATGTGGACTTCTTTTAGTGCATCCTAACTCTGTTTCCCTTTGGCTTCCACTGTTCCTAATTAAGTACTCTGGAGCCAAACATAATGAATTTAATCGCTCTTCCTAAAGACAGCCTTATAACTTCTTTCTTATTACATCTTCTCCAGTTTAAATATATCTCTTATTTCTTTAATTAATCTTCATATAGCATGCATTGTCTTGAGTCCCCTCACCATGCTGGTCACTTTCCTTGGATGCCCTCCAGTTTGTCAGCATCGGTCTAAAACTATGGCACCCAGAATTGACCACAATACTCTAAGTCCAGTCTGATCAATGTAGAATCCAGTAACATTATCACTTAAATGTAATACCATGCATCTATTAATGCTGCCTGAGATTGCCTATCTTTTAGAGATAAACTAAAGCTAAGAGAGGTTAAGTGGCAGTGTGGAAGAACAGGAATTTGAATTCAGCTTCTGTGACTCCAAGTTCAATGTTCTTTCTATGGTATCACAATCCCTCCTCCAATGTCTTCAGTTAAATTCACAAGGGTTATACACATAGGATCACAGAGATTGACGGTTCCTTGGGGTTCATGTATTTTAACCCCTTCATTTTTTTTTAAATAAAGAAATTGAAATAGAGAGAGGTTAGTAAAGGGATTGGCCCAAGGTCAGTCTACCAGTGAAGGACAAAGCTGAGATTCGAACAGGTACATAAGATAATGTATAGGAATGTCATTCACCCTTCAACAGAATGAAATCCAATCTTCGATACAACAAAAAACCAGTGGAGCCAATATACACTGGCTTCTCCCAGAGCTTTCTTCTTGACGGAGATACTCAAGCCACTCAGTCTATTGAGAAGTTCAAGTTCGATGATGACACAGTGTTAATCGACACCTGACTGATTACTGAGGCTTGCTAAGGTTCAGTGGCCTAGATGTGGGCCCTCTTTGCATCAGGTCTGGATTCTGAGGGAAGAATGTGGAACGATAGATGTGTTCAATGAAGGGCTCCTCACTGCAACCCTTATCCAGCTGCCATTTGAACACATCTCCCCATTAGCTTCAATCTGTCAGGCAGGGAGGAACAACAGCTCCTTGCGTATTGACAGGAGATAAAGCTACTCCTGAGAACATCTGTTTCCAGAGGAGGACACTAGAGTTGTCATTTCTTTAAAGTGCTTTCCCATTCCAACTGTGCAAGTGATTTCTACAGTCTGCGGTGCATGTAAACAACCAAAGCCTCCATACTGCCAGCCCTCGAAGTGGAGGATGCAGACAGGGCTCCTAACGGGGCTTGTCGGGCTCACAACATGCGTAGGCTGTTTGCCGTGTTACAGATTGCCAGCTTCATTCCAATTGACAGACGTTGCACGGCTCATGGATGTGGCATGTTCACTCTCCCAGGCAGAAATTGATCTCAATTGAATAGCCAGGGAGTGGGATTTACATTGCTTGCAAAAACAGCTTGCAGTTTCTCTCCTGTGCAAGAAAAGGAGATAATGAACGGGATGTGTCAATTTGGGGGGGTGGGGAGAATAAAATCACAAGGATCGATTAACAGGAAAGAAAAAAACAGAGACAGAAGATAGTCTAAGACCTTTGTTTCCTTTGAGTACTGTGAGGAACCAGGATTTATTTATTTTCTTGGGGTATGATATGTGAGGATTGTGGGGTCCAGCGTGAAGGAAAAGCAAGGAGCATCATTGTTAAAGTTGTTATCTTCCTAGGTGGTGTTTCTAAACTCATAATTAGCACAAGTATAGCTGTGAATGGGATAGAGGGAAAAACAGAACCTTTACGTGGGTGCACGTGCTCACACACACACACACACACACACACACACACAAACACAAAATGGCAACCCAGCCTGTAAGTCCAATGTTTGCCTTTGCAGTAAGCATACCAATCACCAGCAGAATTATATGTCTTGCTGCTGGCCTTGCTCATAAGCTGTAAGTTGTATCTGTGATGGACCCACCATTATTCTGTCCACATGGAATGTTATCTCCATATCCATCTAGCTGCAGTTCAGTTTTTCACTTTCCCACCGAAAAATATGCCTCTCTGTGGGATTCATTTCCATCTGTTTGAGTGTTGAACAAGCAATGTTTACATACCACCCACCATATCATACCGTTCTAGTCCAGGGTTGCTGCTGGAGTCTAGATGGTATTCTCAGGGTCCAATCTAAATTATTCTTCCTGCATTTTCAGTCTTCTTTTGTCTGTCTCCTATTCATTCCTATAAGCAATCAACATTTATTGAATACCTACTATGTGCGAGGCAATGTTTGTAATGAGAAAATAAGAAATATCTGTTTCTGCTCTTAGGGAGTTTATGTCCCAGTAGGGAGAATAATGTATACAAGTGATCACA
Organism: Phalanger gymnotis; assembly: GCA_028646595.1. Lineage (NCBI taxonomy): Eukaryota > Metazoa > Chordata > Mammalia > Diprotodontia > Phalangeridae > Phalanger > Phalanger gymnotis. The sequence goes on from CM053626.1 coordinate 249,560,437, forward strand.
TTACTTATTTGTTGATATTGTCTCACCAAAAGTAAGCTCCTTTAGGGTAGGGGTTGTTTTTCTTTGCCTCTCTATACTCAAAGCTTAGTGTAGGGCCTGACACATAATAGGTACTTAATAAAGGTTTGTTGATTGGTTGAGGATATAACTTAATAATTTAATAGAGAGGGTAGCATATTGGAAAGAAGAAAAAATATTTATATCACACCTACTATGTGCCAGGCACTTTACAAATATTATCTCTTGATCGTTACAACCTTGCAAGATTGATGCTTTTTTTTTTAATCACCATTTTATAGTTTAAGAAACTGAGGCAAACAAGACTAAGTGACTTGTCCAGGTGCACACAGCTAGTAAGTGTCTGAGGCTGGATTTGAACTCAGATATTCCTGACTCTAGGCAAAGCACTCTTATCTGCTATTCCACCAGGAGCCTAAGAGCACCAGATTTGTCATTTGCTGATTTGAGTTCACATCCCAGCTCTTCTAGTTACTATTTGAATGACCTCGTTTAAATTACTCTGCCTCTCTGAGCCTCAGTTTCTTTATCTGTCAAACGTGGGAGTTTGAACAAATGATATCTAGCCTCCCTTTTAACCTTAAATCTTATGAGACCAAGTACCTAAGATATTGGAGCAGAGAAGTGTGAGAAAAACAAGTAGGAAGGGATAGTTTTTAAATAGGAAAATCAGGGAAGTCTTCATGGAAAAAGCAGCATTGAAATTGGGACTTTGAAGAAAGAGAATGATTTCAACAAGTGATTATGTGGGTTGAGTGTGTTACAGTTAATCAATAAACATTTCTTAATTAACTACCAGGTGTTAGGCACCTTGTTAAGTGCTAGGGATCATGTTAAGTGCCAGGGATATAGAGACAAAAGTAATTGTTTTTTTTTTTCCTTCAAGGAGCTTACATTTGAATGGGAAAGACAACAGATACAAATATAAGCAGATATAGAATATATGGAAAAGAAATGCAAGATTGTTTGCAGGGTAGGAGAGAATCAGGAAAGGCTTCTTGTAGGAGGTGAATCTTCAGCTCAATCTTGAAGGGAACCAGCATTCTGAGAAGCAGAGGGGAGCTGGGAGGTCACTTCAGGTATGGGAACAGCCATTGCAAAAGAAAAATTGCGAATGGGAGTCTGAACACCAAGTGGGAAAAACCAATTGTGAATGGAGCAGAGTGTTGCACAAGAAGCCTGGAAAGGTAGGAACAATCCAGGTTGTGGGATGCAGTGAGTAAAGTTGTACAGATTGAAAAGAAGGCAGAGGGTGTGAAATCAATGAACCAGATTGTAGAAAGCCTTGAATGCATGCACCCAGGGAAGAAAGAAAAAGGGAAAAAAAGAAATGCATGTAATAACTTTGTTATATTTTAAAAGGAATAGCAAGCTATACATAATAGATCTGCAGTTTCATGTTCAATCATCTTTTCTATTATACTATATTATGGAAAGGCTTGTTTTTTTCCAAAAGTTAATTTTTTAATTAAAAAAAGAAATCCTTGAATCTAAAAACTTTCATCATATCCTCAGCACTAGAGCATACTGCATTCACATACCAGCTACACATTTGTCGATTTGAACTGAGGATGGAGGGAAATGGAGTGTGCTTAAGGAGCAGCATAAAGTCATTCATTTCTGGGAAACCGGACAAGTCCCCTGGTGCTAGGAGAGCAATTACCCCTTAGAACAGAGAGTAGGCATCCAAGTTGGGAGAACTAGTGTAGCCTGAAAATCTAGGCTGAGGGGGTACCAGGATGTCAAGAGAAAAGAAAAAGGTAAGTGAGCAAATTGGCTGCCAGAGTGTCAAGCTTGAAAAAGATCAGGAAACAGACCAAGAAATGTCAGAGAACTCACCACTTACCTGCCTCTGATTTCTTTCTAAAACCTCAGCTCTTTTATGGCATTTACTCATTCCACTGTCTTTCTCTTCTACCAATATGCTGACATGCCCAGAGTGTGTCCCCCAGGCCCCTTCCCAATTCATCTGCTCCTCTCAGTCAGTGGGAATTTACACTCATACCACTGAGGCTATAGGAACCTTCCAGGAAAGGATTCCTCCCTCTCCACTTTTATTTTTATTTTTTTAGTTTATATGCCCCAACCAGTACAGGAAAAAGGGATTAGAACTGGATATAAGATTTCATGGGGAAAGTGAACTCTAGGATGAGAAAACTCACTCTACCAATTCCGGGTAACATCATCTCTATAACCTAACCTTAGAGAATTGCCTAGATCACTGACTTATCCAGGGTCACACAATCAGTATGTGGCAGAAAGCAAGATCTGAACCCAGGACTTCCTGGTTTCTAGGCCAGCTCTGTACACTACATCACAATGCCAAGGAAAAATCTCTTCACGAACTGCTCAGTATTGACTCTTCATTTGTAAGCAGGACAGTCAGGCTATTTAATTAAAAGCATGAAGAAAACAAAAGAGAACTCCTTAAGTAAATTTATGGTGCTTTCCAACATTAAATCTATGATTCTGCTTCCTAGGGATGAGAAATCTCTATTGCTACTTGGTAAATCTCTAAGCTCACTTTCTGGTCAGCCATTTTTCAGTTGAATCTGATTCTTAGTGACCCCATTTGGGGTTTTCTTGGTAGAAATACTGCAGCGGTTTGTCATTTCCTTCTCCAGCTCATTTTACATATGAGGAAACTGAGGCAAATATGGTTAAGTGATTTGCCCAGGGTCACACCGCTAGTAAGTGTCTGAGGCCTTATTTGAACTCAGGAAGATGAGTCTTTCTGACTTCAGGCCCAAACTCTGTTTCCTCAGTCACTTGAATGATTTACCCGAGACCTCACATAACAGCAAGTAATTTCATGGTGGAGAAGAGCAGCGTCACCTGCTGAAATCAGAAAAAGCAGGAAGCACGAGCTGTCTCAAAGGAAACTAGGTATGACTAAAGGTGGGGAGGTAGAGAGAGAATATTCTAGGTCTAGAGTTTAGTTTGTACAAAAGCAAAGAGGACAGAGGTGGAATGCCACTTGGGGAACAGCAAATCACACCAGTTTGGCTGGAACAGAGTGTGTGAGGGAGGGTAACATGAAACGAATCTAGAAAGAGAATTTAGAGCCAGATTGTGAAGACCTTTAAAAGCCGATGGAGGAGGTTATATTTTATCCTGGAGTAATAGAGAGCCATTCAAGCTTCTTGAGCAGGGGAGTGGCACTTAGACTTGTGTTTGAGGAATATCATTTTGGCCTCTGTACGTAGGATGGACTTGGGGCAAGGAGATCTTTTAGGAAGCTTTTGTAATAATTCAGGGTTGTAAGGGCATAAACTAGGAGAGTGACTCATGTGAGTGAAGAAAAGGTAACAGATTCAAGAAACAGAAGCCAGTGGAGGGGGAGCAGAAACAGGAACATTGGGGAAATTATTGTACAGGGTTGAAGGAGAGGAAACAATTGAGGATGACTTCTATGCTGAGTACCTGGGTGACCCGAAGGGTAGTAGCAGAAATGGACAGATCACCTGGAATCCAGACATTCCCTGGAAGGCCCTAGGTAAGAGGAAGCCAGTGATGTAATTTGCCCCTACACTAAGTCTCTTTATATTTCAAGTGGCAGAAAAATGGCCATCCTATTAAAGAAGGTTCACTTGCCACTAGAACCACTGTCTAATACACAGAATCCTAGCATGGAGACCTATAGGAAAACCCACAGGAAAGGAAGATAAATAGATCAGTCACCACTCCTACTACAGGTGGGATTCTAGTTACACCACTGTGGGTGATTTGTGCTGGCTATGGGCCACTTCCAACAGTTCCTGAAAAGGAAAATGGGGATGGGGAAAAATGCCCTCAGGCCATTACCAAATGAAATAATTTATGTAAAGTGCTTTGCAAATCTTAAGGCTATGGAAATGTCAACTATTTTGCTCATAATTAGTATTCAGCTCCTATTAGGGATAGGGAGGGATCCCAGAGGGTAAGCTCCAACAAGCAAGGCATCTGCACTTACTACCTTAGCCAATGGGAAACCACGGAAGATTTTTTGTTTTGTTTTGTTTTTGGTTTTTGTTTGAGTATATGAGCAATATGAATGACCAGGACACTGGGCTTGGAGTCAAAAGATCCAGATTCAAGTCTTGTGTACAAAGCAATATAACAACATCCAAGTCTTCCAACTTGTGTCAGCCTCAGTTTCTCCATCAAAGTGCTGGACCTGGACTGAGGACACACAGCTCCAAAACTTAGGAACCAGTGTGGTGTAGTAGCTCGAGAAGTGGACTTTGTTATGAAGACACAGGTTCAATCGTTGCTTCAGACACATGGCAATGGGCGAGGCTTTTAATCTGGTCAGCCTGTTCATTTGCATCCAAATGGATCTGTGATCTCATTGATTCAGAAATTCCTTCCAAGACTGAAGATCACAACCTACCTATGACCACCTATTCAGGGGACTTTTGTCTGTGTCTTTCCTTAAGTTTGGCATGGAGGTCCACCCAAAAGGCTAGAGGCCTTTCTTTACTTCTCCTGACATCTGGCTTTCCACTTGTCATCTTTTGCACTAGTCACATGACCAGTTCATCTTCTCTCACCTTATCACACAAGTCACGGATGACATCTTTAAGTCTTGTTCTTTGAATTTCCTCACTGGTTATATGTTGCAGCCTGCTCACATCCTTCATCTGTAAAGTGAGAATGATGATAGCACCCATCCGATGTGGTCCTTGTGAGGACCAAATGAGAATGAATGTAAAGTGCTTTGCAAGCCTTAAAGGGCTTTATAAATGTGAGCTATTGTACTAGCTAGGTGGCTGGGGTAAAGCCCAGTCATTTAACCACTTTGCCTCAGTTTCCTCATCTATAAAATGGAAATAATACTTATACTACCTTCTTTATAAGATTGTCCGGAGTAAAGTGATTTGTAAAACTCAAAACACTCTATGAATACAAACTTATCATTTTCATAGCTGTGCATTAGGAATGTTGCTTTGTTCCCAAATGTAAATACCTATCATCTATAGACAGGACTGAATTCAGAGTTCCAGGACCATTCCCGGGGATGTACGAGATCCTGGGGCCATCACCAGGGGATGTGGGTGGGGACAGAAGCTTCTGGAACCAATCACACCGTGTGTGTCCTCTCTCCTCTAACACTTCTAGAGGTGAGATGAAGATTCAGAGAGGGACAGATTGCTCAGCTTGTACCATCTCCCTGGCCCCTCCATAGGGATGGACAATTAGTGAGATAAAAATAGGAGGAGCTAATTGAGAGAATGGTGCAACTAATTAGCAGTTTCACACCCATTTACCACTTGCTCCACTCTGCAAAGATCTTTGAGAAGCTGTCTAACCATACCTACACTGTATTTGCCTGCTTAAAAAAGGGTATGTTAAGTGGGAATTTCAATGGTCTTCCCATACATGCTTCTTAATACATGGGCACACACACATGAACTGAGTGGAAGGGCTATTTTCCCGTGGCATCGTTAAACAGATGCTGACAATGGAAGTTTGCTTTCCAGAGGTTTTTGTTTCCATTTCCTTCATGAAATTTCTGTTCATTTGCACTTGTGGCAGAGTGCAAGGGGCTTGGTCCTGGAATTAGAAGAACGGAGTTCAGGTCTCAATATCTAGCACTGCTAGCCTTGGGATGCTGGACAAGCCACTTACACTTACCCTTTGAATCTACAACCCCTTTTCTTTAAGTAATGTGGCTAATGCTTATGTTCTCTTCTCAGAGGTCAGAGTGAGCCCTAGAGAAATATGTTTAATTTGACTTCCCTCAGCTAGGGTCCTCTGCTCTAAGATACTTGTAGGTGCTATCTCTCTTCTTGATCACAGATCAGCCTTCTCTTTGATTCTCAAAGGTATACTGGAAATGCTATGCTTACTTCAATCTTTCAAATACAATGCTGAGTATATCTCATGATTTCATCCACATACAGATCTCCTGGTGCCGAAACTCCCTTAGCTGCTATTGCCTAGCTATCTTTATGTCACACCTTCTGTCTCAGACAATGTCCATTTGGTGCTATGAATTCTGATTGGTGAGCCTTCTCCATAAGTAACCAAAACAGTCCCACCATGCAACTGCTCTCTGGTCATCTTCATGCCTGCTGTTACCTGGAGTACTTTTCTCTGTCTACTTCGCATCATCCGCACACTTTCTATCTCTCTGGTAACAATGATCAAAGCGATACTACTATTCTTTGAAATAACAATCTCTCAGTGACTCCACTAAACATCTCTGTGTCTGCTCCATCCAAAACACACCTCCTCGGCCACCACTCCAATATATTTATTGCTTTCTCTTGATAGAATACAAGTTCTTTGAAGGCAAGAACTATTTTTCTTTTTGTATTTTTACCCTCAGTGCTTAGCATAGTATCTGGCACATAGTAAGCAGTCAAATTATTTTCACTCCTTTCATCCATTCCTTTTACTGTAGGCTTGGGAAAGAGTAACTCGAATTCTGAACTTTAATTGACCAATCAGAAGTATGAACTAGATGTGAATAAAGCCTAGATATTTTGATTGAATCAATCATTCAATCATCCTATCCCATTGAAATAACTAATAGGTGCCTTAACATGTTAATCAGGCGAGAACAACTATTAAATCAACTGATTGAGGCCATTCAACCAGTTGTGAGGAGTTCTTGAAATCTATTGGATTAAATGGAATGACACTCCAGAAGAGATGCTTTGGGATTGGCTGAGCAAATTCAGTCACAACCTGTGAGTTGTATATAAAATGACAAGATAGCATTGAACTTAGTTACTCATTCTAGCCTCTGCCCAATGATTGGGCAGCCATGCCCCTGACTGGGAATCAGCTGGGATGGGAAGACCTTGTGAAATGTGAAAGACTGGAGCATTTAGACTTTTCACTGGTGTTACAGTAGCATCTCAACAGCAACAATGCCTGCTTTGGGAGCCAAGAACAGAGTAGATACCTTTAGAAAAGTCAGCTTCATAAATGTGGGGAGGCCAACAGAAAGCTCCATCATACTTAAAGGTAACATCATGTGAAGGCCCACAAAAAGGATTTCTAGGACTTGTGAATTGCCCCCTTTTGCCACATGTGATCTCTAAGACTACACTTTCCCCTGGCCTCCGTAAGTACTGGTGGGAGATCTTCCTCTTGGCTTGGGAGAATTTTTTTAACCAATTGTTATTATTATATTTTGTAAATGCAATACCTAGTAATAATAATGAGCTCGTTTTAAGCATAGTGGGGGATATAATGGACCCTAAGGTCCATTTGATTTCCTCCTCTTTGGTTCTAGTGAATTTATTTTAGATGAAAAAGTTCTGAGTTCAATCAAAATTGCCCTAAGGCCTTAGTTAGGAAAACTCCTTACACCTGATCATAGGCTCTCTGCCTAACCTTACTGTCAGCTTCTTTGTGATTGAGGCAAAATTTAGTTTACTGGAAACATTGGGGTAATGAAACTACAGATTAAATTATAGTTCTGTGGATAGATAGGCATCAGGTCGTGAAGTTGAAGGAAGAGCTTGCCTTTTCTTATGACTTCCCTCAGCTTGGGTCTTCAGCTCTGAAATATAGGCATACCTCAGAGATTTTGCAATTTCAGTTTCAGCCCACTACAATAAAGCAACTCTCTTAACAAAGAGAGTCACATGATTTTTTTTTTTTGGTTTCCCAATTATCTTTGCACTATACCATGGTCTATTAAGTGTGAAATACAATTATGTCTAAAAAATGTACATACCTTAATTAAAAATACTTTATTGCTAAAAAAAAAAATAGTGCTAACCATCACCTAGACTTTTAGCAAGCTGTAATCTTTTTGCTGGTAGAGGGTCTTGCTTGAATGTTGATGGCAGCTAACTACTGATCAGGGGAGTGGTTGCTGAAGGTTGGGGTTGCTGTGGCAATTTCTTAAAATAAGACAACAATGAAATTAGCTGCATAGATTCTTCCTTTCATTTGAACACTTAGAGGCCATTATGGAGTTCTTAATCGGCTTAATATCAATATTGTTGTGTCTCAGGGAATAGGGAGGCCAGAGGAGAGGGAGAGAGATGGGAAATGGAGCAGTCAGAACACACAACATTTATCACGATCTTATGGGGGCAGTTTGGAGTACCCCAAAACAATTACGATAGTAATATGAAAGATCACTGATTACAGATCACCATAATGGATATGATAATAATGAAAAAGTTTGAAATACTGCAAAAATTACCAACATTTAACACAGATATGATGTGAGCACACGCTGTAGGGAAAATGGTGCCAACAGACTTGCTCAATGCAGGGTTGCCACAAACCTTCAATTTGTAAAAAAAATAGTATCTGCCAAGCACAGTAAAGTGAAGCACAGGAAAACAAGGCATGCTTTTACTTGTAGATGCATTGAGTTTCCTGGCTATCTCCCTTCTCACCCATAGCTCAGTCTTCCCTTTGATTCTTATAGGTATACTGGAAATGCCATACTTACTTCAACCTTTCAAATACAACGATCAGTAGATCTTCCTTTGGTTCTGAGATAGTTTCTTCCTTTTATACAAATTGCTCCAGGTGTGGAATCTCTTACAAAAGATTGATTAATTCAAGGGAGCACATGATCCTGTTTGCATTCAGTTCTGAATGATTAAATTCAAAAGTGTTCTTACCAAGGTCGATATCAGAGCTAAAATGGGGCCATTTCAACCACTGCTAAATACTCATTTCTAAAATGTATTTCGGTTAACCTGACTAATTGGATGAGGGGACACACTAGTTGGGGCTTATGAGTTATATAGTACTATCAAATGACCTCCAAATCCCTTAGGGCTTACCCAGAGGATGATGAGGGGAGATATAGTAGTCAACTTTTAGAGAGCCAACAGACCAATGGAAATGGAAGTTTGAGAGTGTAACCTAGAGCACGTGCTACACTAGCAATGCAGATATGCAGCTCTTCTATAATGTATATCCTTAGAAAGTTTCTGTTAGAGGTGAACAGACTTGTCCAGGGTTGTTGTTGTTGCTGTTTCAGTCATGTCTGCCTCTTCATGACCCCATTTGGGGTTTTCTTGGTAGAGATAATGGAGTGGTTTGCCATTTCCTTCTCCAGCTCATTTTACAGATGAGGAAACTGAGGCAAAGAGGGTAAAGTGACTTGCCCAAGGTCACACAGCTAATAAGTTTCTGCATCCAGATTTGCACTCAGGTCTTCTTGACTCCAGGATGGGTGCTTTATCCACTGCACCACCCAGGGGTCCCCTGTCCAGGAATACATAGACAGTATATATCAGAGGCAGGACTTCAACCCAGATCTTCCTGAATCAAATTCCACACTGTTTTTATTAGTAACAGTCATAACCTACATGTGCAATAATAACTTGGATTTCTCTAGTACTCTAAAGTTTAAAAGCTGCTTTAGTCTTGGTCATGCATATATATTCATCCTCAGCAAGAGAAAATAAACAACTCAAGGTCTAAGACCATGTTTTCTATTTGTTTTGTATTTTCTTTCCTCTCTCCCTGTCATTCTTACACCACACACACACACACACACACACACACATATCATACTACAAGGCTCCACATGTAGATTCTCTAAAAACACTTGTCAGACTATTCTCTTCCCCTGCCAACCAACATTTTTTGTTACACTTAGTTTACTGTCATGCACACAGTGTCACGAACATCCTGAGGGAGGGTTGTTGAATCGATTGGCTTAAATGAGGTTTTTTGATTATCTGTGTATTTCTATTATCCCAGCCAGTCCTGTGCCCCATTACCAAGACTCATCACTCATAATAGTACACTTTGGCTTACGAAAAAACTTTCCTCACAGCAACCATTGGGCTAGAATTACCATCCCTATTAAATAGAAGAGAAGGTGACTCCCAAAACCCTAAGTAGCCTAGCCAAAATCACACAGCTAATAAGTGGCAGAGTTGGGATTTGAACTTATGATTTCGAGCCCTGCGTTCTTCCCAACTACACAACCTTGTCTCTCCAGAGAGCAGGAATTGGTACAAACCACTTAGATGTGAAAAAACATAGGCAGGCTAGTGTCCACCACACCTTAAAGGGAGAACTGGAAACTCGAGCAAAAATTAAAATATCACAAGATGAGCTGTAGACCCCTGTAAGTAGAGCCTCTTTGTCTAATGACCTTTCTGGTTGTGTGATAACAAATACAATAGGCCGGCCTCATAAATCATAGCTCAAGAAAACATCCATAGGGCAGGCTTTGACACTGTTTGCATATTCAAATGTCACCTCACTCATAAAAAAAGAGACAAAACACTTTTTTTCTCTCAAAAATGTCAGCATGGCTGGATTAGAAAAGATAATTCGGAAGTACTTTCAGACAATAATTACCTCTGGCACCTATCTGCAGTGTACTTAATGAATGGAAAGAGATTTTTTTAATTTTAAAAAATTATGATTATTACAGTAATTAATCAGCCTCTCAGTGACAGAATCCTTGCACAAAAGGAGTCTCCAAAGGCCATTCAGTTTCAATAGGGCATCTTGTTGATTTCATATCACATATGCAAAACATATCCCTTCATTATCAGTTACAAAAATGCTTATAGAAGTGGAATTAAACTCTATTTCCTAAATAGTTAGAAAAGCTCTCATATTTCACAAGTAGGAGAAAAAAAAGTCTAATCCCAAATGCCAGTTGGAGAGAAGGTTTCATCCTTTTCCAGGTCTTAACAACTAATATCTTACTTTTAATTACACACAAAAGGTTCCTATTTCTAATTATGGACCTTGGGGAAATAGCCCATCTCCCCAAACCAATAACACCTCATGTTAACTTCAGCTCTTTTGTGTTTAATATCTTAGTGCTGGGTTTCAGGGTCCCTTGATGATTTGTACATTTGACTTTCTCCAGTTTATTTTTCAGAGCGCTGCTCAGTGCAGGGGCTAAGAGACCTTAGTTTCTGGGGGGAAAAACTGTAACATTTCTTGCTACTTTTGT
>CM053626.1:249571848-249587825 GCA_028646595.1 Phalanger gymnotis
TGCTATGATGTAGAAGAAATCAGACTGGCCTAGAAGAAAACCAGCCAGTCTATTTTCACAGGAATCTACCCGTGGGAAAAATCTGAAACTAAGTCTCTTCAGCAAAGTGGAGATGCGAATTAACACAATTATCTACGTGATTCAGGAAAAAAAAATGTCTGCTCTGGCCAGAATCATCCAGATATCACTGGATTCATTTTTACCAGGCTACAGCTTGTCTGTGTTCATTTGCTACAGAGAGATGATGTGTTGTCTTAGCTTAGCTTAGGGGACAAACAGGGGAGATGAATGGCAAAGGCAGGAGACAGATTGGCCACTGTGGGTGTGACCAATTTAAATACAGCCAAGTGGGAAACAGTCTTCTGGAGCTAGTATTTCTTTCTTTCTTTTTAATCTTATCTACAAAGCTTTTTACACTGATAACATGTTAGCCAAAAAAAAATCTGTCTGGCCCCTTTACATGAAGCACTGTTCTCTCCAGAGCCTTGGCAAAAAAATATGCTTCCCTTGGCTGGTTGTGAGTAGAGTACATGATGGCCTGCAGAGTGGTAACTGCTCTGGGACTATTGGGCAGAGGGCAAGATGAGAAAGAAATCTCGATGTGGGAGATGATCCCAGCCAGACCTTGGCCTTAACAGAAGCTTTCTCAGTGCTGAGCCCAGAGTACTAAGGAGGCAGGCAGCCAGGCTGGGTGTTATATTATCCTTTCAAAGACAGCTCTTTATTTCCAGAAAGTGGATACCACCAAAGGATCAGACCAAAAACAAACAAAACTACCACAGCTCGGTGTACAAGGCAACAAGGTATAGTAGAGAAAAGGGCCAAACTTAGGCTCTGGAGCCCTGAGTTCAGGTCCCAGCTCTGACATTTACTAGCTGTATGCCATAGCCAAATCACCTGATATCCTTAAGCCTCAGTTTCCCCATAATGTATAAAATGGGGATATCGATACTTGTGCTACCTAGCTACCACACAGAGTGATTGCGAGGAAAGCAGTTTTTACATCTTAAAGCATGCTGTATAAATCTGGTCTATTCTTACTCCCTGTCCTCCCAAGGCCTAGGGGATTAATAAAGCAAGAGGCTCCCCAGAGTCCTCTGGGATTTGATCCCAAGGAATTTGCCTGCATTATAACTTTATATGGGGGCAAGGTCAATCCTTATGGCTTGAGGTAGCATGGAAGTAATAATGGGGAGTGTATATGCACAAACTGCCCCCTCCCCCCATCCCAAGCAAACAGGGAGGAAAAAAAACTCAAGGTTTTATTTACGTTGTCTTATTAAAGGTGCACCGCCGTGCTGTCCGTGCTGAGAGAGAGCTTCTAATTCACTGAAAATGAAATTCCAACCCAGTGTGTGCCTAACATTCCCAGCACAGCAAATCTATTTCTCGCTTTGTCTCTGTCTCATCTCCCTTTTGTAGCAAGGACAAGTACAGTGGTGGCTGACAGTGGGAAACCACTCCGACAATTTCTGAATGATGTCTGAAGAAATGAAATAAGTCGGCCTGCCTTGGGCAGAGACAACATGGACGGTGCCTTTGTAGTAGTAGCTGGGTTTGCAATTTGCTGTATGCTACTTATCTATGCATACGCAAGTTCTCTCCAGCACAGACTGGAAAACGCACAGAGCCAGACATTCTCAAACTTATCACTCCATATCAAGCCAGAAGCAAATCAAGTTTTCAATTTCCCGTCTTCCAACAGTAGCTGAAGGCTAGCCGTGGCGACTGGGTCTGGAGAAAATGAGTAGTGCAGACAGGCAGATCATGGAAGTCAGCACAGTCCTTGGTGCCTAATGATTTTAGAACTCTTTAACAAGACCAAAGTTGGAAAGGCAACCTCCTTGATATTAGGGGCTTGAGGATGTAGTGGGAAGCCATGGGGCAGTGTTTCAGGATTAAAGTTCAAATAGGCTGACCTAGAATTTGGAGAAGATTTGGGGGATGATTCAGAGAATGGAGTCCTGAGGTTGTAAGAGATTTTCCTTCAAGCCCTGGTGTCCTCTCAAATGCTTTTCTATACTAGATGCAAGGTGTCAGTCCTCTGTCCTCAAGTAGAAAAAGTCTAAGGGAAGTCAGACTAGACAAATGATGCTAGGCTTTTAGGGGATGATGTGTGGATTTTCAAGGATTCTTAGATTCTGCTAAAGATCTGCCCTCAAGGTAGAGGTAATGGTCTCATAGAACACCACTGAGGGCATGGTGTAGACTGGATTTGTGGCATGGACAGGTGCAGGACAAGCCCAGACTGCTCTGCATTGCTCCTGCACCTAGGAAAGGACAAACTCTACTCGTATCCCTTCCCAGAAGTGAAGAGACAGCATGGTAGAGTGGAAAAATGGCTGTCACTGGAACCAAAGGAGCTAAAATCAAATCTCAGTTCTGCTCCTCACCTACTTGTGAGGTCTTCACTAACACTAGGCCTTTAGCTCCCTGGGCCTCATTTTCTTCATCCAAAAGGGAAAGATGGACAAGATGGCCTCTAACGTCACTTCCAGTTCTAAATTCATGATCTTATGAGTCCATGATAAGTCCCATGGGTTTCTCATGAGCACAATAATTCATGTATATAGGAAAATACCTTCGAAGTCTGAGATCACCACAGCCACACTATTTCCCCAAAGTGAGATCCCGCCTGACTCTTCTCTCCTCTTCTCCCCTGTTGCTCCACAGCTGTAGTATGGCAAAGAGTACTTTCACAGAAACCAGCGAGTGTTATAGAGCCCCCCTCTCCCCACCCCTGCCTCCTCCCCTTAAACACACCAGGCACTAGCAGCCTCTGTGGGAGTGCAAATACCTTAACCATCTCTTTGCCTAAACAGATACACTTTCTCTCCTTACCTTCCTCCCTCCTGCTGTACTCTCTTCTCTCTGTTGGGCTAACTATAGCAACCCCCACCCCTAACTCTGACATCCATTTTTTCTCCCATTCTTCCCTACACATTCACATACAGAGGAATAATTCGGAGCCTCTCTTAGTGAACTGGGTCACCAAGGCCAAGAATTTGACTTTCTTTTCTTCATTTCCATACCACAATAAGGCCTATTGTGCTTATCATAAATCACAATATAGAAGGGATATTGTAGATCATTTAGTCCAGTTTCTGTCTTCCATTTTACAGATGAAATAATTGAGACTCAAAGAGATTAAGTCACTTATCCAAAGCTAAATGGAGAGTTAATGTGGATATGAACCCAAATCCTGGCTCTGAATCCAGAACTCTGTCCACCACATGCCTCTTACTTGCTTTCCAAAACCTGATCATTAAATGTTTCTTTCCAAGGTTTAAAATAGTTTGTAATAACTAAACAAGTAGAGTTCTTTCTCTTTCAGTGAAATAAAGCACAAAGTGGGACAAAAAGTCCTGCCACTTGGCCTGTAGTTCCTCGCTAAATCCTCATCCAGTCCAAGATGACTCATAGTTAATAGAATTCACTGAAATATTTGACTAAAGAGTAGCCTTTCTGGCCTATCCCCAACCTGGTAGCTGCTGTATCATGACTGCTGGTATCAATCCTTTTCCTTATTTTTCCCATGGTTTTCCCCTCGTGTTCTTTTAGCAGAGACAAAGGTTGGGCTGCCTGTGGTGCTGATGCCACCTTTGGCATTCAAGTACATCTTGAATCATCTATCAGAGACAGGAACAGCCAAATTCAGATAAACTTCTCCCACTTTGCTAATAATAAAAGCTATACTCTGACTACACATGTATAACCTATATCGAATTGTTTGCCTTCTCAATGGGGGTGGGGGTGGGGTAGGAAGGGAGAGAATTTGGAACTCAAAGTTTTAAAAACGAATGTTAAAAATTGTTTTTACATGTATCTGGAGGAAAATAAACTACTAAAAAATAAAAGCTATATTCACAAGATAGATCACAATAGTACATGGGCAGGTATTTAAAACCAACTTATAATGGCTAGGAAAGATAGTGTCACATCCCACTATTCCTGAAATGTGAATAAGGAGATACTTGTGTATTCAAGAAGTAACATGGCCTCCGTAACTGAAAGTGAGGTGGGGAAAAAGGTGTTATCATATCTATATTGAAGGTTCCTCATGTATTCCTTCCTCTTCTCTCCCACCCTATAGCTGCTTACCTAGTCTCTCTTTCATGTATAGAGTCCCATCTAAGGTTATAGAAGAAAGAACTTTCACTGGGCTAAATGAGACACAGAAGGGATAGTTATAAAGAGGTGTATATCTATCTGCTCAACACAAAGAAAAACGTCCTAATAATTAGAACCTTCCAAACCTGGAATATGCTGTCTCCAACTGTAATGATTTGCCCGTCACTAGAGGTTTACAAACAGACCGTTGGGGATTTCTGTAGGGCATAGCCTGCAAGCTCTCTAAAATCTTTTCTAATTCTTAAGTCTGATTTTATAGTTCTAACTACCCCTTGTGAGACAGTGTGACACATTGTATAGGGGGCCTTTATTTGAATCAGGAGGCTTGGGTTCAAGTCCTTATTCTGACACATGATACAGTAGCTATATAACCATGAACAAGTCTTTTAACCTATCCTTGGACTCTGTAGATCTTTAAATTAAAGGAATTGTCACTCTGTATCAGAGGAGGGAGTTTAAAAAGAAAACAAGGATTTAACCCAGTTCCTAGGTCTTATCAGACTTATCCCTTGATCAAAACTATGTTGGAAAAGGTGATTTTTATATTTTCTTGATTAGTTCAGGTATTCTTTATTCTTGTAGCTGTATGATAAGAACCAGACAATAGGAGTCAGTCAAACATTTATTAAATGTACACTATGTACCAGGCACTATTCAAAATGTTGAGTATACAAAGAAGGGCAAAAGATAGTCCTGGCTTTTGAGGAATTCAAAATCACACTAATAGGCACCATAGTCAGTCAATAGTCAATTAACATTTATTAAGTGCCTACTACAAACCAGGCACTATGCTAAGCATGAGGATACAAAAAGAGGCAAAAGACAGTCCCTGCCTCAAGAAGCTTACAAAATAATGGGGAAGACAACCAGTCAACCAATATTTACAAACAAACAATGTATACTGGATAAATAGAAAATAATTAAAAGATGGAAGGCACTCAAATTAAGAGGGATTGGGAAAAGTTTGCTGTAGACGAAGAGATTTTTAGTTGGGACTTAAAGGAAGCCAGGGAATTCAAATGCCAAAGATGAGGAGGAAGAGCTTTCTGGGCACGGAGGATAGCCAGGGAAAATGCACAGAGATGAGAGATGGAGGGTCTTAATTCATAGACCAGCAAGGATGTTAGTGTCATTGGATTAAATGCCAAAGAATTTTATATTTCGTCATGGAGGTGATCGAAGTCATTGTAGTTTAGTGTGTGTGTGTGTGTGTGTGTGTGTGTGTGTGAGAGAGAGAGAGAGAGAGAGAGAGAGAGAGAGAGAGAGAGAGAGAATGAGAGGGGTACAATGATGGTTGGATCTATGCTTTAGGGAAACCACTTTAGTGGCTGAAAGGAGAAGGGAATGAAGTGAAGAGACACTTGATTCAGGTAGACTCATCCTCAGGCTATTGCAATAGTCCAAATATGAGAAGATTAGGGTTTGTATCAGAGTGGTAGCAGTATCAGAGGAAAGATGGGGTGTGCATCTTCAAGAGATGTTGCAAAGGTGAAATCTACAGGCTTTGACAACCAATTGGATATGATGTGGGTGGGGGAAGATAACGAGGAGTTGAGGATGACACCTAGCTTGTGAACTTGAGGGACTGAGGAGAGGGTGTTGTACTCAACAGTAAATAGGGAAGTTAGGAGGGGTGGGGGGAAGGTTTAAGGGGAAACATAATGGGTTCTATTTTAGACATGTTCAATTTAAATTGTCTCTTGGACATACAGTTTGAGATGTTTGAAAGAAAGTTGGAGACGTGCGATCAGCAGTCAACAGAAAGGTTAAGGCAGATGATGAGTAGATTTGTGAATCATGATCATAATGATGGTAACTAAACCCATGGGAGCTAATGAGATCACTAAGTGAAGTAGTAAAGGAGAAGAGGGCCCAGCACAGAACCCTGTGAGACACCTTCTGTTAAAGGTCATGATCTGGATGGGGACCCAACAAAGAAGAAGTCTGATAGGTAAGAGGAAAATCAGGAGGAAGACATGTTCCAAAAAACTAGAGAGAAGAATTCATATCAATAGTGTCAAAGGCTTCAGAGAAACTGAGGAGAAAGAGGATTGATGAAAGGTCATTTGACCTGACAAGAGAGCATTGGTAGCTTTAAAAATGTAGCTTTAGTGGAATTATGAGGTCAGATGTCTGAGTTATATAAAATAAGGAAGAGGGGAGAAGAGGGAGCTCACACTGAATGGCCTCAACTTTTTTCTATAGAATATGAGACAAAGCTATCAGCTGAGAGGGTGGATGGAAGGGGAGCCATGGGAAGTTTGAAGTAGGATGAAGCTTTGGAAAGGTTTGGAAGAACTGATGTGGAAAGTAGAATAGTGAGTCGATAATGGTACTAGTAACAGTGAGGGCTCAGTTAAGGTTGTATAATATGTATTTGTAGTGAATCCAGTAAGAAGGATCATATGATTTTCTCCAACTTTGTTCAGCAGCTTGTGTGTGAGAGCAAAGATGGCAGAGTGATCCAAGGCTGAGGCTTGGTAGTGCACAGTCAGTGTTATGATAAGGGAGCTAAGGAATCAAGAGGAGAAGAAAATGTAGAATTTAATTGATTTACAAATGGGTCAAGATAGGAAAAGGAAAAAGAATTTACAGGGGTGATGGCCTGGGAGAGAACCAAGGGGTGGAGGGATGGGAGGTTACTGGAGACAAAGAGTAGGGTTAAGTAGGAGAAGGCAGGAGGAAAGTTGGAAAGCCAACAGATGATCGTCATGGAACTTGATTTTGGAGTTCTTAAATATAGAGGTGGTAAATTTGTGGGTGGTGGCAAGATGAACACTATGACTATCTTTGTGTTTGGCTGGGGTGGGGTGAAGGACTAGGTCAAGGGAAATGAATAGGTTGAGGAACTGAGTGGGGAACTCAATATGTATACTGAAGTTGCTGAGTTTTTCTCTGAGCTGAATAAGAGGTATTCATTTTATATATAGTCTTTCATATTGGACTAAAAGGACAGAAGGATAAATGAGAGTGGTACAGAGTTGGAAGACAAATGAGGCTATTATAGAGTTGGGTGTGGTTGGAACATTCCAAAAAAAACAATATGTTAACAGCATATGTTTGAAACAGGTTGAACAATTGCTTTCTATTTTTCTGCCTCAAGACAGCAAGGTTTCTGTTGGACAGAAAAAAAAATGAAAACAAAATATTTCCCATAATTCTCATAATTGTGAAAAACAGCTGTATCTAGTCTGCTAAAGTTCTTTGTAATAATTCAAAGCTTTAAGAACATGATAACAACAAGCAACAACAGCTAGCATTTAGCACTTCAAGGTTTGCAACGAGCTTTACAAATATCATCTCTTTTTATCTTCGTAACAACTCTGGGAGGTCAGGGCTATTACCATTCCCATTTTACAGATAGTGCTGAGAAAAATTTTAGGGATCTGTCCAGAATCACAGCTAGCATGTGTCTGATGTTAAATTCTATCTCAGATCTTCCTGACTCCAGATCCAGGTCAAACAACAAAATGAAATGACCTAGACTCTTGATTCTACATTTGTAAGGGGTGTTATAGGTATTATTATTATTATCCCCATTCTGTGGATGAGGAAAACGAGGCTCAGAGCAGTTCAGTGGTCCGTATATACATAGCTACCTGGCTAGCAGGTGTCAGAAGTGGGAGCCAACTCTACCTCTTTCTGGGTTTCAATCTAACACTATCACCCTGCCAAGTTGACCCCCGTAGTCCTGTACGGGTATTGAAGACTGACAATGTCTCCATATTCTTCAAACAGATAAGCCAATGAACCTAATGGGCTGTGCAGGAGAGAACAATCCATCTTGTGCATGAGGGAATGCCAGCATTTCCACCAGCAAAATATGTAATTAGCAAAATAAAGAAAATTAAGTGCATGCCTCATTGACTAAGCTGTGCTCATAATCTGAAATCTTCTTTATTTAACAATCATAAACAAAAATGTTAAAGAGGCAATGTGGTATAGCAGATGGAGAATTGGTATCTAAGTTACGAAGATCTGCTTTCAAATGCTACCTTTGCTGTCTTTTGGTTGTATGACCCCAGGACAAATCACTTAACCTCTCATTGCCTCTGGATAACTACCTAAGACTCTAAACTGCAATGGAGTCTACAGAAGGTGTAGTGATAGAGGAAGTTCCTTTTCTGGAAGTTCCCATATGAAAGAAAACCCAGGCCTGGACAACTAAAAAAAATAATAAAAATGTGAATGTATTTATATAAAATAAAATTTAATTCTGGTGAAAAATAATTTCTACTACAATACCGACACCAATGGTATACTAGAAACAACTGTTTAGAGAGTAACAAGCCCTATGTTCATACCTAGTCTCTGTAATTCTGGAATTGTATGGTCCCAGAAAAATCTTTTCATCTTTCTGTGACTTATTTTTCTCATTGGTAAAGTGGGTACTCAACAAGTTCTGAGTAAAATCATAAAGTAGGTACAATCATATTTGTACTCCCTATGTTATAATGCAATTGTTAAGGATCAAATGAGATTATAAGATATTTATTTAGAGCTTTCAAGGGGGCCTTACACTTTCCAGATAGCCTTTCATTTTACAGATAAGGAAACTGAGACCCAGAGAGGTTAAGTGATTTGTGCAAGCTCATATAGAGTAAGAGGCAGAGTTGATATACAAACTCAAGTGCTTCAATTACCAACTCTGCATTCCTTCTACTGCAATACGCTGGTATATATAAAGATAGAGGGGTCGATAGATAGATAGTATATATATGTGTGTGTGTATGTGTGCATATATATACACACACACACACACACATATATATATATATATATATGTTATAGCAAAGATGACCCCAAATGAAGGCAACATCTGTTAGCCAGGTAGCTATGTATATACAGATCACTTAACTGCATTGAGATTCACTTTCCTCATCTGTAGAATGGGGATAATAATAATATCTGTAGTACCTACCTTACAAATGTGGACAAATCCTGTTAAATCTTTTCTTGTGGTAAAATAGGATGTTGCCACCACATAAAGAAATCAGTTGGTTACCAAGCAGTGTAGTGTAGTAGTAGTAGTAGTAGTAGTAGTAGGAGGAGGAGGAGGAGGAGGAGGAGGAGGAGGAGGAGGAGGAAGAAGAGGATTAGTGGTAGTAGTAGTAATAGAAGAAGGAGGAGGAGGAGAAGGATAAGGAGGAGGAGGACTAGTGCTGGTGGTGGTAGTAGTAGTAGTAGTAGTAGTAGTAGTAGTAGTAGTAGTAGTAGCAGCAGCAGCACTTGTCGTAGTAATAGAGAATTGGGCATCTTTAGCTTTGTCCCACTTCTCTTATTGACACCTTGTTTGACCTTGGGCGTATTAACTACTCTGAGACTCAGGAGCTTTAGTTTTTAAAGTGAGATTAATATCTAACTTCTTAGTCCACTAAGGATGCCATGGGAAAAAATGAAAACACTTATGGGGAGCTTTATGAACTTTCTGGAAGGAAGGCACTACTGGGAAATCCAAAATGAAATGACAGTACCCTCTCTGTTATCCAGCATGATTAGAGGATTGGGTATTCTAGTCAATTAATAGGGATAAAGGAAAGTGAATGCGCCAGTTATTTTATTGGTAGAAGGAATTCTCTGGTGTGGTACCCCTGCCATCAATGCAGGTCTAATATCCTCTTTGCAGTTTACAGTTATAGTAGCTGTTGTTCAGTCATTTCAATCACATCCAACTCTTTGTGACCCCATTCAGGGTTTTCTTGGCAAAGGTACTGGAGTGGTTTGCAATTGTCTTCTCCGGCTCATTTTACAGATGAGGAAACGTAGATAAACAAAGTTATGTGACTTGCCTAAGTGTCTGAGTTTACGTCTGAACTCAGGTCTTCCTGACTCCAGGCCCAGTGCTCTGTCCACTGCACCAACCAGTTGCCCGTATGGGGCAGTTTATAGTCATAGAGTGCTGCCTAAAACACTGAGATGTTAAGCAACTTGAAGGCAGGACTTGATCCCAGGCTTTGACGCCAGCTTTCTATTCACTGTATGAGGTTGCCTCATCTGTTAATTAGTATTCTAGTTAACAAAATGCATTCTCAACAATAATAATGCATGTCTATTATCAATAAAAATGACTTCAACTTCAAAGTTCAGGGAATTAGAATTCAATAAAGCATACAGCTTTTAAACTACGTTGCACAAATCAATGTGTTGATTAAATGAGTATCTTGACTTATCTCAAATCCAATATTATCATCTTCTTCCAAAAATACAAGCTTCTACTTGTGCGCCTTCCCTCTCTTTGCTACCACCATTCTCTTATTCGCTGACACTCAAAAACTTGGAATCATCTTTAATTCATCCTTCTAAAGAAGGATTCCTCAAATTTGATCAGCAACTAAGTTCTGTCTAATTTTTATCTTTTCCTATCTAATTTTTCTCTGAAATATCTCTTGCAACTATCTCACTCTTTCCACCTCCCCAGGTAAAGTGTTTATCAATTTATTCTTAGAGATGGTTACCATATCATAACAAGGATAAATGTAAAGTCTTATGCTTGGGTAAAAAAAATCAATTTGATGATTGTAAGATAGAGCAGATATAGCTAAACTTTAGTTATCTGAAAGGTCTGGAAGTGTTGGTGGACAGCATGTTCAGTATGAGTTGTGTTATATCCCACCCCCAAAAAAACTAGTATGATCTTTGATTGTATTGAGACAGGCAGAATGACAAAGGTGATATCCTGCCCTAGTGAGAACTCTAAAGTATTATGTACAGATTAGAGTTCTATGATTTTGGAAGGATGTTTAAAAAGCTAGAGGCCATACAACGTAGGGCAAACAGAATACAGAAGGACTTTTTGTTCATGTCATATGAAGATTAATCAAAAGAACTAATAACGTTTAGCCTACTTGGAAGGTGTAAAGGTAGGAGACGTCATGAAAGGAGAATTGATTTTCTCTCCTTCCTTTTTCTCCCTTGCTCTCTCTTCTTTCCGAACTTTCACTCTCTTTCTTCCCAATCCTCACTCTCATTTCCCACTCCTTTCTTCCCTTTCTATTTACTTAGCAACATTTGATGTGGGCAGTGAGGAAAAAATAATAAAAGAAGACTCCAAGGTTTCAAGACTGAGCGATGGGAAGAATGGCAGTACCAATAGACAAGTTGGAGCAATTGAGAGGTGTCGGGGAAGATAAGTTCAACTTTGGATATACAGAATTTGAGATTGTTGCTAGAGAAGCTGAGAAGAGTTGTCTAGTAGGCAAGTGGAGATGGGGATGAGAGCTAAGAAGAAAAATTGAGGATCACAGGATCATCGGTTTTGAGCCAGAAGTAGCTTTAAAGATCGGAGTTATAAGGTTTGAGTTTTGGAAGGGATTTCAGCGACCATCTAGTTTAATACATATGCAAAAGAAATCTCAGTTCCTTGACACTCTTCAGGCTGAGGCTAGACAGCTACTTATCAGGTATGTAGGGATTCCTTTCAGGTATGTGTTGGACTACAAAGTCACTGAAGACCACCAATAATTCACTTAACCTCTCAGAGCCTCAGACAACACTCTAAAACTCATTTTAGATGAGTGGTGTTATCTCTTGGTGGAGTGTTTCCATACCAACAAAATCACAGGTGATATGATTTTAACTTGTTAGATCCAGCTCAACATTTTACTGACTCAAACCTTGTATCATCATAATTTTCCCAACCACGTTAGCTCTTCCTCCTAGCTTTGTGTTAATCTGCACATCCAATAAATACTCTCTCTACATCTGTACCCAATTTACTGACCAAAATGTTCAACAGAATTGGACCAAAAACAGACCTCTGGTGCACTTCAGTAAAGATCTTCCAAGTCGACCTTAAACCATTAAAGTCTACTCTTCAGGGCCAGTCATTCAATAACATCCATCCATTGTCTAATTTACATCTGTTCATATTTTCAACAAGATAAGTATGAGTCTTTACTAAAATTTAGGTAAACTATGAGTGTCTAAATAATTTTCCTGGTCTATCAGTTTAATAATTTTAGACAAAAAGGAAATTAGATTACCCCTAGAAATAACAATTCTTTGGAACTACCATTCTTGATGAAGCCATTCAAGGGCCTTTCAGTTATAACATTCCCCCTTGCCCCTATAACTTAGTTAACCATGCTTTTGTTAAGACAGTTTAGAGTTTTGCCAGGAATCAGAGTCAAGTTCACTGGCCTGTAGTTTGCAGACTCCATTCTCTTACCTTTTGTTAAAAGTTAGGACATTTGTTATTTTCCTGTTCTATCATGCTATATCCTGTCTCCACTGTCTTTTAAAGTTTGTTGATACAGTTGTAGCAGCTTAGTCATCAACTGGGGCTTGTCAATGTGAACTAATCAGGAGAAAGTGCACTTTTCCTATTTATTTACCTTGGATATGACCTCCCTATTAGCTGTTTTTTGCTTTGTTCTTTCCAGTCCGTGTATCATTCTCCTGACCAGAAAAAAAAAGAAACAAAATAAGGGTTGAGCAACTCTGTCTACTCTGTCACTAGTTATTATTATCTCATCAGTCTTAAGTACTGTCCATAACGCTTCTTGGATCTTCTCCTTTTCTCCAATATATCAAAGACTTTGATTATTTCATCAATTTAAAAGTTCCTTCCAATGGTGCAGATGAAAATTCATTCATGCCTTTCTATCCTGTGTAACTCTTGTCTACAGCCTCCCATAAATTTGCCAGGAGTCCACCCAGTGCACTGGAAGCCTTCCTCACTTTTTCCTGATATTTTAAGGATACCAATGGAACACTCCCGTGGATTCCTTATCCCTTGACTTCACTATATGACTAGACCACCTTCTTTTCTTAAAATATACTTCACCGATGGCATCTTTACTCCTAGCATTCTCAAGTTTCTCATTGATTATATGTTGTAGCCTGCTCACACCCAGCATGTAACTTTCTATTGTCCTCTGTGTAATATTCAGTTCCAATTCTGCAGAGACCTTTGTATTTGGTGTTTCATCTTTATAAAGTAACATGAAATACCACAGTACCTCAAAAGAAATGTGAGATGCTCAAATTTAGAGACATCTCCACTCCAAATGTTTGTATGGACTATTTGTGCCCATCCTGTACTAGAGCCTTCTGAGCTCATTTTGGTCTGATCAGCCACAGCTGACACACTGTACCTTGACCCCGACATAGTGATGTCATTTTAACCTCTTTGACACACAGGAAAACAACCAACCAACATGAACAGAATGTTGGTAATAAAGAGATGATTCTTTGCTTTCATGAGAAACTTGGGGTAAGAAGGAGTTGTGCCTATAGGGGAGGTAGAAATGGGACTAATAGAGAACAAATATGGGAAGAAACATCTGGCTTGAACTTGATGAACTAGAAGAGAATGTCCTGAAGGTGACAATCATGAGGGCATTGAAGGCATCTCAAGGAGAGCAAGATACCAGATAAGACACCAAGATACAAGAAAAAAAAATCTTAGTCCCTATCAATACCAAAAAATTCTGACCAAGAGAACATCAAAAACTATCAGCATATATACCCCCAATCTTCCATCTGTGTAAAATTTTGATGAAATAGAGAGGGAGGAAAGAGAAAATAAAGGGGGAAATGTAGGCAATGTCAAAACAAAATACAACAAAATTATTTTTAAAAATATGAATCATCTATTTATGAGTCATCTATTCATGAATCAAGGGCCTCTGTGATGATGTTAGTAGGGAACAAACAGGCTTCCTTTGACATAGCAAAACAAAACATTTTTTGTTCTCCTTTGCTATCCTTGCTATTTTAGCTCATTATAAGCTTTAGCATTGCAGACGTGATTCATACAATGTCAAGCGCATCTTTGCATTAATCTACTGTTTTGTTCATTTGCTTTTATCTTCCGTATATTTTTTTAAAAAAAAATGTGTTTGATGAGTTTCCTATGCAACCACATTTTTGAAAATACTCTCTTTTCCTCCTCTCTGGAATTGTTTTCCTTTGTGTCTTCAGAACTTTATTCTTGCAGAAAGATTCCCATTTTTCTTGCGTTAGTTTGCTTTGTAGAATTTCATACTATAAGATTGTACCAATCCTCTGTCTGAATGCTTTCAAATCTGCTTTCTAAAAATCTAGGTGCAGACCAGACTTTGTCCAATGATCATCAACTCCTCTATCACCAATTCTAAGACATAGTGGTCACCTTCTCACAATATTCTCATCACCACTTACCACCCCAGCAGCTAGTTCCTCTTTACTGGTACAAATCATGTACAGAATAGAATTCCCCCCTTATTATTTCCTCTGCCTTTAGAAGGATGAAATTATCCTTAAGGCAAGTCAAGAAATTATTAGCTGATCTTTTAAGAAGGGGAGAAGTTGAAGACATCCATCACTACTGTCTCTCTTGCCTCCATGCCAGATACGTGATTTATTTCTTCAAGTCTATTTCCTTTTCTGACCAAGTGGTCTATACCATATTCTGAATAACAGTATCACTTGTTTCTGCCTCCATTTATCTTTGCCTAAATGCTCTCCACTGCGCTTCATACCTCTGGTTCCTGGATTTTTTTTATATGAGGATATATTCTTAATGGTCAGTGTTACCCTCTCCTCACCTTTCACCTGAACTGTTGCCTTCAACTAAGGTATATTCTTTTAGAATCATATTCTAATCATGAGTCATCTGAAGACTCAATAATATCTATGAGATCAAATTGTCTTTCTTGCATTAGGATCTCTATATGCCTTATTAACCATACTGTGGGCATTTGTGAGTAGACATCTCAGACCATGGGTTTTGGATTTTGTCTTCTATGACTATATATGGGCATTTCAATGCTTGTGTTCATCCTGCAACATAGCTATCCCTCTATGGTTTCTAGCTTGGTGAATAGGCATCATTTTCTTCTTCCCTCACCTTTGAAGTTTACATCCTTTAACAATTAAATTTGCAAGACTCCAGGCAAATACATTCATGTAAGTTCTTGTTATATGTATTCTGGCCCTGGCCAGGATGTCATTCTTATATTTTCAGCCTTGTTAATAGAACTCTAAAGCCCATTATTCTCAGACACCATCTCCTTTACCAGCTACCTGCTGCTTTTCTTTTTAAGTCCTTATATGCCATCAACAGAAATGATGAATATACCAACTACGTGATAAAAGTTTCTAGGCCAAGACTTCATAATCTTCAGCAATATTTTCTCAATTCATGGTGGCAGCCTAATTTTTGTTCATGTGAATCACTAGAAATAGATAGCAGTTCTCTAAGACAAATTCTGTTCCATTATAGATACATGCCCCAGGAAGAAAGAAGTGCTCTCCATTTTTTCTATCTGGCTACCAATGAATAATTGTCTCAGTATCTCTTACCATTGCTTATCTCTTCTTTGTCTTGTGCTCACTGGATTATCTCTTTCCTCACAGCATCTGTGGGTTTACTTTATTGTTCCTTGGAGCACAAAGTTACTGCTTATTAAGAAAGTTCACTTCCCAATTCTTTGGAAAGAGGCTCATGTTTCTTTATGAATTCTGTGTCCAATGGGTCATTCTTCCCCCTTTTCTCCTTTGTACCATATCCTTCTACCCTCTAATCTCCTAAAATAGACCAAGATTCTCCTCTTTCTCTTCATATCCTTCTTTGTTTTCCCATTGGAGTCCATAGCCTATTCTCTTTTAGAGAGACGTTTTATTCTCCACGAAGACCTAGAGAGTGTAGAGATGTTGCCTGGGGCTCCTTAACTTTTTTTGTTGTAGGATGCTAACCCTCACTCAGACCATGGATTTGAGTCATTTGACTGAGGCATAAACACTAACATTGCATAATTTATGCAGATCACTGAGAAAATTCTTCCTAGCCTTCATATTTTCTGGAAGTAACCTGCAGTACTTTGTTATTCTTTGTAGTAGCCCACCTGGAGGATTCATTTTGC
>CM053626.1:249588325-249616992 GCA_028646595.1 Phalanger gymnotis
GTGGGTTTCCCGGCCAGCCACTTCCGGTTTGGTCCCGTCTGGAGCAGCTCTGCATGCCGAGCACTCTTCTAGCCTACAGATTCGTTCCTTCGGCCTTTCAGACTCTCCTGGCTGGGAAATTTGCCCCACTCAGACTTCTCGCAGTTTCTAACTCTCTCAAATCTGCTCTAATTCACTTTTTTATAGGAATCTGACAGAACTTGTGAGAGAGCTCCGGTAAGACGCTGTTTTCATGCAGCCATCTTCCAAGTCACATTTTTAAATAGCTTTGTTGCCTTCTGCAATACTCATCCATCCACTGCATTTGGGGCCCGTCTCCTGACGTGCTCAGAAACCTGACAAGGACAGCTTAGGTTTCAAGTCGGTGCTGAATTAGAACGTCTGTAAGGCAAAGCATTGGGTTCAGTTGATTCAACCTGCATTTATTAAAAAACTGTTATGTGAAAGGCACTGAGTCCCTGCCCTCAAGGAGCTCATCATCTAAAAAAGCAAAATGTACATATATGAGTAGAGGGATGAGAATTGGACCTGTGATTTTATTAGTATATGTTAACTACCAGGTGAGGAGAACTTCTCTACTGATAAAGCTTAGTACCTATTCTGCGACTTAGTTTTAGAGAATTGCCATAAGCTCTGATAAGTAAAAGAGGTATGTGTCAGAGGCAAGATTTGAAGTCAAATATTCCTGACTCTTCACTATGCCACCCTGATGTGTGTGTGTATACACACATACATACATTTGTATGTATGTGTATGTATGTATACATGTATGCATATATGTGTATGTGTATATGTATATGCATGAATATATGTGACTGTGTGCATGTGTGTGTATATATATATATATAAGTATAAAAATATGTATTTTGTTGTTCAGTTTTTTCAGTCATATCTGACTCTTTGTGACCCCATTTGGGATTTTCTTGGCAAAGATATTAGAGTGGTTTGCCACCTCCTTCTCCAGTTCACTTTACAGGTGAGGAAACAAAGGCAAACACAGTTAAGTGACTCGTCCAGGGTCACATAGCTAGTGTGCGAAGCCAGATTTGAACTTAGGAAGATTAGTCTTATTGAGTCCAGGCCCAGCTGCTCTATCCACTGCACCACCCAAGTGCTCTATGTATATGTATGGGAACATGTATGTGTATATGTACACGTGTATACATATGTGTATATGTTATGTTTAGGCACATTTCCCCAGTGTTTCTGGTTCATCCAGTGTGAGTTTGAGAAGCTCTCTATATGGATCATGTGTGCATTTGAAAGAAATGGATGGGGACCTTAATCCTCTACTCTTTGGAAAGCAATATGTCTCTGAACTCCTGAGAGGGGTGTCTAGGGTGATCTTCTAATAGATAAACCCAGCCACTTAGGAAGTTTTCTTTGGAGGTTGGATGACCACTTATAGAGAGCATGCTATCAAGAAGATTCTGGTCACAAATAGGATGGGATAGATGACCTCTAACGGTTTTTTCCACATCTGAAATCCAATGATTCTGAAGGATGACACTGAAGCACATAGACCCTTTGGCTTTTTATCTGAGTGTTATGTTCTGTCTATTGAGGCAGGTAGGCAGTACATTGGACAGAGCAACGGACTTGTAGTTGGGAAGACCTGAATTCAGATCCAGCCTCAGACATTAGCTATATGACCCTGGTTAAGTCACTCAACTGCTGACTGCCTCAGTTTCTTCATCTGTAAAATGGGGATGATAATAGCACCAACTTCCCAGGGTTGTTGTGAGGATCATAGTGCTTTCTAAACCTCAAAGCACTATATAATAATGAATAATCGCTAGCATTTATAGAGCACTTTGAGGCTCGCAAAGCACATTACAAGTATCGTCTTCTTTGATCCTCACAACAACCCTGGGAGGCTGGTGCTATTATCATCTCCATTTTACAGATGAGGAAACTGAGGCAGGCAGCAGTTAAGTGACTTGTCCAGAGTCATATATCTAGTCAGTAACTAAAACTGGATTTGAACTCAGATTTTTCTGACTCCAGTCCGATGTTTCTTATTCTACTACTTATCTAAATGCCAGCTTTTGTTACTGTCGTTGCTGTTGTCTCTGGGGTATTATAATAGCTCCTCCAACATGACTCTTCCTTTTGAAGATATGGCATAGTCAGATATGAAGCCTTAGGCCAAATGTGGGATGGCTCCTCTTTGTGCATTCCTCATGATGTTAGGGCTAGGCAGTGGTGTCAAACTAAGAGGAAACAGGAGCCAGCAAACTGCATATAATTCATTCGGTTAAGCAAGCATTGATTAATAGCTCACACTATGCTAAGCACTGGGGATACAAAAATTGACCAGAGACAGTTTCTGCCCTCAGGAAGCTTATAATCGAATAGGGGAGACAACATGCAAACAAATATACCCACAAAGCAAGCTATATCCAGGAAAAAAGGAAAATAATTAAAAGAGGGAGAATGATGGATTTAAAAGGGTTTAGGAAAGGTTTCCTGTAGAAGGTAAGATTTCAGTTAGGAAGTCAGACAGGAAGAGGGAGAGCATTCCAGTCACGAGAGATAGATAGAGAAAATGGCCAGAACCAAGATATGGAGTGTCCTATGTGTGACACAGTCAGGAGGCCAGGGACTTCAAAGTAGAAAGATCATTTGAGGCTGCTACGCATTGCCTTAGAAAACCACAAACTCACGTTATCTATGTTTTATTCTATGTTTATTTATTTAGTTAAATATTTCCCAAATACATTTTAATCTGATTCAAGCCCTACTAGGGATTGTTGCTGAGTGAATGTTTGACACCTCTGTTAAAAGAGATGCCTGTGCTCAGAAGCAACATCATTACGTAGTGATAAACCCATGCAGACAAGCTGGTAGGTGGCCCTTGCACATCTGGCCACCTCTCATATAGAATCCATGACCAATTGCGTACATACCTACTCAAAGACAAAAGGTGAAACCCCCAGGAGCCCTAGGCTACCATCGTTATGCTGACGTGCTACTTTCAGAAAGCTCACCTGGCTTATGCTAGTTACATTCTTCCTAGACAGCTCTCCCTGAAAGCAACCACACACTGGACAGTTGGCCGGTATGATACTGGGACTGGTACTCGACAAAGAGACTGAGTCCCCTGCAATTGCAGACAGAAACGCCTGGGATAATCACCTGCAACACTCTACCCTGGTTCAGCTCCCCATTTCTTTTTCCTTTAGATTAATGCAGCAGTCTCTTCACAGCCTTCCTGACTCAATACCTCCCCTCTCATCTCCGTCCTCCGCACAGCTACCAAAAGGATACTCCTAAAGTGCAGGTTCGATGACATCGCTCCCCCTGCTCAGTAAATCCCGGTCATTCTCTTTACTCTAGGATCAAGCACAAATAATAATAACTAGCCTTATATAGAACACAGCACTTTATAACTGTCACCTCATTTGATCTGCACAGCAACCCCGGGAGGCAAAGGCTATTACTGTTCCCATTTTATGGATGAGGAAACTGAGGCAAACAGAGGTCAAGTGACCTGTTAAGGGTTACACAGCTAGCATCTGATTCCAGATTTGAACTCAGGACTTCCTGACTTGAGATCTGGCTCTCTAGTCACTGGATTATCTCTGTTAGGCATTTAAAACACTCGACAGCCTGGCTCTACTTATCTTTCTAGGCTTATTACACATTATTCCTTTCATATATTTGGCAGTCTAGCCACAATGTCGTTTTTGGTGATCCTCAGAGCGAACATTCCTCTCCTGTGTGCCTTTCTTTGCATGGATTATTCCCCATACCCACCCTACCCCCAATATGCTTTCTAGAATTGTTACTTTCCCTCTAAACTCAATTCAAATGCTACCTCTAACATGAGGTCTTTCCCCATCCCCCAAGTCACAAGTGCCTCTGGCCCTTGGAAGGAGGTACTAAATCCCCTGGGATGGGGTACTAAATGACCCAGTATTTATTTTGTACGTACTTGTACTTATACATATCTTGCCTCCCCACCCCCATTAGAGACTGCTAAGTGGTACAATAGGTAGAGCATGAGACCTGAGTCAAGAAAACCTGAGTTTGAATCCAGCCTCAGACACTTACTAGCTATGTGACCCTGGACTAGTCATTTCACCTCATCTGTGCCATTTTCCTCATCTATAAAATGGAAATATTAATAGCACCTACTTCTGGGATTGTTGTGAGGATAACATGAGATAGCATTTGCAAACCTTAAAGCACTATATGAAGGCAAGCTATGACTGTTATTGTTAATGTAATCCCATTGAGGGCAGAGACTGTATTACCAAGTGCCTAACACAATGCCTGACATATAGAAAACAATAAATGCCTGGTCAAGGATAATAATTCCTTAATCTTCTGATATTACTTACAGCAGAGGAAAACAGAGCATGAATGAAAAGGAAATAAATTTCTCACCTCACAGCAGTTCTGGATTCAAATAGGCAACACGAGCTATTTCTGTGTTCAACACATGCACACTTGTAAGAACTCCCAAGGTGCTCTGTGGAGTGAAAACCAGCCTCTTCTTAGTGCACAGAGAGCAACATTGCCTCAGGCCTAAGCTTTGGAACTGTCTTTTGTTTGTTGGTATTTTCTTAATCAATTATTGACAGATAAGGAAAGAGAAGTATTTTTGAGAGGGAGTATGCCACAGGGTCAGAATAGAGAATAATCAGAGGAGAGAAGAAAGGGAGGAAGGAAGAAAGAGAGGAAGGAAGGAAGCAAGGAAGGAAGGAAGGAAAGAGGGAGGGAAAGAAGGAGGAGAAGAGAGAAGGAAGGAAGGAAAAAAGGAAAAAAGGAAGGAAGAAAGGAAGAAAAAAAGAAGGAAAGGAGGGAGGTAGGAAGCAGGAAGGGAAGAAGGGAGGGAGGAAGGAAAGGACAAAGGGATGAAGGAAGCAAAGGAAGAGAGAAAGGGAAGAAGGGATGGAGAGAGAGATAAAGAATTTATTAAGTGCTTACAATATGCCAGGTACTCTGCTAGGTAGAACACTTTACAAATAACCGTCTCATTTGATCTTTACAACAACCCTGGAAAGTAAATGGTATTATTATCCTCATTTTATGGTGGAGGAAACTCAGGCAAATAGAGGTTAAGTGACTTGCCCAGGGTCACGCAGCTAGTGTCTAAGGCTGGATTTGAACTCAGGTCTTCCTGACTCTAGGCCCAGTGTTCTATCCATTGCACCATGTAGTTGCCTGAGCAGCTTTTCTTCAGGACATCTAGAACCAAGAGACAAATGATGTAGTCATTCCAATTGGATATTCCCCCAGCATATCTATCTCTTGATTCCTTGCCATTTGCTGAGTGGGTGTGTTTTTGTTTTCTACTTAGCCTCTCTTCTCTCCTTTTGAATAAGAACTCACTAGCAGCAAACACACTGTCACACTCTCACAGCTCGAGGGCTGAAGCTGGCACATAAAAGTGCCGAATGACAGGAGGTATTAGGTGCCCATGATCTCTGACTGCAGGTGCCCCAAGACCTTGAGGAAGACCCAAAAGAAGGTTTCATCGAGAATGGAATTTTAGTAGGTCTTGTGAAAAAATGTCATCCTCTCTACCTTCACTGTTTTCTTTACCCAATTCCATAGGAAGTTTGCAGCACACCCCAAGACACAAGGCTCCCACAAGGACAAATATAACACAGGAGAAGATAAATGAAGAGGCGTGCAAATAAAGCTCACAAGAACATCAGAAACCCCTCCCCGAGGTATCTGCCTCAGCCACATCAATATTTCATCTCCTCTCTTCTCCATCTCCCCCTCCTGTCAGCACGATCACTCCAACGACTGGTTTAGGTACAGCAGTAAAGAAGCTAAAGGTCTCTCTGCTCTCACTTGCAGCCCACTGCCTGTCACAGAGTGGGAAAGAAAGGCTGAAGTTCTCATTAGGACCACTGGAGAAGAATAACAAAGACACATAAACAAACAATCAAAGCTATTGGTAGAAGCTACTTAGGCAGCTCAACCTCCCTGAATGTTCTCATTATAGGCAGAAGAGGTGGAATTTAGAAGTGAATGATGCCCTCCCTGACCCTCTATCATCCTTCATGCCACTCTCCCTCACAAGAAGAAAAGGTCCAAATCAATAAATGGAGGGGAAAAGAGATTTCCTCCATCCGGTCCCAACATGGACTCTGTGCCTCCTTGGCTAAACCAATGTTCACATAAGGTAGAAAAGCCACCTGCTGCAGGCCTTGGGGGAAAAAAGTCAAAAAATGAAAACAAATAGGCAATAA
Source organism: Phalanger gymnotis (assembly GCA_028646595.1). NCBI lineage: Eukaryota > Metazoa > Chordata > Mammalia > Diprotodontia > Phalangeridae > Phalanger > Phalanger gymnotis. The sequence continues at coordinate 249,594,538 of CM053626.1, forward strand.
AACCAAGCAAAACAACAAAAATCCAGGCCCAGACCAAAGCTATTCAGGCTTACTTTTTGGCTGGGTTAGCTGAACAGGTGTTTGGGGAGTTGGGAAGGGTGGGGACTAGCCAACCCTTTGAACAGAGGAAGGGAAGAAGGCTGACTGTGAGGAAGCACTTTAGTCTCTTCTTAGCTTGATGGAGAGTTCCTGGGAGTTAGAATCAATCATTTCTATCCCCTGTTGCTCTTCCCCAGTTTTAACTGCAGCTCTTATCTCTCACTCAAGTCTTAGTTTATCTAGTCCACCCCTTGGGAACTACCCTTTCTGGAAAATGCTACTAAACCACACACAACTGTCAGGTAGTGTCTCTGCAGCTCTTCTTGAGAGTACTCCCAGGGAATCTTGCACAGTACTCATTGCCATAGGGTAGGGACACCAAAGCTCTGATATAAAGCTGAGCCAATTATGAGAAGAAGCATATTTTTCTTGGAAAACCTCCTTTGATGGGCATCTGTGAGCTTAATAGCAGCATATTTTCTCTTTGTCCTCTTTTCTCCTGCAACAAAACCAGGAGAGAGTTCCATTACATTTCATGTCTAGACCACTGCACTGGATTCCCAAATGGTCCCTATTCTTCCCAGTGGAATCTCTCCAGCATGGATTAATCTTACTGGAACACTGTGATTTTTATCATGCACTGCCATCCCCAAGCATCAGCACTGCTTCCCCAACACTTCTACAAGACTAAGCCCCGACTCCTTGCCTGTTAGAAAAATAAGAATCTGAGACCACCGGGGAGGGGATGACCAAGGCAAGCGCAATCATCCTAGAGATGAAGGCTTTGGGAGGAAATCAGGCAGAGGAAGAAACAATGGAATTATTAATGGGTGAATGGAGATAGCAAACGAGTGTTACATTTTTCAATTCCTTCATTTTCAGTCTCATCCAGAAAAATTAAAAACAAAAAGCAAAGTCAATTTTAAATCTTATAAGACCCAACTGGATATGAATGTTGGCTTCTAATCCATATGGGCAAGTGGCAAAAAATATTGTGGATAGGTCTTACTTGTTTATTCCACTTACCTTATGGCTTCAAAGGGAGCAGGAAAGATATTCCTGCAAGAGTAGGAAATGAAGTATAGACAGGGTCACTGGGATACGAGTTTATGAAATAAGCAAATTGGGTCTTTAATCAATGACTATTAATTAAACACCTGCTATGTGCCAAGTACTGTGCTATGCACTGGTGATACAAAGACAAAATTGAAATTTTTAGTGTCCCCTCTACCTCTTTTGCTTACTCCAGGTACTCAGTGGGCACTGCCTGGATGGTATTAAAAAAATTAAGTGATGGGGCACAAAATTCATACTAAGTTATTAGTGACTTAAGAGGTTAGCTTAAGAGGTTAGACAAGACCTCAGGGAGAGGTAAATTCTTAACTCAAAAGGAACCAGTGTCTCTCATGGTTGAACTTCAGGCATGAGAGGGAGGAAAGTTCTGAGGTAGGAGGTCATCTGGGCCCTCTCAAATCACACCATATTAAGTGACAGTCTAGGCTAGCTTTGTGCAATACCAATTCTATTTTGTTGGCCCTCAATACAAGATTCATTTGTAGACTCTGAATATCCAGAGGAAAATAATTCGGGTGATTAAAGTGAGGTATCAAGGAAAAGTTTCCAATTCCAGTGGTATTTTTCTCAGGAAATGATTTGGAAAGAACAAGCCTCAGTTTTCCTTTTGTGTGTTTGGCCTATCTTTTTGGAGCTTGTCCTGGGTCATTTCATCTCATGATGAAGAATGTGTGTTTCTAGGGAGCTCAGAAACATTATCTTTTTGGGGGGAGTTGCTTTCAATAGGAACTGGGGAGGAGAGAGAAATGTAGGAGAAACTGAAGTGTGGGAGCCTTGAGTTCTGTGGACTTGCTATTTTCAACACACACCACAGTGCGCGCAAGTGTTTGGGAAAGCTGTGTTGAACAAGCTACATCTGATTCCCAAGCCCTCTGCCAGCTTCCCTTCTGTCCTCTGATGTGTCCTAAGGCAGCACCTCAGAGCACAGCATCACTGCACTTCAGGCAGGTGGCATCTGTTACTCTATGTTCATCAAGCCCTCTTCTTTTAGGCTCTGGAAATCAAAGTGAGGCAAGGAAGTCTGCCATCCCAGATACTCACCTGTTGGCTCTAATTATTGCTAGGTTTTCTCGCCTATGCTCCTTTCTATATTAAAGCAAAGGAAAAATCCAACATAGGGGAGAAATGAAAAGGAACCTCTTAACAACGAGTATCACTAAAAATAGGGCAGCTAGGGGGTATAGAAGATAAAATGCCTGGCCTGGAGTCAGGAAGACTCCAGTTCATATCTGGCCTCAGATACTTACTAGCTATATGACCCTGGCCAAGTCGCTCACCTCTGTTTACCTCAGTTTCTTCATCTATAAAATGAGCTGGAGAAGGAAATGGCAAACCACTCTGGTATCTTTGCCAAGAAAACTCCAAATGGGGTCACAAAGATTTGGACACTACTGAAAAACAAATGAACTATCCCTAAAAATAGTGCGAGTGACTCAGAGAGCTCTTCAAACTCAGTCTTGCACATGCTCAGCATTATCTGTGAAAAACTGTCAAGGCTTCCCTCCCCAGCGTTGGGAATGTATAATAAAGACTTGCCCATTCCTATCCTGAAAGTGCCAGATGATGAATATGTGGAGGTGGTTATGAAATCAGAGATATCTAGTTTTCCAGTGTCATCCATAGTTTGTGTTGAGACTCTCACCCTACAAGTAGATCCCTCTTCCCCTTGCCCCATCTCCTCCTTCCTTTTTCCCTCTTCCCTCCTCCTTGTTTCTCCTCTCCCTTCCCTCAGGGCTGAGTTATAGGCAAATTCGCAGAGTATTTCACTCATAGTTTGGCATGGTACCCAACACACTATGTACCATTCCTTCACTCTGCCTCCCCACCTAACTTTTTCCCTCTTCCATTTTTCCTCATGAGGCAAACATATTTTCTCCTGGAGAGCAAAGGCAGTTTTGTCACTATCTGGCCCTACTCACCCACATGTGTCTACACCTCGTGGTAGCTCTCTGGAGCAGAAGCAAGTGTGTACACGTATCATATGCATATTGCAGCTTACCTGGCAAACAGTCTTACAGATGGTGTCATCTAGATACTAATATTTAAGCTTCCAAAATTCTTTCTAATACCTCTCTCTTTTTTCTATTCCTAATTTTATCATGACAATTAGATGGAAGGACCTAGGGGATACTGGAGTGGGACTGGACATAAATAAAGTAGGATTTGGCCAAGTCATTTAAATCTCTCTGAGTCTCAATTACCACATCTATAAAGTGGGGATAAAAATGTCTACTGGGTACCCTTGCTTGTTAAATGAGCTGGTGTGTGTGAAGCAGTTTTGACAATGGCATTTTTTGTCCTTCAGTTGTTTCAGTTGTGTCTGACTCTTCATGACACCACTTGGGGTTTTCTTGGCAGAGATACTGGAGTGGTTTGCCATTTCCTTCTTTAGCTCATTTGACAGATGAAGAAACTGAGGCAAAGGGGGTGAAGTGATTTGCCCAAGGTCACACAGCTAGGAAGTGTCTGAGGCCAGATTTCAACTCAGGATCATGAGCCTCCCTGACTTCAGGCCCAGCACTCTACCCATTGCTCCACTTAAAATGGCATTGCATTTTACAAATGAACAAAGTACTTGGATAGCTAGAAGAAATGTGTTCTGTAAACAAAGGACTCAGTCAAAAGGCCACACCCAAGGACCTAGAAGGCCACAAGTGGCTTCCAGGCCTCAGGTTCCCCACTCTTGCTAGTATATAGTGAGTATTCAATAAATGCTTATTAATTGATTTGTATAGTTAGTAGTATAAATATCATTATCTTCTTCAGTTCCAATTATCCTCAGGTTCAAATGTCCCAAAGGGGAAAGGTTTGCTCTGAGAGTAGCCTGGAGCATCAAGGACAAAGAAAGACTTTGGTTAGAGCCCAACAGCCTTCCCAACCTAATTAAATTCTCAGCCTACCTTCTTCTTCTTCTTCCTTTGTTCCTAAGGATCATAAGCTGAGACTGCTGGGCAGACAGATGCTTGGAATGAGAAAGAGAGGCGTGTTCATCATTCAATTTAGTTGCCGGAGATGGAGCTGAATTCCCCATCCATAGGCCACTATTAAGTGGAGAATTGTTGATGGGATGGAGGGAGATGAAGGGAGACAAGTTAGAAAAGTTCAGACCTCTTGGCACAGCTGTCACCCTGGCAGATGTGATCCTCCTTGAATCCAAACTGGGCTTCTGTAATGGATGTGGGATGATAAGCTATCTTCACTGGGAACCTTGAGCCAGGCATGTTGGCACATGGAAGCATCACCAGAAAATGCAGATTTTTCTGCCATTTGTGAAAATTAACTTACCTAATTAACTCACTCACACAAATGCACTCAGGATGAAGACATTAGGATGATTACCTAGGCAATTGCTACCTTGGTAGATTCCCCTGTGCCACCTCTTGCCTCTTAAATGTGCCAAAAACAAAATTAGTCTGGTGGCATTGTCAGATGGATAAAAGTGAATAGCTGCTAAGGGAATGGGTGGCTTCTCTTATTGGTGACAATAACCCTAATTTTAGCTCATGGACCCTGCTCAGCATGGAATAGCCAACTAGTGATTTTCTCCATCCAAAAGGGAATGTTGGTGAGGATCTGAATTACTTCTTGGTGCATATTCAAGCAACCTTCTTGAGCACTGTGCTACACAGCAATTATGGCTAAATGAGCTTTGCATCAAATTAGTACAGCTAGGATTATACTCTGGGGGGTGAAAGGGAGGGGGCCAGTAAGAATCCTGCATTCTAGAAACAAGCGGTTGTAAACTCTGTTTGTTTATCGCATTCTTCCTTTAGAGACCTGAATTTTCTGGCAGAATATCAGCCAATAGGACTGCTTTCAGCCCTAGGGAATTCTACCCCCTTCCCTTGGAATTAAGACTTTTTGAGTAAAAGAGTCTTGTCAGGACCAAAGATTTCTTGAAATTTGACCCATATTTTTTCATCTTTATTTTGCTTTCTGATATGAATGGCATGCATGGTATGTATATGTGAACATATATACACACATACAAACCTACACACAAACACATACACACACATAAATACGTACACAGAAATACATATATACACACATAAACACATACATACACACATAAATACATATATACACATATGCATGCACACAAACATATATAGATGCATCTATGTGTGTATACATATACATATACATATACATATACATATACATATACATATACATATACATATACATATACATATACATATACATATACATGTATATATGCATGTTGTCTCCTCTGGTAGAATTTAAGCTCCTTGAGAGCAGAGACTTTCATTTTCAATATTTTTTGTCTTTGTATCCCAGTGCTTAGCACAGTGCTTTGCACATAGTAGGTATTGAATGAATGTTCATTGGTTGACTGATTAGGGCTTTAGTACAGTAGCTTCATTTTACAAATGCGAATAATACTTTGGCATCGACCTGCCACAAAGAGATGGTAGAAGTACTAAATTAGATAATACATGTGTAAGTACTATGAAATATAGAAACACGTAAGTATGAGGTGTCATTACTGTTATTTGTCCTTTATTATTGAAGAAGACCAATGCCATCATGGGGTGATATCTTAGCTCAGTTGTGAATTGGACTTCAGTGAGGCAGAACTGCACAAAATCAACAGCCTCCCTCTCTCTTCCAGAGCCATTGAAGTCCAGTAGCAAGGCAAAAGTCAAGATGACTGGCAATGACCCAGGATGCAGTGGACAATCCATGATTTAACCAGCTTGGGCATTTCCTTTTGTGAAACAGATGGCAGCGTAAGTGATTCAGGTGACAGTCTTCGTGAGTCTCTGTTAACAAAAACAAAAACAAAAATAAATGATCATCTGGTCTCCCACTTTCTGGTGATGTGCCTCTCCAAATCTAGTCAGGCTAGACTTTGAATAATGACATAGGAGCTACTGATGAGCTCAAAGTCATCCCTTTCACTGGATATCTTAGTCCTCACTAACATCTTGAAGAACCCAGAGTCCCCTCCCGATAATAATGTAAATGGAAGGAACAAAAACAAGAAAGGAAACCTGATGGGGGTAGCATCATAATTTCTGGCTTGGCCCTGAAAAAGAGGTGAGAAAATGTATATCCTTTATTTCTTTGTAGATGTAGGACATTATGAGTGTGGGACATCACATATACTTTCAGATTTGATTTATGTGTTAGTTTTACTAATTTTTCTCTTCTTCAACATCTTCTTCTCTTTTTATCCTTTCGAACAGAGAATATGGGTAAGGATAGGAATATATTCAAAAATGAAAGTAATGTAAAAAAACAAATGACATCAATAGTTTTTAAAGGAAGGATTGCTTAAACATCTGCTAAAATAAAATAAAAAGCAACAGCCCGGATATTGAAATGATGAGATATTTGGCTATTAGTCATGAATCTGTGGGCAGCTAGGTGGCACAGTGGATAGAGCACTGGTATTGGAATCAGGAAGATTTGTCTTTGTATCTTTGCCAAGAAAACCCCAAATGGAGTCACAAAAAATTGCACAACTGAAAAATGATGCAACAACAACCACAACATGAATCTGTAAGGCTAAGACCTTAAATCCAAATGGTTTCTTCACTAGAGGAGGGAAGGCAGCTTCAAATAAAGGAAATTTGCTTTCTCTGAAAGATTTCTATTGGGGAAATGATGGCGTGTTAGGAATGTTGTAGAGGAAATCTTCCTTTCTGGTAGAGATCAGACTAGATAATCTCCAAGTTTCTTCCAGACACTGGCCTTCTACAAATGATAAATGGTAGGGAATCCACCCTATGACTGCTCATTGCTATAACCATCATGACAATAATTAAGATTCTTTTATTCTCAAATTTTGATTTGAAAAAAAAATTCAAGTATCTCTATGAAACCTCATAAAAGTTTACTTTTTACTAGGCCGTACGGCCCTTCCTACCTTTTCAATTCTCTTACGCCTTTCTCCCAAATGGCTCCTTGTTCTTTCTGGGACAAGATCCTCTATCTCCTGGCTACATATACTTTCAAACAATGAGAGCCAGAGTCTCAGCCCACGCCTTACTTTGGTCATTACGTGGATTCTTAAGGCTGAGAGTAAATTAAATTGCAATTTCTGTTTTGGCCAGAAACCCTGAGGGCCTTCCCCTCCCAGAATGATTTTTTTTGATGAGTAAAAGAGGCCATTCTTTGCCTCATTTCTTATCTTAATCACTAAATGGGTGTTGCCTCAGTCAAACTGAGACCTAGGAAATACCTTAGCTTAAAAAGGCCAACATCTCTCACTGCATCCAAGGCCATCTCCAGTTGTCCTGATTTATGTCTTGCCATGAAAGATGGCTCTGGAGGAGAGAGTGAGGCTGGTGACTTTGCACAGTCCTGCCTCACTTAAATTCAATTCACTTGAAAGTCATGGAATCACCTTCCTGATGTCATGGTCCCCTTCTGGAATGAAGGACAAACAGCAACCACATACACTTTCACTGGCTGTTCCTCAAGCCTGGAATTTTCTCCCTCCTCAGCTCTACCTCCTGGCTTCCTTCAGGTCTCAACTACAATCCCACATTCTGCAATAATTCCTTCCTAATCTCCCTTAAAGCTAATGCTTTCCTTTTGAGTTTATTTCTGCTTTATCCTGTCCATATCTTGTTTGTACAGTTTTCATGTTGTCTCCTCTTCAGAGTGTGAGCGTCTTGAGAGCTGGGACTGTTTTTCTTTGTATCCCTATCACTTAAACTGGTCCTTGGCAGATAGTAGATACTTAATAAAAGCTTATTGACTTGATTTGTCCCAATTTAATGGTTGGACTATATGCAGAAAAAAAAAATGTGCTGGAACCATCTCAAACTAGTCCTGAGGGCTGATTGTTAAATTTTCATTGTGAATATTTACATCTCAAAAATTGACAAATTACAAATCAGGTCTTGATTAATTGTTCTTATCGATTGTCTAGACTTAAGAAAGTGATAGAGAAAATGTTCGTGAAGCAGATTCAGCTCAAAAGTGTGCCCTGCATACATTTGCTTTTCCGGAGAACTGGTTATTAAACACTTGTCAGCACACACTTGAATATATGAAAATGATTCCTGTGACGTATATCAAATGACAGAACTTGCAATCCAGAGCAGAGAAGGAGATGCTTTTGATAGATCATACCTTGGATTTGCTTCCCAAATTATTCTGCTTCCAAAACTCATATATTTCAAAAGGATATGTATGTTCTTCATTTTATTTTTATGTTATTTTTATGAATCCTTCACCCAGAGGATCAAAAAGGCATCAAAAGCTTGGCATCTAGTGGCAAACCCTTTCTTGGCAATTGAAGAATTTAGTTCATTTTACTGCTGCTGCTGGTAAAACTTCAATTAACATTTATGTAGTACTTTAAGGTTTACAGAATGCTTCCCTCCTCCCCAATAGCCCTGAGTGGCAGGTATTGAAAGTAGCCTGTGTGGGTATATCCCAGAGCATTGTGCCTTCTCACTCTATTCCCCCTTTCTTTATGAACTCATCAGCTCCCAGAAATCCAACAATGATATCTATTTGGGTGAATCCCCCAATATACGTATTTAGCCCCCTTCTCTCTCCTGAGCTTTAGTCCCAAACTGAAATTAACTCACCCATACAAATGGGTGATTATAGTGCATTAACGTATACTTCTGGTACAACACAAGCTCCCTGAGGGAGCCTACTTTTGCATCTGTATTCTCAGTACCTAGCACCATGCCTGACACATAGTAGGCATTAAAATTCTTATAGGTTAATTGATTGGTTAATGGATTGAGGAAATTGATGTTGGGCTCAGGGAGGTTGAGTGATTACCCCTTCCCCTGATTAGCATAGGCTACCCAAGACCTCATCCAGGTAGGCAAGATGGGAAGGATGGGACAGGGTAGCCTTACTCCCTTGCCTTATTTTCACTCAAATGAGAAAAAAGCCAGACTACCCAGACCTCATTCAGGCTGTCCAGTAGGAAGAATCTCAGTAGGAGTAGCTTTTTCATTTTCCTTCCCTTTGCCAGACCTTTCAGACTCAACTGGGCAGCCAGGTAGAGACACACCCCTGTTCATACCACTTGGATAAACTAGAATCCCCAGCTTCCAGCCTTCTGGTGAGATGGAAGACGTTGCCTCTGTCCTGCTGATAAGCTCCAGGCCATTGGGCATTGTCAACCAATCTGCTGGTGAGCACTAGGGACCCCTGGGTCTTTCCATGCTTCCTGCAGGTTCTTTCATTTTACCTGTTGTCTTTCTGATTCAGATTTTGAGCTCCTTGAGGGTGGAGGCTATTTCATTTTTTTTTTTCTATTTGCATTCCCAGCATCTAGCATGGTGTTTGGCATATAGTGAGCACTAAATAACGATTTTCATTCATTGTTCCATGGTCACATCTGAGTCTGTCCTTGAACATGGATCCTTTGACTTCAAATCCAATTGAAGGTCACCATTGGCCTAGAGTCATTTCTCATTAACCAAGGATTAATGCCCTTATGGGTGATTTATTATATAGACTATTATATTAAATAGGCTATTATAATAATACTATATGATATATTAAGGTGCAGGCCATTTTTGGGATTAAAACTTTAGACAGAGACAAGAATGAAGATGTCATGAATTGTGACTTTTGCCCCTGCATTTTTTCAAAACTACTTTCTAATTCAACCTCAAATATAAAACTGGTATACAAACATTTTTCCTATCTACAGTGGGATATGTCTTTGAAAATTTCAACTTCCTTTTAAGGTATCTCCTTCCATAGAGATTATGTATATATGAATCCAAATATATGGATGGATGGATGCTTGCTTATATACAAGCATATAAGTATATGTGAGTTTCGGTAGGTACTTATTGTCCCACGGTCTAAGGACTGCACTTTTCTCAAGGATTAGAGCAATGTCTCCTGCTCTTTATTTTCCAGTCCATCACAGCATACAAGGGGCTGCATATGTCTCTCTGGGTTTTCACATCCACAAAACCTGTCCTGAGTGTGCTGAGTTATTGGCACCATTTCCCTTAGTGTCTCACCACAAACATCATGTTTCTTTCCTCATAGATTCTTGATGGAGACATCAAACACAAATAAATGACTTAACACTGTCTGCGACTACTTCCCATTTCCCCTTCACAGAGGCATGCTTTGCATAGCTAAGTACATTGGACTTCAATTATCAAAGCCTCTTCATTCTCTTATCAAATATTTTACCCCTAGATCAGAGCAAGTGACTCATGAAATTGACTCTGTATACATTTCCTCTTTCAAAAGCTTTCCCCCAGATTGGCATGAGATATGTCAAAGTCTTAAACTAGCCCCATGCCCCTGACAGAAATTATTCATTTGATGTCAAAAGATCAGACAGTTTGAATTCTCTAATTGCCCCCTTAGATCTTCATTGATCTTAACACCATACGAGGGATATAAATCTAAGGGTGTATTGTGGAAACCCATTCTACTCTGGGTAAACTGAGTGAAGGAAGGATTTGCCCTTGGGGCCCAGACTGAGAATGGAATAAGAGCTGAAAATACTCTCCACAGTCCATAAGCCCAAACATAACCAGTTTCATTCCCCTATTTCCCATCAGGTCCTCCTTGAGTTCTTAACATATATTGGATTATTGGTTATACATTCAGAGCTAAAAGAGACCTTAAAGGCCATTTAGTTCAATTCTCCCATTTTATAGATAAGAAAACTGAGGCCCCAAGAGGTTAAGTAATTTGGCCAGATTGATATAGTTAGGAAGAAACAGGTAGAATTGAGCTAATGCCCTCTGATTCTAAATCTGGTGCTCCTTCCCTAGGCAGCTAGGTAGCTCCATAGTGCATACAGTTCTGGGCCTGAAGCCAAGAGGACTCATCTTTATGAGTTCAAATCTGGCCTCAGACACTTAGTACCTGTATGACCCTGGGCAAGTCACTTAACCCTGTTTACCTCAGTTCCTCATCTGTAAAATGATCTGGGAAAGGAAATGGCAAACTACTCCAATATCTTTGTGAAGAAAACCCCAAATGGAATCATGAAGAGTTAGATATGACTGAAACAACAACAACAAAGCTCTTTCCCTTCCATCATACTTACAGTATGCTGTAACTCAGTCTACCATTACTCCCTCCAAAGAAATCTGTAAGAATCACAATGCCTGCATTATGTCACTGTTGGTGGAGCTGTGAATTGGTCCAGCCATTCTGGAAAGCAGTTGGGAGCTATATCTGAAACGGTGTATACCCTTTGAGCATTACTAGTCCTATGCTCCAAATAAAACAAACGAAAAGGATGTATATGTCCCAAAATATTTATAGCAGCAATTTTCATAGTGTCTCTAGAAACTATAAGTGTGGTCGCCTAAAAGAGAATGACTAAACATATTGTGGTATATGAATATAATAGAATATTATTGTGTTATAAAGAAGAAGATGATGATGATGATGAAGGAGAAGAAGATGATGATGAAGGAGAAGAAGATGAAGAAAGAGAAGAAGATGATGATGAAGGGGAGGAAGAAGAAGAAGAAGAAGAAGAAGAAGAAGAAGAAGAAGAAGAAGAAGAAAAAGAAGAAGGAGGAGGAGGAAGAGGAGGAGAAGGGAAAGCGAGAAGGAGGGAGGGAAGGAGAGAGAGAGGTAGAGAGAAAGAGAGAGCGACAGAGAGACAGAGAGACAGAGAGAAAGGAAGGAAGAAAGGAAGGAAGGAAGGAAGGAAGGAAGGAAGGAAGGAAGGAAGGAAGGAAGGAAGGAGGAAGAAGAAGAAGAAGAAGAAGAATAGGAGGACAGAAAGTTTTGAGTATTACAATGATAAAGTAGATAGAAGAAGAAGGAATAAGCATTTACTAGGTGCCCACTATGTACCAGACGCTGTGCTAAGTGTTTTCACTGTGGATCGTCACAACAATCCTGTGACGTAGGTGCTATTATTACCCCCATTTTGTTGTTTGTCCTTCATTCTCAAAGAGGATCAATTACACCATTATTTTACTGTTAAGGAAATTGAAGCAAACAGAGGTTAAGTGACTTGCCCAGCAACACACAGCTAGGAAGTGTTTGAGGCCATATTCCAATTGAGGTCTCTCTGATTCCAGGCTCTGTGCTCTCTCCACTGTGCACCAGATGCCTTTGGTTTCATAAGAATAAAACATGCCACTCATCTCCTTCCAGAGAACTGGTGGACTTAAAATGAAGAATGAAACACACATTTTTGGACATAACCAAAGTGGCAATTTGTTTTGCCAAATGATCAGTATTTGTTAAGACGGCTTTGTTTCTCTCTTTTTTCCATTGTTCACCTGAGGGGGCAGTAGGAGGGAGAGATCAAGTCTTATTAAAAAAAAAAAAAAAAACTAGTTAACTAATTAGGATTAAAAAAGAATCACAGTGCCTGAAAAGAGGTATTTTAACACACCCTGTTAATATAGCATTCCTATTCTCCAAAGAGATTTGTGATCTCGCTGATGTCGGTATATCCTCTAACAATGCCAATCAGAATCCATCTATGCCTGTCCATCCTTCTAATTCCTGCCCATATTTTCCCACAGGTTCAATACAGGGGCACTATAAATCTTGTTTGACACCACAAGATATCCATGGAACAGGTAGACTATCCACCAGTTATCTCTCGCTATTGACTCATGAACAACCCGTCTTGTTTGTCACTCACACGGCTATTTGACGATACCTTTTAAATGACTTCTGCTGCATACTTCCTCATTTGTAGAGATTTTCTAGGTTTCCCTTCATGACCTTACTCCAAACTTTCCTTGCTCAATACCAAATTCCCCACAATGGTTCACAGAAAATGTGGAAATAGTCTTCATTCTCTTTTTTCTTTTCTTATCTTCCCCCTCCCATATTTTCTCTTAACCCATTGAGATTCCTTAAGAAAGAGACAGAGCCTTCCAGTTCAAGGCCTCATTGGATTTCTGCCTGTTTCTAGAAGGGATTTTAGGGAAAGTAGAGGGGAGAGGAGAAGATGAGAAGGAAAGAGAGGGGAGGAGAGGAGAAGGGAGTCCTGATAGCCAATCAATACCCTTGATTTCTGAACAACCTTAGAGCCAGATTAGACAACCTAGATTGAAGGCTTGCAGATGTCTGGGGTGGGGATAGTATTGATTGGGTGGGTAAATACGTAGTTTGTAAAATACCCTTTGGAATCATCCTTCTCCCCTCAAAACTTTTGTTCACCATCTTTAAGCTGCAATTCCTCAGAGTCACATTAAACTTGATACGAAAAGAAAGAAAGTCTTGCCCGTAAAAGCAAAAAGGTGGGGAAAACAGAACATGTTTCTGACATTTAAGAATCAGTTCCCTCTCACTGAGGAATTCCCTCATGGCCATCTTGATAGGGTTTACAAGACCAGGTCATAGCCTCTTCCTGAGCTTTCCACTTTTCACTGGACTTCTCCAGAGATAGCCAGCACAGCTACAGTGGGAGACCTTCAGAAGGTCAGCAATGAGGCACATTAAAAGAAAGAATGCATTCAGGCAAATGGTTGGGTTTTGCCCCCATGTCAGTAACTGAGGCTATTGAGGATTGTTGAGCTTGACCTGGGTAGCCCAGATGAAATGTTTTTCTATTCTAGCATTTTCCCAACTATGAGCTCTTTGTCATTGCCTTTTCCTAACACAGGTCCCCAGGCCATTCCTGTTAAGATATGATGTCAAGAGAGGTCTCAGAAGAAACCTGCATTGTGTCCACAACTAAGACGTTATTTGCTTCATGATCTATGTTGGCATAGAGTTTTTGTTCTTCACTTTGAACCTCATGTGTTTATCCGGCTCATCAGAAAAGAAATCATTCCAAAATCTCTTTAGAAAAATAAATAGAGCCCATGGAGGGGCTGAACCAGATACTCTTTTGAGGTGTCCTTGAACTCTAGTAGACAAAACTGGACGGGAGGTCAGGAGGTCAAGTTTCTAGGTTCAGCTCTGCCAGTTACTAGGTTTGACTTTGAACAGTCGACCATACCCAGAGTCAGGAGACCTTTATTCTCGGTCCAATGCTATTCCTAACTAGCTGCATGACCTCAAGTAATTCCCCTTCTGTCCCCAGGTCTGTTTCCTCTTCTAAAATGAGGAAGTTGGCCTAATTGATCTCTAAGGTTTCATTCCCACTCTAGGATTCCATAAGTTCTATGTAAAAGCATCTCCCTAAGAATAGGGGCTTGGAGAGAGAGCCCATATTATACTTTTTAGGTTATCATACAATACAGTAAAGTTATGCAGTAAGTATCCCGAACCTTCTCTTTAGAGAGACATTTAGAAGCTCCAGCCCAACTGGAACATTCACATTAGTGAATCAAGGAGTTCACTGCTTTCTTTGGAAGTTCCTGCTGTGGAAAAAGAGGAACCTTGACCACAATTCTAAAGGGCCCATGCTGGACTTCTTTTTTACTGTCCCTGCCCAGGCAAACCAGAGATTCTGAAGGGGAGTCCTGTACTCTCATGTAACTCTTGACATGGCCTGTGATATTCTAAGTGACTTTGCAAAGACAGCTTTCATCTGAATGCTGGAGAGAGACTTGAGTCGATAAACTAAAATGAAAAAAGAAAGAGGAGGAGACTACAATTTTCTCTTATCTCCAAAGGACCAGCAGATGCAATTTTCTCCTTCATCTTTGGTCAATACAGCCATTGTCTGTTGGATTTACAACTTATCCCCACCAACTCCCTGGAATGCTCTCCAGACGCCTCCCTTAGGCTTTATTTCCCATCTCTTAAAGCCTTCATCCTTTCTGCACTTGATCAATGATGTTGTTAGGGTAGGGGTGGGAGGGTGAGGGAAGACCCAGTTCTCCATTCTGTCCAGACTGCTGGTTGTTTAGCTATTCCAACTCATTTCCAGATATGCAGAAATGAAGCACACAGGACACAGAGATCCTTTGAGAGAGCAGCAGAGACATAAACTTTCCCCAGATGAATACAATCTAATTACTTGCTCTCTTTGATTCACATGCAGCAAATATAAAGCTCCCACTCCACCATCATCTCAATAGTCTGTCCTTCTCAAAGAACAGGAAGGAAACCCAGTATTTCCAGATCCTTCTTATCTCATTGAATGGCCTGGTTTAGGCTTTTAGTAACTAATCCCCTTTTTTTCCCTCCTTTCTCAGCCTCTGTATCACATAAGTAACCCCCCTCCCCTAAAACCCACAGCTGGGTCCCTGTGCTGCATGAAGCAAAGGAATGAAGACTTTCTTATGAGGGAAGAAAAAAAAAAAGCTGAAGCAATTCATTAAATGTGTTTTATTGATCACAGGGCTCATATCCTCTGGGGTTCGAGATTGCACGTGTCCATTCTCCTGACAGTGAGTCCAAATCTCTAACGGCATCTTTACGGAAATTCTAAATTAAATGGAAATATGACTATAGGGCCATCAGCTAAAAAGCACTGACTCCCACAAGGGACTTTTCCTTGACTGTCTTCAACAGCATTGTCCTTAGGTAAGATGTCCTTGAGACTTTTCTCTCATATCTCCCAGTAAACACTATGCCTACAAAGAGGCATTCAAAGAACTAATCTAAAGAAATCATATAGTGGAAAGAGCTCCAATCTTGGAGTCACAAGACCTGGATTCAAATGCTAACTCTATTGCATAGTTCTGTGATTCTGGGCACATCAGCTTTCCTCTCTGAGATTCCCTTTTTTTTACATTGAATCATAGACTGAGAGATGGCAGAGGCCTTGAAGGTCATCTATTCCAACCATCTCATTTTATGGATGAGGAAATGAGACCCAAAGAAATAAAAGTGGTTGACCCAAGGTCAAACCTAACTATGTGCTCAGCTCTGGGCTAATAAGTTGGAGGGATACAAGCATAAACATGTAAGGTAGCCCATGCCTTCAAAAAACTTGCATTCTAATAGGGGAAGATAAGTCAAGTCAATGAACACTTATTGAACACCTCCTGTGTGCCCAGCCCTTACCAAGTTCTGGGGATACAAAGAAAGAAAAAAAGACAGCCCCTGTTCTCAAGGGACTCAGAGTGGAGGCATTGTGGACAGACCTTTCTCCAAGCCTCATATAGAGTAGTAAGGAAGATCAGACATGTACACTGATAATTGTGATACAAGATAAAATGAGGAATTTCAAGAAGGAATTCTGAGACCATAGGAGGTTAGAGAACGCTGGGATGTGGGGTGGGGTGTTAAGGAAATGATTCATGGAAGAGGTGGCATTCGAATTAGACTTTGGAGGATGTGTTGGAATTGGAGATGGCCACGTGTAAGGAGGGCAGTCTAGGGAGACGGAGTAGTTTGTATGTGTACGTGTGAGTGTGTGTGTGTGTGTGTGTGTGTGTGTGTGTGCTCTAAAAAAATAGGCCAATGGCACACTTTTTCAAATTTTCCATAATGCCAGTGGGATGCTGAAGGAAACTAGACTATGTTCCCAAGGCACTAAGTAAGCCAAGACCTCCAGGGTGCGGAAAGGGGAGAGAAGGGACAGTGGATAAGAATTAATGGCAAACCAAAAGATTTCCAAGCTTTGGGTTTTCCTAGCACTTCAGCATGGAACAAAAAATTTCTTCAAGCCACAGAAGCAATAGTAGGCTTTGCTGGCCAGAAAACATGTATGGGGAGCTCCAGGGGCCTGCACTTCTTGCTATAGCTGTGGTTATTTCAAAGGGGCAATGACTCGGATGCTGTCCACCCAGAAGTCTCTGGGCACCTTAAACCAATTTACAACTCTTCATTTCTGTTCCAGATTTTAAAATGTATCTGGGATGATGTCAAATAGCATTGAAAAAGGCTTTGAGCCCCAAATAAAGCTGCGGTGACCTCTTTACCCTCAATTTTCCCTGGATGCCGGGCCACTCTTCCATAGGGCAAGGGAGTATATAAATTTAATCTGGTTGTTCATAGCAGGGTTGAATGGAGGTGACCAATCAGCTGTCACTCTGGCTCATGACAAGCTCACAGGCTTGTCAGTAATGGGCAATGAAGCACGGTCTTTCATTAGACACATCTGTGTCCCTGAAAGAAGAAGAAAAGACGATAGGGGAGGAAACATCCCAAGGCTGCCTTTGGTAGGATTTGCTGTTGTGGTCTTTGCCCTGAATGGGGCTCCGTAAAGTGATAGGAGGAAAGTTGCCTCCAGAGTTTACTTAGGATTCCCTGTCCCACAGCCCATCCTTTCCAGTAGATGACAAAATCACTCAGCAGCAGCAATCCCACTTGGCTGATGTCTTTTCCCATCATCGCTGCCCCTGTGTGTGCCCTCTTCCATGATTCAGAGGGTATTAGTCTCTCCTTACAGCCAAAAAATTTTAAGGTTATGAGAATGATGCCAAATGACTGGATATTCTTCCCCATTAAAACCAGAACCTCTTATTCTAATTTCCAGAATGGTTTTCTTCCTCCAAAAAAGCCTCAATCGGATCAGTCCTTTCATATCACATTGGAAAACAATTGGTCCAATTTTATTGACTGCAATCATTTTTATTTTGAATCAATTCAGTTCAGCTAGGTTCCCTTTGTAGGCTAGACAGAGCTCCTCCAATCTCCCACATACAGGTTCCTGTGGGAAACCAAACAGAAATTAAATAGAATGGAAATTCAAGGGACATCCATTTTCTTTCAGGTCTGATACCTGATTTCCTTTAGACCCTGGGTCAGTGTTATTTTCATGACTCAATCGAATTGTTCATGTGCATTTGTGTGTGCTCATGAGTGTGTGAGAAAAAACTAACCAGAGCATTCCGCTTCGCATTGAGCAATTTCTAGATGAAACAATATACTCCAGACACAATCTCTCAGCAGGGTCCTTGCCCTCTCATTTCTTGCCAAATCACAATGGCCTCTGCCAGAAGCTTGCAGTTCACAAGCTCCTGAAAGAGGCAGAAAAGAGAATGAATGAGAAGAAGGAAACTGATCTGTCTCATTAACGTTTCCTTGACCCCTCTATGATCATTAAAATTCACACGCCACCTGTTCCTACCTGTCCCACCGCTACATCCTGCATTCCATGCTGGCCAACCTCATAGTCACAGACCTTCACAGACGGGTGGCTTTGCAGTTGCTGGGTGAGTGGATAGGGAGAAGCTACCTGAGCTGAACAACCTTCAAGGAAGCCATTGTTCTCATCTCTTCACTGAAACAAGTAGATGGTGCTAGAAACACTAAAGAGAAAGATAGGGTTGGGGGATGATGTGGGTGGCAAGAAAGAACTTGTAGCACACAAGGGATTCCTGGTCTTAATGGGAAATACATCCCTTGTCCTAAGCCAGAAATACTTCTCTGCTTCCTCCTTGATGATCTATAATCTAACCATCTACCCATCCTTTGTGGCTGGGCTCAAACCCCATGTCCACGAAACCTTCCCAGACCTCTTCAGCCCCAAACCATCTGTCTCCTGTGGCATTTATAGCCTACACCACACAATCCAACACCTAATCACACCTGGCACTTGCACAGGGCTTTATGATTTATAGAGCAGATTCAAAGACATTATTTTATTTGGACTTCACAAGAACTCTATGAGAAATGCAGGGCAGGTTTTTATTATCTCCTTCTTACAGAGGGGACAGCTGAAGCTTGGAAAATTTAGTTGACTTGGCCAAGGTCATGCTGCTAATAATAAGTGGCAGGGCTAGTATCCAAGTCTCCTGATAAAGTGCCCGGTTCTCTTTGAACATTACAACTGCTTAAGAAGTAATGAGCAGGTGCTAAATACAATACTAGGTGCTGGAAAGAGAAAGACAGGCAAACCAAAGAATACAATCTTTTCTCTCAAAGAGTTTACATTCTTCTAGGGGGACAGGATTGCTAGGTTCATAACATTTAAACATGAATGAATACCGCATACTTTGAGGAAGGCTTCCTTGCATCATGGCTCTATACTTGGAGTTAAGAAGACCTCCCCTGGCCCAGACTCTCAGTAGCTCTGTGACCTAGGATAAGTCAGCTAACTTCTCGGAGCTCTTTATTTCATCTACTGTGAAAT
The DNA here is from genome assembly GCA_028646595.1 of Phalanger gymnotis. Lineage (NCBI taxonomy): Eukaryota > Metazoa > Chordata > Mammalia > Diprotodontia > Phalangeridae > Phalanger > Phalanger gymnotis. The sequence continues at coordinate 249,613,538 of CM053626.1, forward strand.
AGGTATCATAGTGACATCTACCTATTGACTATCGAAATGAGATAATGCACCTAAGAGATATGATAAACCTTAAACCTTTATATAAATCTAATTAATTATGATGAGGAGAGGGATAATGTGTCAGTCTTTTACCTTTAATGAGAATGTAAGCTCTTAAAAAGGATAGGAAGCTTGCCCCACACCTATCCTTTGGTATCCCTGAAGGAATGTAGATCAGCAAAGAGGATATTAGGTACCCAGGAAGTATTTTTGGCATTGAAGTGAATTGTTGATAGTAATTTTAAATAACAAGCTTTCAAACTTTGCACGCGTTTCTCCTCTGCAAGCACATGCTGTATTTGCAATCTGCTGGGATCAGTGTGGAACCATGCAGAGCTGTCCCGCTCCTCTTCAATGCCTTCATTTGCATCCAGAAATCAAAGAGCTTGATGATCTGGGTAATAACAGTAGTAGTGGTAGTAGTAGTAATAAAAACAATAATGCCCCCTTACGTTCCCATTAGAGTCAGCAATGTGTTCTCCCATACATTATTTCATTGAGTAGTTAATCAAAGGGAAATATGGTCTTGTTATGAAATAATTTTTCCATTCTAAAAATTTTGTCTAGCAATATTCAGTTTGAAAGCATTTAGTTTTGGTTCCACTGAGCTGAGAGGTGTCATATCGGCCCCAAAGGATTCACACCAGAAAGAACTACAATCCCTGACCGCAAACTGCTTCCAATCTTCTGCGTCAGTATCTGTTTGGTTAATAATCAGGTTTTCTTTAATTTTAAGATGCATCCCATCATTGTGGATTTGTCAGTCAGTGAGGATTTTCATATTTACACACATGATGTGGACAATCGGTACAGAAGCTCAATAATAACCCATGTCCATGTCCATGTCCATGTCTATAATTGAGAAGGATGAGGAATGTATGTGTATGTGTGTGCATGTATGTGTATGCATGTATGTGTGTATATGTTTGTGCGTGTATATGTGTGTGTGTGTGTGCGCGCGCACGTGTCTAGGGGTGGGAAGGAGAAACTGAAGGTGGAGGAAGGCAGTGCTAGATACAGGAAATTTCCTGGTGCTTCCAATGGTCCCAAACGATGCTTTGCCATACGCAAATATCTCTTTATTATCAATATTCCTTCTCATCATGATTCTAAATGGCTGCAACTTATGGAGTACCAGCATCTCCAAAGAATCAGAATCTCATGATAAATGTATGTATGTATGCGTGAATGAATGAGTAGAAAAGAATTTAAGTCCTTATCACGTGCAAAACACTATACTAAGTGCTAAAATTTAAATAGAATGGCAAGACAGTCCCTGCTTTCAAGGAGCTCATATTCTAATGAGGGAGACAATTGGTAAAGAACGTTTGAGCTACAAGTCAGGTTGAAAGGCTCCTTGATCCTTACAATGTCAGCTGTAAATCAGATGGTCCTGCATCTTTGATGTCATTTCTTTTAATAAGACCACATCTATTTCTGACGTTGAACCAGGGACTTTTGTGGTAAAAACTTTATTTTCCAGATCTTCAATAGCTGCGGGCTCTAAACAGGCCAACAAGAACACGAGGAGAAGTGATTGTCAAGCTGCATCTCCATAACTTTGCTTTACTAGGCTATATCCGAAATGAATACTCTGGAAGCAGGACTAGTTTCTGGAAAGAATTGCTATGTTGTGTTGCAAACTAAAACTAAAAATAAAAAAAAAAAATTAAAAAAAAAGAATTGCTATGCCCTGGGTTCTTAGGACTAAATTCTCTATCCAAGTCTGAGGGGAGGTAGAAGTGAAGCTTGAAGCAGCTAATGGCTCAGTACATAGAATACTAGCCCTGGAGTTAGGAAAACCTGAGTTCAGATGCAGTCTTGCATACTTCCTAGCTGTGTGGCCCTCACCAAGTCACTGAACTTTTCTGTGCCTCGGTTTCCTCATCTATAAAATGTGGATAATAATGGCATGTACTTTCCAGGGTTGTTGAGGAAATAAAATGAAATAATATTTACAAAACACTTTGCAAACCTTAAAGTATCAATGCCAATCACCATCATCATCATCATCATCATCTTCATCATTGTGATGACCATGTTTTGATTTGCCTAGCACATGCCATCTCAAGGTGTTTCATGCAGGCTCCCTTCCCTGCCTTGTGGGTGGCAGGTGGTCATCAGTTGGTAGGATTGGCTGCCCGCCTTTCCACAAAGGTTGCTCCTTTGGATGATTGCTGTAAGTAGGGCCAGTGGTCTATGAGGGACCAGTATTCCTGGGGTTTTGGGGTTCACCTAGCCATAGATAACAGTTAGTGTTAGTGGGGATATTGCTCCCTTTGGTATCTGATGGCTTTAGGGGCCAGGCTAAAAGTAGAGCTGGTGGTCAAGGAGGCATTGCTATTCCCAGTGTTCTTGGGCTGAACATTCTGGACTATCTCTACTTAGTGTCCAGGGACAGGTGATCATTACGTAGCAGTGGACCCACTCACTACTACCAGCAATGGCATGTGCCAGTGGTCCTAGCCTGGCACATTCCACATTTTCTCTTTCCCTCAGTGTGCCAAATCACAATGGGAAGATTAAGAGCAGGCATAAGGAACAACTTATACAGAACCAAGCAAAAATCCCTGTGATACTCTACTGGAAATCTTCTGCCATGCCAGCATCAATCCATTAATGACTATTCTTAGAGTCTGGCCGTTCAACCATTCTGAATCTATCAGATTGTAATATCATCTAATCCATATTTCTCCATCTTCTTCACAAAAACTATGTAATAGCTTATTAAAAATTTTGCAAAAGTCTAGATAAACACTATGTATCTGCAGCATTTCCCTCATCTATTAGCTTAATAATCTTTTCGATCTTTCATTAATCCTTTTGATTAAAAACAGGCACAAGTGGGGCAGCTAGGTGGCGCAATAAGTAGAGCACCAGCCCTGGAGTCAGGAGGACCTGAGTTCAAATCCGACCTCAGACACTTGACACATGTACTTAGCTGTATGACCTTGGGCAAATCACTTAACCCCAATTGCCCTGCCCCCCCCCAAAAAAAAAGAAACAGGCACAACCTATTCTTAACGAAAGCATTAGACTGTAAGCTCCTTGAGGGCAGGGACTGTCTTTTGAATTTTTTTATACAGCCAGTGCTTAGCACAGTGCCTGGTATACAGTAGGCACTTAATGAATGTTTATTGATTGATTGATACTTTTCTTTTTTACAATCACCACTTTTCTAGATGTTTGCCAACCATTTCTTTAATGAACCAGTCTAGAGCTTTCACAGAAATTGAAGTCAAGGTTTTGTTGTTGTTATTCAGTTGTATCTGACTTTCAGTGACCCTATTTGGGGTTTTCTTTGCAAAGATTTTGGAGCCATCTGCCATTTCCTTCTCCACTTCATTTTACAGATGAGGAACTGAGGCAAACAGGGCTAAGTGACTTGTCCAGGGTCACACAGCTAGGAAGTGTCT
>CM053626.1:249617492-249651034 GCA_028646595.1 Phalanger gymnotis
GAACTTCACATTCCAAACACCTAGGTACATGTGACTCATACCTTACCTCTTCTCTCCACTGGAAATGAGAACCCTTTGGGCTGGACATTTAGAAAATATGATCTAGTCCACCCCGCCTTACCATCCCCAAGTCTCTGGGGAAGTTAATCCACTCAGATTTGGATGTCCCACCATGGGTCTGAGCTTTCTTGATTGATGAGTTAGTGAAAGCAAATTTACCTAGGCCACTGTAAATCTAGCTAGCTCCAAACCACACCATGATTCATACCCAGCCATCCTGTTCTCTGCCTGCTACCACACAATGTGTCCCTCCCCATCTTTTCACTTCTTTCTCTAGGTACAGTACTAAAATTAACAGTAGAATTACTTCTTAAAAAAGATGTACATTGACAATCTTATGGTCGACTTACCAATGCTGTGAGTCCTGGAGCCAAAACTGAATAGAAAAATGGATTCACCCATATGCTCATAAAGTAGGACTTCGTTGAAGTCTGAATTCCTGGAAATACTAACCTTCAAAGCAGGAATCATCTAACCTCCATCTCTAGGTTTAGCCTTAGCATAGGCTATGGGATAAATCTTGGAAAAAGAATAAGCTGCCCTAGATGTCAGCAACTCACCAGCTTAGATATCATCCATCTTGCAGATAATCCTCTACTGACATGGTTTCCCAGCAAGTAGGTTCTTTTCAATAGCATATTGATAAATATTTAACAACTGGCTCTTTAAAAAGTATGCACAACACTTTTAAGTTTTCATTATTAACATTTTCTCCATTGATTTCTTAGGTCTAGCAGGGATGGAGAACCTGCAACCTGGAGGCCACATGTGGCCCTCTAGATCCTCAAGTGTGGCCCTTTGACTGAATCTGAACTTCACAGAACAAATCCCCTTAGTAAAAAGATTTGTTCTATAAAACTTGGACTCAGTCAAAAGTCTGCATCCAAGGACCTAGCATGTGGCCTCCAGGCCACAGGTTCCCCACTCCTGACAGACAGTGAAATAATCAAGCCCTAATTTGTAGCATTTGCAGATTTCCAATGCTCACATTGAAAATTTAGTAATTGACTCTCAAGACCTGGTTTGAGCTGGCCTTAGCACACTCCTACCAGATAAGTGGCACAATGGATAGAGTGTGCACCCAGAGTGAGAAAACCTTGAGTTCACATTTGGTCTCAGACAGTTCTTAGCTGTGTGACTCTAGGCAAGACACTTAACCTCTCTCTGACTCAGTATCCTCAGGATCAAATGAGATAATATTTGTAAAAGCAGTTAGCACAATGCCTGGCATGTAGTAGGTACTATACAAATACTTGGTTTCTTTTCCTTCTTTCTTTCATCACCAGCCAACTTGTCCAATATGTCCTGACCAGCTTGGGACAATCTTTCAAATGTACAGATACAGAAAGCCAACTGTCCCAGAAAATGCACCAGATAGGATATGGCCCTCTTGGGCCTCTCCTGATGCTCAGGACTCAGGACTCTGATCCAGTGATGGTCACTTATACTCATAAAACTTGGGGAAAATGTATACAATAATAACAACATTATAAGTACAAAAATTTATGATAGACTTGAGAACTGTGATCAATGCAATGATTAACCATGATTTCTGAAGACCCATGAAGTGTTACCTGTCTTCTGACAAAGAAATGATGAATTAAATATACACAATGAGATATACACTTTTGGATATGGCTTATGTGAGAATTTGTTTTGCTTGATTCTATTTGTTACAAAGGTTTCATTTTTTTCCTCTTTTTTCTCCCCCACTAGAGAAGGAGACAATTTTTTTTTCTAATCTAAAATATTAGTAGAAAAGGTAGGACTAACTCCCAAATGCTGTAGGAGTCTGACTCATCTAGAAAGCACAAACTCACACTAGATGTTCTGAGGTTCTATTTTGAAGGAAAAGCATCCATCTAGGCTAAAGGGCTTCCAGGTAGTCTGGCAACTACCAAGATAAGAGCCAAGGAGTGTGCTCTTTATTGGATTTTATGTGGGTAGCTGTTGGAGACAATTTCTGATTGACGGAGGCTGTAACTCTGCTAGAGAGGCTTCCTCTGGAAGTGGGGAGATTGTTCACAGATTTGGGGGCTGTTCTTTAGGGTATGGGGAATAGTACAGCAGACCTGCATCATCAAATAGGTAAGTTCAGAGTGACATATCATAGTTTCTGTCAACAATTTTATATCAAGGCTGGATATTTGCCCATGTGAGATGATGAAGGGTTATGAGGCCACGTTGTCTCTAGTATGTACCAGTCCTGGGATTCAGAAACAAGGACACTAGAGAATTTCACTCACCAAAGACTCTCACCTTTCAGAATGTCTATCCCTGCTGAGATGAGGAGTCATTCCTATGGAGCTCTGCCAACTCTGAAGGAGGAGTGTCAATGCTCCTGGACAGATGAAAATAACTGGACAGAACAATTTGCGGTCCAGTGGCTGGAATTTAGAAATCAATTCCATAGGGCAAAGAAAAATCAATTAGCTTCAGCAAAGCTCCAGAGCTCTGATGCCTCAAGTTTCCAGCTTGGAAGCAGGACTGGTTAGCATCTGGGTGTCCTCGAGATACTAGATGCACTTCATTCATCATAGGTGACATTTGCATATTGCAAATCTCATACTTTATGCACGTGCCTCCCAGGCTAGGCTGGAGACTGTGATGGTAGTTTAATCCTCATATAAATCAATACACCAGGGATTTGCCACTTCTCAACATAGGAAAAAATAAGGCTTGCCCTCCCTCCCTCTTCTTCCTAGGACCATCTCATTCTCCTCACATCTCAAGTAGATTCAATGCCTTCATTTTCTCCTCTTTCTAAAGCTATTAAAATTCTATTAGCCATTTGTGAATATTATTTTATACCATCTGCATTTCCTCTGAAAGTTGTGATAGTGACAGCTGCAATCATTTGTATGCACTTGTAGTGTCAAGTTACTCATGGTGGAACAAAACCTTTCCTTTGTGTGACCATATCTCCAAATAGAGAGATTTGGTTTGTTGGAAAATCTCTCTCTCTCTCTCTCTTCCCAACATTATCTTATTTGCTGAGGAAACAGAAAAGCCTGTTTTGAAAGCAAGAAGGCCAAGATGTTTAACCTCATAGGACAAGTGATGGTTTTGTTTTTTCTGGGCCATGAGTTGGTGCATTTTGATTCAAGTTCTCCTTATGCCTAGACAGAGTAGGTGGTGACCTGTGTGATATAATTGACCTGTGTGTTTTGAGGATGTTCTCTTCTGCTCTCCAAATATCTCTCCCACTGTGCTTGAATAACCAGTAGTGATTCACTCAATGAGCTAGAGGCAAGGGTCAGAGCCCTTCAAAAAGCACTATGTTGCCTTCTATAAGCAGCAGGAAGGAGGGCATTGTCACAATGACCAGCCTACGTGCCACTGAAATTTGGCCTACCTGTCGTCTTTTACTAGGTGACATAGGTCACCTATCCTTGAGTTAAGCAATCCTTCTCCAGATGTCTCCTTTTAAAATCCAAGTACTCTGGGGAGGAGTGTTGTGGGACCAGGACTGGGAACATGAAAGTACTGGGTTCCTTGGTTCAGAAGATGGACAGAAATGTGAAACAATGCAATAACCTGCTTAACGTCCCTTGCCACTTCTCTTCCTTCTCACCTTAGAACCTATACTTACTTAACTCTTACCTGTAGAGTTAGCCCCACCCCAGATTCTATTTAGGCCTAACCCTTCCCCTGGGTGGGAAAGAATTTTTTTAACAGGATAATAGTAAATGAGGGACAATCCTATGGATAATACATTACCTAAGTTTTTGCAAAGTCTTGGGTAAAATCTCTCGTATTATATTAAATATATATATGTATGTGTGTATATATATATATATATAATATTCATCTTTTGGGGGAAATGGAAAAAATATGGATTAAAACGAAATACAGTCAGGTTGGATGAGCACACCTGCAGAATAGCTGTTATGGTTCAGTGTCAATGTGGCAGGAGGTGTCCAGTAGAGTAACCGAGGGATCTCTGCCTGACCTGTACTCTTAGATAATCTTATCTATTATTTAGATAAAGGCATAAGGAGTATACTTATCAAATTTGTGGATAACACAAAGCTGGGAGGGATTGCTAAAACAATGGATAATGGAGCCAGGATCCAAAAGAATATTGAAAAACTAGATGATTCAGTTGCATCTAAAAACATGAAATTCAAGAAAGAAAAATGTCAATTTTTGCAGTTGGGTACAAAAAATCAATTTCACAACTATAATATGAGGGAAACAACATTAGATAGAAATTTTTTTTTCTGGAAGAAAAAGATAAGAGGGTTGTAGTAAGTTGCAAGCTTCATAGATATTAGCAATGTAGAAGGACAATTTCCAGGACTAGGAAGAAAGTAATCTCGCTGTACCCTACCTTTGTCAGATCTCTTCTGGAGGATTATCTCTCATTCTGAATGCTATCATTCAAAACAGATGTTGATAAACTGGGGGAGTCCAGAAGAGCGTAACTAGAATGGTAAAGTACCTTTAGTCCATGTTATATACTACTACTACTACTACCACCACCACCACCACTAATAATAATAATAATAATGATAATAGTAACAATAATAATAAAATTTGCATAGTACTTTAAGATTTGCAAATTTCTTTAAAAACATCTCCTTTGCTTTTTCTCCAAATAACTGTGGTAGGTAGGTGCTATTACTATCCTTGTTTTAGTAAACTGAGGCAAACTGAGGTCTTGCTCACCATCACATAGCTAGTAAGTGTTTGAGGCAGGATTTGAACTTGGGTGTTCTTGACTCTAGGTCCAGCAGTCTATCCACCATACCACAGTTGAAGGAAATGGATATATTGGGAGGACAATAATAGGTTTCAGTTTTTTAGAGGACATTTTTTGTGGAGGAAATAGATTTGTTCTTTTTGTTCTCACAAGGTGGAACTAGGAGCAATGGGTAGAAATTATAAAGGGATAAATTTAGGCTTGACATGAAAAAAAAATAGCCTAACAATAGAGGGCTGCTCCTGGAGTCAGGAAAACTCATCTTCCTGAATCAACTCTGGGCAAGTCATTTAAACCTGCTTGTCTCAGTTTCCTCATCTGTAAAATGAGCTGGAGAAAGAAATGGTAAACCACTCTAGTATCTTTGCCAAGAAAACTCCAAATGGGGTCACAAAGGGTAAGCATGACTTAAATGACTCATCAACAGCAAAAAAGTGGAGTGGGCTACCTCAAGATGTTGTGATTTCATCAAACAGAAACTCAATGACTACTTCTTAGGTATGTTATCATGGGGATTCCTTTGTTGTATGAGTTGGTCCAAGTGGATGCTCAGGTCCCTTTCAACTACCAAAATTCTGTGATCTTGTGATATTTACATATATACAAGCATATGTATATACATACATGTATGTGTATAGGCATCCAAGTGTTTATTGCATACACATATAAATGTATACATACATCCATATGTCACGAGCTCACTGACTTAGTACAGTCTTGTTGCCAGTCTTGACATCACCTTGGGCCTTAGTGACTAGATCATAGAGACATAAAGTCATAGACATAACTGGAAGAGATCTTAGTTATCATGTCTAATTCAGCTCCTTCATTTTACAAACCAGAACACCAAAGCACAGAGAGGAAATGGCCTTCTCTTATAACCACTTTCTGTAGTAATTGGGTTTCTATCTTGTAGCACCAGTTCTTCGATGGTTATTTACCTTTTCCTAGCACCATGTTCATCAGTAGGTCCCCAACACCCACTGGCACACCTCTCTGATGATTTTTACCTGCTTTCTTGGAATCATACCCATCAGCTGATGCCATATGCTATTTGTCTAGACACTTTGGAATGGAGACCGTACTTAAACCTTGGCTAATAGTATTTGTGCCCTGCCTTTTGTTTCCCCTTTTAGATTGATCTCCTAGCTGCAGATCTATTGTGTGAACTTACAGGCTTATGTGCTCATCCCTTAAGTAGAGGAGTCCTGTACATGCTGCCATGTTCAGATCTGTGACCTTCACTCAGCCCTACAGCTTGGCCTGGATCTCTAATCCCCTGTCTAGCCTGTCCTACTGCCACCAGCACTCCATTATGACAGACAAGGTGTCTATTTCAAAATTTTGCCTAAGGCTGGGCCCACTTTTGGCCACAGTGTAGGACTGAAATTAATGTCTGCTGACAGCCCAAGAGTGAGCACAATTCTCTTTCAGTTGTGCGTTGACACGTTATAAGGTATGTTGACTCTTTCTGACAGTTTCACTAAAGGGAAGGAGGAGGGTGCTTGGGGTTCCTCATACCTAATCATGGGCAAGTTGTTTGTTCAACCTTGTACCTGGGATTGCTGGTCATTGAACTAGCAATGGTCCAGATGTCTTCAAATAGAAGGATTCTTTGTTTCCCTGCAGGAGCAATTATATTTGACACGTCATTTGTAAGGGAAGTACTGAATGATGGGAATAAAAGTCCCTTAATGTTGTTCCTAAAATCAAATCAAACCATTTACATATTTAAGCTCTATTCTATTCCTCTGTCCAAGGTCACCTTTCCTCATCATTTTTGCTGCCCTCCTAGATTCTAATTGATGGCTTCTTTCTTATAATCAGGTATATATCACTTAAGTGCAGACAGACCAGGCAGAAGGAAGGGAAACCATTATCTCCTTTGTTCTTGAACTGCTCCCCTTGGGCTTCCTGTTTATACAAATAAAGAGCAAAGAGGAGAACAAGTCAAGTTGAAGACCTTTGAAAATACTCTCTTGATTTCAACTAATTTTTTATCAAGACAATGGGTGGCACCATTTCTAAAGTAAATGAGCTTTGATTGCTGTGATTCGCCAGTGGGCCAGTGGAAAACCTTTACCTACACTCTCTTTTCTTCCTAGCAAGTACCTGCTTTGAAAGTTTAAGAGGTGACTTCAGTTCCTAATTCCAGAACCTTTTCATTGAATTGTATCAAAGTCCTATCCACTAAGGCACTTGGGGTCACCTTTGCATAAGAAAATAGGATGATCAGAAATGGTCATTGGATTATAGATCTAGAGTCAGTCTATTAATAAGCATTTATTAAGAACCCATGTACCAGGCACTATGATAAGTGCTGGGAATATGAAAAAAAGTAAAAGACCTCAAAGTTCTCACAATTTAACACAGGAGACAATATGCCAAAAAGCTCCATGTACAAACAAGCTATATACAGCATAAATAGAAAATAGTCAAGAGAGGCAAGGCACTCAAATTAAGAGGGATTGAGAAAAGCTTGATGTAGAGGGTAAGATTTTAGCTTGACAGGAGCTAGGGAAGCCAGGAGATGGAGATAAGGAGGAAAAGCATTGCAGGCACAGGAGACATCCAAGGAAAATGACTGCATTTTCATGGAACAGCCAGAAGGCCAGCATCACTGGATCAAACAGTATGCAGGGAGGGTGGGTGAAAGGGGGTAAGGAATGAGAATATTCAAGGCTAGAAGGATCATTAGAGACCAGAAGTCAAAGAGGTAGTGACAGAGGTAAGATCTGAACCCAGGTCCTTTGAATCCAAACTTCGTTCTTTTCACATTGCCCCCAAGAAGTAGTTCATGATAGGTATGTGCTTTATGAAGTGCCCTGAACTCGTGGGGACCAGATAGAGTACCAACTTCTTGGAATGCCAATGTTATTAGAGCCATAGCCCAGATGGAATAGGACAAGAATGAGGCTACCACTATTCTTCCTGCATCAAAAGAGGTCCCTTGAGGAAAATGACAAATGTTGGAGGGGATGTGGGAAAATTAGGATACTAATTCGCTGTTGGTGGAGTTGCAAATGGATATAACCTTTCTGGAGAACAATTTGGAACTATACCAAAGGGCAACCAAACTGTGCATACCCCTTGACCTGGAAAACCACTACTAGGTCTGTATCTCAAAGAGATTTTTTTAAAAAGGGATCTATATGTATAAAAATATGTATAACAGCTCTTTTGTGGTGGCGAAGAGGGATGCCTATCAAATGGGAAATGTCTGAACTGTATGATTGTGATGGAATACCACTGTGCTATAAGAAATGACAAATAGGATGCTTTTAGAAAAACCTGGAAAGACTTAAATGAAGTGATTCAAAATGAAGTGAGCAGAACCAGGAAAACATTGTACATATTGTACACAGTAACAGCAATAATATATAATGACAGCTTTTCTCAGAAATACAATGAGAGAAAGGGTGGGAGGGGGGAGAGAGAGAGAGAGAGAGAGGTTCCTTTGGGCTGCAAACAATTCAGCCAAAGTGTTCATTTAGTTAGACCCTGCACCTCAGCTCTTAGTCTCTCTGTCTACTCCCTTTGGACCCTTTCAACTTAGGATTTTTTTCAAGTCTATCTCATCTTAATGGCCCATTGAATTGAAGCTGGATGGTTGGCTAGTTTCTTGAATCAAGGTTACCTCTGACCCTTTCACTTTCAATTTCTGCTGTTTGTTTGCCTGAAGAGACTTAAATTCTGGCAAAAGGTATTTGTGGAAAGAACAATATCTTAATCTCTCCCTGCTCCCCTAGGTACCTTAGGATAGGCACATTAGACTAAGTTTTTATTTAGATGACCACTGGCAAGTCACTGGACTTCCCTGGGCATCAACATCCCCATATGTAAACAACATCCCTTCTAGCTTTCAGTTTACGATCTTTGACATCTGATATGTATTTCCTCCAAAGAACCAGCTATACTTACTACTCTTCCTATGATTTTTTTAGCCATGCCCACCAATATGTTTAGCACTGGTATCCATCTGTCCAACCAAACTGCTGGGGCCCTCATCAGGTCCTCTTGAGATTGCAAGAATACCAGTAGGAACATCTACAGGTTTTCCTAGAAAAATTTGAACGGGTTAATTAGTTGTCCTCCCTCTTGGTTAAGGGGGGACTGAATAAGTAAGATAACTGATGAATATAAGCTCCTTGAGGACAAGGACTGTTCTTTCTTTTTCTTTGAAATTCTAGCCCCTTTTTGAATTGAACTGAAAGTCACCATGTATCCATTTTCAGTATTATGTGCTTCCTCCTCTCATGTGTGTGTATATCATATCATATCATATCATATCATATCATATCATATCATATCATATCATATCATATCATATCTATCTATATATCTCAATAGAACTTTGTTAAGCATCTACTACATCTAAGTCCTGTCTTAGGACCTGGGAGTACAAAATTAAAAAAAAAAAAATTAAAAAGACCCTGGCCTCAAGGAGCTACATTTGCAGATCATTGGATCATATATTTAAAACTAGGTGGGACCTCAGAGGCTGGCTTGTCCAATCCCTCATTCAACAGGAGTAACTGAATCCTGGAGAGGTTTAATGATTTAACCCAAATCACCCAGGTAGTGAGTAGCAGAGCCACAATTCAATGAATGCAAAACCAGTACTCATTCCTCTGTACCACATTGTCCCCTGGTGGAATATAACATATACGTAGGTAAGTAAATATAAAATGATTCATCTAACACCACAACTGCTACCAGTGGATTGAACACTGAGCCGAGAATCAGGAAGACCTGAGTTCAAATTTGCCCTTTGACACTAGCTATGTGACCCCGGGGCGAGGGACTGAACCTCTGTCTCAGTTGCCTCAACTGTCAAATAGGGATGATAATAGTACTTACCCCCCAGAGTTGTTTGTGAGGATCAAACGAGATAACACTTAATACTGTACTTTGCATATTTATTGTTCTTGAGTTGTTTTAATCTTGTCTGACTCTTGGTGATCCCATTTGGGGATTTCTTGGCAAGAGTACTAGAATGGCTTGCCATTTCCTTCTCCAGTTCATTTTAGAGATGAGGAAACTAAGGCAAACAGGGTTAAGTGACTTGCCTAGGGTCACAGAAACAGTAAGTTTGAGACTGGATTTGAACTCCAGAGGATGCCTTCCTGATTCCAAATCTAGTGCTCTATCCATGGTACCTCCTAACTGCCCCCATGGCACATAGTAGGTGCTTAATTAATTCTTGTTAACCCCTTAACAAATGTTTGTTACCTATCACCACCACTGCCACTATTGCTACGACTGTTATGGCTATTAACTTTTTTTAAAATCTATACCTGTGATCGCATTACTATAGGAAGTTTACAGTGGGTAAACTCTCTCTGCCAATGCTGATCAGAAACTGTTGTAACATCTTAGAGAGCTGTCTGGGACACTCAGAGGTTTCTTGTCCACATACAGTCACACATACAGTCAGAGCATATCAAAGGAAAGACTTCAACAAAGTCGTTCCTGATTCAGAGCCAAATCTCTATGTGCCTCCCTAATAAGAATAAAAATGACACAGCCACAATAACTGACATTTATATAGCAGGTTAAGGTTCGTGAAGTGCGTTATGTGTATTATCTCATTTAATCTACACAACAAAATGCAGAATAATGGGGGTGAGGGTGGAGGGTGTATATCTGAAGAAAGTACCAAGGTGAAGTGTGAAGTTTTCTATATTGATACTTTTGATGGGGGAAAGTTTACTGCTTTTTAATTTCCTGTTTCCTTTTTATTTCTTCTCCCAGAGATGGGGGAAGGAAAGACAAATTTTCATAATCATGGTTAGTTGTGAGATGCTTTGTTAGCACAGTTTATCCCTGGGATTTTATGAGGTTGGGCTTGTAGTGCACAAGTTGATAAATGATTCAATATTTAATCATGATTTACCTGTACCATGTGTAAGCAAATTATGTTGATGGAGCTAGAATCACTTCCATAGAGCTTTTTACAGCCTGCACAATGTGTCAACATAGAACACTCTGTGAATCACTCACTGGGGAAAGAAAGCATTCCTCTTTTCAGGACCCTGGATAATATCTCAATACAAGTGGCTGAAGGGAACTAGAGAAAATGAGCGTGGTGATACCTGGTGACCTGGTGAGTACCTGGTGACAAGGAATCATAAAGAAAAGTGATGAGAGGGCTGGGAAGTGTCCTCTTCTGTGTCTAAGCATATCAGAATTACCTCTGCAAACCATGTGGGCAATTTGAGGTTAAGATAGAAACCAGAGTAACATTTGGAACAGCAGAGTAATGTAGTACAGCAAGCAGTTCCCAACCTTTTCTGGCATGAGGACTATGAGGACCCCTTTATAACATTAAAAAATAAAATAAAATCAGAGGTTCACATGTAATAGTAGTTCTGTGTTTAAAATCTATTGATCCAGAAAATGCAAAGGCAATGCTAGTGGGTAAATGGATTCATGGCCTCCTGGTAGTAACTATGTGCCTATTCTGCATCCCCACCTTCTCACTCTCCTGCTCCCTGGCACCTGTGACCCACAGGTTGGTAACTGCTGGCATGATAAGAACATTAAATTTGGAATCGAGGGGCCTGGGCTATCTTGGAAAAAGTTACTTTCCTGTAGATACCCATCAACTAAAGAATAGCCCAACAAATTGTTATATAAATGAAATGACAAAAAATAAAATTTCAGAGAAACTTGGGAAGACATATGAATTGATGCAGAGCAAAATAAGCAAATGGAGAATTGATATGAATGCTATATACTATGACAGAATAATGTAAATGAAAAGAATGCTAAAATGAAGCCAAAAGTTGAGTAATTGCAGTGACCAAACTTGGCCTTGGGAGATAAAGAAACATACCATTCTCCTTTCATCTGAGAGGTAAGGGGCTATGAGTTCATAAAGAAGCAAACACTGCTTAGTACAATCACTATATTGGCTAGGTTTGCTTAACTATTATTTTCCTTTGTTAAAATAAAGCAAGTGTTTATGGGATAGAGGAAAACACAGAAGTAACTATTACATAACAACCAAAGGCATCAATAAAACCTTTTTTTTTCAGGAAAAAACGAAAAAAAAATTCTTCTTATTTCTTCACCTATTGACTTTCTTAAGCCAGACCTTTTGTTCCTGGAGTTATGCTTGGCACAGTAAAATTAAAAAATCCTGCTGTAAACTGCCCTGGCTAGACCATATTTGGAATATTTTGTTCAGTTCCATGTATCGATTCTCTATGTGCCAGGGTTTCTTCATCTGTACAATTCAAGAAGATAAACTTTAAGGTCTCTTCCAGGTCTAAGTCCTATAATTCTGATTGCATGAAGTTAAATATATTTAGGATTTCACTGTAAGGAAAGATAAGAAGCAGCATTGCTTCTTTAATTAAAATGGCTCTCCCAGGCAGGGTCTGTGACCCCTGACTCCTACTGAGGCTCATTCTGAAGATTTTCTTAAACAATTTTCTTGTGGGCTGTTCTGTGATGGGAACAACACAAATCCAAAGTCCTACACTGGGCATTTCCCTGTTCAGACTTCCCTATCTCTACCTGGAATATTACATCGAATTCTATATACCACATTTTAGGAAAGACAATAACAACCAGAAAAATGGCAAAAGGAAGGAAGAAACTAAAATTCATGCAACACAAGGATCAGCTGAAGAAATCAATATTTAGCCTGGATAAGAGAAGACTTGAGAGAAATTGAAGTCAAATGAAAACTGTCTTCACATCAGGGAAGGGCTATGGCAGAAGGCACAGAATTGCAGACATGGAAGGGGCCTCAAATGGTATCTAGTCAAACTCATGCCTGAACAAAACTCCTTCCTTTAATATCTCCAAAAAATGGCAATCCAACCAACATTTGAAGACCTCCAATGATGAGAAACTGTCATCTCAAAAAGAATGGAGTTCAAATGTGGCCTCAGACACTTCCTGACTGTGTGATCCTGGGCAAGTTAACTAGCCTCTCTCAGTTTCCATTTTGTCATCTATCAAATATGGGTAATAATAGAGCCTGCTTCCCAGGGTTGTAGTGAGGATCCGCTGAGATAATATTTGTAAAGTGTTTAGCACAGTGCTTGATACATAATAGGTGCTTAATAAATACTTGTTCCCCTCCCGAAGCAAACCATTCCATTTTGAATTACTCTAATTTGTAGAAGGGACAGCTAAATGTTGCAGTGGATAGAGAGATAGGTGTGGAGTCATGAATACTCATGTTGCTGAGTTCAAAACTGGCCTCCAATGCTTCCTAGCTGTGTGACCCTGGGCAAGTCACTTAATTCTATTTGCCTCAGTTACTCATCTGTAAAATGAGATGGAGAAGGAAATTGAAAAACACTCCTGTATCATTACCAAGGAAACCCCAAATGAGGTCGCAAAAAGTCAGAACCAACTGAAACAGCTGAACAAACAAGCAAATTTGTACTTTTTTCTCCTTATTAACACACCTTATAACTAGTTCTGCCTTCTTTGAACAAACTGATCAAGCCTAATCAATAAGCCTTTGAATATTTAAAGGCATCTGTCATTTCTCCATTACTTCTTTCCTCAAGTATTCCTTCTTCAAGCTAAACATTTCTAATTCCATCAACCAAACCTTATTTCATGTCTTAGAATTTCCTCAATGATTTCTTCCATCTTTATATTGTCTTGCTTCAAATTTCTATACAATATCATGTGGAAACAGATTTTGATATGATTCGCTTGGCTCCAGAAGACAGAACTATGATTAGAGGATACAAGTCAGGAAGAGTAAAATAGATGTTACAAGGGGCCCAATTTTGTGTTCAATACAAGGAAGACAGCAATAATGATTCTATCAATTTGCCTCAAGTTTTATCGCACTCTAGCTCATCCTCCAAAGAGCCAACAAAGTGAAGCTCTGACCACGCCATCCACGTCATTCTCCTACTCAATAAATGTTAATGACTACCTAGTGCTTCTATGGTCAACTATACATTTCTCTGTGTGGCATTAAACACCCTTTACAACCTGGTATCAACTCATCTTTTCCAGATTTATCACACATTACTCCCCATTTTGGCTTCTATGTTTCACTGAAGGGGCCTTTTGCTATTCCTCATCCATGGTAATTCCATTTCCAATTTTGTGCCTTTAAATTGTCTTGACTCCCATCACTAGAACTCAGCACCCCTTTTTTAACCAGTTAGTCAATAAACATTTATTAAACACCTACTATGTGCCAAGAACTATACCAAACCCTGGGCACACAAAAAAGAAACAAAAGTTCATGCCTGCCCTCAAGTAGCTCACAATCTAATGATAAAGATTACCAACAAATGCATACAAATATGCTATATACAGGATAGGTTGAAAATAATTGACAGAGAGAAGGCACTAGAAGTATTAAGAGGGATTGGGTAAGATGTCTGTAGAAGATAAAATTTCAATTGGAACTTAAAGGTAGTCAGGGAAGCCAGCAGGTAGAGAAGTGGAAGGAGAGCATTCAAAACATGGGAGACAATCAGAGAAAGTGCGTAGAACTAAGAGAATCAGTATCTTGTTTGCAGAACAGAGACCAGTGTCACTGGATTGAAGATTATGTGATGAGAATATGGCATGAAAAAATTGTAAAGGTAAAAAGGGCTAGATTATGAAGGGCTTTGAATGCCACAATTTCTTAACATCCCCAATTTCCCTTGTAAAACAGCTTTGACTCGATTCTAGGACATTTTGCACATTCTTACATATGCAGAGGAAGACATGATTCCTGATTGGTAGAAAGAATGCTTTGGATGTGGAATGAACTTAATGGGTTGGTTTTAGACACATTTTAGATACATTTTCTTTTTTTAAATTATTTTTTCAATTACTTCTAAAATAACTTTAATATTCATTTAAAAAGATTGAGTTCCAAATTCTCTCCCTCCCTCCCCTGCCCCCAACCGAGAAGGCAAACAATTTGTTATAGGTTATACGTGTACAGTCACTCAAACATATATCTATATTATTCACGTAATGAGAGAAAACACAGACCCTTACCCTGCCAAAAAAAGACAGAATTTTTTTAAAAATATGCTTTAATATACACACAGACTCCATCAGTTCTTTCTCTGGAGATTTCCATTTTTCATCATGTCCTTCAGAATCGTCTTATATCATTGTATTTCTGAAAAGAGCTAAGTTATTCACAGTTGATCATCATATAGAATTACTGTTACTATGTACAATGTTCTCTTGGTTCTGCTCCCTTCACTTTGCATCAGTTCATATAAGTCTTTCCAAGTTCTTCTGAAGGCATGTTTGTTAGTCATTTCCTTTAGCATAATATTATTCCATCACAATCATATACCAGTACTTATTCAGCCATTGCTCAATTGATCAGCATCTCTTCAATTTCCAATTCTTTGCTATCACAAAAAAGAGCTGCTATAAATATTTTTGTATATATAGCCATTTTGGATATAGTTCCAAATTGCTCTCCAGAATGGGTAGATCAGTTCACAACTCCACCAACAGTGATCTGACAATTCTAAAAAAGAAGTTGTAAACATGTGGGAGAAACTGACTGTTCAACATATCCTTAATTTCTAGCTTTCCTCCTTAAAGACTGCAGAGAGAAGACTTCCCTTTCAATGACATCAGGCACTCTATCTTTGGTGAACGTGAAGAAAAAACTCACTCTTGCTTTCTCAACTTCTGATTGCTGTTTTGCTTAGATAAATGAGTTTGCTTGCCATTTATCATTGGTGATGGTCTTTTGTATAACTATCATTTGGTAGAAAGAAGCCAAGATGGCTAGGAAAAATTAAGGGCTACTTTCCCCTTTTAAGCAAATTAAGATAAATGGCTTTTGTTTTGAATCTGTAATCCTCTAGACTACTAATATTTGAGGGGGAAAGATAGGCATAATTATACCCCTCTTGGAGGCATCTAGATGGTGTACTGGATAGAGTGCCAGGCCTGGAGTCAAGGAGACTCATCTTCCTGAGTTCAAATCTAGCCTCAGACACTTACTAGCTATATGACTCAGGGCAAGTCACTTATCCTTGTTTGCCTCAGTTCATCATCTGTATAATGAGCTGGAGGAAGAAATGGCAAACCACTCTACTCCAGCATTGCCAAGAAAAGCCTGAATAGGGTCGCAATGACTCAGACATGACTGAAAGGATTGAACAGCAACAACACCACTCTTGGAGATTAGATGAAAGAGTGCCTAACTTCAATATATCCTGGGGCTTGCTTTCTCCTCCTACTCTTAAATTCTCCCCTCCAAGTAGCATTGCTGGTGGTATAGGTGTCACCTTGTCTCTCTTGTCCACAGAGGGGAACTAGACCTGAGGACATAATGATCCATATTACCTGTGGGCTAAATCTAAATATGTAGACAACCAATGTTGACACATATGTACCAGAGGTTCCCAAAGTGGATGAAACTTACCCCTGGGGTGCTGGAACAATCTAGGGGGGCAGTAGTAGCCTAAGGTGTAATTGGAGGGAATTGAATAAAAACGAGGGGGCAGTGGAAGCATAAGGAAAGAAGAGAAGATAAAATTTTGAAAAACCATGTGTACATGTTTCATCAGTTGCATAACAGAGTTAAAGTTGTAGAGGTTACATTGTTTCCCAAATAAACACACAAAATGCAATTTATAACCAATCAGTGGTCAAGTCCACTGACGGGTCTTAGCAAGCAAGTGTTATCAGGCAAGCATGTCGCATGTTGTCGGGAAATCCAGCATGCATTGGCAGGAACATTTGTATATAATGATTCGTTTATGTTACAAGACAATTACTATATAGTTATCTGACACAATATTGGGTCATCAAAATTTCAATGCAAAAAACCCCCCCAAATTTATAATAAATTACTAAATTTAAGCTGCATCATTTAAAAAATACACATATTTTTTAAATGATGCAAGTTTTTAAAAAATTGTTAAAGGATTAAAGAAAGTAGATTTCCAGGGAGGCATCGAGTAACTTATTTCTTTTGAAAAGGGGGCAGTAGGCCAAATAAGTTTGGAAATCTCTGTGTTAGACATTTAAGATTCAGCTGAAATACCATCATCTACATGAAGTTTTTTCTGATGCTGTTATATGCTAATGCCCTCTTCACCTTTTATCTTTTCATGTCTATTTCGTACCTGTTTATATATGCACATGTGCATAAGAATGATAAAAGAATGCAAGTTCTTTGAGAGAAGGGACTGTTTCACTGTTATTTCCATATTCTTAGCATCTAAAATAGTGCCTGGCACATAATAGATAGTTAACAAATGCTTGTTAATTGACTAGTTGAAATTATGATTAAAAAATTAGAGCTGTCTAGAGATTACCTACTTCAGAAGGTAGGAGGTTCCCCCCTTACTGGAGGTATGTAACGAGAGGGTAGAAGACCAATTATCATGAGTATTACAGAGAAGATTCCTGTTCAAGAATATCCCACACTTCTGATGCCCCTTCCAACTTTGACTTTCTGTAATTCTAAGAAATGAAACAGACCTAGTTACTCTCTTTGAGATTAGAGATAATAATATGCAGATAGACAAAGGGGCATATATTATAGATGCACATATTTTCATAGATCAATACAGCATTTATACTGTAATACATATAGTCTGTGGGGCAAAGTGTCTCATGTGGTACAAAGAGGTAAAATGCTTCTATGAGGCATCATAGGAAAGAATGCAAAATCTGGAGTCAGGAGACCAAGACTCAAATCATGGCACTGATATCGACTACTGATGTGGTGGCAGACAAGTAACTTATGTTGTCTGAGTTTGGGTTTCCTTTCTATAAGGGTGGAAATGATAATATTTGTTCTCCTTATGTCAGAAGGGACAGCATGAGCTCATCATCTGTCTCCATAGTGGATAGAGAATAAGCCTTGGAGTCAAAAAGACCTGAGTTTCAAATCCTATCTCCAAGACTGTGTGATCCTGGACAAGTCATTTAACCTATGGATTTCCCATGCAACGCACAAAACTCTAAATTGAGAGCATGTCTTAGTCTGCTTTGGCAAAGAGAGTTCCTTCTGTCAAAGAGATTACCTCTCCTTATATAGTTATGTCAATCTTGATGTGCTATATTAATGTTAGCTAACCTAGTCTTATCATATTTAGACAGAACTGGTAGAAGAGTTGGCCTCTTCTCTTTCAGACAGTCATGAAGACTGCTTGAAGGAGATGAAATTTCAGGAGCTGCTGAGACACTGGAATGGGAAGAGCACAGTAACCTGAGATGAACAGCAGAAAGGGCATTCCCAGCATAAGAGGTAGTTCGGGATAACGTTCAGGAGACTAATTCCAGCTCTCAGTCATATATCCCCAGCTCCAGAAATCTCAGGTTAGCTACCTCTCTTTCTCAAGGGCAAGCTCCTATTCTCAGTCTTATTAACTTGATGCATGTGCATCCAAAGGCAGAATTCAACTATGCGCACTACCATTTCTGTAAGGACCCATCACGCTAACCAGGTTTGTAATCACAGCCAATACTCCATAGGCTTGGATGGCTCTGGGCCCAAGGCATTTAGTGACCAGGCCAAAAAGCAAAATCTGATTTCAAGCCTCTTAAAGTGATTCTGTTTCTTGCAGCTAGCTCTCTGAATGATATTACTCTTAGAAAGTGCCATGGTCATTATCCTCCAGGTTTGATGGGTTTGGATGTGGAGAAAACGAACTGAGTTTGTTGAAAGTAAAGGAAGTAACAGACCCCAAGGGCTAGCTGCTTCTATATCTCTCCTTTTAAATTTTTTTAGGTAACTAGGTGACTTATACAAGGCAGCAGAAATATTTTCCAAGATATCTCTCATTAACGCATTTTTTTTTGTCCCTTACGGGCCTACAGTGGAAAGAACAAAAGACTGGGAATCAGATGACTTAGTCTCATATTGCGCTAACTAGCAGTGTGACCAAAGCAAGTTTCTGAGTCTCAGTTTCCTTCTCTAAAATGGATTTAATATTTATTCTATACAATACACTACCCCCATCGAATTGTTATGCAGAAAGCATTACCTGCATGGAACATACCCATTTCTTCTTTCCTTTTCTGGTCTTCTCTTTATCTCCTTACTAACCTAGGATCATATTTACTTATTAAACCAAAGCCCTAGGAATTCTATGTCTATGTTGCACACAGGGAATTTCTTACCTTAAAAAGCTCCTTTCTGATCAAGTCTATCTGGCTCTATAGACTTTTTCCTGGAGGAGAATGACACTTCTTTGGATTATGTCAGCTTACCTTGTGAGGGATCACTGATCCCAACTAAATTTGGGGTAAGATTCACCCCTTTCACCGCTTGAGCCCTTCTGTAGTTCATCTGGAATCCGGTCACTTTAGGATTGTTTCGTGTGGAACTAGAAGGCAATTGAAATGAAAGGATTTATAACATGGGTTTTCTTAAATCAGAAAATTACTTTAGATCACAGCAGCCTGACACATCCATTCCAACATGTGTTCCATTAGCTTTTTTAATAGTCCCTTCTGCAGGACTCTGATGAGATTAGAGCTACTTTCCCACAAGAGGCTGGAGGGCTCCTGCAACACACCATAATTCACCACTCCTGGAAAGAAGAAATAATGTATTGTTCTAAACAAGGATTTGGAATAACTATTTGGTTATTGGAAAGGTGATTCTTCCTTATTTCTCCTGGGTTCTTTGTTCAATTCACTAATTCTGGGCTTTTAAATGTTCCATCTTCATATCAGGCCCTTGTGCAGGAGTGGAGAAGACAACAGCCTGCAGGTGTGTAAAAAAATTCTGAGAAGTTTCCCCAGCCCTTCCTCTGCTGGTTGGATGGTGTCTGAAAGGATAGGCAGGCAATGGGGATCATCCATGACACCTGACACCATGCTAGGCACATGGCAAGGGCTCAGAATAAATGAATCCCACCTGCAAAAAAGCTTTCTCTGTTTACTCCCAGTGACACTACTCTGATTTCCCATAATGACTTTTATTCTGGACCAAATACTTTGACACAACTTTACACTGTCTCATACAGGTCTTTGTTTCACATGTGGTTTCTTTTTTGTTTTGTTTCATTTTGTTTTGGTGTCTCTGACCGAGATGTAAACATTTAAGAACAAGACTTATTTCCTCTATTTCTGTAGATAATATAGCAGCTAGCTAAGGTCTGAGCACTTGAAGGAGCTGTCCTAGGTGCTGTACACTCCAAAGAAATCTAAATAGTCCCTACTCGTATATGTTTTGCCCTATGACATGATACACTTCTCCAATATGAAGACAGACAAACATATCTATCTATCTATCTATCTATCTATCTATCTATCTATCTATCTATCTATCTATCTATCTATCTATCTTTCTATCTATCTATTCACGTAGTATAGCCCCTGCCTTATTCTCCCAACCTGAATTCTCACTGGCAGGATAGAATCTCAGAGCAGGTCTGTGTTCCCTCAGGACTTTAGGGTTACTCCTGAGGAAATTTAGAGTGGTCAGTGTTTTTCTTTCTAGTCCCATAGATCAAGAGTTTCCACTGTTATATTTCCAGGTAGTATTTTCCATTTATATCAGTCAGCCAAATTTAATTAGCTTTTAGAAAGGAGTATCTTCTACTGTAGTACCATAAGAATATTTGATTTTTTAAAATCCTTCCAAAAGTTTGTGACACACTCCCCCTCAAGTACATACAGAGCCCAAGGGAAAGTGAGCTCAAGATTAGTGAATACATATAGAAAATGGGTAGCTTATACCTCCTGAAATTTTTTTGCCAAAGTTCTCAAGATATTTCCTTTAGGTGTGGTGTAGGATTTTTGCTATGTTTGTTTGGTTGATTCTCAGTAGAGTTCTGAATATGCATTCAGTTTCTCCTTGGCTCCCAATACATACATTTCTGGAAATGATAACATCCACAAAATGGACCCCCACAAAACATAAACCCACAAAAGTTAGGCAGTTCTATGTACTAGACATAGCTGCTCCATTCTTGATGGTATCATGTGACCCAGGCCTAGGAGTCATGCTTTAGGGAGAACCAAATAAGCATGAATTGGGGGTAGGGGACTGGAAACAACCATAACTTACCCTAATCATGACTGGCCACTGTAGACATATATCTTTCCTGTATTGTTGAATAATACTAAAACCAAGGATACATATGTGTGGACGTTGTTTTTATTTCTGGGCTGAGTAGAGCATGATGGTCTTACTGCTGAACAGTCTTTGTAACTGTTCCAGGGATGCTATTAGAATGACAATGAGAAGATAGTAAGTCTGAAATCTACTTTTGAACCTCGCAAGCTCCTTCTCCAGAGAAGATGGTGGAGAGTTGAGTTTTTCTCTTCTCCCACCAAATGATTCCTTCTGAGGGGGTCAGATGGAGTGCTTTTTCTTCTCCAATTCCAGGTACTTGACAATCCAGTTTCAACCAGGTCAGTGGTTTGATATAACCCACAGAGGGTCAAATCCCTCAGCTAACTGGAACAAAATTCCTGGTGAACCTAGGAAGGCATTCAAACCTAGGAAACATTTAAAGATATATTATTGCTTGATGCATTCATCAGGGCATAGCATAGCATCACTTACTTTAGTAAGAATTGGGTGGTTTGATTGATTTATTCAATTGACCTGTCTCTCCTCCCCACTCCTCTGTCTCTCTCTCTCTCCATAAATATAATATATATGAATATGTGTATGTATATATGTAATATGTATGTATATATGTATATGTAATATATGTGTGTGGAGAAGGAAAGAGAGACAGAGAAACAGATGGCATAGTAGGTAGAAAGCTCTTCTTAGAGCCTAGAAGATCTAGGTTCCAGTTCTACCTCTTATACATATTGGTTGTGTGACCCTGGGTAAGTCACTTCATCACAGTGTCCTAGTCAGCTCTCTAAGTTGCAGAGTAGCTGCATATTTCCTGTGGTAGAGAAAGTTCCTCATTGGCTGTTCCCTGGTTTGATGAAATCACAAGTCTGGTAAATAATGCAGAGGCCATCACAGCTATCTTGACCTATGTCTTGCCACTGGACTCCAATGACTCTGGAGGAGAAAGTGAGGCAGATGACTCTGCATAGCTCTCCCTCACTTAAATACAATTCACTTGCCAGTGAAGGCATCACCCTGCTAATGTCATTGGTCCTCTTTGAGAATGAAAAACAAACAACAACAAATAATTCATAGATAGATGAACGGATGTCTCATGTGTATACATGTGTATAGAGAGATATAGATTTATATTGTTATGTATGTATGTCTGTATATATACATATATTTGTATATATGCACATTGTATATATGTTTGTGTATGTTCATAGAGGAAGTACATTCATAGAGGAAGTCATTTATTCTAAGCGATTGCCACATGGCTAGCACCATGCTAGGTGCTCTGGGAGTACCTGACTTTTCAACCTTTTTATTTCCTACTTTCCTTCACCAACTACAGTGAATAGGCAGCCTGGTCTATTCACATCCCCTCTCCCTCCCCCCACCCCCAGAATGTCCTCCTTCTTCTCAGCGCTCTATTTTTCTATCAGTGCCTTTCTTCTTCACTTACCCACCTCCTGAACTCCTCCTACAAGATACAGCTCAGTCCACAGAGATCCTCCTCCTTGTAACCCATGGAATTGTTTACTTGTACTACTCAGTTTAGGCACTGCCTCAGGACATCCCTTTGCACTGTTATTTCAGAATTGTATTGTTTGATTTTTCAGATGCATTCATCTGATGTCCAAGACTTTATTATAAGCTTTTTAAGGCCTATGTTAGATCTTAAGCTTCGTTGTAACCTTAGTCCCTAGTACAGCAATGGGCACATAGTAGGTAAATATATGTCTCAGGCTTTGATACCTGAGATGCCCTCACTACATAGCTCTATCTTCTGAAATCCTACCCAGCTTTATGGAAAGTCCCATTCCCTGAAGCCTATCTTAACTTCATCAGTTAGATTTTTCCTTGCTTTCCTTCCTTAGACTTCATAAAGAACAACCTTTTCTCTTTCTTATGTTCTCAATATATACTATTTTGTATTATAGGTTTTTGGTGTGTTTTTTTTAGTATATTTTTATGACACCTTCTTCCTTCTTAGACTATAAACTCTCTAAGGCCAGGGTTTATTTCTTACTGAACCCATGGAATCATACAATATTACAGCGTCTTTAGAGATGAATGATCCCAACCCCTCTCCCTATTTTCCAGATGAGGAAAATGGAAACTAGAAGAACAGTAGTGGCATATCCAAGGTCACCCAAATAATCATTAGAGCTAGGCCTTCAATGTTAATGTTCTGATGCCAAGTCCAGGGCTCTTTTTATCATGTTACATTTACTTTGGTGCCTCCCCTATGCCTGGCTGTTTGGGATTGGCAAGAGCCTATTATGCTGCAGTGAGTAGGCATTATGTTCAGCCTCTGCCAAGGTGAGTAGAAAGATCATTTCCTCCCACCTCCCTAAGGCTACCCAGTAGTGAAAACACCACAGTCCTGTGCTCAGTGCAGAGATGAAAATGTTGTACACACGTATGTGTCCTTGGTTTTATTTTTATTCAGCAATGCAAGAAGGATATAGGACCAAACTAGTCAGTCCTGATCAGGGAGACATGGCTGCTTTCAGCTCCCTCCCCTCTAATTCAGATTTATTCAGGAGGAATGTCTCCCAAGCTCCGGTAACTTGATATACAAAGGACGGAGCAGCTGTAGGCAGAGCAGCTCACCTACTAAGGTGGTATTTGTGGGTCTAGACTTTATGGGCCCCCATAGCTTGTATCTCATTTAAAGATCTATCCTTTGGGCCATTGCTTGATCTCAAATGTATTTACTATTTCATACTTAAAATATGGAATGAGACCTTGTATTGTGTTGCTGTTCAGTTGTTTTTTTTTTTTTTCAATTGTGGCTGATTCTTCATGAGCCCAGCTGGGTGTTTTATTTTGTTTTGTTTTGTTTTTGGCAAAAATACTAGAGTGGTTTGCATTTCCTTCTCTGGCTTATTTTACAGGTAAGGAACCTGAGGCAAACAATTAAGTGACTTGCCCAGGGTCACAAAGCTAGTAAGTGTCTGAAGCCAGATTTGAACTCAGGTTCTGTGGCTCCAGGCCTGGTACTCTATCCCCTGCACCCCTTAGCTGGCCTGGGATCCGGTACAGTGATGCTTTTTATGAAGTTCAGGATTATTACAAAAGTATAGATACATACACTGGGCCAAATATGTTACCCCCTACACAATAAACTACAGTGCCTTGCTATTGCCTCCAGAATACATATGAAATCTTCCATTTGATATTCAAATTCCTCCATAACCTAGCCCACTCCTACCTTTCCAGTCTTCTTTCTCCATTGACACTGTGACCCAATGACACTGGCCTCCTTGCTGTTCCATAAACAAGACACTCTATCTGTTGGCTCCAGGAATTTTCTCTTGTTGTCCCTCATGCCTGGGATGTTATCCCTCCTTCATCTCTCCTACTGCCTTCTCTGGCTTCCTCTAAATTCCAGCTAAAATCTCATCTGCTACAGGAAGCCTTTCCCTACCCCCTCTTAATTCTAGTGTCTTCTCTCTTTTGATTATTTCCTATTTGCCCTATACATAGCTTGTTTGAACATTTTTATTTGCTTGCTGTCTCCCTCATTAGACTGTAAGCTCCTTGAGGGCAAGGACTGTTTTTTGCCTTTTTTTGTATCTCCAGTGCTTAGTGCAGTGCCTGGCATGTACTAAATAGTTAATAAATGTTTTCTGACTATTGACATATACATATTCGCATACACATACATAGACACATACACAGACATATCCACGTATGTAAATATTTACTTGAATACAAACATTTAAGCCTTTGCTGGAAATCTTCTAAACAGGGATCATAGATCACAGGATTACAGATGGAGAGCTTGGAGACTATCTAGTCTCACTATCAACCCCAATTTTATGGATGAGAAAACACAGACCTGGGTCGGTT
Organism: Phalanger gymnotis; assembly: GCA_028646595.1. NCBI lineage: Eukaryota > Metazoa > Chordata > Mammalia > Diprotodontia > Phalangeridae > Phalanger > Phalanger gymnotis. The sequence goes on from CM053626.1 coordinate 249,642,119, forward strand.
AAATTGCTTGCCCAAGGTCACAGAAGTAATAAGTGTCCGAGGTGAAATTTGAACATAGGTCTCTTGATTCCAGATCCAATTGCTGTTATGAGCATGTCAGATACATACAATCAGAACTTTACAGTCACTCATCTGGGCCTATACTGTTGCTTTCTAGTATGCTGGCAGATGCTCTTAAGGTAGTGGACATTTAATAGATGTTTGTTGACTAAAAGCTTGATGAAAGAATATTAAGTAAGTGGATTGCAAGGTGAGGAAGGCCCTAAGTGGGAATGAATTAGGAAATTGAGCTCATGCAATGAGAAAATGGTACCTATCTACTAGAATTTTTTTTTAAGTGAGAGAAAGTTAAGCATTCAGCTTCCCACTAGATTGTTTACAGATTTTTCCTTAGAGAACAGTTTCTCACTCAAAATGAAATTAACTTTAGTGTAGATGTTGGGGGAAGGGAGGTTTTTGTAGAAAGACATACAAGGACTATTGCCTTGAATAAGGATTCTGTCACTGAAGTTTTTTTTTTTAATTCTAGTTTAGAATGATTACTAATAGCTAACATGTATGTAGCACTATATGATTTACAAAGTATCCTCCCCCACAACCATCATACCAGGGAATGTATGATTATCTCCAATCTACAAATGAACATACTGAGTTTCAGAGAGGTAGAATGATTTATTTGAGCTCCCTCAGTTGGTAAGCAGCAAAGCTGGGCTTGGGCTCATAGGATTAATGAGATTAAGGGATGGTAGGGACTTTAGGGATCATCTAATCCAACCTTCCAAATGAGGGGGTTGTGGCAGAGGGTGGATCTGATTCCAAGTTCTCTAATTCTAGACGTATCATTCATTCCAATATTATATTGCCTATAATGTCTTCCCACCCCAAGTCCAGTGTTCTTTCCACTCGACCTGGTTTATAGTTTACACCCTCCTCAAAGTCCATGAAGACACATCAATCAGTGATGTCACTGATCCTCTCTGAAAACAAAGGATGAACAACAGCTACACCCTCCTCACTTAAATCTGATCACCCTCTAACTGGTCTGGGAGAGGTATAAATGGTATTGGTAAAGAGAGTCCTCTCTCCTTTATAATCTTTCAAATAGCTTTATCATTAAGCACCTTAGTAGATAACGTTAAACATTATTTAAGACAGAGAATTAATGAACAATGAAGTACCAGATGCTATGCATACCAAATAACAAACAGCTCCAGTTTCCTTATTAGAAACCAAAGTCCTTATCCTGGATTGGATTATGTGAAAGTACTATGTAGGCTGGAGGCTTCCTGAGAGAGGGAAAAAGAAGAGGGAGGAGAAAAAGAAGAAAAAAGAAGGGGACAGAATGTGAGAGGAAGGAGAGGGAGTGTATAGGAATTGAGTGATAGAAATGTAGAAAGCGTATTTCCCCTGAGCCCCTCTTCCTTTAATCCCATACTGTCTTTATATGAGTGCTGAGGCCTCACTGTAACAGTTGTTAAAGACTCCCCACAGACAGAAAGGGAAGCAAACCAGTGTGTGCATGTGAAGGGGATTATCAACCAAAGGCACTGTTTCTATCCAGGCATTGTTGGAGCAAAATGAATGTTCACTGAATATTAATGATCCCTTCTACTTGCATGCCTTTCTCCCTGAGACCTCCCAAAGTCTGCCCTTTTCTCTTTGAGTCTCTCAAGGAAATGGAGAGAAGGGTATGGAAATTTTTGTCCATGTTATAGATAGAGAAACTGAGTTTAGCAAGGGCTAGTGACTAATCCAAAAGCCACAAGGTGAATGAGAAATGGAGCCAGGACACAAATCCATAGATTGCTGATTCTATGAGCAGGCTTCTAAACAATTCCCCTCACAAATCACAATCACAATCACAAAATACCCTCTGACCTGAAAAATTCATATTGACTGTTGACATTCCATCTGTGCCTTGGGCCGCCCCTGTCCTCTATCTGACCAAGCCAAGTTCTTGCAGCAAACAGATGCAGAAGGGCCTATACTTGTCCACTAAATATGGGTGATGACTGAATTGAGTGACCGTTTGAACCAAAGCTAATTCAAAGGGGCTGGGGGTAGGGATACAAAAATTAAAATAAAATATTCCTGGACCTCACGTAACTTAAACTTCTTCTATACACATATACATATATACATACATACACGTGTATGTGTGTATGCAATTTATTACTATTACTCATAAATTACTCGTTATGGGGGAGGTAAGAAAGAAGGAAAACTGAAGGATGACTCTTAGATTGAGAACCTGAGTGGCTAGAAGGATGGTAATACCCATAACATAAGAAGGATAGTTTGGATGGGGTAGGGAGTGGAGTCGAGGGGATTATGAGTTTGACTTTAAACATAATGAATTTCATATGCTAATGGGGACATTCCAGTGAAAATGTTAGTTTGCAGCATGCAACTGGACCCATTGATTTCATGTATTAGATGGCCTCTGAGATATCCTTGAACTTGGGATCTGAGATCCCTGTGAATCTAGTTTGGGGAGTCATCTTCCTGGAGACGATCAAAACAGTTAGACTTGAAGTCACTGGACCTGAGTTCCTCTCCTGCCTCTGCCTCTTACTATCTGTGTGATCTTGGGAAAATCTTTTAAACTCTACGGGTCTTGTTTCCCTCAGTTGAAAAATGAAAGTATTGGAAGAGATGAGCAGTAAGGTATTTTCTACTTCTAGATCTATGATTTTTGTGATGATGCCATCACCAAAGGAGAGAAGAGAAGGTCCAAGAGAGATTCTTGGAAAATGCCAATGCTTAATAAGTAGAAAATGGGTGATGATGTGGAAAAGGAGTCATCTGCAGATAGGAAGACAACCAGTAGAGAAGAGTGCTACAGAAATCAAAGGACGAGAGAATATGCAACAGTAGGTGGAGGTGGTCAGCCGTATCAAGAGCTGTAAAGAAGGCAAGTAGAAGGACCAAACAAGGCCCCTGGATGTGCAGTTCAGAGATTACTGGTAACTTTGTGAAAGTTCTACTGGATTGGTGAATTGGTAAACTGGATTGCAAGGTGCTGAGAAGTGAGGAGGTGGAGAGGAAATGAGGGTAATGAATGCACATGACTCTGGGATTTGACTACAGCATTGGACTGAATATGGTAAGATGGCATTCAAAAGGGGTAAATGTGAAATCTTGAACTTTAGTATAAAAATTAACTTCATAAATATGAGATGGGAGGGGAAACATGGTTATAAAAGTTATTCTGAAAAAATATCTGGGAGTTTTAGTGGACTGCAAATTCAATATGAATCAGGAGTGTGATATGCCAAGTTAAAACAAAGCCTATGTGACCTGAGGCTGCAGCACTTCCAGGAATAGGGAAATGATGGTTCTGTTGTAGTCTACCCTAATTAAATCATATCTGGAGAATTATATTTGGTTCTAGGCATCATTGATAAACTAGAGAGTTATCAAAGGAGGACAAAAAGCATGGTGAACAAATCCATGACATATGGGGGCTGGTTGAAGGAACTGGGTATATTTAGCCTGGAGAAAAGAAGAGTCAGAAGGAATATGAGAGCTGTCTTCAAGTATTTACAGGGCTATCATGTGGAAAGGAGATTTGATTTATTCTATTTAGCCCCAGAGGGCCAAACCAGTGGAAGTAGAAGAGAGGTAAATTTCGCTGTGATGTGAAGAAGAATTTCCTAACAATAAGAGGCATCCAAAAGATAGAATGGGCTTCCTGGAGAAGTAATCAGTTCCCTCCTCAAAGGTCTTCAAGCAGGATAGTCACTTGTTAAGAGATGTTGTACTAGAGATACCTTTTGTGTAAGAGTTGAGTCTGATGACCTCTGACTTCCCTTACAAGTCTCAGATTCTGTGATTCTGTTAAAAAGATGGAAGAATGAATCTAGGATCTGTGATGATTGGAGAGAGAGAGAGAGAGAGAGAGAGAGAGAGAGAGAGAGAGAGAGAATGAGCAGAAATATAATGAGATCACAGAGTTGCACATGAGTAGGGACAGAGCCAAGGAATAAGATGAGATTGAAGCTGAAAGAGAAAGGCAAAAATTGAAGGAGAAGCTTCCAGAGTAGGTGTGAGGGGATACAAGGGCAGAAGCAAACGGATTATTCAACTTGTCAATGAGAAGGGACTTCTCATCTTCAAAGACTGGAGCTAAGCCAGAAAGGAAAAATGACAACATAAAGGGAATTTGAAAAGTGGAGGATAAGAATCAATTCATGAAAGACAAACCCAATTTTCTGAGTAAATTAGGAGGTGAGGTCCTTTGTGGAGCAAGAAGGTGTTGGGAATGATAAAGATGACCCAAGGAAAGAGGTGGGTATTTGGAGCAAACACTGTGAAGTGTGAGATAGAAATTTAATCAGGGAAAAATGAATAATTGCCATGCAATGATGAGAACTCATTTGGGAACATATAATAGAAATTGATAGTGGACCCAGTTGGCATTATTGTGTGAGTTGCTTTAGCAAAGTTCAGTAGAACTCTAATAGGAGAAGAAAGATGGTGGTGATAATACAAGAATGGGACTTGACAGCATATGATCATCAATATGATAAGAGGCTGAGGGATTCAAGCATAAAGAACAGTACATAGTTGGACTGCCCAACTGGACTGCCAAAAAGCAGTCTGGTAGAAACATATCACTGAGGGCTAGCTAAACCTCTTTCCTTCAGATATCAAATAACTACAACAAAAATCTGGAGATAAATCTGGATTGATGGATGGAGGGAATTTCAAAGAAGAGGTTGTTGACTGATGAGAGCAAAGGGATTAAATGGAGGTATAAGCAAGGAGTAAAGAGTACACTCACCCCTCCTTTTTGATACAGTATGTTAAGGAGAGTGAGAGGAGCACTTAATACTGAAGAAGATGGCCAAAAGACAATCTCTTCCACAGATAGCCAAGTTTCAGTTAAGAAGAGAAGATGGGCAAAGTATAAGATAAGGGCATCTAGGGACTTTGCTAGGCACTGAGAGATATGAAAGAAGTACGAGACCATCTTCAGAAACATACTATAATTGGGGAACCTAGACAAATAGTGAAAAAAAGCTAATTTCACGATCTTGTCAAAATGAGAGATAATGGCACTCAATTAATATTGGTCCAGTAGTTGAGGAAAGAAAACGTTCTGTGGTCTGCAGAAACTGGAAAAAAAAAAGCCTTTTGGAATGGCATAATTTGAAATGGACATGTCCGAGAGAGTGGGGTTTGGTGGGCTGAGTGGAATCTAAAGAGATCATTCCAAGTAGGAAGAATAGCATGGGCAAAAGCATGGAGTTGGTAGTTATTTTACTGTGTTTGAGAGTCACAAGTGGAGGCTAGGTTGACAGGAGAGGGATGCCTGTTGGGAAGCAGTAAAATGCAGAGCTGGGTTAGTTTCTATTAGATTGGATTGGCTGAATCAACTAGTTACTTTAAAACATCTGAGATAACCCTCTATTTCCAGACAAGAGGACAATTTAAAACTCAACACAAAGAGAAAAGGCATGGACTCAATCTCTTGTAAGCCTTCTGTTTGATTTATTTTATACTCTCCTGATGCCCTTTAATTTATAGACACATATCAGTTTGGGGAAAACTGTTCGTTTTTTGACACAAGATAGCCTGATGAAGCCTAATAACATTTTGGGACAGCTTCTGTCCCAAAGCATCCAAAACAAATTGGTTGGATAGCCAAACTATTCATTTAGGCTGCCCCATCTAAACAATACAGGAAAAAAATGGTATATGGTTCAATCTTTGTTCTCAACCTTCCTTTTGTGGTCACTAGAGCAACTACCTAACTCATTCATTCAAGGCCTCCAACCAGATATGATATCACCTTGCTGTTTCACTACTTGCCCTCTGGTGACAATTTTGGTTGCAGCTCATTAGATGTGTTGCCCCATATTTTGGAAATGACTTGCAAACAAGAGAATAGCCTGTGAGTTTACTATAATAATAAGGAAGTGGCAGTGAGGAAAAGGAGGTACCCTCAGCCTCACTCCTGCCAGCCATTGGAAAGAGACAAGAAGGCTCCTCAGAATGGAGTGAGGATATATGGACCCTTAGAGGTGACAGAGACGTCTATAAATCAGGCAAACAGGTATGCTTGGGATTGTGGCTTCATTAATAAAGAGATGGGAGAGAATGTATTTTACACAATTGTCATAAACAGGTTTGTTTACGGTGAGGCCTGTGACCTTGCAGGCCTACACAATGGCACATTGCATCTTTGGCGAAGATTACAGTGTAATTACGGCTCTAATGGGCTTCAGCAAATACTCTAAAGCAACCAGCTAGCTCCCATTTACTGTCTCTGAAGGTCACAGGCAGGTGATATGTCGGTGTCAGCACATGGTTGAGGTATTGTTTGGGAACATTTCACTGATGAGAAAAGAACATAAATGAGGTTTCTAGCAGAGGGTATTTACCCCTCAGAAAAAAGACTCCATGTCCACAAGCACTGGAAATTGCTTCTCTACATCTTATTCTCTCTCTATAGTTCTTTCTCTCTGTCTCTCTCTGTCCTTTGCTGGCTTTCCCTCTTTCCTTCTCTATCTCAGCTACACCCCTGTCTTTCTCATTTTCTTTGTCTCCTTGCTCTGTCTTCTCTCTTTGTATTAACTCTCTTTCTTTCTTCTAATGGCTATATCTACACTGTCAAGGCAGTGAATTCGGTCATTCATTTGTTCATTCATTCTTTCACTCATTCATTCACTAAACAAATGTTTACTAAGCACCTATTATGTTGAAGGCATTTAGTCAGAAACCATGGGGTGCAGAGAAAAAGATAAGCCTTTGTCCCTGTCCTCTCACCCCCAAAAGCTTAGACTATCACTAAAGAGGCAAGACTTAAGCATGTGAAAATTTAAGTCACATATAAAATTTTTTAAAAAAGAAATTGAAGATAGCAGTAGAGGAGAAATAACAAGACATCAGCAAATGATTAATTGCCCAATGAATGGCCCAAACAATGGGAGTTCAAGGGGAGAGATGGTGAACAGCTGGTTACTGTCACACAATAACCCTTCATAGATCTGAAGAATCTCATTAAACACCTCTCTCTTCCTTTCTTAGCACTGAACTATTCAACTTTTAACCTTTCCTCATAGGTCTTACTCTCTAATCCTTTCATTATCTCCATGTCTCTCTGTCCTCTGAATGGCTCTCCCAGTCCCTTTGAAATACTAGAGTCTGGAAATCATTGAGCCAGATGAGATACAAAAAGGAGGAGGGAAAGTTGGGTCTGGAGGATACCACAAGACTTCCCTACAGGCCAAGGGACAAGGAACTCACAGCCAGTCAGAGAAGCTCATTGTGTCATCCCAACATAGTTTTGGGCTTTTCATCTCCTAGGAAAGTAGACTAGCGGTCACTTTAGTCTCATTCTTAGGGTGAAAGAGGATGACCAGCTTTAAATGCAAGTTATGGTGTGATTTGAGGAGTATTGGAGAAGAAAGTCTGTATCAAAATGCCTTCTCTGCTTAAATTCCAAAGTAACAATGTTACACTATTAAATATTCATTTCCTAGGTATAGTCATTCCCCTATCTCTTTTTATATGCAAATATTCATGGTAGGAATAACATATAGTGTCCCTAGCACAGTCTCAGATCTTTATAAGACAGGGGTTTTTAACCTGGGCTCCACAGAATAGACTTCAAATATCCATAAAATTTGAATAGGAAAAAAATTACATCTTATCTTCACTAACCTATAGCTGAAATTTATCACTTCCTTCAATTAAGAATGTAGGCAACAAATGTTATTTTGCTGAGGAGGCTATGAGGCAAAAAATATTAAGATCTCCAATATAAACAGATTTTTAAAAAATAGATTGAATTTTGGCTCCAATTTACTTCACTTCAAAGATTTCGTTAGTATGAGTGACTCCTCCAAAGACCGAGATCAAAAACCCTCCACACATTAATAAGTACTTTTTATGATTTACCCTTGGTAAGGATTGGTTTAATGGAGTTAGTGGCTATCAGCCTCTTAAGTTCTATATGTACTAGATAGGCAAGAGTTAACAGGGCAATAGGATATTGAGGAGGGATTCTATTTGTTCTGTTTGACCCTAGAGAGCAGAATAAGGACCAATGGGTGGAAGTCACTAAATGGCAAATTCAGGCTTGGTGTCACAACTGTACATAAATGGGATGAGCTGCCTTAAAAGATGATTGGTTCTCCTTCCTTGGAGGTCTTCAAACAGAGGCTAGATTGCCAGTTGTTGGGTATGTGATAGCAGGCATTATTTTTCCCCATGAGTTAGCCACTGAAGTCCCTTCCAAGTCTGAAAATCTGCAATTCGCCATTGCATAGGAACAGAGGGCCAAGCATAGGAATCAAAAAAAGGTGAAGGCATGATTAGGGTATGGGCTGAGGAGTTCCAGAGAAGCCTCCTACCACAATAAAAATAGGATGGAGAATATCAGGAGAATAGAGCCAAATAGATGGAAATGGTCACAAAGACCAAACTATGACCTAAGCAAGAAACAGTAAGGCAAGAAAAGGGTCTAGGAAATCAAGGAAAACTAAAACAAATTGAAAATAGAGGTGTACATAAGCATGGCTCCAGTTATGCTAATCAAGATGAGACTTCAGGTGGAATAATAATTTTTTTAAATTTTTTTTTAAATTTATTTTTGACATGTTTGGTTTGCAGCATTGATTTTCACAGGCGTTTGAATTACCAATTTTCTCCCCATTTCCTCCCCCTCCCACTCCAAGATGGCATACACACTGGTTGCCCTGTTCCCCAGTCTGCTCTCCCCTCCGTCACCCCATTCCCCTCCCATCCCCCTTTCCCTTCCTTTCTTGTAGGGCAAGATAAATCTCTATGCCCCATTGCCTGTGCATCTTATTTTCTAGTTGCATTAAAAAAAAAAAACTTTTTTCTCCCCTCTTCCCTTCCCATCCACCCTCCCTAAGAAGTCAAGCAATTCAACATGGGCCACAT
>CM053626.1:249651534-249662771 GCA_028646595.1 Phalanger gymnotis
CCAGTCACTGCTTCCCAGCTGCCATTTTGGCTCCGCCCTGGAATAATAATTTTAGGGGGAGATATTTTTATATATTGAAAAGCAAAGATTCCATTAAAGTTTTCCACTGATGCCTCTTCGTGGTTTGGACACTACTCTGGGTCAAGGGTGTGCTGGAGCATTTTCAAACTATTTTTAGGAACCAGTTATTAAAGTTTTAATGTGAGCAGTTATACCTCAGAAAACAGCAGCTGGATTGTTTTGTTGGTTATCTGGATTTGAGAAAGTAGGAATAATGCATATTAAACTTAAAATTGTGTCCTGTATACTTTATTTTTCAGAGAGCCAGTTGTTAAACATTTACCCATATGCCTTTGCTCTGGGTTCTCGAAGTCTATCTATGTTCATGGATACCAGCTCTAGCAGAGGCTTCCAAGCTGAAATGGCAATACAGTTTAGAGGCAGCTAGGTGGCACAGTAGATTGAGCAATAGACCCAGACTTAAGATAGACCCACATTCTAATCTTACTTCAAACTCTTTCTAGTTGTGTGACCCCAGACCCAGACACAACTAGCTTTTTTTTTTAATCTGGAAAATGGGAATAGTAATAGCGCCTAACCCACATATTTGTTGTGAGGCTCAATTAGAATGCTTTATGACTATATACATTCCTGCTACTATGGTAGGACCGGCCTGTATAACTTGGAAGAAGCCCCTCACGAAAAATTAAACAACTGGGTAATAATGTTCTGGGGATTTTATTTGTTCGTGTTTTTTGTTTTGGGGGACTTTTTGTTGGGGGTAGGGTTCTTTTGTTTGTTTTTAACTATAGCAACTCGCAAAGACTGTCTACTAAGATGATATCACAAGTCTTTAAAGTAATGTAAATGGGAGCTGTTCCCAGGCATCTGAAATTAAGAATATAAAAGCTGAAAACAGAGTCTATGTAAAGAAATCATGAAGAGCAGGCGGGACTGGCTTGGACTGCTTGGATATGAAAACAGAACTAAAGTTTGCCAACCTCCAGCTCCAGACCATCAATGGGTTACTTGAGCTTGGTAGCTAGTGGGTAGACAACTGAGAATTTCACAGCAGGACTTGGGGCCATGTTCTGGTAAAGGCCAATGGTTGGTGCAGATGTGAGAAGCAGGTATGAATGAGGCCTCTATGAGACATCAGCGGAGAATGGATCTAATGTGCTAAAGAAACCAAAGCATCACTCAAAGGAGGATAGCAAAAAGAGACAATTCTTGCCTTTTCAGGCATCCCTCAGGTGTATACTATTCACGTTTTGAAATGGGCGTGTACTAGTCATAGAGTCATACTGCATGAGTTGCTCTAATTTTTACAATTACAATTACTCTTTGATCCAAGCCAGTTAGTGTGCTATCTAACAGGAGTAATTACACAGTAGTCAGAGTGGGCAGGAGGCTAGCTAATTGGTTTTAAAAAAAAAAACTTTACCAAGCTTTGATGAAAACCTGAAGCTAGGTAAATTTGGCCTCTAGGTTTCATGATAGAGAATCAAATTTCTAGTTTGAGATCTATCAAAGAGGACATGGAGGTGAGTTTAGACATTTATGGTTGTTTGATTCACATCATTGTCACCATCATCCGTTATTAGGGCAATCTATCTCTCCACAGGAGAAACTGAGAAGTTGTGTTCTCATGGAATATCAGTTTTAGATCTGAAAGGGGCACATGGACAATATGTAGCAGAGCAAAATTGGAATTCAGGTCCTCTGACTATTTCAGATATAATGTTCTTTCTACTATACCATGTCACCAGAGAGAGAGAGGATTGATTAAAGTTGGAAGGGTTCAGGCACCCAACATCCTTCATCTTTTTTTTAAATCAGGTCCTCCTGTCTGGTCCAGTGGCTACCCAGGGGCTTAATCCCACTCCTGATTATCACAGGTACTTTGTTTAACTAGATACATTTTCAGCCTTTTCTTAGGAAACCAGGTGGTCTTCCATTCCTGAGGGCTCACTGATCAGCATATCCCACAGTAGTTCAGAACTTCCAAGCTTGAGAGAGTCCTCATGCCCAGTCACCCTTGAAGCTGTCATTACAGGCACGGACCTTCTTGACTTACTTACAGCCTTCATCTTCAGTAAACTGGAGGGTTATAGCAAAAACCCCACTCCAACAAAAAGTCTCCAAAAACAAAAACCACAAATAAAACACACACAGTGTTTTGAGATAATGATTCTGAACTTGAAGAAAGTGAGCTAAATTAAAAAAAAACACTTCAATTTCCCCTCTCCTCTTTTCTTGTTGATCATCCAGAAAACACTGTGTGGAACAACCACCTTGAATTCCTTTAAAGTGAACTGATAAAGATATCCTCCTGATGTATCCCCCTGATCAGCCAAACTATTTATATCAAGTCTTTGATATCTCTCTGGGATTGTTAACCACCAAAGTAAAGACTCAAACTGGCCCCAGTTCAGTTTGGGGGACTAGTATAAGAACCAATTGTTCATGTAGAAGACACCCCTGGATCTAATTCAATTCAAACAAACTTTTTTGGAGAACCATCTAAACTGTACAAGGTATCATTGTGCTAATTCCAGGGAAATAAAATAAAACAAACAGTTCATGCCCTCAAGGAGCTCACATTTTTTTCTGCAGGAAAGGGGCACAACATGTAAAAAATAAGTAAATTTAAAAGTGATTTCTAGGTGAAGAGCATGTCAATAACTGGAAGAATCTGAAAAGATCTCAGGCTTAGAATTTTCAAGGTAAAATTGAGAAGGGAATCTATTCCCTCCATGGCTGACCACCTATACAAAGGTATGGAGGCTGGAGAGCGGAGATTTAATGTCATGTATAATGAGCAAACCCATTCAAGAGACAGTGTATGAAATGAAGTAATGTAGAATAATACTGGAGAGCTAGTTGGGAGTCAGATTGTGGTGGACAAATTGTAGAGGGTTTTAAATTTTAATTGGAGGGTTTGTATTTTATCATAGAGTTAATAAGAAGCCAGGGAGCTATTAAAGATAGAGGGGGCAGAGGGATAAAGAGGGAGACTTATGTGGGCAAATCTGTATTTTAGGAATATCACTTTGGCTGTGTTATAAAAGATAGATTGGAAAGGGGAGAGCCTGGACTCAGTGAAACCAATTAAGGTGCTGTTACCAGCAGAAATAATGAAAGTATGATGTGGAGTGAGTTTGGTTATGACATACTAATGGTGCTATTGAAAAGCGACATCGGTTATGTGGGTCATGCCTCTCCAGGAATTCTTGTCATATTCAATCTGCTCTTGATCAGAATACCTCTTTTACATTGAGTCTGCACGTGTGGTCACTGGGTTTAAGTTCTTATAGACCAAGTATTATCAACTGAGACATGACCCACCCAACAGGTCAAAGTCAGTCAGTCAACTTCATAATTTTGTTAAGGGATCATCTTCAGAAGGAAGAGTCCCAGATATTTCAAAGGAATATTTTTTGAGGAATGGGTGATATAGGGGTCTGGTCCAGACCTATAGCAACTAAGTAGGACAGTGAATAGAGGATTAGGTTAAGAGTCAGGAAGACCTGAGTTCAAATCCATCCTTAGATATGGGCAAGTCACCTAAACTCTGCCTCAGTTGCATCATTTACAAAATGGGGATTATAATAGCACCTACCTCCTAGAGTTGTAAGGGTCAAATGAAATAATATTTAGAAAGTGCTTAGCACAGTTCCTGGTACATAATAGGCACTTAATGAATGCTTGCTTTCTTCCCATGGGGTTATCATCATAGAGAACTCCCGTATAGAAACTTGTTCCACTGATGCAAATTAACAACTCATGTGAAATTTATGGCTTTAAAGACTTGTCTGGGATGCTGAGAAACTGATTGACTTGCCCAGCTCACATAGTTAGAATGTGTCAGAGACAGTATTTGAACCCTGATTTGCTTGACTCTGAGGCCAGCCCTCTCTCCTCCAGACCCCCACTACCTCTCCATGGGGACAGATGAATCCAATCTCCCCTTTCCTTTCTGTGAAATGTTAGACAGCATTCCCAGAAGTTGAAAGGGTTAGTCTATGAAGAATCTTCTTTCCTTTCCAACCATCTTATGATAGATAGCCCAGCCACTCCACTCTAAGGTGGCAGAGAGAAGGAGAGATAGACATGATGACCTTGAGATATTATAACTGCTCGACAGATTTCAGGAGACGTGTTCAATGCAAGTAATTCCGAGTCAGTTGGTGATTCCCCTCCCATCACCTTCTGATAAGTTCACAGAGATGCTGTTGCCGAAAGACAATTCCCTGCAAGGGAACACATGGCAAGCAGTCTCTGATTCGTGATCCAGCTCGTGGGGTGTTTGACATTTACAACACAGCCTTTCATTGTCCCATAGTTTGGGGAAGGGGGGAAAAGGGGGTGGAGGGGGGATGGTGTACCTTCCACACGCCTCAGGCCCCCTGGTCCCACTCTGTTCAAGGACAAGCCACCAGTTGGCAAGGCAGGAAGGCCTTTGCAAGAGAGAGGCAGGTGGTCCCAAAGACTCACAGACAGCCTGGAGGGTGTTTTCCATTTTCCAGAGAGAACAGCATTCTGCATGAAGAGAAGGCTGGGACAGGGTGAAAGATTCTGGTAAAGTCAAGAGCAAGGACAGGGCTTCAGAACTGGCAAGCCATAGCCTGAGCAATCATTCCTTTCTCTTGGCAGCCTAGACTCTCAGCCCAGATATAGATAAAGACTTAAAAGTTCCTTGTCCCTTTATAGGTCTCCAGAAGCTGTTTCTTTCCCTAAGAGGAACAGAGATGTACTCAGTTTGGATCAAATCCATCAGCACCAGAAGTAATGCTGCCTGACTAACAAAGGTAGCAAGTAGACCTTAGAAAATAATTATTCTGGAAACAGTTTCCATCTAAAATTCCTAGAAATGTGTACGTGTGTGTGTGTGTGTGTGTGTGGGGAGGGTTGTCCCAAGCCACCTGCACTCTGCCTGGCCCATGCCCTCTACTTCCTCCAAGCCTTGCTTGCCTGCCTGTGGGCCTGGGTCAGCGTATAACCCTGTGGGCTGTTGGATTTCCAGTGACTGACAGCCATTCCCCCAGAACATCAGGTCTGCCTGTAACCAGGCTGTGCATGGATGCTTCGCAGTGACAGGATTAAAAGCTGACGCTCCTCTGGGGACAGCCCATGTTCAGGATGTGTGTCTGAGATACTGTCAGCAGTAGCAGTGAGGGGACTAGCTACTAGGCGCTGGCACCTCTCAACCCAGAAAACAAAACAAAAACAAAGTCCCCAAACCCCAATTTCCAGTTGCCCTTCTTGAAGGTTTTTGTCATCACGAATTTGTTCCTTTCCATCACCCCCTCAGAGCTGGAAGAAGGTAGAGAAGGCCATCTGTTCCCCTTCTTGCATTGGGAGTGGTATTTCCACATCCATGTAAGGATTATCCCTAGAACCCAGGTTGGTACCTATAGATATTCAAAAGTTAATGGATCGAACCTTCTTGCTTCCTCTAGCATTAAACTTTTCAGAAGTAGGATCACAGGGTCATAGATTTAGAGCTGAAAGATATCTTCTATAGGCCTTCTCTTTCACCCCCTTCATTTTACACATGAGGAAAAGTGACTTCCCAAAGATCACAGAAGTCATTGGTGATAGAATTAGGATTTAAGTCCAGATTCTCTGGCTCCAAACTCAGTGATCTTTCCAGTGGTCTGTGAGAGTCAACAGAAAATGGAAGCTGCAGGTGGCAATTGTCAGAACTCACCAAAGCAAGAATCTCAGTGGACAAGAGGGATTCAGGAGGAAAGGTATGGCCTGTTGAACACTGATGGGTCTGGAGACGGGAATGTGGTTTTCCTACATACTCCATTGGGTCAGATACAGAATGATGTTTGATTTTCCCCTAGGGGAAGTGCAACCTCTCTGTCATAAGACTCATCTCATAATCAATATTAAGGTTAGATTTTTTTTAAAAATATAGGTCTCTGCTTGGTTTCCCCTGCCCTGATGCTTGCCTACTCTTTCCTACCTGAGGAGTTGTCTTTGTGGTCCAAGGGAGAAAACAAGATTATTTTTTTAAATGTACTGGCTCCTGGAAGGAGCTCTAAATAAATTAATAATGATAATAATAATATCATTTATAAAGTATTTTCAGGTTTATAAAGTGCTTTACAAAAATTTTATTTCATTTTATCCTCACAACAACCTTGGAAGGCAGGTACTGCTATCATTCACAATTTACAGATAGGGAAAATGAAGCAAACAGGGTGAATGACTTGTCTAACGTCACGCAACTAGTACGTGTCTGAGGTTGGATTGGAATTCAGATCTTCCTGACTCCAAGCCCAATGTTCTGTGTCACCTAGCTCACTGACTTAAGTTAAGCAAGAAACCTCAGGCATAGAAACGATCATGCTGGGCATGACGCTACATACCTTCTGGCTACAGCAGTTGTTTCATCTATTCTTCTGACACTGCTCCCCCTGCCTTTCCCCTGACTTTCCCTTCGGGATGACAATACACTTATCAAATATACCTCCACAATTTGCAAACTGTGCTCAAGATCCTTCGGGGGGGGGGGAAGAAGTGGTGACAAAAGAGAAAATTTTAATCACTATTATTATAACTAATAATAGGAAATGACAGACTTGGGCGCCTTGCTCCAGCCAAAGGGTGTCTGGGGTAATTGACCTGGTTGAGAGGGACTCTGATCATTATAATTTAGGTCTTTGGCAAATCTCCATCACTCTCCCATTCCTCAACCCCTTGCTGTGCAGGAACAAGGTGACTCCTTCATTTTCTTTTTTTTTACAATGAGTTTAACAATCATCAACAAGCATAAACATTTTCATATTCAAAGAACAAGAGAATTGTCAATGAATGCATGAGTTTCTGTCACGTACAGCTTTTTTACTGTACATTAAATTTAACAGAGTAATAAGAAAATTGCCCTCTTTGTGTTTTCTTTAGAACTTTTTCCCTCCTAAATATTTTAATTTTTGTTGATTCTTTCTTTATCTCTCCCTCCCTCCCCCTTCCTTCCCTCCTTCCATTCCCTTTTCTTCCTTCCTTCCTTCCTTCATTCCTTCCTACTTTCCTTTCTTCCCTCTCTCCATTCCCATCCTCTTTTTCTTTCTTACTTCCTTTCTTCTTCCTTTTCTCCTTTCCTTCCTTCCTTTTTCCTTCCTTCCTTCCTTCCTTCCTTCCTTCCTTCCTTCCTTCCTTCCTTCCTTCCTTCCTTCCTTCCTTCCTTCCTTCCTTCCTTCTCTCTCTCCCCATTTCTTTCTTCTCCCTCTTTCCCTTCCTCCCTGCCTCTCTCCCTTCCTCCCTTCCTTCCTCCCTTCCTTCCTCCCTTCCTTCCTTCCTTCCTTCCTTCCTTCCTTCCTTCCTTCCTTCCTTCCTTCCTTCCTTCCTTCCTTCCTTCCTTCCTTCTTTCCTTCCTTCATTCCTTTCTTTCTCTCTCTTTATCTATTTCTCTTTTGCTTTCCTTTTCCCCCTTGCTATCACACTGGTTTCCCCCCATTCCTCATTTTCCATGAACAATGAAGTTGATCATCTTGTGCAGAAAGTGATATATGAACATTAGTGCATTCTTTCCCAGCCCTCTTCTGTCCATGCTCCCTGCCATCTGACTGCCTGACCTGCCTGTCCTGCCCTGTTTGCTACTGCTTTATTAATGATCCTCTCCTCGTTTTGGCCTGTTTCCCAAAGCCGTTGAGTCACTTGGGCTCTGTCTCCTCCAGAAGTCCCAGTGCTGGTCCCAGGTCTGTTGCCCATGACTCTCCAGGACAGAAGCTCATTTAGATTCATAGTGTCATAGAGCTTTAGAAGTGGGAACGACCTTGGAGATGATCTAATCTAACCCTTTCTTTTTAAAGTGGCAGAACCTGAAACCCAGTTTGATTAAGATACTTTCTCACTGTCACACATCTATTTAGTGACAGAACTAAGACTAGAATGGAGACACCTTATTTTTCTTACTCAGGAGGTGTGTGACCCTGGCCAAGTCATTTTCCTTCTGTGAAACCTCTACCTCAGGCAGAGGTTTATTTACTAAATCTTAGAAAGTTCCTATTTTGGGAGCTTTCTACATTCACAGATCCTTTCTGTGTTTGTATATCCCAATGAACATTCTTACCATTTTGTTTCCTCAGCACCTCACTCTAAGTCTGGACTTTCATTCCTGATCCCAAAGGGAAATGGTACCCTTACTTGTAGACTAGTGAAGTTCAGCTTTTTTTAAAAAAATTCTTTCTTCTGGAAACTTCTCTCTCTTTCCTTTTTTTTCCCCTTTTCTCTTACCTCCCACCTCCATCCCCTCTAAGAAAATAAGACTTACCTTGAAATTAGGTGGAGGAAACAAAGTTCAAATTCAATTATATGTTGTTCAGATTTCGAGAGAAATCACTGAAAGGCCCTACTGTCTCTTTTAAATATCACTGACCATCAGTCTCCCATAAGTGATTCATTTCTTCGAGGTTTAAGCTACCTGGAAAGGTAGTGTATTAAGCTATTATTAGCCATTAATACAATAATACCTTACTGGGAAATAGTTGACCAGAGTAACTTCACCTACATATTAATACCTACTTGACATCAGAACACAGGACAGCTCAGTTTTGTTATGTGGAGGGGTAGAAGAGAGGTAGATTGAGAGTTTTGTCCATGAGGGGAGGGGCATCCTTTAATAAGCTAAACTCCAGAGTGGGGGTTAGGATAGGAGAAAGGGGCTCTAAGAAATGTGAGACGGCTTGAAACACAGCCTTCACTCACTGCTTGTGGCTGGCCCTGCTTTGCCATTTCTTTCTAGCTTGGATTCATAGTAAATAAGCCATAGGCTTCATTATCCTTCCTCTCCTCCAACAAACTGTCCCAGAGACTTTTCATCAAGGAAATCCATATGTCTCTGAGACCTCTACTCTTGTCCTGGAGACACAAACCCCTCAGGCCTCACCCCATGGGGTGAACCTCTCCACTTGTGACCCATTATCGCCTGATCCCCCCGCCCCACCCTTTCTTCTCTAGGAATGGCTTCTCAACCCCACAGCGGTTGCACTCATTTAATGTGTAAACGATTGCAAATCAGGAACCTCCTGCTGTTCATAATGATAACACTTCCTATAATTTGCATGATAAAATTCAGCTGATTTCAGATAGCATTTCTCTAGACAGATATGTGACACTGGGGCTCTGCAAAGGGAATAAATTACCACCACCGTTGGGAACTGGTCGAAATCCTGGGTCCTGATTGGCTGACATTCAGCCCCAAACAAAAGCACAAAGCCTTGTCTAATGGAGCAATGAAAAAGGATATCGAGGAAATATTAACAAGTTCCATATGGTAATTTATGCAAATACACGCTATAATTCAACAGAAGCATGTTAGCTTACACCTATAGAAAGGATCTGCTCTAGCCAAGGTTTTTATGGAATTGACACCATGTCTGTACAAATCAGAGGCTATGGTTCTTCACACAAAGCAGACAGAGGAGAAGCCTATCAGGGAGAGATTATGATCTCTGTCTAAGGACTCACCTTGAATGATCAGAACTAGGTCTATGATCATTACTAAATCCTGGATTAGGGCTGGAAATCACCTTAGAGGTCCACCTCTCCTCATTTTGCAGATGATAAAACGGAGATACTAGAGAAATCAATCAACTTGCCCAAGTTCACACATGTCGCAGTACCAGGTTTTGAATTTAGATGCTCTAATTCCAAACTTTCCGGATCAATGGGCTCTGCCATTCAATGTAGCAATGCCACCTCTATGGGCCTCAGTTTCTTCATCTGCAAAGTGAAGGCATGGCTCTGGTCACCTAGAAAGGACATTCTATGATTCTATGATTACAAATTACTCTGAAGGGCTCAAAGGCAATGAGTTACATGAAATTGATGAAATGTGATACAGTTTAACACTTAATCGTTCTCTAATTGTTTCTGTTAATTGTTCTCTAATTGTTTCCTGCGTTAATTGTTCTCTAACTGTTCCATGTATGTGCATTATTTCTCCAGAAATAGATTGTAAACACCTTACCGACAAGAACATATATCTCATCCAGGGGTGTGCAAGAATCAGCTTAAATGGGCGCAGACAGTTAAATGTTCAGCATGAGCATTTACACCTCGGGCAAAGGGCTTGATTTATAGTTTTTCATCGTTTAGACTTAAAGCGAGGGAAATAATATCAATCGTGCAGATAAATCTAAAACTTTTTTGAAAGCACATTTTTTTTTTCAAAGATCTGGTTGTTAAACATTTACCAGCACACCACTGCTTATACTTCTGTACTTGAAAGGAGCTGAAGCAGGTCAGGGCAGGGCAGGGCAGGGTGGGCTGGAGAACCTGCTACGCTCAGTATTAAGAAGACTGGTTTTGGGGCAGCTAGGTGGCACAGTGAGTAGAGCATGGGCCCTGGAGTCAGGAGGACCTGAATTCAAATCCAACCTCAGACACTTGACACATATACTAGCTGTGTGACCTTGGGCAACTCACTTAACCCCAATTGCCCTGCCCCACCCCCCAAAAAAGAAGACTGATTTCAAAGAATTCTACATTTGTTACTTAATATGTATTTGTGAATAGCTCTCCATGTTTCTGGGCCCCATCAGCAAAATGGGGGTGGTAAGAGGACCTATCTCACAGGCTTATCAAGAGGGTTAAATGAGAAGTCTGAAAAAACTGCTTCATCTAGGCTGATCACTGTTGCTGTGTTTTTGTTATTGTTTCTGTGATCGTGTGCTCTGTGGAGCCTAATGCAATTCTGTGGGTAGAGGAGATAGTTATTTTTGTTGATTCTACGCCTCTCTCCTCCCTCCCTCCCCCCCACACCTACCCCAGTACTCTTGGATTTGTACACTTCTTTTGGTTCCTAGAGCCTCAACCCTAGGTCAGTCCCTCCTGCTTTCTCCCCTGTAGTACTTAAATAGCTTCCAAATTGGTTTATTTGGCTCCCAGCTTTCCCAACCCAGCTGATATTTTTAAAACACAAATTTGCAAATATCACACCCCACCTCCCACTACACACACACACACACACACACACACACACACATACACATATGCATGTGCCTGCAGGCATGCACTCAAAAGTATTTTTTCATGGCTTCCTATTGCTTTGAAAATTTAAAAAGGAAAGGAAATTATTGGCCCTTCATGTTAAGTCTTCCACAATCTGGCTCTCACTTGCCTTCTAGTCATTCCATATTATCTCATTTCACATGCACTCTTTCCCAGTCAAAATGGCCTTCTAGCTTTTCCCCATACATGACATTCCACATCCCCTCCTC
>CM053626.1:249662871-249676569 GCA_028646595.1 Phalanger gymnotis
CCTTCCTTCCTTCCTTCCTTCCTTCCTTCCTTCCTTCCTTCCTTCCTTCCGTGGAACATTTTATACCATTTTATATCATTTTTGCAAATTCAATAAGACCCAGAGCCTGAATTAATGATCCACTTGAAGAAGACCCTGGACCTGGGCTTCTTTGTTCTCTAGTTTGCTCAGAGAATATCTTTTCTCTGTCAACAAGGCCAGATCCGGCTGACCTAAGAACATTCTTTCCCCTGTTAACCATTAAGGGATGAGACCCTAATCCTGAGAGACTACCTCGCTTAATATTGTACCGGCACATACTATGAAATGGAATGTTAATGAAACACAGAAACGCTGGGTTGTAGTTTCAACTGACCCTTGTCAACACTCTTATCTTACTGTATTTACAAACCTATTCCATTAAGGAAAATCTTCTTCTTGTATCATGGTTAAACATACATGGGGATCATAAAAGTGAGGTAATACAGACTTCTGAGTCTGCTAAAAATAGTGTATATAAGTTTTCTCATTCCTTTGTTCAGGCAGTCAGATTCAGGTCTGACTCCGTGCATGCATGTATCTGCTAAGTTTAAAGGGAATGAAAGAATAAATAAATAAGTAATATGAATTTTTCTATCACCTAGCTCTCTTTGCCTCCTTTAACCAAACTTTCAGGTTTAACACTTCCTTCCTTCCTCCCTCCCTCCCTTCTTTCCTTCTTTCCTTCCTTCTTCATTTCCTTCCTTCCTTCCAGGTGCCCCTCTCTCCCAAGGGGCTCACCACGTTGGTGCTAACCTTGGTTCAGACATGGAATCTAGAGTCCTGTCTCAGCTTGAATTCCCAGAACTCAAGCAATCCCCCAGGCACCATTGCCCCAGTAGTAGGGATTACAGGGATGCACTGCCACCCCCAGCTGCCTCAGAATATCTAACTTCTTTCAAAGCACATCTCAGGTGCCACCTCCAACATGAGACTTCTCCTGACCTGAGACTTCCAGGCCCTCAGAATGACTTTATTTTGTAAATGCTTTGTTCACTTGTTTAGGTGTTGCGCAGTCCCTCCCCACACTTCCCCCACCCCACCTAGTAAAGTATGAAATCCTAAAGGACAGAGACTGTTTTAATTCTGTCTTTATGTTCCTAAGTCCCTGATTGGTTGACTGGTACACTGGATGAATAAGGGTTTTTAAATTTTCATTGAACACACCAAATGAGGATGAACAAATGGGGTGGGGAAGGATCGGTGAGAAGAAAATGAAGACCAATACCAGGTGTAAGGCACAGGTGTGACAAATCTCCTTGCTTAAGTCGCTAAGGTGCACTGCTACCATCCAGTAAATTAGGGTCAGGGAAATCTGACTTTGAATGCTTCAGATACTTGCTAGCTCTGTAACTCCAGGAATGTCACTTAACTCTCCTAGCCTCAGTTTCCTTACCTGTAAAATGGGGATAATAAATAACCTCCTAGGGTTATTATGAAGATAAGAGATGTGTAAAATACTTTACATCACTATATAAATGTTAGTCATTTTCATTCCTCAGGGGCATGGCTTCAGAAATAGTAAGATCTCATCTCCTTCATATCTCTTCCTAGGACCTCCTTAGTATTTAGTCGCTAGCAGAGCCTAACACAGTGCTAGGTACACAGGCAAGTGCCTAGGACACAGCAGATAGTGTTGATCCACTTTTTAATGTGATTCAAAAAATTATTTTAAATGGCAGGATAATCTGTTTTGGCCTGTGGCCAAAAGGTTGCAATGAATGTATGAAGCTTTCAGTGTACAGTAATACATGCTTGCAATGGTTTGGGGGAGAGGGGGCACTTTCAAATCCTTGTCCAGACACTGGGCACCAGTGTTACTCAGCAGTTGAATGCCGTCGCTGTAGTTTATCATTTCAGTCATATCCGACTCTTTCTGACCCCATTTGGGGTTTTCTTGGCAAAAAATACTGGACTGGTTTGCCATTTCCTTCTCCAGCTCATTTTACAGATAAGAAAACTGAGGCAAACAGGGCTTAAGTGACTTGCCAAGGGTCATGCAGCTAGTGCATGTCTGCGACCAGATTTGAACTCACAAAGATGAGCCTTCCTGACTTGAGGCAAGGCTTTCTATATACTGTGCCACCTAGTTGCCACCAGAGGTTCAGTTATATTCCTTGATTATACCTGTGAAAATCTATAAAAGTGCTCACCATATACAGGTAGTTCTCTCCTCCAGCTATGTCTGGTTTATGAGATAGTTTTTACTTCATCATCATCATCATCAACCTTACATTTCATTAGAGGCTTCAAGGAGAATGAGTTCTTAAATGTGAAAAAAAATATGCCCAGTCTTTTGTAAGTTAAAGAGGGTAGTTTAGAACTTAATTATTCTTCAATTTCTACCTATTCTTCTCCTATGTCTGTCCTTTCAGTTAAAGGATCGGGCATTTATTATGCTCTTATTGTATGCCAGGCACTGTGTTAAAGCTCTAGTGGTTCATAGAAAGGCAGGGACAGCTCTTGCCCTCAAGGACCATGTAATTTAGTGGAGAGCTACGACACAGAAGTAACTACATGATTCTGAGATATATACAGAGTTGAAACAAAACAATCTGGAAAGTGAAGGCTATATAGCTAGGGAGATCAGGGGAAGGCCTCCAGAAGATCTGAGTCCTAAAGGAAGCCTAGAAAACTAAAAACTGAAGTAATATGGCAGAAGGCATCTGGCAATATATGGAAGTCAACCTGGCAATATATATGAATATATTGTGAAATATATATGGAAATATACATACATAAATATATATCTCTGTATGTATATTTCCATATAATATTTTGCTGTATATTCTAAGAGAGAGCCTTTTGCCAACTCTGTACATATCTTGGAAGTACTCTGTATATATCTAGTTATTTACAAGTCATATGCTCCCACAAATATATATATATATAATATATGCATATATAAAACTCCTACATATATACATAATATTTATGCATATTATATTTATATATTTGTGGGAGGATATCACATATACATACGTGAATATATTACAAAATGTATATGGAAATAAACTGGGGAAAAGGAATTTTCCTCATGATAGGTGCAAGAGAGGGTACAGTAGGATGTCTGGTTGCCAATTAACTGCTACCATTTTGCTTCATGGATACCTCAACAGGACTTTGAGATCTCTTTGAGATCTCTAGGTTCCTCCAGACTTAGACCCCTTCATCTTCTATATCCTTCAGGACAATAATACACACTTAGACTAGTCATCCTGAGGACACAAGTAATATTTAACTCTGGGCAATGAAAGCTGATGGGGACACAACCTATTTGGGTCCCCAATTACAAGCACATAGGACAGATACAACATAGAGCTTTGTCCATTTCTGATGCAATTTATCACAAATTTCGCTTAATCTAGCTATTTGTATCTAGCATCCGCAACCATACTCCAATACACACATCACACATATACATATATATACAACTCCACACACACTCTCTTCCCATATCACAAGCAATTTATTTCCAGTTACTGTCGTATAACCCTTCTTTCTAAGAAGTCAGGATTCTCCTCTTTTGTCCTAGCTGAATTTCTCCTCCCTTTGCTGCCTGAAGAGTCTGAGCTCATCGTTTCTCTCTTCAACCCTTTTCTCTAGTTCTTCTCTCTGCTCCAACCCTTATGATAGGTCCTCTTTGTTCTTTGCACAAAGGAAGTTTCCAGAATTAAAGTCTCTGCAGAGAAAGGCAAAAAGACATTTTAATTCAATAAGCATTTATTAAGTGTCTTCTATGGGTCAGGCATTGGGGATACAAGGGCAAATGTTAAAAAATGTCTGCCCTAAAAGAGCTTAAAGTCTACTGGATAATACAACAGGTACAATGATAAGTATAATAGACTTTTTCCCTTCCCTACAACCCCCCTCCACCTTCCAATATGCTCAGTTACTATATCCTGGTGCATACACAGATAATCTCTACTCCTGATAGAGAAAGGAGCTCTGGGGAATGGCTTCCAGAGATGTATGGCTGCCTAATGAGGATTCTCTGATTGGCTACTGAGCCATAAGAGCAGAGAACTAGGGAGACCTTTTAAAATGAAAGGCAGGTTCTGGCTGACTTGTTCTTGGCTGTGACTATCTAGGCAGCAAATGTGAGGAAAAGAGGAGTGGGGAAAAGACAAGATTTTTCTCTACTCCAGTGCCATGTGTTCAATTTCACCAGGCTAGTCAATGCCAGGGGTTCCTGGCTACCCTGCCTCGTTTGTATTTCCTTCTTTTCAATAGGTTGCCTTGTGACCTTGAACAACTTTGATGTCTATGGGCAGTAGCAGTCTTATTTACTGCTATGAAGAGTCTGTTCCAGCAGCAGCAGAAATGGGTCCACACCAAGGGAAGTGATCTAATGAAGAATTAAGGGAGGAAACAGGTACTTATAAAGCACTTGCTATGTGTCAGGTACTATAAGTTCTGGAGAAACAAATATAAACAAAAAGATAGTCCCTGCCATCAAGGAGTTTACATTCGAATGGCGGAAAGACTATTGATACACATAAACATCTGAAAATGTCAGGGGGAGGGGTACCTGGTATGCTGGAATAGTTTTGAAGTTGAGAAGCCACGAAGTGGGTCAGGAAGGGAAAAAGACTAGTCTGTACCCTGACAGGTTGAGGAGACTGTAGAAACAGTAAAATATTTCACGGCATGGAGGCCCCAAGCTGTGAGAGAAGACCAGTGGCAGAGCCATGATTCTGATGTCCAGAAGCCAGGAACAGGGCTAGGAGGGGAATGAAAGCCAACTTGGGACTCTCCTTAAAATAGACATGCTGGGAAGAACTCATCAATGGGGGAAGGGAGTGGGTCTTATACAGTGTATATAGAGTGGGAGGCAACCCAAAAGAGGCTCGACCTTGGCTGTTTGATCAGATAATGCCTAGTACAAAGGTAGAATATAAAATGCCTAAATAGCAGACTTACAAAAACTCCTTTACAGACTATCAGCCTCTAAGACAACTCTATCTACAGCTGTAAGTTAAATTACTTAATCCTGTTTAAATCATTCTGTTAAGGTGTCTGTGCTTCTTTTAGGTTATAGTTGCTTTCTCCATAAGAATAAACGATTTGTTACATATCTGGTTCATGTTGCACATTGGATATCTTTCATTTTTATTCTCCCTCCCCCAATCTTTCAGGGGGAACCCCTTTGACTTTTCAGCCAGGACTATTACTTTGATTAACTGCTTTCCCTAGATGGAGGTGATGAACCAATGAATTAGAATGAGAAACCCAATCCACTAAGCCTGGGCTTCTTGGATTTCATGGAGTCTGTGAATTTGCATGGGAAAGCATTATATCTTTATTTCAATATAATTGGCTTCCTTTCAAAGCCTATCAATTTTGTTTTATGCATTTAAAAAACATTATTCTGAGAAGAGGTCTAGAGGCTTCATCAGACTGTCAAAGGGATCCACAACACAAAAAAAGGTTAAAAACTCCTTTATTGAGGCGCGATCAGGCTTTTTCTAGCACTGAATATAGTACAGGACTGCCTGGCAGAGTACAGAACAGGTAAGAGCAGTCACAATTACAACAGAAACAGAGAGACCCAATTTCATATTTTCTTCTTCCTTTTAAAAAAATTAGTTATCATGGTCCTGAGTTCATTGATCTATGGTCAACCTATCAATGATATGCTTAATAATAAGAATAGCTGATATTTTATAATTTTAGCATTTTTAGGTTTGAGAAGTACTTTACATGTATTATCTCATGTGATCCTTATAAAAACCCTGTAAAGTAAGTGCTATTATCATCCCTGTTTTACAGATGGGGTAAATTCAGACTGTGAAACACTAAATGACTTGCTCAAGGTCACGCAGATAATAAATAGCTGAGGCACAGTTTGAACTCAGGTTTTCCTGACTCCAGGGCCCATGATTCTAGCCTCTGTACCGCCTTGCTGTCTGATAATATAGGCATACTGAGATTAATCCTCAGAACAAAGCCTCTGCCAGTCACTGGGGCTGTAGTCAAAATATTTCCTACTTTGTAAATCTGCCAGAGTGTGTGTTCCATCGCTGTTGGTCTTCAAGAACCCAGGGTGACCTCTATGTCAAGATGAGGCATTGGACTTTTGTATCTGCCTCCAAAGAGAATTATTTTTAGTCTGGGAAGAAGAGAAATCTGACATATCACCTTCTATACTAAGACCTATTAGAAACCAGGCATAAACATACCCCGCCCCCAAAGATAGCAATATCACCCTCTCAGGTCTATAAAGATAAGACCAATTTACCACAGGGAGAAAAAAAGGAGGAAAAAAAAAGTAAATAAAAATGAAGAAAACGAAGATGAAAAGTAGCAGGGGAAGAAAGAAAAAGGAGAAGAGAAAGAATATAGAAGACAGGAATGCTGGAAAGCCACTAAGAGCTGCTGCCATTATATTTGAACTCAATATCACCAACCACTATGCCAGTCTTTGATGTTAGAACTTTTCAGAGCTCCTTCCAGTCTTCTGGTTCTAAGAGAATTTAGGGCATGTATCTTGAAAGAGATAACCAGAGTGACAGCCATCAGGAATCTCTTCTGGTGCCTTCATCCAGAGTGACAAAACTTGAGTTGGCAGTGGCGTGATGAGTAGCCGAAGGACAATGGTGGGGGTGGAGGTGACCAGCTTCAGAAATCCAGGCATTCCTGGGGGCTGTCCTAGACTCCCTCAGTTTGCCAGACTTCAGCTGAGAAGCTAAAACAGCCATGCCATTCAGTTTTCTTTTTTGGCAGCCTTCCTCTCCTTGTCACTGTCCTTCCTAAGGGCTGGGAACAGGGGAGGCAGCCACCCACTTGCCCGCTGAACACTGTTTTCAAACACAGTCAATCAGGGCACCGTAGCTCTAACATTTTCACACCATGCCCTGGGAGGCAGCACGGTCTTTGATGAGCTGATGCTGATTGACGGTACACCGAGAAAGAGGACAAGGGTGTTTAGCCTGCATAAGATCCTGGCTGTGTAATGACATGAGAAGGGAAAACTCTGCTAATGGGGAGGTCAATTAAATAATGCCAGGCACACTTCTTTTCCTGTGGCTTGGCAGGGCAGTGTGAATGAAAGGTGCTTTACAAATTAATAACAACAACAATTAATAGGGGAGGTAATTGGCTGTGAAAGGAGGCCAGTTAGGATGCCACTGATACTCTGGCACTGTATTCTCAGGCCTGGAGCCTCCCAAGAGAGCCAACCACTTCCTAGGAATTCAGCAGGTATTCTGGGAGAAACAGTAGCCAGACTGAATTTGCAGTATTGTATCTAGTTCTAGGGGTCCCATTTTAAGAGGGGCAATGGAAAACTGGAGTATAATCAGAGGAGAATCATCAGTATGATAAAAGGACACACACACACACACACACACACACACACACATACACACACACACACACACACAAAGCCTGTATGTGAGAACTAGCTGAAGGTAACCTGGAGAAGATTTAGAAGAATGTGATTATTGTCTTTAAATATTTGTAGGGTCATCTCAGGGATGAGGACGAGACTTACTGTGCTTGAACCGTGAAGATGGAACTAAGTGAATTAGGTAGAAGACACTAGGAAGCATTTTAGCTTCACGTAAAGTAAATTTCAAATAATTATCCATGCCCCAAATGAAAATGATGAATCTCATGAGGTTGTTAAAACCCCGATCATTGGAAGTCTTCAAAGAAGATTGTATGAATGGTCATGGGGGAGGTATTAGGAAGGATTCTTATTCATGTATAGTATGAGCGAGATAAAAAGGCTAGCATTTATGTAGCACTCTAACATGTTGCAAATATTATTTCATTTTATCCTAACAAGAACCCTAGAGGTAGGTGTGATTATCTACATTTTACAAATGAGGAAACTGAGGCTGAGAGATGTTAAGTGGCTACTAAAGTTCACACAGCCTAATACTCTTTCCACTACTCCACCTAAATGGTCTCTGAGGTCCTTTGGAATTCTAAGTCTATAATTAGAGCTATTCTAAAGTAAAATAACTCCCTTCAGAGGGAGGGAGCTCCCTATCATTAAATGTCCCCAGCCTGGATAACCATTTGGGGATGATATAAAGGGGATGTCTTCTCAGGTACACATTAGTGATCAATGGTTTCCAATATGGAGGCCCTGCTACCCCCAAGGGCTATGGCATGGCCCCCAAGGAAGAGCTAACCAATCAGAGGTGGAAAGAAGATAGAGGTTGCATCCCACTGTCCTTGTGATAGTCAGTTGTGGTGTTTGTCTCCAACATTACCCCACCCCCTTCATCCATTATTGCCCAACAATCCAATCTTCCCACCCCTCCCACTGCTGTACTTTGGTGGCTATGCAAGCTTTCAACCTTGGCCCCTCAGGATGGTTATAGTCTAACCTTGACCAGGCGTCTGGACAAGGACTAAAATCTGGGGCAGTAGCCCAAGCATAAAAGTCTCTCCCACTTCCTTTCCTCTTCAGGTGGGCCAGAGTAAGCTATGTAGTTACAGATGGACTTTGACCTAATCAAATGACATTATACTTGTAAAGCCCACTTAGCACAGTCTGACACATAGTAAAGGCTATAAAAATGTCATCTTAAACTAAATAAATCACAGCTGTCATTAGATTCTTTTTCTCTCTAATCTATAATTTTCCATAACAACCTTGTTTCTGTTTTGGGACACCATCTCTTCACTCACCCAGGTTCATAATCAAAGTATTACCCTTTGTTCTTCCTTACTTTCACTTACCTGAGCATTTGCCAATTCTAGGAATTTTTGCTTCTGCGACATATTTCTCTTCCCTTATATTTCCACTCTCATTTGGACTCTCATCAACTCTTTCCCTGGATTGTTGCAATTTGCCGTTCTTCAATTGTTTCAGTCGTGTCTGACTCTTCATGACCCCATTTGTTGTTTTCTTAGCAAAGATACTAGAGTGGTTTGCCATTTCCTTCTCTGGCTCATTTTATAGATAAGGAAACTGAGGCAAACAGGGTTTGGTGACTAGCCCAAGGTCACACAACTAGTGTCTGAAGCCAGATTTGAATTCAGGAAGATGAGTTCCTGACTCCAGGCCTGGTGCTCTCCACTGGGCCACCTAGCTGCCCAATTATTGCAATAGTCTCCTGGTTTGTTCCTCTGTCTCCAGTGTCTCCCCATCCCAAACCCACTTCCACAAAGCTTCCAGACTGATATTCTAAATCTCAGATCTAATCATGTCGTTCCTCTACTCAATATATTGCAGTGATTCTCCGTTGACTCTAGAATCAAGTATTATTTCATTTTCATTTCATTTTTTTGTTTCTAGTTCTTACAAGTTTTATAATGTATTTAACTTGTAGTACATGAACATAATTTATTAACAAATATGTATATATTATTAGGCTACATGATAAATAATTTTATTGATAAAAGTTCACATAAAAATATTCATAGAACATTGGTCTAGATATCCCCTGAGGTTCCTGCCAGCTCAGACATTCTGTGATTCTAGACTTTTTATTGACTCTTTAGGTGTATAAAAGGGGAAACCTATTTACAAAGTTGAATCGAAGGGCCTAGGTTCTAATCCTAGTTTTGCCATTTATTAGCTCTATGGCCTTGGGCTAGTTACTTAACTTCTCTGGTCCTCAGTTTCTTCACATGTAAAATGAAGGGGTTTGTCTAGATGGTCTCTGTCCCTTCCAGCTCTAAATCTAAGATACTATGAATAGCATCCCTCTGTAGCCTAATTATCTAGATGCACCTCCTGAAATTGAGGTGCCTACCTTCTACCCAGGTAAAAATGTACTCCCTCATTCCCATCCAGCTTAAAGATTTCAAAGGGAGGACTGAGTCATTCTTGAGTGGAGGAGAACAAACCCTTTGTCAACTTCAGCACTCACTCAAACCCTGCAAATGCAATTTGACAATTTAACTTGTTCTCCCTTCCTATTCCCCTCCAAAAAAAAATCCTCCCTCATGTCTCTTCATGTCCCTCAAGCTAATGCCTCAGAATCAATGGATCGAGCATCAGTTCTTTGGCTGAAGATTTTGTTCCCAGTGAAAGTAGGAGGAATTCCGAGGCAGTACTCCTTATACAATAATGCTTTTTACACCAAAGTGTGAGTTATTTTTATGAGGTCCTTTCTTGAGAGCAGGGATAGAACAGAGTACTTTATGGCACTCCTTTTGGGGGAAGCAAAGGTGAATGCCAAGAAGAAGACAAACTGGGACTTACTCACATGATGGAATCTGAGGAGACATTGAGCAACCCGCTGTCTATGTTAAGTCCAGTTATTATAAAGCACAAACAAGTCTGATATTATCTGAAGTCTCTAGGATCTAGAGCTGGAAAACACCTCAGAGGCTATGTATCCTAATCTCTTCATTTTACAGATGAGAAAAGGGAGACCTGGAGGGATGAAGGAACTTGGCCAAGGTCATAGAGTTGGTAAGTGCCAGGGCTGGGTGCTCTTTCTATTACTACTTCTACTGCTCCTACCCCCACTCACCTGAAAAATAATAAAAACCTTACTACCAACATCTCACAGAAAGAATCCATAATTTCATCTCTTTTGGAGCATGAGTAATTCCTTCAGTGATGCAGAAGAGATGTGTTTATAACTTAGTTAAATCCTAGAGATATGCCATGGAGAAAGAAATGGCAAACCACTCCAGTATCTCTGCTGAGAAAACCTGAAATGGGGTCACAAAGAATAGGATACAATTGAAAAATTACTGAACGACAACATAGGCTCACAGATGTATTGTGACTTGCCTAGGGTCACACAGATGGAAAGGGTCAGAGATAGAATTTGAACCTAAATTTTCTTGACTTGGAGACTAGCATTTTAGCCCCCTATACCAGGTTTCCCCTTACTGAAAATTATGGAAGTCATAATTGTGTGTGATTTCAGACTGGTTTATTCCCTCTCCACACCCCTCTTCAGCCTTCCAGACTCTCTTTCTTTGTTTTAATGTATAATAACATTTGGAGTATCCCGGCCCTTCTGCTTATAGTCAGACACTCCACAGGATACCTCCCTTCTGCCTTTCTCCCCCTCCCTTGATGGAGATGCCCCCAACCACATGGTTCATTTTAAGATCAGCAAAAAGCATTAGCAGTATTTTTTAAGCCCTCTTTATTGCCCTCTTCCTTTTTGACTACCCATAATGCCGCAGGATAAAACAGATGGGGGCACCATCAGGACTAGGGATGGGCAGGCACCCAAGGAATCTGGAGCTGTGCAGCACAGTCCACACACCCCGGAAAGCACAGAATAAAAGAGAGCAATGCCCCCTGGGAGAAATGCCAGGTGCTCACTATTCTGGGCTTGCAAAGCCCCTCCTTAATCAGCATTCAGATCCTCAATGGGGGAGATTGCTGTTTTGGGTTTTTTTTTCCCTTCTGATGCCCTGCCCTTGGCTAGGTTGGGGCTGGAGGGTAGAAGGAGGTAAATGAAGGGACTGGGGATCACTAGCAGAGATCGAAAGTATTTCATCTCCCTCCTTGTTAATTTCTGTGTCCCGTACTCTTGTGTAATCACTCATCCTTACCACAATAACCATTGAGGTATGACCTGTACTAACTCCTGAAGTATGGATGGGCCCACCACAGCGTGACAATTAAATTTTAAGGGCCTCTTCCTTTATGTGTCTTGGCTCCCTTCCTCCTAATCCTCCCGGCCCCCTCCTGACCGAGCTCGGTACATGATGCATGGATGGTTCTGTCCCCTTTTCCCTTGAGGTCAGAGGGTGGCTCCTTCTCAGGGTCTGGTTACTCTTTAATTACCCATGGCGTCACGAGCTGATGGATCCTGCTGACCATGAAGCAGTTCTGCTTCTCTCAGGTCTGGGGCGGGGGTTTCAGAGTGGTGTCCCCTCTGAGGCGTTGCCCCCAGGGAGGAGACAGAGCCTCTTCGCTTGTTTTTTTTCCTCTCACTCAGGATTAAGCTGACACAGGGAAATCTGCTGAAACATTATAATGCTGCTTTCAGCAAAGTCTAGAGGGCTACAATTACCAGGATAGCCTAGGTAAACTCAAGGGATTTGAAAATTTCAGGTCAACCTGTATCATACAGATAATTGTATCCACCCTCTGAAAACCTGAGGTGTCTTAGTAGCTCTGGTGAATCTGCTATGACCACCGTTATATAAAGAGTCCCTTAAGCAATGCTTGTTCGTTCATTGATTAATTGGTATGTAGGTGAATAAAAGGTAGAGGTCATAGCTCTTGCAAGGAAGGCCTCTTGTTCTTCCCTATAGAGACTGACTAGATGGCTTTTAGTTTAGAGAACAAGAAAAGGAGACGGACAACCAGACTGGAAGAGACAAGAATCATAGGGTCATAAATTTAGAACTGGAAGGACCCTGAGATGACAACAAGCATTTATATTGCACCTACTTATGCACCAGGCATTTAGCCCTAAATACTTTACAAATATTATGGCATTTGATCCTAACAAGTCTAGGAGATAGGTGCTATTATTATAGGCATTTTACTGGTGAGGAAACTGAGGCAGACAAGTCAAATGACTTACCTAGGGTCACACAGCTAGTAAGTTCCCAAGGCCAGATTTTAACTCAGGTTCCCCCAATTCCCAGGTCCAGAACTCTATCCCTTCACCATCAGTTGCCTATATCATCTAAGAGATCTTGCGGTCTTTTTCCTCCTATAATATAAGTAAAGCAAAACAAATTCTCTCATTGGCCATGTTCAGAAAATGTGTCTTATTTTTCATCCCAAATACACTACCTCTGTGTCGTCATCTGTCCTTGAGAATTATGGTTCATCATTTTGTTGCTCAGAGTTCCTGAGTCTTTCAAAGGTGTCTGTCCTGACAATCATCCCTTCTAGCCCTTTTCTTTTGTGATTAGGAATATGAGACCCAGAGAAGGAAGATGACTTGAGTGTGGTCACACAGATGGGAGGTGACAAAGCTGGGATTCATCCTCAATCCCTCTGAGGCCAGAACCAGCCCTCTTTAACACTGCAAGGGATTGTGGTGAAGGCAAAAAGGGGATTCGAGGAGCAAGAGGCTAGCCAAGTCAAACTCCATCCTTTTATAGCTGAAAAAACTGAAGCCCAAAGAGGTGACAGCAGAACATCTGGACTTTAACAGCTAATCTTCCCAATGAAAGAAGAACAGCTGGAAATTTAAAAAAAAGTTCAGGCATAAATTTGGAAGGAAGATGGCATCTTGGGTAACTAAGGGAATGAGCTCACTATTGTTATAGTAAAGACTGAACTCAGAGTATGCAGCTGGTGTGAGGATATTGGAGAGGAATATGGAAAAGTTCTATCTTCCTAAGGTTATCATCAAAACAAAAAACTAAACTCTCAGACTGGGGGTGGGGCAGCACAGAGCTATGAAAGGAGCTGGGTTCAAATTCTGATTCTGACGCTTACTTGATGACTTCAGGCAAATCATTTACCATCCCCAGACTTCAGCCTCTTCATCTGGAAAATGAGGGGGCTGATAATTTTAGAGAATCTGTGATAAAGGATGAGACCCATTTTCTGTCACAAAGGTGAGTGGCTCAAGATACAGAATATTATATCTTTTTTTGTGGACACAGCCAATGTAGGGAATTGGTTTTACTTGCCTGTGCATATTTGATTAGGTTTTGATTTTCTTTTTTTTCCCTCCAATTTAGAGGATTTGGAAGGAGAGGAATGATGGAGATTAAGCAACCAAACAACAAGAAAAACCCAGGAGGAAAGAAGAAAAAAAGGAAGGAAGGAATAAA
>CM053626.1:249677069-249713485 GCA_028646595.1 Phalanger gymnotis
ATGTTGAATTTAGTATATATTTAAGAAGAAAAGAAAGCTCTACACAATAGAGATTCACAGTTCTTGTCCAATCCTCTTTTTTCTCTTCTATTACATATATATGGAAATGTTAATTTTATTTGGTGTTTAAGTTTGTAATTTTAAAAAAAGATAAGTTCTAAAAAAAATTGAAATGAGAAGTTTCTTCTAATTATAAATCTTACAGTTCTAAAGAGATGTCTATTTCTCCATGTCTTGAAAAAACCTAGTCCTGTCTAATGTAAAAGATAGGACACATGTTGAGTCCTGCTGGCAGGGTGTGAGGACCAAGGTCAGGAAGGAAAAAATCCTGAACTTCTTAATAAAGTTGGGGCATTTAAGGGGTTATGCTTCCCACCTCCTAGGAGCAACATCTAGAGTCTGTTGGCCCTTTAAATAGCTTCTGATTACATAGGGCAATCCCAAAGGAGGAACCTCAGTGCCTTCTCTGAGAGGATTGCATCCTGGTCCTCTCCCCACAAAGGCCAAGATGTCAGTCTTTGCCATCTTTCTTCTGTTCCAACAGCAAACATCAAAGGAAGCAATAATATGCATGGAAGGTCTGAGTGATGGAATCACAGAATGGTAGGTGGTAACTGCAGAACCTACTCCAGTTACACCCTACTCTAAGCATGTCTGAACCTCAGTGAAACCAGGTGTGGAGGAGGGGGGAGACTCATCAGTGTCTTTATTGCCTGGGGCCGAGCCTCCAATAAATCAACTGGAAAACCCACTGAGGGGCCCCATGGATTCAATCATTTGGGAGACAGCAGCGCAGAATGAGGACTAAAGCATTCTTCATCCTGCCTGGCATTTTCTTTTCTCTTAGATCTGCTTTGTCCTATAGCTTGACTCAAATGGACTCACAGAAGCTCTGCTATTGTACAGCTGTGAGCTGGCTGTGCTTTTGTGTGTTTGTGCATGCCTGTGTGTGTGTGTGTGTGTGTGTGTGTGTGTGTGTGTGTGTGTGCCATTTCACATGTGTCTTCCCCCTCCTCCTTTTTATTATCATTAACAATGAAATATTGAGACCAGGCTGCTAATGAGTCTAAACTCCCTCCTGTTAGTTTATTTTTTCCTTCAGACTGTCACTTCAGAGTAAATTACTTTTCTCTGCATCTTGCTCAAGTAATACTGCACCAGCATGTCCCTCCCCCTCCCACCCCCACTCTAATTTCAGGGTTATTCAGTTTCTCTCATTGCGGTTTACTAAGCAAGGTAGGTTGCCCCATCTATCATCCTTAGACCGTACAATATGCCCCCACTGAACATGGAGATATCATTCCTACTGTGCCAGGTATGTGTATGTGCATAATTACATGAATTTTTATGATTATATATGTATGTATAATGTATAGTTGCTTCACAAGCTGCTATGAGAGATTAAAAAGAGAGATTTTCCCCCTCCCTGGAAGGCACAAGGACTGAGAAACAGAGAAACCATAATCGCCACCATCTAAGTTGGCTCCCGTTCATTTCATGGCATGCTAAGCATTTCCTTGTCAATTTTGAGATGTCAAGATGTGAAAACAACCCACATTAAGTAGATATTACGTGCCAGCAGGACAGCAAGTGTCTCCAATCTGCCGGCATCTCGTGTTCAGACATGCTAAACTGGCCCTCATCAAACAGCCACCCTTTCCTTCAAGATGTTTCCTTTGCTATTAGTGGATAAAAAGACATCTATATAATAGGACTTTCCCCCAAACTCTCCCCCTCCCCTTCACTCTCTGCTTTCCAGCTGGACATGTTATCTACTGGGATTCCAAGCTCAGAGGATTAGCTTTTGCTGATCACCAGCAGGTCTGTTACAAACACAGCTTAAAACCATCTAACCTATTTCTACCAAAATTCTTAAACTGGTGGTTGATAGGCCACAAAATCAATTTCATTCTAGTCTTACCCTTCTACCTTTCTTTTAATCCTATTCACGAATTTATAGACCAACATATATACATAAACACACATACACACACCACACACTCCTTACCTGTAAATACCTACCTCACACTGCTACCCTAGTCAGACATGGGTTATTGCAGGAGAAAGAATAGTTAATTTTACCTGCAAAGGGGGAAGAAATCTATTTAGATCAGACAGGAGGTACAAAACAGAGAGGGAAGGAGATTTTGAACCTACGTGACCTAGAGGTTAGGCCTCTAATCTCTCCTGCTGAGGCACGAAATTTCATCTTGCCTTCCTTGATAGGACTGCAACAGAGGGCCAGCATGAAGGGGGAGTTATTTATGAACCTGACATTCTGAGTGTGAGGTAGATACTGATGAAGGGTCAGTTAGGAGAACTCAAATTACAAAGATTTTCCCCTTCCCACTTCTTCTGTGCAACTAAGAACTGTTTCACGAGAAGCTTCTACTATGCTATGGGGTGGTCTGGGGCCTTATAGGGAGATCAGGTAGCTCATGTGTGCCCCCTTTGAATTCCACAGCTGCTCTTTAGAACAGGATAAAATGACAGCTATTGGAATGTTGATCGAAGGTTCTAGGGCACATTGATGCCTCCTGTGGGACAGGATTTCACTTTCCTTTACACTCCAGGAATGAATGAATAAAATAAATGAGTGGATGAAAAAAAATTTAAGTGTTTACTATGAGCATCATGGTGGCAGCTAGGAGGTGCAGTGGACAAAGGGGCCTGAAGTTAGGAAGACTCATCTTCCTGAGTTCAAATCTGGCCTCAGACACTTACTAGCTGTGTGGCCCTGGGCAAGTCACTTAACCCTCTTTGCCCCAGTTTCCTCATCTGGCAAATGAGCTGAAGAAGGAAATGGCAAACGACTCCAGTATATTTGCCAAGAAAAGCCTAAACAGGGTCACAAAGAATTGGACATGACTAAAATTGATGACAATTGTGCACTGTGTTTAGGGTTTTCCTGCCCTCCAGTAACTTTTATTTTAAAAAGAGAAGACAACACACATAAGGGAGAAGTGATCGGGGAGCAGTGTTTTGGACAGCAGACACAGGAACGGTAAGCAGACTCACTGTTGCCTGAGTTGACCAACATGTTCTTTCTTGAGATTGATTACTGTTCCCAAAGCTAGAGATGGGAATGGGGAAGGGGATGACACACAGACAGGAAAATGGCTAGAAAATGGGACTTAGAACAGTGGGCTGGAGTCAGGCTAGCCATGGAAAACATGCACCAATCAAAAGCAGAAGACATTACAGCTGGAGAGCTGGGTGGGAGCCAGGAGAGAGAAGGCAAGGCATGAAGATGATGAGAGCATGGCAGCAGGGTAGGAGCTGGAGAGCCATGTCAGACCAAGGCAAAGGGTTGAGACATGGAAACAGACAGAGAGCCGCCAGCAGTGAGCAGGGAGGAAATGCCACAAGTCATCTAGGCTTTGAGATTTCTAAGAGGAGCAGCGGAATCAAATACAGTAGACCTTAACTCTTCATAGCAGTTTTAGTATCACTACATCTCTTCTCTTCCAAGCAACACACATATTCTAGTTTATCCTGTACTGGAATCAATTTATAACCAAATGAACAAAGAGCAATGAACAAAACAGTTCAGCTGGAGAGCTGAATGAACATTGTCTTCTGAGCTCTTGGGCTTCTCTGGGTCAGAAATCGCAAGATCCTAAAGGTTACTATTTGTAGGGCCTAAAATTGGCATGTAGTAATAGGGACATAGTGTGTAATTGGAAAATAAAAACAACCTGGATTGGGAGTCAGAAAAATTGGGTTCCACTCTGGGCTCTGTTACTTACTATTTTGTGATCTTGGGCAAGCTACTCAACCACCATAGACTTCCTCATCTGTAAAATGGGAATATTGCCTTAGATGATCTTGAAAAAGGTATCTTACAGTTCCAAATCCCAGCACTCTAACCAAGTCCCCTCAGCTTTTTATTAAGGTAGAGCTCAAAGGCCCTATTTACATCAGCCAAGTGATTTCTCCTGTGAATTCAGGGCAAAAACAACCTCCCACTTGGCTTCGTATGTATAGTACATCTCCCAATACACCTGCAATATATGTAATATAAATATTATTATCCTAAGTTTACAGATGGGGAAACTGAGACTCAAGAAGATTAAGTAACTTACCTAGAGGCAGCTAGACAGAACAGTAGATAAAGTCCTAGACTGAGTCAGGAGACTTGAGTTCAAATCTGACCTCAGACACTTACTAGTTGTGTGACCCTGGGCAAACCACTTAACCTCTATTTGTCTCAGTTTTGTCGACTGTAAAATGGGGGTAATAATAGCATCTGCTTCCCAAGGTTGTCATGAGGATAAGATGAAATAATATTCACAAAGTGCTTAGTCTAGTTTCTGGCACATGGTAGGCATCTAATAAATTTTTTTTTAACCTTTCTTTTTATCCATCCGTGGCACACGGACACACAGGTAAATGCCACAACTAGGATTGGAACCAAAGTACTCTAACTCCAGGTTTTCTGCTTTTCCCTATCCCACTCAGCCTCCCCTAAGCCTCCTCTCTTCCCTCAAATGTAGACTCAATAAATCAATAAACATTTATTAAGTTCCTACCAGATGCCAGGCACTGTGCTAAGTACTAGAGCTACAAAGACAAAACCAAAGCAGTTCCTAGCCCTCAAGGTTTGGGTGTTTTCTTTTATTCATTGAAAAGATCCAATTTACTGTCTCAATTTATAGTTTATAGAAACTGAGTATAAACAAAACAATTAAACCCTTTACTTCTTGCTCTTCCATTTCTGCCCCTATTACTGAATAAACTGGATATAACTCACCGCTTCTTCCCCTTTATCTTTTGTTGTTGTTCAGTAGTGTCCAACTCTTCATGTCCCCATTTGGGGTTTTCTTGGCAGAGATAATGGAGTGGTTCTCCATTTCCTTCTCCAGTTTATTTTACAGATAAGGAAACTGAGGCAATTAGGGTCAAATGAATTGCCCAGAGTCACACGGTTAGTAAGTGTCTGAGGTCTGATTTGAACTCGGGAAGAGGAGTCTTCCTGACTCCAGAACCACCAGCGCTCTATCCACTGTACCACCTAACTCCCTCCCTTTATCCTAGATGTACTTATACATACAAAGCAAAGTGTGAGGTAGGGTAGACTAGTGGGTAATATAATATCAATTCTTCTTTAGAAAGTTTTGCTTCCCACCCTTCACCCCCCATGATTACCTCTTTGTTAAGGATCATCCCCTCCCTCTCTGTTTTTCTTCTTTGTTTTGTTTCTAATTCTGCTTTCTTTTTCCTCTGATGTGTGAACTAAAGGATTGAGGTGGGAGGGATAGACAATATGGAAGTGGAGAGACGATAGAATGAGGGATATTATTCATATATATCTTTTTTTACCACCCAAATCCCTGTGTCTATATGTAATTGGAAACACATATACTGTGTGGGAACGTGATAATGAGAATCTGACTGGGGATCAATTTTTATCTCAATCAGAAATCCTGACAAAGCATATGATGTATAGCTAAATATATAGATAGAAATCCTTAAAATAGGCCAGGATCCATCACCTCCATACAGATCTATCATTATTTTTGACAAAATAATGCCATTATACACTAAGGAGGTCAGGAGTGAGACTCACACAGAGCTCCATTTCTGCCTACACCCTCCAGTGGTGGGGGACAGACTTCTGAAATGATTTTTGGAAATGCAGGATGAATATCAATTAAAGCAGTCCTCCTTCTGTACCTAGGCTGTGTGTGTGCTTCCCAATCTGGAGGAAAGAATGAAGCTCAGGGAGAATAATCCACATTTATGTAAAACTTTTTATTTTTACTCATCCCAATCTGGAGAGAGCATGATATAAGAGAAAGATCAGGGTTCTGCATCATTGGGACCAGCCCAGAACAAGTTTTTTGAAGGCGGGGATTATTTTGTTTTGTTTTGTCTTGTGTCCCTGGCATCTAACACAGTGCCTGGCACTTAGTGGGTATTTCATAAATCTTTGTTGAGTTGTATTTACATCTCTATTCTTCTACTTACCACTTACCCACTTTCTGTGTCTGGGTCTCAGGCTCCTCATGGGTAAAATGAGGCAGCTGAACAAGATGACCTCTAAAGTTAGTTCTAGGCCTAAATCTTATGATATTACCAATGAAAAGTTAGTCTGCTAAACCAGGTACACTTTTACAACCTGCCTGCCCCAAGTCTATATAACTGGTACATCTTTTCTTCATCCCCATAACAGCTGAAATAGAATAAAATGAAGAAAGTATTCACAAAAGGCCATTGAGGGCTAAGCCAAGGATTTAAATTTTCTTGACTTCCAAGAACTTAAGTAAGTTTTCATCAGAAAGACATAATATCCAACAGCTGCAGTGAAATGAAGATAACCACATTTTGGAACAAAGAAGGAACTTGAGAACCAGTCTTCCTCTCTGGAGGAAGTCTCCTCCTCTGGAGGAGTCACGTTGTACTTCACTCATAACTGAACTTCTGTTCTTCTTCTTCCTCCTCTTCTTCCTCTTCAACAAATGCCCTGCCATTCTGCAGAAACCTCATCCTCATCCCCCTGATTAGTGATTATCTGCCAAGGCACCTCTAGCCATGCTTCACTTCACTCAAATTCTATTCTCCAGATATGTTTTCCTTCCCCCTATTTTTTGCAGCTCCCCTTATGTGTTACCTTCCCCCAGGAAAATATAAGCTTTTTCAGTCTTCTTTATTTGTATTTGAATCCTTGGCACTTAGTGCAATGCTTTGACATAGTAAATACTTAATAAATGCCTTATTTATCTATCCATCCATTCATCCACCCATCCATTTATAGATCCATCCAGGCAGTACAGAGAGAGGGTAGAATGTTAGACCTGGTGTCAAGAAGACCTGAGTTCAAATCTTATTTCAGACAAATGATTTCTGTGTAACCCTGGGCCAGTCACTTAATC
This sequence comes from Phalanger gymnotis, assembly GCA_028646595.1. Classification (NCBI taxonomy): domain Eukaryota; kingdom Metazoa; phylum Chordata; class Mammalia; order Diprotodontia; family Phalangeridae; genus Phalanger; species Phalanger gymnotis. The sequence continues at coordinate 249,683,945 of CM053626.1, forward strand.
TCTGCCTGCCTCAGTTTCCTTATCTGTAAAATGAGGATAGTAATAGCACCTATCTCTCAGGGCTATTATAAGGATGAAATGAGATATATTTGTGAATTTTAAACTTTAAAGTGTTAAACAGATGGTGACTGGAAAGCAAGCACTTGCCTAAAGCTCTTCCCCAGGTCCCTCCAAACACCATAAAAATGGCTCTGAACAAATTCTAGAACTTCCAAACCCACAAAATAGCAGAGGGAAGCAAGGCTCCAGCCCAGGACAGCCTGGATGGTCACTGGGTAAGGTCTATCACATGGAGCTGGGAGTGGAGTGGAGCACAGCCCAGCATGGGCTGTGCCCAGACCAACCAGACAAGGAATCAGATGGAACAGGCTGTAGCATCCTGAATCAGTGAGCTGTGGAAGTTACCAGACTTCTAATTCACAAACGCCAAAGACAACAGAGCAGGTTAATAGGAAAAAAAAAAAAATTCTGACAAAGTGAAAAGAGTTCGAGAGGGGCCACTGCCTTCTTCCAGAGCTCCAGCTGCAATTGCTTCTGGCCCCAGGCCCACCTGGTGGGAGGAATTAAGCAGCAGATCAGAGCAGGAGTGCAGACCCTGCTTAGATCTGAGTCATGGTCCAGGTTGGCAGTTCTTGGAGGAGGAGGCGTGCTGGTGTGGCAGAGCTTGTTATGTAGAAATAGCTCAGAAAACAGCAACACAGCCCCTCAAGCTTGGGACAAAGTACCCTCTACTCTACAAGCAGTCATACCCTGATGAAAAGCTCAAGGCTCAAGCAGTTGTCTGGGAACATGAACTTATCAATAATAAAAAGATAGAAGTCTATCCCTTCTTTACAAAGGCAGGAGACTACAGTTATAGGACACTACATATAATGTCCAACTTGGTTGATATGTTGCTTAGGTTCTTAGAACTGCTGGTTTTCCTAGTCATGAGGTATGGGGAAATTAAAATGACATGAAAGACAAAGATGGCAGTAATCTATCTATTGTATTCTATCTTCCTATCTATCTATCTATCTATCTATCTATCTATCTATCTATCTATCTATCTGTCTATCTATGCATCCATCTACCCAACATCATGAAAGCCATTGTTATTGAGACTCCTTGCTCAGCTCTCTGCTAGGCACTTATCAAAAATGGCATGGGGTAGAAAGGACTGTATCTGAGGCCAGAAGAAAGAATCATAGATCATCAGAGTTAGAAAGCACTTCAGAAACTGACAGGTCCATCCCATTCCTGAATAGGAATCCAATCTACACTTTCCCCTACTACTAGATCTCTAGTGCCTTTGAACCTGAGGTAAGGTACTTGATGTGCTCAATTCACTTTTTAACAATAATCCCTTCTAGCACTCTCCATCTTTTCTGAATTTTTTCATTGCTGACCCTCATTGTATAGCCCTAGGAGGTAGGGAATTAGAGAAAGTATTATCATCCCCATTGTGTACTTTGAGAAACTAAGTTAAAAAGAGATTAAATGACTTACTCAAGTTTAAACAAGACAGTTAGTGGTGGGCTCAAGCCTGACCCCAAGGCCCAGTCTAGTAGCATTTCTTTTATATCATACTACCTTTGTTAGACACTTTATATAGTGTCTTACCAAATATTAGGTACAAATAGACATTGATCTCCAGTGAGATTTTCATTATCACATTCTCATCCAAAACATGTATTTCAATTACACATAGACACAAGACTTGAAGATGTTGGCTCAGATTCAATCTAGGTCAGTAGATTGAATCTGGCCCGCTTGTGAAAACAGGCGTCACAAAGGGTGGGATTTCTTAAGACAACCCATTATGGCAAACCCTTAATAAACTTTGTCTTTTCCCTTGGCAAAAAAAAAGACTTGAAGATGTTGAAAATAACTCAGTCTAAAAACCAGAGTAGTACTAACCTCTCTGCTCAGGAAATCCTCCCATCCATATTCTTGGGAAATGAGTGGCCAGTGAAGGCTTTTCTTCCTGCACACATGCAGCCAACTTCTGTGTGACGTTGGGAAGGTAATTGAACCTCCCTGGCCTCTTTTTCTTTAGCTATATAATGATCGGGTTTGGCTAAGAGTAATTAATATACTTTAGGGTTCCCAAGTTAAGAGGTGGGGTAAAATAGAGGATAATTTATATTGTGTCTTCCCCCATTAGACTATAAGCTCCTTGAGTGCAAGGACTATTTCCTTTGCTTTTATATGTATCCCCCAGGGCTTAGCCCTCAAAGCACTTTATAAAAACATTATCTCATTTTTTCATCCCTATTGTATGATATCAGTAGTATTACTGGAATTTTCCAGATGAGAAAATTGAGTTTCAAAGAACTGGCTCATCCATCTTCCAAAATGGTTTAGGACTACTCTATCTTTTCCAGCTTTACCAGTCAGTTAGTCTATGAACTCTGAAGTATGTTTTTCCATGCATAGCTGGTATGAAAATCAGGCTGAATAAATCCTTTTGATCATAAGAAATCTCAGTGTGTTCAACAATCAACTATAAGATATTTCAATAAAATATATACATATTGAGTAATCAATGCATTTGTTTACAATGAAAATGGGGGTGGTAAAGTATAACAGGCATATAGTTTAAATAAGCAAATGGTCTCTGCAAACATTTACAACCAGCTTTTATGGACTTTGGAGAACAGTACAGTACAAAAGAGGGAATATGATGTAAGAAATAAACACCAGATTTGGAGCCAGAAAGCCTGGGTTTGAATTCAAGTCCAGTGCTGGTAATTACTCCTTGTGTGATTTAATCTATCAATTTCTTCAATCTGGGAAATGAGGCTGGGACAAGCATTTGACTAGATAATTTCTCAGATGGCTCTCAGCTAAATCTAAGGGGACACACATGCTCACATGTATGTACGCTTTGCAATATGCAAAATGCTTTAAAAATATTATCTCATTTCATTCCTATACTTTCTTTTTCTCTAATCCACTTGGCAGAAAATGTTTGTTGAAAATTTACCACATAATCTTGAAATAGTCACACGTGGTAGGGATTCAGTGTCTAATCTATCAGCATCTTTTTATTTTGGTAGCATTTAAAAAATTCTCATGAATGATTTAAAATTCATCTATGCACTTTTGGTCAGTTAGTATAATGATAATATAAATGGGAAGATCTTTCTCATCCATTAATAGGCCCATGTGACCTACTTAAGTCTCACGTGGAAGCCTAAGTCACATGAGTTTGAGTCACGTGAGCCTGTGGTGGGAGGAGCTTGCTGGAACGGTAGACAGGAAGGGGTGGATCAGGAAGGGTGGAGCAGAGCTGAGAGGAAGTTGGTGAGAGCAGTCAGAGCTGGGAAAGAGAGAACAGGCAGAGGAACTAGCATGAGTGAGAGAGGGAGTGATTTTGCTTAAGGGGGTTCATTTGTGGGAAGGCCCTAACAGGGGAAGGCTTGGGGATGGTGGTGCCCCCTGCATTGCTAATGTGTATAGATTTCTTTGTAGCTATGATGGATTTGGCTTTCTGGGGTTTGAATAATTTTTTTTGTCTCCCATGTGGAGAATCTGTTATATTTTGTGATTCAGAACTATGCTGGCATATTCATAGCCTCCTTAGGCTTTGTGAATGTCACATTGGCACTACAGTTAGTCACTTAACAATCATGTTATTATGTTCCAGGCTCTCTACTAGGTGCTAGGGATACAAAAAAAGACAAAAATTCAACCCCTGTCCTCAAGGGGCTCACATTCTAATGGAGGAGACAACATACAAACAACTGTGCACATACAAAATTCATACAGGATGAAATGTAAAATAATCTGTACAAAGACAGTGTGGGTTCCTGGAGGGACCACGAAAGCCCTTTTACAGAAGATGGGGCTTTGAGCTGAATCTTGAAGGAAGTTGAGGAAACTAAAAGGCGCAGGTAAGTAGAGATAGGGTGGGGGGTGGGGGTAGGGTGAGCCAATGCAAAAGCAATGGTGACAGGAGATGGAATGTCAAATTGGAATAAGTCCAAGTAGGCCAATGTAAGCAAGATCCCAGAGTATTTGGATGAGAATAATGTATAAGAAGGCTGGAAAGGTGTGAAAAGACTAGGTTATGAAGAACTTTAAATGACAGAGAAATCTATCTTTGATCCTGGAGGTAAATGGCATTCCCTGAAGCTTGCTGAAGAGAGAGATAGCTCTGTTGGATCTAAGCTTTAGAAAAATCACTTTGGTGGCTGAGTGGAAGATAGACTGGAGTGGGGAAAGACTTGAGGCAAAGAGACCAACCCAAAGGCTATTTTAGCAGTCCAAGTGAGAGATGATCAACATGTTCCTTAACATTGTGAATTTCTACTTAAAAAAAATAACACAAACATATTGGATTTAGTGAATTTATATCCTATGTGTCTAGTCTTGATAGGGCCTGGAATAGTTCACGGTAGCCCAGGTTTGACAAGTGACAGACGAGGTACAGGAAGGGAGGGAGATTCAACTCTTGAGTACCAGAAGGCAAATGTTGGCTATTCTGTGTCTGTGCACCCACTTCTGAACCAGCTATATGATAGCAAGGAAATTGTAGAGAAAGGGGAGAGACATTTGATGCTGGTGTATTTCAGAACGTAATGAATCGCAAATCCCATTGGTGTGGAACTCTCTCCGTATGATTTCCATATGGAAATAATTTTCTCCCAGCATTTGTGAGGTGTATGGTGGAGCTGTTGAGAATAAGAGAGGAGAGAAGTCTGATCTCCGCAGGATCTCTCAAGTCCCTTAGGATACCCTCTGGCTTCCAGATTCGAGAGAGAAGATGGATGATGCCAACCTCATTCCAGGATGTTGAAGGAAGAATAAAATTCTGGGGAGAAACAGGCATAGGAGGAACTAGGAGTCTCCATCATGTCCCTCTCTCCAACTTTCTATGCTGGAGACTTTAGAGAATCTTCATCTTGGGTGGGACTGAAGATTCAAAGGCTTTTTGTGATATTGAGGTAAGCCAATTTATGGAAAGGCCCTAGTAAATGCTAAATCCTATACAAGTGGGAGCTATTGCTCTTTGAAAGGCTTCAAGGTCCAGGAGGAAAAGAGCCAGACTTGGACTCAGGACAAATTAATTCACCTCTCCCTGGTTATCAGTTTCCTCATCCACAAAATGGGGCTAAGAATATTTATAATAGCTCTCTCAGAGGATTATTATGAGGGAAATTTTTTTGCATACTTTATAAGCTGCAAAGCAAGAGTTGTCATTATCTTTAGTGGTAACAATAATAATAAAAGTTAATCTTCATATAGTTCTTTAGGATTTTAACAGTGTTTTATGCCTATTGTCTCATTTGGTCCTCGCAAGAACCCTGTGAGGTGGGTGCTATGATTGCGCCTCTTCTACAGATGGGGTGAAGCAACTTGCCCAGGGTTACATAACTGGATTTGTACTCAGAGCTCAGGCCCAGTGCTCTATCCACCGCAGCATCCTGCTACCTAGGCCTAATTTGCTTTGCAATACAGCAACCTCAGCTTGTTTTTTGTGTGGGGGCTAACTCCATTCTTCTCTCAGAGAGGAGTCCTGCTCCCAGAGCCTGCGTACATGTCATTAACACTAGCCAGTGGCCTTATCATACAATATTATCACAAATGTCTAGCAATTAAAAAAGTGTCCGTGTCTTATTGAAAACACCTTATTTAAACATTGTAAAGTATAGTATGGTTATTAGGTGACTCAGTGGATAGAGCACTGGGCCTGGAGTCAGGAAGGCCTGAGTTCAAATCTGGCCTCAGACATTCACCTGTGTGACCCTGGGCAAGTCACTTAACCTCTGTTTGCCTTAATCCACTGGAGAAGGAAATGGCAAACCCCTCCAGTATCTTTGTTAAGAAAACCCCATGAAGAGTCAGACATGACAGAATGACTGAACAACAATGACCTTATAGTATGGGGGAAAGAGAGAAAGCTTTGGAGGGAGAAGACCTCTGTTCAAATCTGTGGACCTGTGTGGCCTTGGGCAAGTCATTGCCCTCTATGGGGCTCAGTTTCCTCATCTGTAAAAATAAGGAAATGAGACAGTTAGACTAGGTGACCTCTAAGTTCTCTTTGGCCAGCTAGATGGTTCAGTGGAGCCAGGAAGACCTGAATTCAAATCTAGCCTCAGGCACTTACTAGTTTAGTACCCTAGGCAAGTCACTTGACCCTGCTTACATCAGTTTTCTTATCTGTAAAACAGGCTGGAGAAGGAAATGGCAAACTACTCCAGTGTCTTCACCAAGAAAATCCCAAAGGGGATCACAGAGAGTTGAACACAACTGAAATGAGTCAACAACAATGAAGTTCCCTTCTAGCTTTAAAATCTTGGATTTTATGCTCCTATGCTCAAACTTGTGTATTAGGTACAGGGACTGTGATTTCATTCCTCCCAGGGGAGGAAATATTCTTTACCAATGCTGATCCTCACCTCCTCTGTGACTTAGAGTCCTGGAGAGTTGACTAGAGCGCTAAGAGGTTAAATGATTTGCCCAAGGTAACACAGTCAGTTTTAGACATAGGACTTGAATACAGATCTTCCTGGCTTATAGACTGGCTCTCTATCCACTGTGAACCTGTGAACTTAAGAAAAAGAAAGTACATTGGTCATTCCTCACTTCTGTGAGTGGAGAGTTGGAGGGCTAAAGGTCTTTCTAAATCCCTCTCCTCAGAGGAAGTCGCTTAAAAGGAGTTTTCTACCATAAACAAATGGTGACAGATTGAGAGCATGGGGGGCCTAGGCCACAAACCACCCTTTACCAGCTTGGGTCTAAAAGCCCTCATGGAGATGCCTGACAATTTGAGGCTCATCCAGAGCATTGAGCCTTGCAGGAGTTATGATTACATTTTTGCATAGGATATGTTGCTACATTAAACTCCAGATGCTTTCTCACAAGTCACTAAATTAACATCACACACATTTGCAGCCCATTAACATTAAACCAAGCTCAAATGCTGATCTTTGCTGCCAAAGGTGATTGTCTCTTTATCTGCTTTGCTCCCCCCCCTCTCCTTCTCTTTCTTTCTCTCTCTCTCTCATTTTTGCAAAAATCTGACAGGAAAAGTGAGGGCAGAATCTGAAGATAGTATAGATGCAGCTTCCTAGAGAAGTCTTGCCCCCATCAAGGAAAAATTGAAAAAAAAAAGTATGTCTGAAAGCAGATTGACATGTTTTATGAAGTGTAAGTGACAACCTCTAATGTAAGTACTAACGAAATTACAGTTCAAGGGCTTTTTTTTAAAGGAAACTAATATATTTTATGACATAAAATATATTAAACGTCAGCATTTTAACCCATGTTTATAAAAATATATTACAGTCATTTATTGAGTTTGTAAAGCATGTTATGGTCTAATAAGATAAAAGATGCTTTACAAATAAAGTAGCTATTATTTAGAACATGCATCTCTGCTTCCTGAGTTCACAAAGCATGGGCACAGCACACATTTCTCCGCCTTATAGACCAGTGATTCATTCAGAGCAAAAATGGTTTTCTCAACCATCAGTGCCCGTTTCCACTTTCTCATTGGTATTATTATAAATACTTTTTATAATAACCTGGGATCCCCTAAGCAAAGTCCATTGACCTAGACTCTGGCTGTATGTTATATGTAAAGGGTTGAAGGAAAGGAGGAAAGGGGTCATTTTGCAAAGACTCTTTTAAAGCCCATTCTATCAGATGTATCCCATCCACCACTATCCCATTCTGGTTAATTAATCCATCCTCATATGAAATATATCATCAAAGTCCCAAGCAATAACTCATTACCTGATAGTCTCATCAAGATGATCAGGGAGCTCCCTTGATCAGTTTCCCTATGAATGAAAAGTCAAACTTTATTCAAAAGCTTCTCTACCAGCTGTATGAAATAAGGTGAGTTGGACCAACATGACAAAGACAGATTTTTCACAAGAGGAGATTCAGCACTTTTAACATTCCTGCTTGGTGACAAAGGATGCCTTTGCTACAAATGAAAGCTCTGAATTTGTCTGGACTTTGGACCATATCCTTTCCAGATCCTTCTTTCCTCCCCCTCTCCTTTTCTAGCATGAAAAGACTGAGTGCTAGGATCAACATGCTCTGCATGTCAAGGGGTGGAGACCCATGTGGCTAATTGGTCTTCAGATGTCAATAAACATTTGCATAAGGTTTCATTATTCCTTTATATAAACCTGTCATAGGAGAAGAAAAAGCCTGAGGTGGCAAAGGCTTAATGGAGCCCTCCTTTCTTTTAAAGAGCCTGTTTTATATTACCAAGCCAAATAATTCCCCTGCCCTCAAATTGCCTTCTAGTCCTTCCTCTCACTCTCCCCTTGGCAACCACAAGTCTCATCCAAGAGCTCATTCACTCCCAACACTGCAAGAAACAAGAACTTAGCCCAGACATGGCAGATGGTCACTTGCTCTGACTTGACCAGATTTAAAAATCAGTTGGAAAGAGTCCTGTGTCAAGGAGAGTCCATATAGAAGCCAAACAGCGAAGTAAATTGACTTTGGTTAATTCACAATCAAAACCCAGGAAAAAGAAGTCTAATAAGCCAAGGTGTGAAGTTAGCCAGCTAATTTTTATTTATAGTCAATTTTTCTGTGTAGTGGTCTATAATGCATATAGGTGATTTGGGGCCACAAGAGCACTTTCTGGGATCTAGAATCATCTTTGAACTCTATTCAGTCAGGCACTCTGCTGAAATGATCAAGTCCTCACTACCAAAATGATCAGGATATCGGCAGTCAATCATTAGTCAACCAGCATTTACCAAGTCACCACTAGGTACCCAGCATTATACTAGAAATAAAAGAAAATGTTATCTCTGTTCTTTAATAAAACAGCGTGGGTCCTTAATAAATGTTTGTTGGATGATTTAGGGGAAACAAGACATATACCCATAAAAATTCTCAGCTAGACAATAACTCTAGCAAAAGCTGGATCCTGTCTCCTTTTGCTGCCCAATTAAGTTTCTCCTCTTCGCTTATTCTATATTTTAGTTAAACATGCCCTATTTGTTATTCTCAATACTTAGTACTCCATCTCCCAACTACATTCATTTGCTCAGGGCTATATCCCATTCTTGGATCATATGCTACTGCCTTCCCACCTCCTTATCTTAGAATTGCCAACATTTTTCAGAGCTCAATCCATGTAACACTATGCTATAGAAATTTTTCATGATTTCCTTAGTTCTGAGTGCTTGCTCTTCCCTGAAATTATATATACTTCTTCCTTCCTCCCTCCTTCTCTTCCTTCCTTCCTTTCTTCCTTCCTTCCTTCCTTCCTTCCTTCCTTCCTTCCTTCCTTCCTTCCTTCCTTCCTTCCTTCCTTCCTTCCTTCCTTCCTTTCTTCCTTCCTTCTTCTTCTTCTTCTTCTTCTTCTTCTTCTTCTTCTTCTTCTTCTTCTTCTTTTCTCTCTCTCTCTCTCTCTCTCTCTCTCTCTCTCTCTCTCTCTCTCTTTCCCCCCCCTCCCCCCCTCTCTCTTTCTTTTTTTTTGGATTGGGATCCAAGGGGCAGCTACGTGGTGCACAGAGTGCCTGGCTTGAAATCAGTAAGATTCCTCTTCCTAATTTCAAATTCAGCCTCAGACAAGTACTAGCTGTGTGACTTCGGGCAATTCATTTAACCCTGTTTGCCTCAGTTTCCTCCTCTCTAAAATGAGCTGGAGAAGGAAATAGCAAACCACTCCACTATTTTTGTCAAGAATCCTGACACACAAAGAAAAGGGTGTCACAAATAGTTGGACGTAACTGAAATGACTGACAACAAAATTTCTTTTTTTAAGAAGTCCTATGAATGTGTTTTGTTTGATATTACAAACATTTATAGATTATGTCTAATTCTTGAGATGTCCCCTGTAGCAAAGTAAATCAGTTAACTTACAGTAAAAGTATTAATAAGTAAGACTAATAATACAATGATCTCATTTGAAAGTATATAAATCATTTCAGATCTGTAGCACATTCTCCCATTAAAAAAAATCAAAACAAATCTATTTTCTTTCCTTCACACCTTCACAACCCCCATAGTGGGGGTAGGGGGTGGGGTGAGAAGAAAAACAAATTATAACTGATATACACAGTCAAGTAAAACAAATTCACTCCATGGCCATATACATATCCATATGTACATACAACCTCTCTACATATACATATATAAATACATACATGTATATGTATATTTGTATTCATCATCAGTCCTCTAGAATCATAAATGGCCATTTTATTGATCTTTAATATATAAGCTGTTTGTTTTTACAGTGTTTTATTGTAAAAATTGTTTCCCTGGTTCTACTTCTTTCATTCTTCCTTGATTTAGTAGAGTCTTAAATGTATTCATTTTTATAATATTGATGCAATAATATAAATTGTTCTGGTTCTGCTCACTCCACTGCATCAGTTCATCTATTTTCTCTTTTTTTCCTTCACAGTTGTAGTCTATCTCATTCGTAGATCACTTATTTATATACTTATTTCCTTACTTGTTATAACTTTCTTTCCCTGTCTCCTACACCTAACAGGGACAATTTAAACTATTCTAGGTTTTTTGTTTTCCCCTCTCTAGTGATACACAGTGCTTTACACCTAATAGCTATGTAATAAGTGCTTTTTGTAAAATTAGAAACTAATAAACTAGAAATACTCATTTTATTTATTTTTTGCTTGACTTATTTTTGGCAGTCTTTAGAAGCTATAGGAACTCAAAAGAGGGGATAATCCTTTTGGAGTGGAGTGATCCAGGAATGCCTTATGGAAAACTTGAATTTGTCTTTGAAACAACTATACACTTGAATGGATGAAGAAAAGAGGAGGTCATTCAAATTTTAAAGAATAGCCCAAGCAGAGATGCAGGGTCAGGAAAGTATAGGGTATGGAAGGGGAAACAAAACCAGCTGGTAGGATAGAAAATATCTTAATTTAAAGTATTCTACCTAAATAGGAGAATTTCATATTTAAAAAAAACGTAGAGCTAAAAGTATGTGGTTGTTCTCACTGAGACCATCAAAAGCTCTAGATCACAGGATCTTAGAGGTAGAAAGGACCTTATAGATACTTACAGAAGAATGACCTCAAAATAGAATGTAATCTTCAAGGGGGTTTTGGTCTTTGTATCTCCAGAGTTTATCAAAATGCCTTGCATATATAGTAAATACTTAATCAATGTTTGTTGAATTGTTACATGAAAAAAATTCTCTAAATCACTATTGATTAGAGAAATGCAAATTAAAACAACCACCTCACACCTATCAGATTGGCTAGTATGACAGAAAAGGAAAATGACAAATGCTGAAGGGGATGTGGAAAAAGAGGGATACTAATGCATTGTTGATGAAGTTGTGAACTGGTTCAACCATTCTGGAAAACAATTTGGACAATTTTATAGCCCAAGGGGCTATAAAACTATACATACCCTTTGATCCAGCAATACCACTACTAGGTGTGTATCCCAAAAAGGTAAAAAAAAGGACCTATATATACCAAAATATTTATAGCAGCTCTATGTGGTGACAAACAATTGGAAAATGAGGATACGTCCATTAATCGAAGAACGACTGAACAATTTGTGTGCCATAAGATTGTGATGGAACACCATTGTCCTAGAAAAAATGACTAGCAGGAAAAAGTCTGGTAAGAAACGTAAACTGAAGCAAAGTGGAGTGAACAGAATCAGAACATTATACACAGAAACAGCAATATCCTTATAAGGATGATCAACTGTGAAAGACTTAGCAACTGACCAAGAAAATGATCTAAGACAATTTCAAAGGACCCATGATGAAAAATGCTACCTACCTCCAGAGAAAGAACTGATGAACTTTGAATGCAGCTTGAAGCTTACCTTTTTAAAACTTTCTTTATGTTTCTTGCTTTTAAATTTTTTTTGAAACATAACTAATGTGGAAATATAGTTTGCATGACTTCACACGTATAATTGATATCATATTGCTTACCTTTTTGATAGGTGGAGGAGAGGCAGGATGGAGGGAAATAATTTCAAATTAATTTTTTAAAGGAATGTTAAAAACAAGCAAACAAACAAATGAATGATGATTCTTGAGTCAAATTGAAGTTGAAATCTATCAATTTGAAAAAGAAACAAGTTCAGAGAAGTGAGGTGATTTACTAAGGTCATACAATAAATAATGGCAGAGCCAGGATTAGGATTATAGCACTTATAGCTAGAAAGAAATTTAGGAAGCCATCTAGTCCAGTGGTATCAGACCCAAATAGCTATAGGGGTCATTAAACTGTACATAAGGATCCCTGTGGGTTTCTTATTGATTTAGAAGACCACATATTAACATTATCTATGTTCTGTTATATTTTTATTTATTTTGTTAAATATTTCCCAATTACATTTTCCCAAATTTTCCCAATTACATTTTAATCTAGTTCAATGGCACTTAGGAGTACATCAGACTACATCAGCCTTTGATGTAGTCTAGTCAACATTTTTTATCATACAAATGAGGAATCTGAAGTCCTTCCTCTCTCCCCCCACCTACCCCCACTGGAGACTAAATGACTAGTTTAAGGTCAGAGCTAGTGAATAGGAGAGCTGGAATTTCGACCCATGCTTTCTGATTCCAATTCCAGGTCTCTGAATTCTCTGATATTCCTATTATTCATTGCTACCTCTCCAAGTGAAAAATGTAGTCTTTGATCCTGCCACCCATGGTTTACTCTGCAAAAAACTCATAGACATAGATTTAGAGGTAGGAGGGAGATTAGACATGATCAGAGCTAATCCTCTCATTTTGCAGATGAAGAAATGTATCCAGAGGTAAACTTGTTTGCCCAGGATCACACAGGTAGTGAGTATCTAAGGCAACACTCAAACCTAGGTCCTGTGTATGTGAACCCATCTTTCTTTCTTACAGCACTATGCTGCCTCCCAATTATGTGATGAAGTCTATTCTCCCCAGCCTGATACAGAATCACTCTCTTTGATGGAGGCAAAATGAAACTGAGAGGTAACCAGTCTACATTCCTTAGGTTTACTGAATCTCTTTTTTTCTCATCAGCAGATTTGGGGACCTGAATCATCTACTTAGCTTCTCCATCTTTCCACTAGTTGTTGCCTTTGAAGACTCTCAGGGTTGGAAGACCTCAGCCCATTCTAGACTATTCTTTCTAATTCACTCCCTGGTATTGTTGTTGTAGGCAGGGGCCTAATTTGGAGGCTGTCTGCTTTCAACAACTAAGAACATTTCTTATAAAACCGCAGTCTCAGACTTCATGAGCCTTACATGCATTTCAGTGACTGATTAAAAAATACAGGTTGAAATATTACAGCTATCAATAATCCGTGCACATGGCTGACTTCTAATGAAAGATGAAGTTTCTGAGGGATTGGGAAGAAATGAAGAAAAGGGTTTTCTATCAATTTCAAGGGGAACACTTGGATTTTTCCTGGACATTTTTCTTTGTGAAATATTTTCTTTTATTGCACTCCATAGCACAGTGTTTGTTTAATTTTACCCCTTTCAGCAGGTATATATTTCAGTTTTTAATTTAAAAAAACATCGTTATTCCTCATTGGTTTCTCCACATCGTTTCACTCCCCATTTGCTAGTTTTTTTTTTCCTGAGGTATTTGTGTTGCTCTTGATGAGGTTTTTGTAATGCTATTTTCTTCTCCCAAACATTTGGTTCTGAAGGGGAGCACATGGGCCTCAGGCAACAGCTTCCCACCTGAGCCTTTACCTGGGCATATGAGAAAAGAAACAATGATATATATGTACTACATAAAATATAGATGAGAGGGGAAGAGAAAGAGAAAGAGAAAGAGAGAGAGAGAGAGAGAGAGAGAGAGAGAGAGAGAGAGAGAGAGATTGCTTTTAGTAAGCACTTAACTGTGCTGCAGGCTCTGTGCTAAACATTGGGCAACACAAATACAAGCAAACAAGGTAATTTTTGCCCTCGAGGAGTTTACATTCCAAAGGAGAAAGATGTAGAAAGCTATTGGGAAAGGAATGAGAGAACAAACCACTTGATATGGGCATTTCTAGTGAAATTACTGTTAAAAATCCATTCAAACTATAATTAGCATGAATTAATTTGGGTAGTCTGAAAGCCTTAAAAAACAGGAGTCTGTGAGAGTGGAGAGAGTAGAAGTTTTGAAATCTTTCTATCCTGGAGAACTGAGAGGAAAAAAGCTTTCCTTTTTTCAGTAGAGAGATGGGGACTAAGAACGTGGAGTGTGGTATATATACATTGTCAGACACAGTGGTTGTATCACAGTTTTGTTTTTACTAGGAAAGGTTCAATGAAGAGTGTAGGTTAAGGGGAAGTGACTGTGATAGTTTCATATAAATTATAGAAAACATTTTTTAAAGTGAAACCTCTGTTTTTTTGTGGTAAGACAGTTTCATCACTGTCCAATACCTAGGAAAGAGATGCAGAAGGCAGGGGCCTGCTTTATCCTCCTTCCCCTCCTTGATATTTTCTACCCTTGACTCTCTCTTCCTTCTGATATCTATTCCTGTCCACCCTCTTTTCTCTTTCTTCTTCTTCTGCTTTTTCTTTCCTATTTATCTCTAAGAGACAATTATGGCACAAATGATTCCCTGAACTGGACCTGGAGAATAGTAGTAAATGATTGATTTCATCCCTTTCCATAGCTCAGTCCTGAATCAATGGAATTTGATGAGACTTGGGCACTGTCCACTATTATGGTGCTGATCTTTGTAACCTTGAATGAAGTCTCAAGTATTCTGGCCTAGTGACCAGGTGTGTTGGTAAGCAAAATGGGCTCTTAGCACTCAGTTCAACCAAGTGCCCTTGAAGAGTTTGGCTTTTGTTTCCTTTGATTAATCCAGTGTGTTTCATTGAGTCTTACCAGGTGCTAAGCCCTAGGCTAAAACCCCTATTAGGTGCTAAGCCTGTGTGGGTGTGAAGCTCCCAGGGTACTAAGGGGAGGTGCTAACTCAAGAGCCAATCATAGGAGCCTAAGTTCTGGTCATTCAGATGATGTTTGATGACTTCTGAAATGGTATAAGAAGAGAAGACAGAGCTATTTGTGCAGGGCTCTCACTCTTGGTGGCATGTGCTGATTGGGAGGGCAGCTATGTAGCTAAGTGCCCTCCAGCTCGTAACTTGGATGTTGAGACTTTGTTAAACTCTGGTAACTATGTATTGGGATTTGAATCAGGCAAGGTCTGTCTGTCAATGTTTGTACTTTGTTTGTATTTTGCTCTGAAGTTCAGGGTGCTGGCTTTTTCCCCTGAACTAAGTGAGTGATATTTGTATGCTGGATTAAAATAAGCTTGTTAACCCCTTAACATTGCTTTTCTTAGTAAAGCAGTTCAAAAGAACCTAGGCTTTTGCAGCGTGCTGGCAGCCTTCTTGTTGTTGGGCTTGTGTTGGTCTTTCATCTCCACAACAGCCGCTAGCCAGATTGTTGAAACACCAGGAAGATTATAAACCTGGAAAACCACAGTCTCGTCAGATTATAACCACATAGACAATATGATGTAGCAAATATTGTGTGATATGTGAGTCAAATTATTTACTTTTTTCTTAGTTTCAGCTTCCTTATCAGCAAAATGGGAGTCATGTCTATAATGCCTGCTTCACACAGTTGTTGTAAGGTATAAGTGAGATCATGTATGTAAAATATTTTTTAAAGTGCTTTATACGTGTCAGTTCTTTTTACTATATGCAGCTCCTAGTCTGGGATTTGAACCCAAGACATTCTTGAGTTTAAGCTCAGATCTTTTTTTTAACTACAACCTGTTTCCTTACTGTGATTTCTACATTTAACAGTGAAATTTCTGGTTTCAAAAGATGTCACTGAAACACATCTGTCTTTCTTAATAAAAGCCTAACCATAATCAAACCAAAGCAAGTATTTTCAAAACAAAGAAATTGACAGGTTATCATCATGCCAGGTCATTTTGTAAGGTAGCATATGAAATCAACCATATGCTTGCTACCAATGTTTTCATTGTTATCGTCATTCTATATGAAATGCCTTAACAGCATCTATAATATTTTGACGGTGTCCTAGAAGTGTTGTTGATTTTTTCAAATTATAAAAAAAAACCATTTCTGCCCTATCGCTTGCAACAAGTAAGAGCACATTTTTGATAGAGATGTTCATACAGAAGTTTTATGTATGAAACACAAAAGATGCAAACAGTGTCTCCAAAGTGTTTTCTTTGTTACAAAGGGATCATGTAATGTTCACCTAAGCAGAACCTTCTGTTTCCTCCACATTCCATTTGCTTGTATAGACCCAGAAATGATTGCCTGATTAGTACATATACATGCATTTTGATATGTTCTGCTGAATGCTTGTGGACATGGTTGTACTTCATGGCAGCAGGTTAGGCAATAAATTTCAAAACTTTATCCTCATCTTTGGATAGAGTAATAAAAGTTTGTGGGCTTAAAAAAGCAATATTCCCTCGAACCGCAATATATAGGAATGATGAAACTGAACTAAAATGTACGATAATCTCTGAGGTCTACCCAAGCTGGAGAGGTGCAAAGTGAGGGCTATAAACCAAACTGCAACACCAGCTGCACTAAAAGTGATTCTCAGCCTCAGACCAATTTCACATGAAATTGGGAAATATGACTAATATCAAGTCCTGATCCCCTGGGGGCAGAGAAGGGGAACTTTGTGAAGAAAAGCAACAGACTATTACCTGACTGAGTAAAGAAAGGTCAATGATTATACAAAGGTAAAACCGAATCTCCCCCATCCCTAAACAGCACAGCTCTCCACTTGTTAATTTTAGTCTGTCCCAGATACAAAGCAACATTTACCACAATCCTTAGTAATGGGGACTTTATAAGGTGGTAAGCTTTTAGATGGCAGAGAGCAAGCTTCTTCCTTTCTCTCAATCTCCCCACAGGGCCCAGTAGAGGGTTATATACACAATAAATACTGCTGAGTGACTGAGGTGATGAGCAATGCTTGGAAAGTCTTTCCCTCCACAATCTTGAATTGTTTTATTTGATGTGAGAGTTTATATACCCAAAGTAGCACAGGCTTGTCCACTAAAGTTATATTTTATGTCCAAGATCTGGCCAACATCAAGAACAGAGGGAGACAACGGCAGCCCCCAAACTCTCTCCACTTTTGTACATCCTGAGTGTGCACTGTTGTCAGAATCTGCCTAAAACAGTGCATTCATATAATCCTAAAGGTCTTTGATATCTCCTTCATCTCTTTAATCCCTACATAGTGCTTTATACAGTTTTTATTTGGGGACTCCAGGGATCTCTGATTTCACTGAAGTTGGGAACTCCTGGGTGGGAACTCGCTCCATTAGTGCTTACCAGCAACTTGTCTGTAATTTTTAGTCTTATTTTGTGTAGATAGAAGTGCTTTCTAACCTTGCCACTGTTTCCATTGAATGCCTCTTATCACGATGGCATGTAAAAATGTTTTGATGTAGGCATTGCATTTTAAGTATGTAGGCCGAAAATATCTTTTGGAGAGCCATATGTGCATCTTTGCAAAAAAAAAAAAACAACTAACATATTTACCTTTAATAGGATTAGTTGTTATGTTTGAATACCATCATGTAACTTGGAAAAGAGTATAAAGACCAGGGCAGACTTTCTGCCCTGAAGCCTGATGTGCCCTGCCCAACACATCCTGCCAAGGGCTATGGAAATTCTCATCTCTCAATTCTGACAAAAGCCTTTGTGGTCACGTGGTACAATGTCAGGCAGCGAGGTGGCAAAGTGGATAGACACTGGGCTTGGAATCACAAGGAAGACTTACCTTCATGAGTTCAAATCTGGCTAGCTGTGTCACCCTGGGTAAATCACTTCACCCTGTTTGCCTCAGTTTCCTCATCTATAAAATGAACTAGAGAATGAAATATCAAACCACTCCAATATCTTTTCAAAGAAAACCCCAAAGGGGGTCACAAAAAGTCAGAAATGACCAAAAATGACTCTATGAGTCCAATTTCCCAAACTGCTGCCTCTTGAGACTGGTTCCAAAGCTGAGATCATTCCTAGCCAGTCCTCCATTAGTAGAATCAATTCATATGATTATCTACCTGCAATAAATCTTTTTACTGAAAATTTTGTTCTTGCCAGTAACTTATATTTTGTATAAGAATCATAAAAAAGTAGAACATACCATGGAATGCCGCTTGGAACACTGAAAGGTTAAATGATGCACCCTGTGATCACAATGTAGTAAAGGTGAGAGGCAGAGTTTGAAGCCAGCTCTGACTCCAAAGCTGGTCTATATCCACTATATCATACTGCTTAATGGCATGAGAATGTTAGATTGATTTCATTCATTCAGTCAATAATATATGTCTCCTCAGATTTTTTCAAATGCTCCCCATTTGACTAGAGCAAAGTCAAAACTTCAACCTCTTAGAGTTCTTTGTAATATGGACCCAGCCAAGTTTTCCAACCTGAGCTCTCACTTCTCCCCCTTCAAAATATCAATTCCAGCCATACTATATTTACATATTTCCCATTTTCCCTCTTCCACGACTTCGTTTACATAGTTCCTCTACCCTAGAGTCCCCCTATCCTCTGCTCTCAGACAGTCCACCTCTTCTGGTAAGCTATCCCTAAATACCTCAGCCCTCATTAATCTCCTTTGAACATCTCTGCCACCTAGAGTATGAACAATATAAGCTAATATTAAATTTTGGACAATGAGGTATAATGGATAGATCACTAGCCTTGGAAGCCAGGAAAGTCTGGGTTCAAATTCTTACTAATTACTGTGTGACCATAGAAAAATCACTTAACCTTCTTCAGCCTCGATTTCTTCATCTGCAAAATGGGGATAACAATACCTTAGGTACCTATCATAGAATTGTTGTGACATCTTGAAAGTGATAAAGTTTTAAAGGTGCTCTATGAGCTTTAAACCCACTCATTCTCAGTCAATGAACATTTATTAAGCACCTATTATGCGCCAGGTACTTTGCTAAGCACTGGGAATGCAAAGAAAGGCAAAAAACATTGTTTGTTCTCAAAGAGCTGGTAGTCTAATGGGGGAGTCCACATGCAAACAACAGCGTATAAATGAAATAAATCGAGGATAAATTGGAAATGATCAGTAGGGGAAAGGCACTTTTAAGGAGGATCCGGAAAGGTCTCTTTCAGAAGGCAGGATTTTAGCTGAGAGCTGAAGGAAGCCAGGAAGGCCAGGAGGTAGAAATGAGGAGGGAGAGAGTTCCAGGCATGAGGGACAGCCAGTGAAAATGCTGAGTTGGCAGGTGGAGTATCTTATGGGAGGAATAGCAAGGAGGCCAATTATTGTTTTTTTTTTTCCTTCAGTCATTTCATTCATGTCCAACTCTTTCTGATCTCATTTGGGGTTTTCTTGGCAGAGATACTGGAGTGTTTTGATATGTCCTTCTGCAACTCATTTTCCAGATGGGGAAACTGAGGCAAACAGGATTAAGTCACTTGCCCAGAGTCACACAACTAGTAACTGTCTGGGGCCAAATTTGAATTCAGGTCTTCCAGACTCCAGGCCCAGTACTTTATCCACTATGCCAGCTAGCTGCCTCTGTGTGTGTGTGTGTCTGTGTGTGTGTGTTTGTGTGTGTGTTCCTTTAATGTCTACAAAAGCTGTTCTTTTTTAACCTGCTCTAAGAGGATAACTGTCTCGTTTACTTGTTGAGAATCAATCTTAGGAAAGAAGATTTAGTCATTTCATTTGTTTGCTTTCTTTCCTTCCAATTCCTATTTCTCCCTTGCTGCTGCTCCTCCCTACCACCTAGGGTGCCCAATAGCTTTTCTCTTAACTAAATACATGGCGATTTACAGTGACCTAGTTCCAAAGTCTAACTTGACCATTTCTTTGCTCTCCCTGTGCCACCGATTAACCACCAGCTTTGACAGCAGCATACACAGCTGCACGTGACTATCAGCTCTGTTTAATGTCCCTGGTTGATGGCAATATCATTGCCATGACAGGGACATGTCAGCAGCGGATAATTTCCACTGAACAATGACTCCTGGGTACTGGCTCTACAAGCACAGCTAAGAGGAGGGGTGACCAAAATGCCCAGTGAGGCTGATCCATGCCAACATCCAATCAGGAGAATTCAGGTTGGACGACTTTCCTTTTCCTCAGTAGCAGAGTCTGGGATTAGAATCTTCTAAGCCATTGTCTTAACTGGTCATTCCCCTTGGCCTGTATAAATGCTAGCCATGTGTTTTCTGGAAAAATGAGTTTATGGGGGGGTGGAGCTTTAACTCAAACTTCTGTTAGCTTGGCAGTCGGGTTTCCATCTTTCCAAAAGCCCTTGTGCCCAAAATATAAAAAATATAAAAACAATCATTTGTACCTAAGGCCCAGCTGTCTGGAAACCCAGCCTGCATATGGTGTGGTTTTTTAAACCACCCAGAGAAATAAAACTATCATCTCAGCCAAAGGGTGGTTTGCCTAATTGGATTTTTTTATAATGGAACACAAAGCGTATTATAACATTGAAGTTGTATCAGTGACATCAAGATCAGAGCAGATCACTTACCTGGAAATTAAGACTTATGTTTTGTGTTTATTTCTTGTGACTACCTTGAGCATGATAATAATAGTGACAACAATAACTAACATTTATACATTGCCAGACACGGTGCTAAGTGCTTTACAATTATGATATCTTGATATAATAATAGATTACATAAGATTAACAGATCAGAATAATTAATCTGAATAACAGATTAAATATCAGCAGCGTCTACTATGCCCCTGTCTGCAGGAGTCTTCTCTCTGGAGCCTCCTTCCCACTCTTTCACGCTGCCCCCCAACCTTGACCTCTTATAAACTAGTGACTTCTTCAGCTGTGATAGAGGCACTTCTTGTTGTCTAATATTTATGAGCCCTCCTTGGGCTGGGTGTTGCAAAGAACTTTCTGGGAACTTAAATAAAAGGCAGGATTTGCTGAGATGCTGACCAAATCTCATTTACTCCGTAGGGAGAAAATAGGGTTCTGTTGCATGGTTCCATAAAGGGGATGCTCTCTCACTAATAGGCTGTGTCACCTTGGATAAGTCTTTTCACCTCTCTAGGACACAGTGTCCACATCTGTGAAATAAGGTGCTTGGACTACTGGAATTGATTGATATTCTCTGAGAATCCTTCCAGCTCAAACATTCTGAAATTCTATGATTCTATCTTATAATGTGTTTCCATAAAGGGTGAAATCAATAATTACATTTGTATATTGACTCTAACATTTCTGGAAAACTCTGCCTTAGGGATTTGGAGGAGGGTGTGTTAAGATGAATGTTGCTGCTAATTGGAAAATCCTCCTGTTTTCATGAACGATCTTCTCCATTTGCTCCTTATTGCTCATAAATCTGAAAAGTTGTCTTGAACTTCACTGCTGCAAAATGCAGGCGTTAGAGGAGAGGAGTGTAGCTATAACAGATGAATACCATTAGACCTTCATTTGCTGTCCCCAGTCTCATTGTGTGAATGTTTACAGTCTGTTAGCCGGGAGTATCCATCTCACTCTGACCCCAACCTTTGAATAATATTTATTGGATTATCCCAAAATCCACTGAGAAATGGTGATAGCTATGAATCCATTTATTAGATGCTAAACTCTGCTTTACTTTGCAAGATTTGTCCCAAACCCACTCAGACAAATCAGCCTTAACAAGGTCATTGCAGACTTAGCAGAAATCCTGGCATTGTCTTAACTTGGTATAGGCATAGGAAGGGAGGGGATAGGATAGGAATCTGAAAGGGGAAGAGTGTAGAGGAGGTGGGAGAGACATTTCATTGAGACTGTGAAGAAGAAACAATAAAATTTCCAAGGGGACCTAGGAAATCTTTGTCATGGAGAAAACATCAGTGTTTAAAGGTATCTCTGTACTCTATACTCCACATCCTAAAATACTTAGGGCCTTTTCTCTTCTCTGGAGGGCTGTTATAAACCTCCCCATATCCAATCTGACACCAAATGTGTTGGTTCCTGCTCCCCAATGACCTTCAGATTTGACCTTCCCATGACAATTTCATAGCCACCACCTAAGACAGAGCATTCCTCCCCGCATGTCTGGCATTACTCTGATAGCCTCCATACTGTCTCCCCACTTCCAGTTTTTCCTCCTCAAACTATTATATATCGTTAGTGTATGCATATGTGTGTATGTGTGTGTGTGTGTGTACAGATATAGATGCATCAAAATGATTGAATGAGGCAAGATTGGAGGTGCAAAGAGCAGTTTGGAGGTCTTCATGTCATATATAGGATAACTCTAACAGCCTCTAAACTGTCTCTCCACCTCTGATTTTCCTTCCAATCCATTATATGTGTGTATCGTTGTACACACACACACACACACACACACACACCCCTATACGTATGTATGTATATATACATATATAAACATATATATGTACACACATATCCATATCTATTATATCTATACATGTGATATTATATATATGGATATATTTACACACATAAAATGGATTAGAAGAGGCAAAACTAGAGGTGGAAAAAACAGTTTGGAGGTTGTTATGTAGATACTCACATTTTGTTGTTGTTCAGTCATTTTAGGCATGAAGACTCTTCATGACACTGGGGTTTTCTTGGCAAAGATACTGGAGTGGTTTGCCATTTCCTTCTCTATCTCATTTGACAGATGAGGAAACTGAGGCAAACAGGGTTAAATGACTTGCACAAGGTCACATAGCTAAGAAGTATCTGAGGCCAGATTTGAACTTAGCAAGAGTCTTCCTGACTCCAAACCCTCCACTGTTCCACCTAGCTGTCCAGACACACACATACATATGTACATACATATGTGCATATAAGCATACATACATACATATAGGTATAGATGATATGTTATGTGTAAATAACACATATTTAAATATATATTTATATATTATTGCACATGTCATGGTCACTTTTTTAGATACTGTTTTCTTTAAAAAGTTTTCTCTTATTTATTAGATACAATCTAAATTTCTCAGTCTACCATTCAAGTCCCTCCATCAACTGGCCTCTTCCAGTTTCATAGTCCCTTGCCACATTTCTGGTCCATCCAGATTGAAATCATTGCTAGTCTCCCAATGGGCACCACCAATTCCCTCTTTATACCTTTTGCTCTGACTCTTTCCTATCTTTAGAATACTTTTCAAACATCCTCTTCTCCATTATAGCCTTCAAACTAGGCTCCAAATCCTCCTCTTGAGGAAGGCTTCTCTCAATGACTTCACTTCTATTAATCATTCCCTGCCATTGGATGCCATAGCATCTAAGTGGATCTAGGAGATGAGACGCCTTTGTAGTAGAGCGAGATGAAGAATAAGAATACTTCAGTGCCACTTATTATGTGTCCTTGAGGAAGTCACTTAACTTTTCTGAGACTCAGTTTTCTCATCTGTAAAACTGGAATAATGATATCTGTCCACCTAACTCACAGGGCTGTCCACAAGAAACGAATGCTCCAATGTATATAAAGTGCCCTATAGATTTAGGCTATTATTATGAACACAATTTGGGCTACAGTAACTTGTACTTATGTTCCCTAGGTGTTTCAGGAATGAATGATATCTGCTAGTATAATTTTCTAGATATTTAATTCTAAGATGTTTGGGGAGGGGGAGTGGGGAGAAGAAAGGAAGGAAAGTCATTCAAGCATGTAGGTCTTGGCCCGGGAGTACCTTCAACAACCTGCATTGATCTTTGAGAGTGTCCCCTTCGTTCATTAGAGAGCAGTGACAAAGTTAATCAGTGGCAAAGTTAATTAGAAAGTAGAGCTCCTAAAATTTCTCCCTTCCTTCAGCAAATTCCTGCTGTTCTTTTAAACTACAGTTTGGAGGGGGAGATAAATAAATAGCAAGGGCTGCTCTAAACACCAAGCAAAGAGGCTTCCTGTCTGTGGGCTCACTTCTGAGAAAATTGCAGGGAGAAGAGCATGATCTGCTAGCAATCGAAAGATGATGTTTACTTTGGGGATTTATGGTCTTTTGGTCCGGGCTTGAAGGTAGCACGCGGCTGCTGCATCCCCAGCTCTTTGCTGATGTCTCCCCCAAAAGGCAAGGGGACAAAGGAGAGACCCAAACAACTCAGGCAAGATAGTTCAGAGGAGGTAGGAGAGAAACAGGCTCTAGAGGGAAGGAGACTAGAGAAACACTTGGAGGGAGGGAGAGGAGTGAGCATGCCCCCCTCCCTTCCCTTCCCCTCAGAGATGATAAATAGATGGAGGCTGCTTTAATTTAACCATTTTTTCTGATCTGACTAGAACAAAAGATGCTTAACTGGCAGCTTGGTTGCTTCTAAGGAAGAGAGGAATGGTGCAGGTGTGGGAGGAGAGGTCAGACAGTTTGTGGGAGAAAAGGATTTCTGAAGAGAAAGCAGCTTCCTTGATTACCTCAGAATATATATTTGGGAAGAGAATGTGTGCATGTTGGGGGAGGGGTCAGAATTAGTGAATAAATAATCATAATAGACACCTTAAAGGCAGGGACTCTGTTTTATAATAAAAGCCTGCATGTTACATAGCATTTTCAAGTTTGCAAAGCACTTTATAGATATTATCTAGTTTTATCTTTATAACCCTCATTTTACAAACGATGAAGCTGAGGCACAGGTTAAGTGACTTGCTTTAGGGTCACACAGCTGAGGATCTCTTTGAACTTAATTCTTCCCGACTCCAGACCCAGTGCTCTATCCACAGTGAGTGTGTGTGTGGGTGGAGAGGAAGTAGAGAGGAGTTTCAAGGATTTGGAACATTGCATATAATGTCAGATTTTTTTCAATGATTGGCAATGATTAGTTTTGTTAAATGTTTTTCATTCCTCCTCATTTTCTTTTCTTTTTTTAGTCAATAATTCATTCTTTTTTTTAAATTACAAAATTCTTTGGCTCTATGGAAGGGAAAAGGGAGGATTCAGGGGGAAGTAAAGACAATGTAAAAAAAGATACCAAAAATCTGTTTTTCAGAAACCAAAAAAAACCTAAAAAATAAACTTTATCTCTCTACACCAATCTCAGTGTTCTTCTGCACAGAGAAGGCATTTAATAAACATCTGTCTTTCTGCATTGTACTTGGTAATGCCCATAGAGCCTAGTACAGTGTTAGGCACAAAGTTAACTCTTGTGAATGCTTGTTGAATATACAAATGAAAACTAAGAATACTAAATTTGTAATCAGAAGACCCGGGATCAGATCCTGCATCTGCTGTTTATTATCTGTGTGACTATAGACAAGTCACAACCTTTCTGGACTTCATCAATAAAATGAGAGTCTGCCTAGATAACTTGGTTGATGACCACCTCCTCAAAAAAGCTTCCCATCCTTAAAATGGTACCATTTTAAGATTTAGGTGAAAAAGCAGGAAAACAAATGGCAATAAGAAGAATATTTATGTACAATCTTCTTTTGTTAAATTTGGTTCTGGAACTTATGTCTTTGTTACTAACTGGTAACAAAAAAGATATATCAGAGAAGCACTGGCCTTGGTTGTTCAAATCCAGCCTCAGATACTTACTAGCTGTGTGATGTTGGTGGAGTCGCTTAATCTGTGTCTGAGTTTTTACATCTGTCAAATGGGAATACTAAAAGCATCTATTTCTCATACGTATTTACGAAGCGCTTGGCACAGTTCCTAGCACATAATGCTATATAAATGTTAGTTATTGCTATTATAATTAATTTCAAGTGAAAACCTAGCTTGTCTTTATGTCATAGTTTTCAATAAATTTTATGTGTTTTGAACTCTAAAAAATTAGGCCTACGATCCTAAGAATTCTTCAAAGAGATATATGGGGAAAGCATACTACATATAGACTAGAAATAATATACATATATATACTCAAAAATATGTAATTAAAAATTGGTATGCTTAAAGCAAAGGAGCACAGAAGAATCTTCTGAGCAAGCATGAGGTCACTGTCATTTATTCATCCTCTTTTAGCCATTTCTAAGAGCTCTGCCCTGGGCAGGAAACAGGAATTCAGACTAGAGACAACAAGTTCAAGGACTAGACCCATGGTGATAATCAAAGAATTTGAACCTCTTAATGGCCCATTCCATCTGAGATTTCAGAGGAGTCGGCACATCTTTAGTCTAGTGTTATAGAACATGGACTATGCCTTCAATAGTAAAATTTTGTATTGTAAAATTTCGAATATGCAGGGTGTCCCAAAAGTCTCAGTATAGTTTAATGCAGTTTAAAGTTGTACTAAGATTTTTGGGACACCCTGTATTTTCTCGATGGAGAAACTGAGATTTAGAGAAGTCAATAAGATCTCCCTGACCAATTGTTTCCAGTGATATAGACTAGGAATTAGAAGAGACAAGATCATGGGATGATGGATTTAGAACTGGAAAGGACCTTTGAGGTCATCTAAACCACCACAAAACTAAGCTTTGAGCCCAGGTCCTCTGACTTCAAATCCCAGTGTCTTCTCAATGAATTTTGCTGCCATAGGAAGGATAACTTCATACTCGCACTTCTGGAGATTATTAAATTCTTCTTGTCACACAATGGGCAAGGACAAAGTTCATTCATTCAAAAAACTTATTTTTCCAGTGCTTCCTATTGACAGGGAGCATCATGCTAGGTTCTGGGAAAACTAAATGGCTAAATAAGATGACAGCCCAGCCCCTTAAGAAGGGTGATTGGACAAGAACACAAAGAAATTAACACATATAAATAAATACGCTAGGGACATAAAAGTACAAAAGACTATGAGATTAGAAGGAGAGATCTTTCTCACCTTAGGAGGCAGCTGGGTGGCTCAGTGGATAGAGCACTGGGCTTAGAGTCAGGAAGACCTGAGTTCAAATCCAGCCTCAAACACTTACTAACTGTGTGACCCTGGAGAAGTCACATAACCTGTTTGCCTTAATCTACTAGAGAAGAAAATAAGCACTCCACTATATTTGAAATGGGTAGCATGGTCCATGGAGTCACAAAGAGTTGGACAGGACTGAACAACAACCACAACAACAGTCTTTCTCACCTCAGGGTTATCAAGGAATAAAAGATCCCTGTTCAATCAACAGTAAATGACACCATCATGATTAAGTGGTAAAGAGTGGTGGGGAAATGCAGTAAATGACAGCATTGTGATTAAGTGGTAAAGAGTGGGAAAAAATGCAGTCAACTTAAAATAAACAACCTGTGCGTGAGATGGATGGGGGGGAGGGGCTGGATTGACTGTTCCTATGTGGATTCACTTATAATCAGAAAGCAGATCCCTTTTCCCAGGAAAATAAATGATCCTCTTTGTTGAATTCCACCTCTTTAGACTTCTAGCTTTTGTATCTTTGTTGTCCCCAGTTCTTGGGAGTTAGAAGAACTCTCAGAACAGTCACTCTGTTTGCATGCCAAGGCCTCCAAGCAATTATTAGTCTGTGTTCAAGTGACTGAAAATGTCAGGCCTCTTCACAATGGGCCCACGGTGAGTCTGTAGGTTGTGTTCCATTTTCCAAAGACAGTCCTTGAATGAAATGACAAAGAGGGATAAGTTAAGAAGCACTTTGAATAATGAAAGCCACAGTTACAGTAAGCTGAGAGAACAATGAGCCCTGATCAGCAAAAAACTGAGGTGGGATGTTGAAGAGGAGGGGGCAAAGAGTGGAGAGAGGAGGAGGGCCTCCCAAAATAGCCTTTGCTTCTTGCAATGAAACTGTTGAGTTTTCATTGCAATTATGAAATCTTGGCAAGAAGCTCAACAGCCAGTGATCTCCCTCCTTGGTTGGGAGGTGGCTCCGAAGCTCTGCAATTCTGGAACCTGGTTGGCAATGGAACCCTGCAGAAAAATCATATCCTGCTGCAGCAGCAAACTTCTCCTCACCCAAAGTCTTCAATTATACACATATTCACTAATGGCAATTTCCCTCTCATCTAGTCCGTTTTATATTTTTGTCATGGGCTGTGTCTTCCGTTAGCTTCAACAAAATTAATCTGGGGATATTTAGTCTTTAGAGAACTTGTAGGAGCAATTGCTGGGGTATTTGGGGAAAGGGGATAATGAATAGATGGGGCAGTTTGACTTCCCATAGGAAAGGATGGGGAAAGAGGAGTAGCCAAAAATCAGAACTTGGGAGGAAAATTAAGCTCTCCCGGTGGAGGCCAAGGCAGCAGAAATCTCCCCAATGTTTAATCATCATCTCTTTTTGTGGGAAATGCATGAGGCAGTTGAAGCTACAACATGTTCTGCAGAGTGGGAAGCTTTGGAAACAGAGGGATGATTAAGAAATGTTGTTTTCTTCCCCCAGCCCACTCAAACCCTTTAGCTAAACAAACAAAGATCCTGGATAAAAAGTAATGGTCCCTCTTTGCTGGGGTAGCAGAGAGTAAGTCTTAAAGGCTTAAACAGAAACTCTGGGTCTCATCTTCATCCAGGACCAAATAGGTTCAAATTCAAATAAAAAGTGAGCTTACAAGTCTTCCTGCATGGCAGCGGCTCACATGTAAGGGGCTGTCAGTGGCCCTAGTGGGCAATATGTTTAAAAGGCAAAGGAGGGAAGAGAGAGCTAAAATTACTTGGAAACAATTCTCCAAGCAGAAGGATTCTAGAGTCTGCTGGTAGGCCATGGAGCCCAAGGGAAATAAGGAGTTCTACCTATAGTGAAAGAAAATCACTAAAGAAAGATGACATGCCAGCTATCAAGTAGGAGGGGCAAATCCATACAAAAGATGAATTTTTCATAGTCTTCCTGGGAGGTATGGGATCTCTAGAGATTAAGGAGACTGGTAGAGGACCGGCCACTGGCTTTAGATCTACAGGCCCTGAGTTCTAATCTTGGCTCCACAATTCCTCCCTGTGTGACCTTGTGCAAATCCTTTATCCTTTCTGGGTCTCTCATTAGCAAAACTGGGGATTTCATAGTCTCCTTTTTCTATTCTTTGTATAGAGAAGTGTTTCTGCTTGTGTGTGATGTTTGTCAAGTTCATAATAATAAAAGGATTTATTATTGTTAGTAGCTGCAGCAGTAGTAATAGTGGTAGTAGTAGTAGTGGTCATAGTAGTAACAATGATAGTAGTAGTAATTGCAGTAGTAGTAATATTAGCAGTAGTAGCAGTAATAGTAATGGTAGTATTTGTAATGGTAGTAGTAGTAATAGTAGTAGCACTAGTAGTAGTAATAGTAGTAGTTAGGGAGTGTGACTTGATCTCTTCTGGCTCTAAATGGATGATCCCATGAGATTTCTTATTCTAAGTAATAGGGATGGTATTTTTTAGGCTCTGAGTACCTTACTGCTTATGTGGTAATGATTTTGAGGAATGTCACTACTCCCTCCATTTAATTGTTTTTCTTTTACCTTCCCATTACAGAAATCTGGAGTGTATGGGGTTTTGAGGGAGGACTAGCACTTCTGGCCATCTCTCGTCATCCTGATCTATACCTTGCCATTGAGCCCAGATGGCTCTGGAAGGGGAAATGAGGCTGGTGATTTTGCACAGTCCACCCTCACTTAAATCTAGTTCACTTGTAAATCATGTCATCACCTTCCTGATGTCATGGTCCTCTTTGAGAATGAAGGACAAACAATAACCTCTAAGTAAGCTGGTAATCCAACTGGCCAGTTCCAGGTGGGTAGTGCAGCTCCTTCCTTCCTTCCTTCCTTCCTTCCTTCCTTCCTTCCTTCCTTCCTTCCTTCCTTCCTTCCT
>CM053626.1:249713985-249729437 GCA_028646595.1 Phalanger gymnotis
TCGCTGCCTGGCCATGTTCCCAGGCAACTTACTTGACCTTTGAGTTTTTCAGCAGGGTATGACTGCTTGTAGACTAAAGAGTTCTATGTTCCAAGCTTGGGGGGATGTGCCAGCTCTGCCACACCAGCACTCCTCCTTTCCCAAGAACCCCCAACCTGGACTGGACTTAGATCTTCAGCAGGCTCTTCACTCCTGCTCTGATCCACCATTTAATTCCTCCAAGCAGGTGGGCCTGGGGCCATAAGCAACTGTAGCTGTAGTTCTGTAGCTGCCCCACTTCCACTGCCCCTGGGGCAGGGGCTGAACCGCAAACTCCCTGTCCCTAGCAGCCTTTCCCACTAACCTTCTCTGTTGTCTTTGGTGTTTATGGGTTGAGAAGTCTGGTAACTGCCACAGCTCACTGATTCAGAGCGCTAGGGCACTCTCTGCCTGGCTCCTGGTTTGGTTGGTCCGCACCACCCATGCTGGGCTCTGATCTGCTCTGCTCCGCTCCCAGCTCCGTGCAGGATAGACCTTACCCAAGGACTATCCAGGCTGTCCTGGGCTGGAGTCCTGCTTCCCTCTCCTCTTTTGTGGGTTCTGCAGTTCTAGAATTGGTTCAGAGCCATTTTTTTATCGGTTTTTGGAGAGACTTGGCAGGGAGTTCATGCTAGTCCCTGCTTTCCAGCTGCCATCTTGGCTCCGCTTGACCTAACTTTCGCCTATGGCTCCAGGAAGCTCTAGCATGCCCAGTGGCCATACTCTGGTAAACCATTTTGGCATACAGGCTAAACCAAGTTGAGCATAACTAATAGGCCTGAAACCTGCTGGTGACTTAGGGGGATGTCTACCTAAACTATGTGAAGACTTTCCCCAGTGGAATGGGTGGATGAAAACAATTTGCTCCCATGGCCATGAAAGTAGCTGAAACATGTGCTGCAGAGCTCTTAGAGCTTGGTTAGACATCAAAGACACTAATATCATCTACCACATCCCTGGCCATTGCTAGTAATATTGACTTTTGTCTTGAGGCTGGATTTTGATGAGTATGGAAGAGAGAGTGAGGTTGATGACTTTGTGCAACTCTATCTCATTTAAAGCCAATTCATGTACAAATCAAGACAGTACCCATGATGTTATTGGTCCTCTTAAATTGAAGGACAAATAAATATCATTGATGACTGACATTGTGTATCCCACTTTTAGGAACATATTCCTTTGGGTTTAAGAAATTATACTTCCAAGCTTTTTAAAACTATAAATGCCCCTGACAAGCTCAGATTCTTCTTCTATAAAATGAGGGTTGGACTAGATGGTCCATAAGTTCTCCTCCAGCCCTTGATCGATAACCCTAAATCTTACCACAGTCTTGGAGTTCTCTTAGACTATTTAAGTTTCCTTCAAGATTCAGCTCAGGTATTATCTCCTAAGGGAAACCTATTCTGATCTAATTGAGAGTGTGTTCTCCTTCTGAAATTATCTTGAATTCACTCACCTGTTTCTGGAGAATTATAGAGGTTATCTAGTACAGCTCCCTCATTTTACAGAAAGTGAAACTGAGGCCCAGGAGAATAATAATTTGCCCAAAGTCAAAGGGAAATTAAATTATAAGCAGTGATCAATCACTTCCATAAGAATCATGACGACACATGCTATTCACCTCTGGACAGAGATGTAATAGACTCATTGTAAATTATGACTTTTTTTGACATGGCCAATGTGGGAATTTGTTTTGCTTGACTATAAATGAAAGCTTTTCTTTTCTTTCCCTTTCAAAGGGGGTATCATAGGTGGGAGAGAAAAAAGGCAGAATTTGGTTCATTGAAAAAGATAAATTTTAATTAAAGAAAGTATTAAATTGACTAGTAAAATGTCAGCACCTTGAGAGCAAGAATTGGTTCTTTTTTTTATTTGGCATCCCCAGTGATTAGCACAATTTTTTTCACATAATAGATACTTCATCAATCCTTATTAAATCAAAGAAGGAACACATTAAGCTATTATAAGTCATCAATAGTGTTACATTCTTAACTGCTTTCCTCACTGAGAACTGAGATCTGAGTAGGGGAGGGGAGTTAGATGGGCTAATCATGGGACCCAAGGTGTTGCCTTGAGGAAATAGTAGTGGGAACTATGAAGGTGTCCAAAGATGAAGGAGGGGCAAGGACTGTGGGAAGGGAGATGCAAGGTAAGATTAACAATTGTGTGCTGAGAGCTTAACCAAACATTCTTGGGGAATGTATAAGAAATTTCAGGTGCAATAATTGCTATTCTTGACCACAGAACTAACTGGGAATGTGAATTATACAGAGGAAAGAAAACACACACACACACACATACACACACACACACACACACGCACGCACACACACACACACACACACACGCACACACCCCAAAACTTCTGGACAATGCTTTGATGAAAGACTACAGATCGCTAAAGAAATTCAGAAGAGAAAGAGATAATTTATAACTGGACTACTATCATAAAAAGTTTCCTGGAAGAAGTGGTTTATGAATTGGAATTTGAACCTATATGGGAGATTGATCAGGGGAGTTCACTGATTAACTCGATAAGCTTATAGGGCAGTAAACATTGAATAATTGGATCATAAATCTAGCACTGAAAGATAGCTCAGGGATCATCTAGCCCAGCTCTTTCATTCTACATACAAGGAAACTGAGGCACAGAACAGTAAAGTGTTGTCCAAAGTTATATAGCTATTAAGTGATACAGTCAAGATTTGGTTAGCCTCTGTTGGGAACTTTGCTTGTATCTTACGAATTGAGAATGATTGATTGGTGAGTGAAAGCCAGCCCTTTGAATTAGACCTATAAAAAGGGGGTTAGTCATAGAATCAGCCTTGTATACAGGAGCCACATAGAAGTGAAAACAGATTAGAAGGAACAAGAGTAAGAGAATACTTGGGTCTCCGCGGCTGCTCCCAAATCCAGTAGTTGTGAGGTGATTACAGCTGCCAGTCTTGCAAGCTTAGAGCATGGGAGAGTTTGGAGATTCAGGCTTCTAGAGAGAACAGGAGCATTCACTAGGTATCACCAGCTGAGACCTAGGCTTCTAGGGAGAACTGTCACACTAATTTCTTGGGGAGAAAGGAATTGAGCACATGGTCCCTAAAGCTGGTAGAGAAGAACAGACTAAGTTATAATAACAGGGTAAAACATTTAGACAAGGCGCCTGGATGGAACAGTGGTAGACCACTGGGCTTGGAGTCAGGAAGACTTCAGATGCTTAATTAGCTGTGTGACCCTGGACAAATCACTTAACTGCCGATTGCCTTACAGTTTTCCTCAACTGTAAAATGCAGATAATAACATCACCTACTTTGAAGAGGTGTTCTATGGATCAAATGAAATGATATTTGTAAAAGCCACAGCACAGTGCCTAGTCCATAGTAGTTATTATATAAATGCTTATTCCTTTGTCCCTTCCCAATGCCCTCCATGATTCAGGTAATTTGCTTCATTTCCTGGCCACTTAGAAACCATGCCATCTACATTCTAGCCATTCTCCTCATCCCCCTTCCACTATAATTTTGAACTCTATTATTGTAACCCAACTTTTAGTAGGTAAACTTTAGCTTTATCCTATCTGGCATCAGGCCTCCAAGCAAATTTCCCTCTATTTCTAAATCATCCTTCTTCCACTCCAGCCATCTCTCTTAACTTCCTCATATCCCACCCATAGGAAACCTGTAATCTCCCCTTGGGACTTTAATCCCTGATAAGTGAGCTTTTTTCTTCTCTTGCCTAGAACAGAGCCTCCACATCACTTCCTGGCCATTGCTAAACCATGTCTATACCCCTTCCCCTTTGTGTGGTCTTCTTCCATTGGAACATAAGCTCCTTGAGAACAGGGACTATCTTACTTGCTTGTAATTGTATTCCCATCATGGTACACAGTACCTGGCATATATATGGTAAGCATTTAATAAATGCTTTATCATTTGTTCATCATTCATTCATTCATTCATTCATTCCTATAGATCCAACCTCTCTATCAGTCTCAAGTTAATTTCCATCTGGGAGAGTCTAAGCCCTCAGGGTAGTACCATAAACCTGGGCATTTCTATGTGTGTCTGTGGTGAAGATGGAACTCATCTGGACCTTTTGAGCAATGCCTAACAACCTCATGTTTGAATCTCTTCCAAGGGGAGGCCAAACCATGATGGGACTTTGGGTGTGAGAGAATATATAAGATAGAAATATGGAGGAAGGTGGAACTCATTAGAGAGAGGGCTTTATCTTAATTATTTAAAGGCTACTGTGATTTATGTATGCATAGGTATTCCTCATTATCTGTGGGGTATCATGTGCCTAAAAGCTTGTATGGGAGATAGAGACCCTTTTAGCCATAACCATAGAGACTTAGATAAGATATGTTTAAGCTCTATTCTTAAATTACCCCAAGGAAACTATATATGGAGGAAAAATGAGCAAAAAATAGAGTAATTTAGAGGACTGGCCCCCAAGGTTAAACCCAGTCCATATAAGTCCAGGTTTTGGGGATACTAGGTCAAGAGTTATACAAAATAAGGGAGAATTTTGATAATTAAAGAGAGAAATCTAGGGTATTTCAGGTATGGGACAACATGACCAGAGGCACAGCAGTAGAAATCAGCATAATGTAATATTAGGGAAAATGAGTAGAACAGCCAGATTAGATGGGATTATTAATGCTTCATTTCTTTCTCACTCTTTTTCTTTCCATTATTAGTCAGCCAACATATACTTATTACATACTTAATTTGTATACTAAGTGGCACAGCAGATAGAGAGCTAGACCAGGAGTCAGGAAGGCCTGAATTCACATCTAATCTTGGGCACTTTCCAGCTGTTTGACCCTATCAATAGGTCTCTCTCTATTCTTTGCTTATCTGTAAAATGGGTATTATAGCACCTACCTCCCAACAATGTTGTAAGGATAAAATGAGGTTTGTGTAAAGCACTTTGCAAACCATAAAGCATTACATAAATGCTAGGTATTATTAGTAACTGTGATCACTTTTTATTCCTATCTCCCTTTCTGCCTCATTTTTTCTCCTTTCTCTCTCTTTCATATGTATGAAAAATCCATGAGTCTTTCCTTAATTTCTCATGACTTCAGCTTTCCTTCTAGCTCAATATTTTATGTTGATAAAGAAAACACAACATTTTATGACATTTACCAACCAATTTCAGGAGTACTGGCTTAGCCTAGAGTGGTTCCATTAGTCTGAATTACTCCTTAGAAAAAGCAAGGGGTGGGGCTGGGGGGAGAGGCTTTCAATAGAAGACTTTTCCCCAATGACTGTTTGGGAGATTGACCTGAGTAGCATCCCAGCAGAGCCGGATCTAATTTTTAATGGGAGTCTGGTGAGTATGTTCTCATCTGACCAGGAACCTGGTGATGGAAACTGACCTTTTCTCAAACTTGTGGGGCAAAGGGAGAGGTGCATCCAGGAATAAGGCCAGAATCCAGACAGGTTCTAGCATTCATTCTTCTAGCCCCAGGGAGGTGGAAGTTAAAGCCTGTGGTTTCTAATGCTGACAACTTGGAAGCCTGCAGTAAGGAAAGAGCAGATGGGAGGCAGCAGGTCTCTGTGGCAGGACTTCCAGGTTGCTGGGAGCAGCTTTTGAGAAACGATTCTGAATTCTTCCATTCTGGCTACCTGGGGATGTACTGCTGAATTCCTGATCATAACCAACCTATGAGCTTCAAAGAGGAACGTTTTCCCTTTGCAGACAGGGAGGATGAGACAAAAAAGCAAGAAAAACAGGGAAGTAAAATGGCAGCAGGTTTTTTTTAATTATTGATTTGTTTCATTTTGATTAGTAAGATATTTCACAAGTCCACTTAAAGAACTACTTTTCCACTTGGTTTATTCACCGTCTTCCATAGACACCATGACAATTCAAACCTTCTGGCTTTTGTTTATGCCATTTTCTCCAATCCTACCCACTCCCCCAAAATGTATTAAGTGGTTTTTATGCTCAAAGCACTGTGCTATGTACTAAATTTATAAGTATAAAGGCCCAAAGTGCTAAGTTTACAAGCATAAAGGCCAAAGCAATTCCTGCCTTCAAAAAGCTTACATTTTGATAAAAGTATATAAAGAAAAAATTCTACATGTGATGTGGGAAAAATTATTAATTATATTGTTTGGGGAAAAAATTTAATGATGTTGTTTGGGGGGAGCTTGATGGTGTAGTGGGTAGAGCACCTGCCTTAGAGTCAGGAGGAGCTGAGTTCAAATTGGGCCTCAGATGCCTGACACTCACTAGTTGTATGATC
Source organism: Phalanger gymnotis (assembly GCA_028646595.1). Lineage (NCBI taxonomy): Eukaryota > Metazoa > Chordata > Mammalia > Diprotodontia > Phalangeridae > Phalanger > Phalanger gymnotis. Next base: position 249,720,257 of record CM053626.1, read on the forward strand.
CTGGGCAAATGACTTAATCCTGATTGCCCTAAAAGAAAAGTTATTATATTGCTTAAATCCAACCTTATGTGATCAAAGGTTGTCTATACTCAGAATGTTACCTGACCCCAGTAACTCTCCAGGAATGCTAGAGATAGTCACAAGATATTTTGAATTCACCCAAATCATTCTTGTTTGAGGTTACCACATCCAGGACTTGTAATGGTTCTACCCACACTTGTGTTTTGTGTTCCCTCATATTTTCACTTTGTCCAAATTTTATTGAATGTTTATAGTTATTCATATCTATCTCAGTTTACTTTTTGAGTTGCCCTCTCAGCAAAATTGCTTAACTGTGTAAGTGTGTTTCATGTGTGGGTACTCTTTTCCAAGTCCTATATAATATAAATTCCCTGGAGCCTGGAGGGGAGGGAGCCACACCTTTTTGGTTCACTTGCCTTTACGAAAGGACCGAATAAATTTCTTTCTAAAACTATTTCAGATTTTGGGATTTATTCTTGCGAACAATGGTGGTTAATTCAGTAGGGAAATCACACTAACAACTAGAGGAATCAGAGAAGCCCTCATGTAGGAAGTAGCACCTGATCTGAACCTTGAAAGAAAGAGCTTCTAAGAGATATAGGTAAGGAGGGAGACAAGACTATATGGAGGCAAGAGATAGAATGTTAAGTTCAAGGAATAGAAAATAGGACATTTAAGCTGGAAAGGACAATTGGGAATGGAAATAGTTTGAAATAAGCCTAGAAATGTAGTCTAGAGACGGATTGTAAAGGTCCTTGAGCACCACACAGAGAACTTTGTCTTCACTCTCAGAGTCAATAGGGAGGTGTTGATCTTGAGCAGGGGACTGACATGGATAGAATTGTCTGTTATGGAGATTATTTTGGCAACTGTGTGAAGTATGGATTAGAGAAAGGCTGGAAACTGGGAGTCCAATTAGGAGACTGATGAAATAGTTCAGACAAGAGATTATGAGAATCGAATCTAAGGCAATGGTTGTGTAGATGGAGATAAGGGGAAGAGGTACAAGATATGTTGGGGAAGTGAAATGAACGAGATACAGCTACTGATTGGATGTGGGGTGGGGCGGGAAGGAAATATGAAGAGTTGTGGGTAACTCCAATATTGTAAACCTGGTGGCATTTTCAACAGAAATGGACAAGTTTGTAAAAAGGATGAGGTTTGGGAGAAAAGTAATGAGTTATATTTTGGGCATGTTGAGCTCAAGATGGAACATTAGGTTAGAGATATCCAATTGGCAGTTTGTAATGTAGGTCTAAAACTCAATAGGAAGAATAACTGAATGTATAGATCAAGAGAGAGGATATAGAGAAGAAAAAGGAAGAGAGCCTAGAACAGAATAAATACCTATACTAGGTGACAAGATATGGATGCTGTCATTTGAGCAAAGGAGATTTTCTTCTCTGCCTTATCTCTGAAGGATACACAGAATACATGTGTGCATATGTATATTACTGTATGTATATACTAACCAACTCCCAGAATGCCATGCTTTTACTTCTAACAGCCCTCAGCCCTGACCCCAAGGCACTCATACATCCTGTTAGCTTTTATCAAACATGAGATCATTTTAAAAGGTATATTGCCCTGGCTAGACCATATAGCATTTTTAGAGGTTCATAGATAAACTGGAGCCCATTTAAAAGAGCTAACACATCAGCAAGAGGCATTTATTAAACACTTGCTACATGCCAGGCACTTGCTAAGTGTTGGGAATACAAATAGAAGCAGAACAAAAGAAAGTTCCCGACCTCAAGAGCTTAGATTCTAATGGGGGGGGCGATGGGGGAGGAGGGAGAAAATACATAAAAGAAAACCAAAATGTGAGAGAGGAAAAAGGGAAGGAAGATGAGGGGGACATGATAGAGGTGGCTGGATTAGATTACGCCTTGGTGAGAAATGAAGAGAGAGTGAGCCTGGGTACACTTTGCAAATATTAAATTCTGGGAGGAGCTGTCCAATCATAAGGAAGGGACACATGGGCTTAGTGTATTCCAGAGGTATGAATTCCAGGGCTGAAGTTATCTTCTAGGAGGAAGACTTTTCTGGGTCATGGTGAGAATCCTGAATGCAGCTTGATGAGAAAAGAGATGACTGGACTAGGAGTATGATGAGGAGATGATAAAGGTTTGGAAAACCTTGCATTGTGGGAAAAGTCGAAGAAACTAGAAATATTCAACTTTTAGAAGGGAAGATTGGGGGTAGAGCATGGAAGGTGATCTTCAACTATTCGAAATGTTGCCATCTAGAAGAGGGAAGAGATGTTCTCTGTAGGAAAAACTAGTAGGTAAAAATTACAAAGAGACAAGTTTTGGCTTAATTTAAGAAATAATTTTCTAATAGCTAGAGCCATCTGGCAATAAAATGGTCTGTCTTGAAAGACAATGAGTACTCACCATAGGATGTTTTTCTTGGATGTTGTAGAAAGGTTGGATTGCATTTCGTGAGAGCTTGGACTAAATAATATTTTAGTTTCAGATTCTCTGAAACCTAGAACAGCACAGAATGAAAAAAAGTTTGGGAGTAACACCCAAAGGAGACTAGTCAGAAATAACAGCCCAGCAAAATCATGAGGAGAGAGGTGAAGTTCAAAGGTATGAAAACCCTGCTACTCTGACAGATGACAGCATTACAATAGAAACCTTAAGAAAAACAACCGATAACATGTTGAATTGCAAATGTCCCATAGGAGACAAGATCCAGATGTTTTCATGGAAATATTTAACACAGTATGCACACCATCCTGGCATCTCAATTCTAACTAATTGTTGACAAAAAATAAAAATAAAAAGAATAAACAAAACAAAACATCTGAGCTTTCCATCAGGCTTTCTGACAAAGCAGGTAACATAAATCCTTCCAAAGGAGACTAACTCCACCCAGCCAAAGAATTATAGACCCATCACACATCTCCCACTGTTTATAAGCCATTGATGGCAGGCAACATACCAAAAATGAATGCAAAAGATGCGGGTGGAAATGATCACTAAAAACCTAGGTCTTGCTACAGTCCTCCAAGGCTTGATAAATTGGGTGTACTAAGCCCCCATTCAGGATATAGACAGATGTTTGATATCACAGTGATCAAAGCTGACAGGGTAAATGAGTTTCCTCATCTGTAAAATGGGTATAATAATACCTGTACTATCCCTCCTCCCTGAGTTGTTACAAGGATCAAATGAGAAAATAGCTATACAGTGCTTGCGAATCAAAAGCATCATATAAATGTGATTTCTCAGCTGTTATTTTTTTCCAACCATGAGTAGAGTGATATAGAGGGAGAAAAGAAGGTGCGCCTCTGTAAACTTTAGCTAAAAATTATAATTGTTGCAACCTTATCCTGAAAGGGCTAGCACTTAGACTTTGCATTATCCCATCTAATATACTCGAGTCATATTTTAATCTAGGCAGGGCAGCGTAACGTACTATAAATAGTACTGTACTGAAACTCATGAGGCTAAACTCCAGTACCGACTGAGCATCTAATGTTCAACAAATTATGTGCTATAAGGAACAAATTATTTTAGATACTTACAGGTGTTATAAATAATGCCAAATCATATTTACATAGTGTTTATAGTTTATAAAATGCTTTACATACAATAAGCCTCTGTGTAACCACATTTAACAGATAAGACTCTGAGGTTCAAGCAGGTTGTCAATTTCCCAGTCACATGGCAGTTCTAATTCAAGTGTCCTGATTCTGTATCCAGGGCATTACAATTCTATATGCCCAATAAAGAGCTTTACATTGTATCTACTTGCTAATTGAGGCAGCTAGGTAGCATAGTGGATAGAGCCCTGGACCTGGAGTCAGGAAGACCTGAGTTCAAATCCACCTTCAGACACTTACTAGTTATATTACCCCTGGCAAAACACTTAACCTCTCTCTGTCTCAGTTTTCCCATCACTAAAATGGAGATAAAACTAGAACCTACTTCTCAAAGTTGTTGTGGGAATTAAATGAGATAATATTTGCGAAGTGCTGCACAACTCTTAAAGTGCTATATTTTCAAAGAAGACCAAGGACATCATTTTTGAGTGGTGTCTTGACTTGTGCGTGAACTGGAGTAGGCTTTGTGCAACTCTGCTTCACTCTGTCTTCCAGAGTCATCAAAGTCTAGTGGCAACACAAAAGTCAGGACAACTGGTGATGGCCAGGGATGCCGTAGATGCCATTGGTGTCTGATGGCTGACCATGCTCTAAGTGTTCCACAGCACCTGCTTCAACCACCTTCATGGCCATTGGAACCAATTATTCTCATCGGCCTATTCTAGGAGAAGTTTTCATGTGCTTGGGGTAGACCTCACCCTAACTCACCAAGAGGCTTAGGGCCTGTTGGCCACCCCCAACGTGGTTTAGCCCATCTGTTAGTTTTACTGTGGTGTGGCTGCTGGGCATGCTATAACTTCTTGGAGTCACAGGTGAGAGTTGTGAAAGGTGGATACCAAAGATGGATGAGAATCCCTGAAAAGGGCTCAGCAAGCCCTCACACCAGTGGTACTATCTTCCCTGAACACCCCACACAGCTCAATGAATAAATAAATAATATAAGCTAGTATTAACTATAAATAAGTAAAACATACATGATAAAATATAAATAAAATGAGCCATTATTATTATTTGGGTAGATTTTGGCAAGTCCACATCCTTAGGCCTTTGTTTTCTCATCTATGATGTAAAGGGTTTCAACTGGATGCTCCTTTGAGGCCCTTTTCACCTCTAATGGGCTATGACCTTGCCTCACACGTGAATCCTTCACATAGCCACCTGTGGATTTCCATGATCTAGATGCCTCGCTGTTGGTGTGACTTATGGGCCATGACATTGGCCGATCCACAGGTTACAAGCGTGCAAACCCATAAGTCAAACCATTTCCTAATGTGCATGGGCTCTTCAAAGTCAGATTTTTCCGAGTAATCCATGAAGCCAGAGTTTTTACAGACAATTCAGCAAGACCCATTGTCAGCCTCCTGAGCTGCATCTAAATGACCAGCATTATCTGGGTATCTCCACAGCCATCAGAACTGTTTACAGGGAGCACAGATATAAATACAGAGTTAGTGAAAAAGAAAAGAAAATTGTCCCACTCAGATATTTCATATGACTTAAGCGAGAGGGCAAGACCCCCCAGATTTCCGCAACGGCCAGGAAAAGATTGTTTGAGACCCAGAATGGAAACACTTATCCCCTTGTTCTGGTTCACTCTCCTATTATGCTCAGTTAGGCAACACCAGTGAAGGCTGTTTCTTTCTGTCTCTGTCTCTTTTTAACCACATCTGCCGAATTAAATTCTGAGCACTGACAGTGATGCTTTCAAAAGCTCAGAATCAATTCTTCAATCACTCCACTTTCTTAGCTGTGATTAAAAACATGTGTCCCCTAATTAAGCTAACGAGGAATTGTTAATTGGCACAAAGCCCCCCTCTGTGCACACTTGTTAATGTCACCATCACATTGACAGGAGAAAGAATTTGAATCAAGGGTAGAGTTATTAAGTGACTTTAGCACTGGCCTTAAGGACAAGAGTTTTGCTTAAGAAGTGAAAGAGGGGAGGGGAAAGGGAGGAAGAGACAGACAGTCAGTCAGTCAGTAAATAAACATTTATTAAACACCTACTATGTGCCAAGCACTATACTAAATGCTACAGGGATATCAAAAGACGAACAAGATAGTCTCTACCCTAAAGGAGCTCACAATCTAACGATCGACAGATAGCCAGACAAAGAAGTCTGGCAGTCTGGGGGCCTGACTGGAATAGTAGGAAAAAGACATCTCCTCTATTTTAATTCCAGGAGAAGACTCAGTGTTGGATTTCCTCCTAGAACCTAATACATTCAATTCTCTGATCTGTTTTATAGTCAGTAGTGAAACTACTTCAGCTGAGTGTAGTCGGTCAGAGTGATACAATAGATATGCATGGTTCCAGAACACCTGGATTTGCGATGCCAAATACACTGGAATCAGAGGACCTGGGTCCAAACCTTAAGGACCTGGGTTCACACCTTGACTTTACTTATTTACATAGCCTTGAATGAACTGCTTAAACTTTGGGGGCCTCACTATCCTTCTCTCAATCCAAGTTTCTTCATGATATAAAATGGGCATTATTCTTCTCCAATCTCACAGAAGATCTGAGCTAGAGTTTGAGCATCTCCACTTGCTAGAGGTGTGATCAAGTCACTAACTGTAACCACTGAGAGTCTCAGTTTCATTATCCATAAAGTGGGAGTATATATCTGTACTATCTACCTTCCAATATTTAGGTGGTAAGGTAGATAGAGCACTGGACCTTGAGTCAGGAAAACCTGACTTCATATACTAGCTTTGTGATCCTGGGCAAGTCTTACCCACTTAACCCTATTTGCCTCAGTTTCCTCGTTTGTAAAATGAGTTGGAGAAGGAAATGGCAAACCACTCTAGTATCTCTGCCAAGAAAACCCCAAATGGGGTCACAAAGAATCAGACATGACTGAACACAACAACTATTTACCTCATGAGGTTGTTGTGAGGATGAAGTAAAATAAAGTGTGTAATTAATCAACAGGCATTTACTAAGTGTTTAGCATGTGCACTGCACCAAGTTCTGGAGGAACAAAGACAAACGGGAAATGGATGCCTACCCCTGATAAGCTTGCATTCTAATGAAGGAGGAATCACCAAAAAATTTACTATTTTATTATGCTAATGTTGATGCACATAGTGAAGTGGATAGGAAGCCAGTCTTGGGTTCAAGTCTTCTCCAAGACATACATTGACTGTGTGACCCTGGGCAAATCACTAAACATCTCAGTGCTTTAGGCAACTATCTGAGAATATCAGTTACGGTTGTTGTTCAGTTGTGTTCAACTCTTTCTGACCCCATCTTAGGGTTTTCTTGGCAAAGACACCGGAATGGTTTGCCATTTCCTTCTCCAACTCATTTGACGGATGAGGAAACCAAGGCAAACAGGGTTAAAGGACTTGCCCAGGGTATCTGAAACTGGATTTGAACTCAGGTCTTCTGTGCCACCTAGCTGCTCATTAAATTATAGAGAAGATTCCAAAATGCGTGGTTAAGGGAGTTTCCTCAACTGGGACCATTTCCTAACCTAGTGAAATCACATTTCCAGTCCCTCTCCCTGTCCCTTTTGTGAGATAGAATAATAGACCAGCTCCCTGAGCAAGGATTCCATCAGGAGCTGGCTGCCTTCTCTGTCATCCTGCCCATTAAAGGCCTGAGTGGGGCCCTCTTGGCCTCTGCTGTGCAGTATCATTATTCCTTCTTGTCTGGCATCCAAGACCTCTTGGGGAGGGGAGGAGGAGTTGGCAGACGAAGCAGATGCAACTATGAGAAGATTTTTCAAATTTCTCTGTAATTTCCATTTTGGCAAAAACAGAACTCGTTTCCTGTCTGGCTTGGCGCCAGCTCTATCCTGCGTACCTCTGCATACCAAAGGTAGAGCTCATTTTCCCAAAGCCGTCAAGCTTTCTGAAGGTGAATAAAAGTCCTCTAAGAGGAAAGCTGCTCCAGGGGTGCTCAGAAGCTGCCATGGGGAGCCTTGCAACAACAACCAGGGACAGGCTGGATTGTACCAAAGTCACTCGGTCACTGCTTAAAGACAGGATGTTCCAGGTAAAAGAGAACACAGAGGAGCTCTCTTGAGCTGGCTCAGTCTTAGGTTCTGACACCTCCCTCTTCAGAAGGAGACAGCTTGAGAGAGCAAATCTAAGTCATAGTGGCCATTTAAACTCTGAACAAAACATAGAGTCAGAGCACCAGAGACCTGGGAGGTGTCTTAGAGATCATCTGGTCCAACCATCTCATTTCACAGATGAAGAAACTGAGGTCTGAGGTGATGTGATTCGACTAAGCCTAGCTGGGTTGTAAAAGCATAACCTCTGAAGTTGTGGATATGATTTCTGATTCTAGCTCCTTCTTCTCTTTCCCTTCTCACTCCTCAGTCTGCTACTACTTCTTCCCCTATGCCCCCTCCCAACCAAGATTATATCTCCTGGGGAGCTATAAGCACTAAATCCAATTTAAGGCTATGATATTTTTGAAGTTCTCCTTTGATATGAACAGAGAAATAACTGGCAAAGTCAGTACCCCAGTATATTTTTGAGATCCCCTTGCATAGCCCATGAAGGAAACAGAGAAGGAAGAAAATAGGAAGAAGAGGAAGAAGGAGGAGGAGGAAGAAGAGGGAGAAGAAGGAAGAAGGAGGAGGAGGAAGAAGAAGAAATAATCTTGGACAAGTCACTTATTGTAAGTCCTCCAGGCCTTAATTTCATCATCCCATAAACTGGGGCTAGAATAATGTGGCAGGGGGTTATCTCTCTAAGAAAAGGAGATTCAATTCAATTCAATAAGCATGTGCTAAATGCCTACTATTAAATGCCTACTATATGCTAGGCACTGTGCCAAGTGCTGGGGAAAAACAATAAGACAAAAAAGCCCATGTCCTCAAGAAGCTTGCAATCTAATGAGAGAAGACAATACACCAAGGGAAACTAAACAAGAGTGGGGAAACAAGAGGTTCCTAGTGTACCTGGAGTCGGAACAAAGTGGAATTGCTGATGGGAAGTGGAGAGTTACCTGAAAAGTTCCAAAACTTCTGAGGCCTCTGTCAAGATAGGCTTTGGGAGGAGTTTATTGTTCTTCTTTCCAGCCCTCCAATCAGAAGGGAAAGGCATCTGAGGGAGCTTGATTATGGAATATGGAGTCAATCTGTATGGTGATGAGAGTTTAGATGATCAACTTACCCTGGGGGAGGGATGATGTTCACAGAGTCTAAATCAAGCAGAGTAGTTGATTTAGAATGGGTGATATGCAAAGTCATTGGTGGGAGGGGACACTAAGGTCCTTTCCAATTCATTCTAAATGTTATGCTATTTTATGGTATCAGTGGTCAATTACATCCAGAAGTTACAGGAGTTATATCTTGTCTTTTAAAGAATTTAAAGGGGTAGGGGCAGAGCCAAGATGGCGGTTGGGAAGCAGTGACTGGCGTGAGCTCCCCACCAAGTCCCTCCAAAAAACTATAAAAAAATGGCTCTGAACCAATTCTAGAGCTGCAGAACCCACAAAGTGGCAGAGGGAAGCAGGGCTCCAGCCCAGGACAGCCTGGATGGTCTCTGGGTAAGGTCTGTCCCACACAGAGCTCCTAGCCCCCAGCT
>CM053626.1:249729937-249747886 GCA_028646595.1 Phalanger gymnotis
CTGATTATTGCGATAGAAATTTCCCAGCTATGTGACATATGAGGTATGACTATATAGTCACAATGAGACAGATTGTCAAGTGTAGTTTATAGAAATTAATCAGGGTTGCACCATATATATCAAGAAAAGCTATCTTAATAAACCTAACAGTTGTAGATCATTTTACAGTTTTCAAGGCACTTCTGCCTATGAGAACTCATTCGACTCCCCTGGCAACCTGGTGAGGCTAGTAAGACAAGTAGTATTCTTGTCACAGCACTTAAGAGGAATCATACTCGGGGGGATAGTGACTTGCTCCAGATCACATGACAAGTGAATGGTAGAGCTCATCGGTCAAGAAGCATTTATTAAGTGCTTGCTATGTACAAGGCACTGTGTTAAGCTTGGAGAACACAAATACAAGCAGAAAGACAAGGGGAAGGGATTGGCAAACAACTCTAGTATCTCTGCCAGGAAAACCCCAAATGGGGTCATGAAGAGTTGGACACAACTGAAATGACTAAACAACAAAACCAACTCTAATCTAACCCCCACTACAATAGCATTATATGTAAAGTCCTCAAGTTGAGTTAAAAAAAAAACAGGATTTTTTTCAGGATTGGGCATAGGGGAAAATATCTAGGGTATGGGAAACTTAGCTACCCAAACATTCTTGTGGGGGTTTTAGTGTACATTAAGCTCAATATGAATCAACAATGTGACATAGTAGTCAAAAACATTGTTTTTTTTACCCAAATATTCAAATCTTTCATTCCAATGCTGCTGTTCCCTCCACATATGCAGATAGCAACCTATCTTTGTCTGCTCTTCCTATGTAACTCTCATCTGTGCCCTCCTATTAGTTCATCACAGGGGATCCACTGAACATGGTGTGGTTATTTTCATCTGGTATCGCAAAGATATCAATGGAACACACAGGTTGCCCATAAGTTACCCATGATTTTATCAGGCAACCAGCCCCATGATGACATCCTTTTCTCCATTTTCCACTTGTGACTTTAGTCTGTATAGTTTATCCCTTCCACACCACAGGAGTTAGGGACATAGTACCCCTGTGATCTGGAAAATGCAAGTTAAATTTTTTGACTGTCCTTTCATAACAGAGAAGAAGTCTGAATTTATTTTCCTTTTTCTTTTATGAGGTCTTTACAACACCTTATTGTAAAATTTAGGTTAAATATTTGGTCATAGGTTCTGTGTCATCTGCAGCTTCCATAAAACACCCCCAAAATTTCCATTTAATTTCTTATGCTGACTCATCCTATATCGAGACCACAATGGGAAAAGTTGTGATGTGAAAGGGATAACTATATTATCCAGAAGAGACAGGGTTTAGTCTTGATACATTCTGTCCAGGTCAGACTATAAATTATTGTGTGAAACTCTGGCTGTGGAATTAGAGCAAGAATGTTGGCAAGCTGCAGTATTCAAAGAAGGCAGACCATGATGATGAAAGGACTTTAAAAAAAAGTCACACAAGGAGCATTTGAAGGACATAGAACACAGTATAGACAAAAAAAGGATAGAGGGATTATAGATTTCTTTTAGTATTTAAAGGGTTGTCACATAGAGGAAGAATTACATGTAAGATTCAGATTACAGAAAGAGCATCAAAAAATTCTAGATTAGCAGTCCCTAGGTCTGAGATTATGTCCTGATGGTCACTAATTGCTGTATGACTATGGAAAAGTCACTTAAGATCTCTGGGATTCAGTAAAGTGGGAGGATTAGACTAGATGATTTCTGACTTCCTTTTCACCCTAAATCTATGATTTTCCCTGTTTTGCTTGATCCCAGGAGGCAAACAGAACGGGGGTAAATGAATAGAAGTTGTAGAAAAGTAGATTTGGAGATGATATAAAGGGGGGAATGCCCTAACAATTAGAGCTATTTCTTTTGGGGAGGAGGGATTCTGGTCTGGCTTTATTAGAAGGAGCTTAAGAACTGGGTGAGGCTATAATGGCAGAAGTGGGCTGGAGAAGGTTTAAATGCGGCTAGCTAAGGTGGAAGGGGGAGTGGAGGGGGTTCCTTTGATGCTAAGGCAGGAGAGAGGAATAGGGGGAAAATGGGAATGAGAGGCAAGATGGGGTCTGGACTCAAAGCAGGGTACAAGGCAGAAAGCTAGCAAGAGAGGGCTCAGAAAGGAGCTTCCCGGGAAGTGTGAGCAGCCATCAGGGCCCGTTTCAGTTACGCATAGGTGACAAACGTCACTACATTCTGGGAGCCCAAGCAGAGGAAGGAAGGCATGAACCCTTTGTAGAAAGTTTGGGGTCCTTCCGAAGCATGGTGAGGGTGCAGTGGCCAGCACTGGCATACTGGCCCACGGCAGAGTTCATATATCTCGTCTTGACCACATCCACGGGGGCAGCAATGATGGTGGTGCAGAATCCAGCACCAAAAGCTGATGTGAAGTAGCATGGAAGGTCATCATAGGTCACCAGCTCAGCACAGCTGATGCTAGCATTGTGGGCAACATTGGGTGAAGTTCCTTTCCATAAACCCTGAAGGCCCTCCTCTCGAGCGACAGTCTTATAGGCATCCACTGTACTCTGGTATCTTCGGCTGCCACCTGCATGAGCCTGGGCCTGGAAATGTACCTTCACCACATCTGTGGGTTGGGCTATGCCCACTGCCAGTGCCCCTGTGGTGCAGCCTGCCAGGAGGTGGCTCCCAATGCCTGCATACTCAGATCCCTTGGTGTAGAACTGCTTGACAGAGTCATAGAGGCCAATGCGGACAGAGGCAAAACTCATCTGGCATTGCAACCCAGCCACCAGCCCATTACAGACTGCCAAGGCCCTCAGTCTTCACCCTCGGTTAGAGTGCTACCCATGACACCCCCGATACTGGGTAGTGGTAGAGGAAGTTCAGATGGCCCCCTGGCTCTCTCCTTGAATCTGCCACCAGACTTTGGCTGTGCCCAGGGGGAAGGTGACGAGGTCAGTGATGCAGGCAGTGGTACTAGCCCCGAGGAACTTTATGGTGGCTGTCGGAGGCACATCTGTAGGCTTAAATCCAACCATGATGAATGCTGGCTTTCTGCTACTTCCCAGTTGGCAGAGGAGAAATGTAAAGATAGCCTCCACTGATCGAGCAAGACAAGATAGAGGAACTCTGCTGGAGTCCTGATCTGGAGGATCTCACAATGATGGCACCTCGATCAAGCTTCTCTAAAGGTGTCCCGCTGTTCAAAGTTGCTCACGGCAACCATGGCCCACTTCCCTTGATTTTCCATAGAAAGTTGTTGGGAAACTGAACACCTAATGATCATACTATGTGCCCGTGACCATAGAGGAAAATACAAGGAGGCGGCGGGAGGTACGAGGCCTGCAGCAGAGTCTGGCGTCCCATGGGCTGGAGGGGCTGCCTAGCTGTCTCTTCGTTGGGTCCCTAGGAGGTCTCAGCCTTGGAGGAGGTCGAAGCATGCACTCAATCAGAGCTATTTCTAAGAGGGAAAGGGTTATCTTGGGATGTAATGAGCTCCCCTTCCCAGAAGATCTTCAGATGAAAGCTGATAACTACTTACCTAGAATGTTATAGAGGGGTTTCTTGTTCAGATACAGTGATTCCGTCCCTGAGCTCCCTTCCAACATTTAGGTTCTATGATTTCTAGAATTTTTAGTAATTTTGGCACTGAGTGTGCATTCATCTCAGACTCAAGTTTGCATTTTGGGTAGTATGACAACTTTTCCTAAGCAATCTAAGACCTATAACCTCTCAAAGGACTCTGACTAATAAGTCAGAAGTCTATTATTTGGGTGATGCTGTTTTCGATAACACATAATCGTTTCACCATCCTTTGCTACCAAAATTTAATGTGGAAGAATTGTCTCATAAGAACTTGTCCTCCAAGTTTTCTTTTCTCCAGATTAAAGACTCACAATTTCCTCAAGTATTCTCCATATGACATCATCTGAAAAAATCCTCGCTATCTTGTTCCTTTTGGTGGACATATTTTCATTTTTCAATGTCATGCTAAACTGATAGCACTTAAAATTAGAGAAAATGCTCCAGATGTCATCTCAACAGTGCAGAATACAGCTGGACTGTCTCTTACCACCTTTAATTTGATTACTTTTATTTCTGTTAATGCAAACTAAACTTGTGTTATCTTTTTTTTCCTTAGCAGCCATGTGGCACTATTGAAAATTAGGACATTTGTCTATCTCTGGTTTTCTGGCACCTTTCCTAGTCCTAGAAATTCCTAAAAATAACTGAGAGCGGCATCATGATCACATCTGCAACTTTTTTCAGTATCCTGAAATCTGATTCATCTGTGCTTGGAAATTTGAACTAATTCAAAGTATCAAGGTAGTAGCTGAAAAGGTATAATTATATACTTTGAGTCAGGAAGAGTTCAGATCTGGTCTCAGATGTTTAGTACCCATGTGACCCTGGGCAAGTCGCTTAACCCTGTTGGCCTCAGTTTCTCATACATAAAATGAGAGGTGGAGAAGGAAATAGCAAAGCATTCCAGTATCTTTGCCAAGAAAATCCCAAATGGGGTCATGAAGAGTTGGACTTGACCAAAGATGACTGAGCAACAACAACAATAATTGTATAATAAAAAGAGAATTGAAGTTGAAGCCAAAAGATCTAAATTTGAGTCCTAACTCTGACAGCAACTAGCCATGAGACCTTGGACAACTCATTTCAACTATTTGAGCTTACAAGATTTAGAGTCTGGAGGAACCTTAGGCATTATCCGTTCTATCTCTTTCATCTCATATAAAATTAAACTGGAGTGCAGAGTGGTTAAGTGAATTAAGTGGTTAAGATCAGAGGGCACATAGGTAGTAGGTAAGTAGAAGAATGAGGCAGCATGGTTTAGTGAGAAGAACGTGGAATTTTAAGTCAAGAGGTATGAGTTCAAATTGAGTCATTTATTATGTGTAGAACTTTACATAGAAAAATCATTTAACTTGTATAGATCTTAGTTTCCTTCTTCTTAACGTTTCCAGGGTTGAAATGCTCCAAACCACTAATCATTGGAGAAATGCAAATTAAAGCAAATCTGAAGTTCCATCTCCCACTCATCAGTCATACAGCGATGAGGGCTTGCACCAGGTGGTAGCAGCATCAAGAGAGAAGGGAGTATATATGAAAGACGTCAAGATGATTAAAATCAACAGATTGCATATGGGAGGGGGAGAGAGTGAGGGGTTGAGGAGAACACTTAGGTTGTAAGTCTGGGTGACTAGGATGATGATGCCATTCTTAACAGTAATAAGGAAGTTAGGAAGATGGAAGGGATTTTTTGGGAGGGGGAATTTAATTTTTTTTAATTTTAATTAATTTATTTTTAGTTTATAATATTCGGTTCCACAAACTTTTGAATTCCAAATTTTCTCCTCCCTCTCTCTCTTCCACCCTCTACCCCCAAGATGGCATGTAATTTGATATAGGCTCTACATATACATTTGCATTAAGTGTATTTTCACATTAGTCATGTTGCAAAGAAGAATTATAACCAATAGAATGAACCACAAGAAAGAAGAAACAAAACAAAAAAGAGAGAGCAAATAGTTTGCTTCAATCAGCATTCAGACTCTGGAATTCTTTGGATATGGAAAGCATTTTCCATCATGAGTTTTTTGGAGTTGTCTTAGAACCTTGAATTTCTGAGAAGAGCCAAGTTTATCAAAGTTAGTCATCACACAATGTGGCTATAACTGTGTACAGTGTTCTCCTGGTTCTGCTCCCCTCAATCAGCATCACTTCATATAAGTCTTTCCAGGTTTTTCTGAAGTCCATCTGCTCATCATTTCTTATAGCACAACAGTATTCCATTACATTAATATACCTGGACTTGTTCAGCCATTCCCCAACTGCTGGGCATCCCTTCAATTTCTAATTCTTTGTCACCATGAAAAGAGCTCCTGTGGGTCATTTTCCCATTTGTATGATCTCTTTGGGATATAGCTCTAGAAGTGGTGT
Source organism: Phalanger gymnotis (assembly GCA_028646595.1). Taxonomy (NCBI): domain Eukaryota; kingdom Metazoa; phylum Chordata; class Mammalia; order Diprotodontia; family Phalangeridae; genus Phalanger; species Phalanger gymnotis. The sequence continues at coordinate 249,735,875 of CM053626.1, forward strand.
TGCTGGGTCAAAGGGCATGCACATTTGATAGCCCTTGGGGCATAGTTACAAATTTCTCTCCAGAATGGTTGGATCAGTTCACCCTCCACCAACAATGCATTAGGGTTCCAATTTTCTCAATCTTCTCCAGCATTTATAATTTTCATGTTTTGTCATATTAGCCAATCTGACAGGTGTGGTGTGGTACCTAAGAGTTGTTTTGATTTGCATTTCTCTAATCAATAGTGATTTAGAGCATTTTTCTATATGACTATAGATAGCTTTAATTTCTTCCTCTGAAAACTGCCTGTTCATATCCTTTGACCATTTATCAATTGGGGAATGACTTGTATTCTTATAAATTTGACTCAGTTCTCTCTATATTTTAGAAATCAGACCTTTATCAGAGACACTGGCTGGAAAAATTCTTTTCCAATTTTCTGTTTTCTTCCTAACCTTGGTTGCATTGGCTTTGTTTATGCAAAAAATTTCAATTACTGTAATCAAAATTATCTATTTTGCATTTTGTAATGTTCTCTATCTCTTGTTTGGTCATAGATTCTTCTGTTCTCTATAAATCTGACAGTTAAACTATTCCTTGCTCTCCCAGATTGCTAAATAGTATCAGCCTTTATGTCTAAATCATGAGCCATTTTGACTTTATTTTGGTGTATGGTGTAAGATTTGTTCTATGCCCAGCTTCTGCTATACTATCTTCCAGTTTTTCCAGCAGTTTTTGTCAAATATCGAGCTCTTATCCCAGAAGCTTGAGTCTTTGGGTTTATCAAACAGTAGATTACTATAGTCATTGACTGATACGATGAGTTTAAAATTTCTATTTGGTAACCGTTTCTATCCAGTAGCCAGTTAAAGACATGAATCTGGAGGATAGGAAAGAGGTTAGGGTCTGATAAGTAGATTTGAGAGTCATCAGCATAGAGATATTGGAATCTATGGGAGCTGATGAAATCACCAAGCTAAATAGTACAAAGAGAAAAAGACCCATGACAGAGCCCTGTGATCTCCCACTGTGGCCCACAGTTGATGACTTTAGACAAAGATACAGCAAAGGAGACTGATGAGTAGTCGGACAAGTAAGAGGAAAACCAGAATAGTGTCATGGAAACCTAGAGAAAAGAATTTCAAAGAAAAGGCAATTGACAATATTGAAAACTGAAGAGATGATAAGAAGGACTGAAAAAAGACTATTAGATTTAGCAATTAAAGAAAACTGCAAAAGGATATATCCATTTTGGAGAAACATTTGTAACTTAAAGTTGCTCACTATTATTAAACTGTGTGTACCCTTTGACCCAACAATATCAATACTAGGACTATATCTATAATCTAAGGAAATTAAAGGAAAAGGGACCCATTTATAGTCAAATATTTATAGCAGCTCTTTTTGTGGAGGCAAAAAACTGGAAATTAAGGGAGTGTCAGTTATTTGAGGAATGACTGAACTTACAATATATGAATATAATAGAAAACTATTGTACTGTAAGAAATGAAGGAGACAGTTTCAGATAAACATGGGAAGATCTGTATCAACTGAAATGTGGTTAATTGAGTAGAACCAGAAGAAATCATTATACAATAACAACAAGATTATAAAAACAAACAACTTTAAAAGATTTAAGAACACTATGTTCATCAATATAGAGCTTTAATGTTTGCAAAGAACTTGAAATATTGTCTCATCTTATCTTCACAACAACTCTGGGAGACAGGTGCTATTATTATCCCCATTTTATAGATGGGAAAAATGAAGCAGGCAGTGACTAGAGACTTATCCCAGGGTCAAACAATTGAGTACATGTCTGAGGCTTGATTTGAATTCATGTCTTTCTGACTCCAGGCCCAATTCTCTATCTACTGCACCACAAAATTCTAGGGTACTCATCATGAAAAATGGTTTTCACTTTCTACCAGAGAAGTGACAGACTCATGATATAGACTGAGACATGTATTTTGGGGGAAGCAATTGCCAGTGTAGGAATTTCTTTTCCTTTACTATGAATATTCGTTACAAGGGTTTTGTTTTTTCTTTCTTTTGGAGGAGGGGCTTTGGGGAGATAAAAAAGAGAAAAATTGTTTTTCTTAATTAAAAATTTAAATATAATTACGAGATGGAACTTTAAAATCTCTTCCAATATTAACTCTTGTGTTTTTTCAAATCCTGGTTAATATGATCATAGATTTAGATATAAGGACCCTCAGAGGCCTTCTACAGAAGCTCAGAGTAGTTAAGAGACTTGCTCAAAGTCATCCAGGGAATAAGTGGCAGAGGAAGGATTCATACTCAACTCCTCCATCATCCTTTCAGTGAGTCAAACAGTCAACAAGCATTTATTAAACACTTATTATGTACTAGGTCTCGCAGGTCACTGCAGACAATAATTGCAGCCATGAAATTAAAAGATATTTGCTCCTTAAAAGGAAAGCTATGGCAAATCTGACAGTATACTAAAAATCAGAGACAAGAGCTTGCTGACAAAGGACCATATAGTGACAGCTATGGTTTTTTCCAGTAGCAAAATATGGCTGTAAGAATTATTCTACAACAGAAAGCTGAATGCCACAGAATCTACACTTTCATATTGCTAGAGAAGACTTCTTGTTTTTGTTTTTGTGTTTTTGGAGGGGGCAAAGCAATTGGTGTTAAGTGACTTGCCCAAGGTCACACAGCTAGTAAGCATCTGAGGCCGGATTTGAAGTCAGGTCGTCCTGACTCCAGGGCCGGTTCTCTACTCACTGTGCCACCTAACTGTCCCCTAGAGAAGACTTTAAAGGGTCCCTTGGACAGCAAGGAGATCATATTAGTCAATACTTAAAGAAATTAATTCAGGATATTCACTGGAAGGTCAGATACTGAAGCTGAAGCTTAGTTACTTTGTCTACATAATGAGAAAACTAGACTCATTGGGAGAGACCCTGATGCAGGGAAAGATTGAAGACAAAAGGAAAAGGGGATGGCAGAGGATGACATGGATGAATAGTGTCATGGAAACAACAAACGTAGGCTTGGATAGACTTTGAGAGACAGTGGAGGATAGAAGGGCCTAATGTGCTAGGGTCTGTGGGGTCATAAGGGTCAGACATGACTGAACAACACAACAAAATATACCAGGTACCATATTGCCTCCCAATGTTCTTTGAGTCCAAGTCCATTGCTCATTAATGGGGGCAAGAATTATTTCTTGCCCATCCCCCAGTTTTATTGGGAGGAAGGATCTGTGTAAACTGCAATTAACAGCATAAAAACAATGTGCCACCATCATTCTCTGCAGTTCTGGGATACTGTGTCCTATGATTTCAACTTAAAATTTCCAATTTGAAAATGAAGTTGGAAGCAAAAATAAAGTTGAGAAGCTTTCATTCTTTTGTTCTCTTCCAACCTCCTCAAGTGAAAGCTTTGTTTTTTTCATCCTTCTTAGAACATTGCTAAGAACAAGACATTCTGCTTTTTATTTTATTTCATTTCCACTAGCACCATTATGACTGCACTGTGTTTACACATTTACTATTATTATAAGTTCACACCACTCTTTTAAATTCATCCTTGGATTGTGCACTCTCTCCTATCTTTTGTACTTTTCTTTTTAAAATCTGACCTTATCAGAGAGCTAAATGTGCAGCCATATTGATTTCTTCTTTTTCTTCCTAATTGAGGTTATTTGCAATTATTTTCAGCAAGCCAGAATGTCCACTTTTTATCATGTCTTTTTCCCCAGAGCTATTTTCCTTTTTGTATACTTAATTCTTGGGATAAAATCTATCTTTAACCTACTTGCTAAAATTTTGTTTACATACCTGACAGCCCTCTGCCTTCCATTCCCTTGCCTTCTTCTTGTTTTGTTTTCTACTTTTCCTCCTTCCTACTTTTCCCTTCTTTCTTTCCTCTCTATCTCCATCCTTTCCTGTCTCTCTTACCAATAAGCCAGCATCAAGCTTGAAGACCTGAAGTTTAAAGGAACTCACTCCTGGGAACTCCAGCTTCTATGGCAGGGGTTATAGTTACTTATTTCTAAGGAAATGCATTTCATATTTTTTGCTTATTTTTTGAAATATGTATTTCCAGGAGCTACAACCTCTGTCCTTAGCATACAGTAAGTAGAAGGATTCCAATATAATATGGTGTAAAAAGGGTTTATGAAATGTTTCTACCCCAATATCTGATAGAAACTATCTCATTCCTTTGGGATATAAGTGGAAGGGGTCAGGCAGGATTTTGTTACAGTAGACCATCAGCACAGATATAGAATTGGGGTGTTGTATGGTGGGGTCTTTCCTTTTTACTATTAGATAAGATATTAGACAAGATTCCCTTGTCCTCTGACTGTTTAGGGTAGGAAGACAGAAGGGGAGAACACTAGTGTGTTTATAACTTTGCTGCCAAAGTCCCTGAGATCTGGGCATGAATTTTATAACTGGGGTGCGCTTCTCATGTGTGATGAACTCATGCCAGTGTCAATGAAGGTTATTTACCTGATTCATCCCTTTAGAGATCACTTCTATTTCCCTGCATGCCATTTCACAGAAAGAAAAAAACAATCTACTCTAAAAAAAGTTTAACCTAAGTAGATGATCAAAAAGTACCACCTAAGAGGGCCCATGTATCACATCCCACTATTTAAATGATCATGAAGGAGTTTCTCCACATCTCTTCTCATACATCAATATACAGAATGAAGATTTTTGTAGCAGACAGACCTGATTGCCTACGCTTGAGGATTTCTCAAGGGGTCAACCTCCAGTCTGTACACTACTTTAGCTGCCTGTAGGGGGCACTGCAATTCACCATTGGCAATCTAACTCACTTAGGCTAACTCATCCAGTAACTACAGAGCCAGAGGTACTTTAGGGAAAAAAAAATGAATGGAAACCACTGTTTATGTTAAACAGAGAGTTTTGGGTAAACCATGTCACTGGAATACCCCTCTCCTCAAATAATCTGTAATTTCTTCACTATGGGTACTTCTTCCCAAGATACAGGTTACAACCCATTCATGTCTACCTATCCCACGAGACTCTTGCTAATATACCTTCATAAATCCACCACGAGTTATTCAACCAACCTTCTGAGAGTGGAAGAAAGAGATGTTCTTTATGCTTCGTTGATAACAAAGATAGTGATGGAGAATCAGGGCTTTCTGTTACTTATCCCTTGGTTTCACGGTGTGAACAGTCTATTTCTTCTCGATCATTCAGTTCATTTGTTGGACAACATCTTTTTATATAGCACAATACATGAAACTGTAATCATGTCAAAATTCTGCACTAGGTAATAGAGTATGACAGTCATCTTGGTGGTAAGAAGTAGAGCAAATAACATGTGTAGCACTTGGCTCAAAAGACTATATGAGACTATCTCCTCATTGGTAGAGACTATTTACTCAATTTCCCACATTTATGTGATGATGGGGCAGCACTGGTGTGAGCTGAAAAGAAGAGAGATCTGGGCTTTTCTGGATTCTAGCTTTGATAAAGACACACCATTCGAAAATCTCTTCAAGGTCACTGAAGGGACAGAAAGACTCTGGGAAGAAGCTGGCTTGGAGAAGAGCTAGCAATATCTATAATGTCTCTATCCTTAGCTTGCTACACTACAAATTTTGAGTAATTTCCCCTTGGATGATATCACAGGCTCTCTCCTCCTCCTCCCCATTCTCTCTCCCCCTCCCCCTCTCCTTCTCCTTTTCCCTCTTCCTTTCCCTCCTCCTCTCAGTCTCACCGAGTTATCTCACTCCCAATGAGAAAGCTCATTCATTTTGTGTTCTCTGGTATATATTTTCCTATGCATAATTCCTCTGATTTCGGTTTTGCTATGGACTTAGATAAATGGGTCTGTTTTCTGTTTGCCATATGTTCTTGTCGTGGAATAGGAATTTGGTAAAAAGTCAAGCCTTGGAGATATAGATGAATAACTAGATAGACAGACAGACAGACAGACCAACAGACAGACAGACAGACAGATAGACAGACAGACAGACAGACAGACAGACAGACAGACAGACAGACAGACAGATAGATAGATAGATAGATAGATAGAACACAGATATACGGAATATATAATTAATTCCATAAAATGAAAACCATACATATATGTATGTTATGTATGTATGTATGTCTCACTTGGGACTCTCCTTCTTTATTAAGGAATGGTGATGACCAAGAGCATGGCTTGAACCAAAAAATTACTTTCTCTAAACTACTAACATTTGAGGGAGCAGATAGATGTAATTCCAGCCCAATACCCCCTCTCTCTGAAGAGCAGAGCAGCCGGTCTCTAGCCTCAACCTCCTGCTTCCTTTTCTAGCAGCAATTACCTAGAATCCATTAAAAACCTCAGACCTTTTTCAGAACCACTATCTAAGCATACCTCCTCCACCTCATACATGTAAAATTGATTTTTTTGTAGTCAAGTACCGATTCCAAGCCTTGGAGTCTCCCTTGGAGAAAAGGGGAAAGAGAAGATGCTAGAAATATCAATTCTAGCTTCCTTTTGTGCCACCTCTAAACAGACCCATATGGACACATAACCTACATGATAAAAAAATACAACACTCCCTGTACACACGCACACACGCACACGCACACACACACGCACACACGCACACGCACATGCACACACACACATGCACACACACACGCACACACACGCACGCACACACACACACGCACACACACACACACACAATACTATTACTTACACATACTGTTTAAGGGACTGGTTGATGCCCTCTGTCTAACCATCAGACTAAGAGGGATGTACAAGAGAAAGGAGAACTTTTGTCGGAAAGGCAGATGATATGACTAATATGTTCAAGTGATGAAGGGCGATTAGTAAACCCCAAGGGAAAGAACCCTATTGCACAGAAGGCACGGCCAAACTGCGAGCTGCAAGAGAAAATAGGATATTTTAATGAGTCAAATCAAGCTTTGTGGGGCGCTCAGATCTAAATCTAAGAGGAGACGTAGATTGGAGTGAGAAGTTACAAGTTCAATCTCTCATTTTGCAGATGAGAAAGCTCAGGCATAGAAAGGTTAAGTGGCATGTCCATGGTAACCCAGCCAGTAAGTATCTGGATTGTAAGGATGGACTTGAATCTAGTCTTTCCTGCCTTTCTGTTCAGTACTTTATCTACTATCCAAAGCTGCCTTTCAGGAGTGAGAAAAAGAACAATCCCCAAACTAGAGAAGGCATTGCAGAACACGTCAAGGAGAACATACACAAAGGGCAAAGGTAGTCACTGGCGAGAAGAGAGACATAGCATTCTTCCTCCATGGTGGCAGACTAGCCACAGCCTCTCCTTGTTCTGTTGTGTCTACATTGCTTTGAACCAACACAGCCTTCAAAGGGCTTGCATTATTGTAGCCAAATATTCATTTTCTCAGCCCTAAACTAAGTTATTCCACATGGGAAAAGGTAGGTTCTTTGTACTTGGCTACAAAATAAATCAATTTTACACATATGAGATGTGTATGGTGTGTGGTTGGGTAGTAGTTTTTCTGAAAAAGATCTGAGATTTTTAGTGGATTCTAAGTTCAGTAAGACTTAACACTGTACCACAATCTTGGGCTGTGTTAGGAAGGGCATGGTGTCTAGAACTAGAGAAGTGAGAGTCCCATTGTACCGTACCTCAAACCAGTTCTGGATACCACAGCTCAAGAAGGACATTACTAAGCTGAAAGGTTTCCCCGAGAAGGGTTGCTATGATGGCAAACGCTTTTGAACTCAGGCCATATGAGGATCAAGAGAAGTAACTGGGAATGTATAACATCAAGTCGAGAAGATTTAGGAGAGACATGATAATCATCTTTAAATATTTAAAGAATTATCATGTGCAGGAGGAATTTGCCTTGTTCTGTTTAGCTCTAGAGAGTAGAATCAAGAGCAATGGGTAGAAGTGGAAAAAAAAGTCAAAATTTTAGATTTGATGTCAGGAAAAACTTCCTAATGATTGGAGATGAATAAATGAATAGTAGAATGACCTACCTCTAGAGGTGGTAGGTGCCCCCTCCTTGGAGGTTTTCAAACAGAGGCTGGACAGACATCGACTGGGTGTATAATCTGGGATTCCTTGCTGCTATATATTAGACAGGATGGTTAGTGAGGTCCCTTCCAACTTGTAAATGCTGTAATCCTATAATAATATCTCCATGAGTGTGCTCCCCCCCATCTGAGAGTTCAAGAGGGTCAAAAAATGTCTGAAATCAAGGTACAGTGGAAAGAGAAATTGATTTGGAGTCAGAGGACCTAGGAGCCAGTTCCAAGTCTGACAATCTCTACCTGTGTTACCTTGAATAAATTGCTTCACCTCTCTGGGTCTCAGTTTCCTTATTTGTAAAATAAGAGGTTGGACTAGCTTGACCTCTAATTTCCTTTCCAGTTTGAAATCTATTATCCTAAGTCAAACAGCCTCCTTCTAAGATGCAAAACAGGCAGAGAAGACCCAATGAGGCAAAGATTCAGGAAACCTTTCTAGGAAACACTCCAGTCCTTTTGGCTGGAACGAATCTACTTCTAAGTGATTACCTAACGTTTTCCATCATTTTGGTGGGGTTTCTTTTTTTTTGACAATTTCTAAATGCATAGAGAAACAACCTGCCTCCCTTTATATTCATGTATTCCAGCACATAACGTCTGATTTTCTGCATGGCAGGAGTCAACCAAGCTCCCATTCTCCTTTCTCCCTGTTCACCGTTCTAATGCATTTCATGATTTAGTTTCTTTGGTGTGCATTTCAAAATGACACATTTGATCAGTTCTTTAGGTAATATTGATGTTTTGCCCTTTTAAATGTGTCATTTGATTTTCTGATGCTATTCTCCATCTGCTTTGGTAATACTTTCATTTAGCTGCAATTTATTATTCGGTCCCCAAAGGTTTATGTAAGGACTTTAGCTTCAAGTTTTTTGGTCCCTCATTCTTCCCCCCTCCCCATAGCTCCAGCTTTTCCCCTGCTCCCTCCCCTCCCTGCAGCCCCCTCTTCATTTCCTGCATTCTGAAAACTGTGAGCATGTGACTGAATCCTTCACTATGTGAGCCAGAGATGCTGGTCTCTCCTTCATCTCAATCTTATTTAAGTATTTCATGGTGCAGACCCATTGCCCTACCGCCACTATTTTCCATGGATTCAATCAAAGAACAATTTTTAAAAGCAGGCATGTGGAGCTGCTGATGTTTTACATTTCTGACATGTTTTTATGGCCTTTGAATAAGACATTTCTAAATAGTTATTCCAAAATTTCTGTAGGCAGTAGCAAAGCTTCTATGTTCTCTGTTCTTTTTTCTTTGTTTGACTTTCTTTGGCTTCTTCTTACCAGACATGATTATATTTACCTTACATCCTTGGCAGGTTAATTTCCACATTTCTGATCTTTTCACCTCTCCTGCAAGTACAGTAAATGCAGATGTTAGAAACACAACGGGGTCGAGAGACTGATCTGACTTAAGTACATGCCAATTTCTTCTTCATGAAACATTTGAAGAATAGAGAGGATAGGGTCAAGTAAATAATAAAACCCCTCTGTTTCACGTTTCCAATTGTCAGTTCAGATTCTCTTAAACCATAAATTCCATTGAGAGGTGCCTAAACACTTGTACTGTCTAATAAGTGAGATACCACTTTTTTGGTTTGAAAAAATCCCCACAAAGTAAATGGAACAGTTCAAAGAAACATAGATTGTTTTGTTTTGTTTTGTTTTTGTTTGTTTTGGAGTTGTTTTTTTTAAGGAAAGACCACTGGATAAAATTTTAACAGTCATCATGAAGGGCTAATATTTTCACAAAAGTAGCCTCAGACGTTAATGGAATGCTGAATGAATTCTAGAAAAGTCAGGAAGACAGGTCAAAAGCTGCTTACTTCATCCTGTTTCTCTAGTTTTGCTAAATAAAGCTCCAACAAAGGGATTTGAGTAATGTAGCTTGGGATATGGTGGAGCTGGAAGACATGAAAAGGGATATTCCTTTTCCAACTCTAAGAATAGACTGAATTCAGGGAGAGAAAGCTGAGACAGAAAAAAAAAAGTTTTTTTTCAAATGCCTTAAAATAAAGGCTCAAAGTCAAAGCTTCTCTGGCTGACTGACCACAGCTGTGGGTCTGAATCACAAAGTTGCTGATATATACCCTTGGAGGATTAACTAAAAGAGGTATCAGACCCTTTCTATGAGGAAAAGGCACAGAGCAGCTGTAATTCAGCAGAAAACCAGAAGATGGTAGTAGGAGAGAATAGTGAACCCCATCACCAGTATGTACCTCCTCAGCAGAAAAAAATATTGGCTAATAGAGGACTTCAGCAATGTGTAGTCACAGAGAAAGCAGCTCATGGTCCGATGACATTACTAGACCAGTAGATTGATTCATCAAGGCAGTAGGCAGCAGCATCAGAGGCAGAGAATCCTTCCAGTAGGGACCTCAGCCTGAATTATCCTGGCTATATCTGTTGTCTCATCATTTGTGTTCCCAAACATGTCTCTCTCTTACCATGCCTGTTCTTTTCCCTATGTGTACAAGTCAGTAAAATCATTTTATTTCATTAATAGTTATAAGCCAAGGCAGAGAGAAGTATCAGTTTGTGTGCTGAGAAGGGAGTCACATAATCCAGGTATATATGAAATCTTATAATTAGACTGAGTTCACAACTGGTCAGCAACTGACCTTGGGGGCAGTTTGTTTTGTTTGTAGGGAGGGGTCTGGGGCTTCCTTCCTATTCTACCAGTCTGTCATTGGTCTCAAGTGTGCAAGCCAGAAAGAGATCTCTGTATCTTGCTTTGCCTTTCCCAATATCTGGAGTAAAGGAAAGCAAAACGTAGGGATTAGATGTGGCTGCCCATTTTTGTGGAAATAGAGGCTTATTCTAAAATAGCATTATTCATGTCAAGTAAGGAAAAATACATTTTCTCCATACCTCTATCCCTAACACAATGGCAACATAAAATTACAATAAAAGTTCTGTTATCCAGTATTCTATTGATTGGGACCTTCCATTAATCACTCTACTTGTGGCATAATGCCAACTGATAAACATTCTATATCTGCCCCTCTCCCCACTCAAAGCACTGACCATAATGATATAGTAGGAACTTAATAAAAGTTTGCTGAATGAGTGAATCAATGAATGAATGTTCAATAAAATGATCCCAAAGTGACTCCTGAATTATTCAACAAAGAACAAATTATGTTTGGTGCAGTATATTTCCATTATAGTCTAATTCTTTGGAACTAAGTTATCTATCCTGGATCTATATAGTCTCTCTCTCTCTCTCTCTCTCTCTCTCTCTCTCTCTCTCTCTCTCGCTCTCTCTCTCTCCCTCTCTCTCGCTCTCACTCTCTCTCTTGCTCTTTTAACTAGACCTATGACTTTAGTGGTACAGGGAACTCATAGTGAGTAAATCCCCTCTATAAAAGCAGATTGGCATCTGCTTTGTAGAGTCATAGATTTAGAGATAGATGGGACCTTGGAGGATATCTAATCTGCTCCACTTACTTCACAGATGAGGAAATTGAGACACAAAGAGACAATCTGAGGGTTGCACAGCTGGCATGTGTCTGAGGCCAGACTTGAACCAAAGCCTTCGTGACCCCAGGGCCAGCTCTCTATACTCTATGCTTTATAAACTAGAATATGTAGTTATTAATGGGACTATTCTGTAGCCTGACCATTTGAAAAATAGATGAAAAATTTCTGGAGGATAGGAGCCTTTACTTACATGTAGCTTATAGTAAGCTGCCCCACCCCCCAATTGCTCGTTGAAGAAGTGAATGAGTGAATTCCATTTTCCTTCCTCTCTCTGTTGTAAATAAGGAAACTTATGCATTGAGAGGCAATTCTATGTCTAGGCAAGGCCTTTTGAGGTTTTTTGACACTTCTAAAAAGCCTAACCTTTTTTTTTTTGCTCTGGACTTTATGCCTCAGTCTGGAAGGTATATTTAGAGTCACTCACTGTGCCCTAAGGAATGTTAGCCTCAGGAACCCTTGGCTTTTTGTAAAACAAGAAGATGCAAAGGGTACTGTCCCATTTTCGAA
>CM053626.1:249756413-249796525 GCA_028646595.1 Phalanger gymnotis
AAGGAAGGAAGGAAGGAAGGAAGGAAGGAAGGAAGGAAGGAAGGAAGGAAGGAAGGAAGGAAGAGAGAGAGAAAGATTTGGCTTTACTCTGTTCAATATTTTTTGTCAATGACTTGGATAAAGGCATAGATGTTCTATGCAGATGATTCTCAGATCTATAACTAACTCAACTTCTAATCTAGCACCTAAAACTCTCTATTGGACACATCATATTACATGTCCCACAGACCCCTCAAATTCAACATGTCCAAAACTTTGTTGTCTTCTTCCCTCAAAAAGCCCTCCTTTCTTCCTAATTTCTCTATTACAGTGGAAGGCACCACCATCCTGGTAGGCTTTTAAAGCCTTTTACAACAGGCTACTGTAGTGGGCTAATAAATGTTTAACAATCGGCTCTCAAGAAATGCACACATGACGCACTTTTAAATTTCATCTGAATTATTAACATTTCTCCATTTTCTAAATCTAGAAAAGAAATCAACAAAACAATAAATCATACCCTTTTGGTTTGTCGCAGCTGCTGATTTCCAAGGTGTGAACGCTCACATTGAAAATAAGCTGTCTCTAGAACACCAGTACCTGCCCCCCTCCTTACTTTTCTTGTCTTCCTATGCCTTATTCCCCTCTGGGTTCTCTAAGGTCTAGTGACACTGACCTCCTTGCTGTTCCTTGCACCAGATATGCCATTTCCGGATTCTATGCACTTTCGCTTACTATTCTCATGCCTGGAATGCTGTCCTTCTTCATCTCTACCTCCTAACTTCCCTTGCTTCTTGATGATTTCAGCTAAAATCCTACCTTTTGCAAGAAGCTTTTCCCAATTTCCATCAATGCTAGCACATTCTTCCTGAAATTCTCCAATTTATTGTACACATACAAATATATGTATGCATATATGCATATACATATATGTATGATACATCTTGTTTCTATAAAAACATTAGGTCTAGATATGGATATGCACACTCACACACATACACACAAACACATACACATGTTACATATTTCTACATAGTTGTTTTCATGTTCTCACAAATTAGCTGGGTCTCACCCATAGCTGTCTCACCTCTCTTTGAGATGAGGGATTGTTTTTGCTGATCTTTGTATGCTGAATGATTAGCACAATGCCTAGCACATAGTAGGAGCTTAATAAATGCTCTTTGAGTTGACTTAACTAGATAGCATAATTATCAACATTTTAGATGTCACAAACCTGGAAGAAATTAACCTAAACACTAGATGTCAGGGTCATGATACAAAAAACTGTTCAAAATCTGGAAGGTTTGACAAAATTCAGCAATAACAATTCAGTCTAACAATTGAATAAAGGTGAAGTCCTATGCTTCAGTTTTTTTTAAATTAACTTCTTAAGAACAAGATGGAGGAGAAATGTTTGGAGAGTAGTTTGTCTGAAAAAAGAGCTGGAGGTTTTAGTGAACTGCCTATTTAATAGGAGTTCATACTTTGGGCTTGCTCAGAATGCTAACCATGAGCCAGAGTTTATGACACTAAGTTTCGTGACCAGGGAATTTAGAAAGATGGACTGGAGTTAGAAGGCAATAATCTTCTAGTTAGAAATATCTTTGTTCTTTGTTCTAGAGAACTTAGAATCAATGGCTGAGCATATCCTCCTGGCAGTAAGAGAGCCCTCATTGTCAAAACTCTGAAGGTGACAAGTGAGGTCACTTGCAAAGGAAGTAAATCCAAGAAACATATTAGCTTCCCCCCACCCCATAGCTATTATGTGAATGGCCCCTACTTTTCTCAAAGGATTATAAAGTGGCTTTGAAGTAAAAGAGCATAGACAGCTCACTTTTTTCACAAGGAAAAGATGGCTAAGGACTTCGGCTGAAACCTGAAGCTCTAAGCTGAGAGATATTTCACAGTCATGTGATCAGGGAATCTATTCCTGATAGGGTCTGGCAAAGACTATGCATGTCCGTTAGAGCAGCATCTGGCTAAAAGTGTCCAGTTGAATGGTAGAAGAGACTACATATCAATCAGAGACCACTGTGAATTCTTCCCAGTGGGAACAGAAGGTTGACACCACTAGAAAGACATCGATGGCCCTGCTTTCTCAAAGGCATGAGTTACCCTTCCAAATGTGTGCTCTAGCTACTTATGTTCTCTTCGTGTGTACATTCGTCTCATTTACGGTGTGCATATTTGTAGGAGTGTGCCCCATGTTTACTGGAGAAATGTTATACAGCTACATTTCTTTTTAAAAAAAAATTCCCCAGTTACATGTTAAAACAATTTTTAATGTTTTTTAAAAAAAGGTACGAGTTCCAGATTCTATCCCTCCCCTCCTTCCTCTCCTCCCTCTCTGAGATGGTCTGCAATCCAATATAGGTTGTACATGAGCGATCATGTAAAACATTTCCATATTATTCATTTTGTACAAGAAGGCTCAAAGAAAGGAAAAAATAGAGAAAGAAAGAATGGAAAGAAAAGAAAGAAAAAGAAAGGAAAGAAAGAAAAAGGAAAGGAAAGAAAGGAAGGAAGGGGGAGAAAGAAAAAAGAAAGGAAAGATAGGAAAGGAGGGAGGAAGAAAGAAAGAAAGAATGAATGAAAGAAAGAAAGAAAGAAAGAAAGAAAGAAAGAAAGAAAGAAAGAGGAAAAGAAAAGAAGGAAGAAAAAGAAAGGAAGGAAGAAAAAGAAAGGAAGGAAAAACAGTATGCTTCAGTCTGTATTTACAATATCGGTACTTTCTCTAGAGGTGTTTAGCATGTTTTATTATTAGTCCTTTCGGATTTGAGAATACCTAAGCCATTCACAATTCATTGTATACTATTGCTTTTGCTATATACAACTTTTACCTGGTTATGCTTACTTCAGTTTGCATCAGTTCATGTAAGTCTTTCCAGATTTTTCTGAAATCATCCTGCTTGCCATTTCTCATTGCACAATAATATTCCATCAAAATCATATACCATAGCTTGTTCAGCCATTCCCCAATTGATGGGCATCTCCTCGATTTCCAATTCTTAGCCACTACAAAAAGATATAGTCACAGCTCTTACTATTTAATAAATTCTTTTGCACTGAAATCTTTTTAATCAAATGAAATAATTATCTCATTATGAAACAAAATAATATTTGTAAAAAACTAAAGTACTTAGCATAGTACCTGGCACATAGTAGGTACTACACAAATCCTTTTCCCTTTCTTTCATAACAATTACGTCTGGCTGACTATTAAAGGTAAAACATATCATCTTTGGTTTTAGTGGATGTGAATGCACAGGGTGTTTTTTAAACTAGATTATTCTAATATATTTATTTTTAAAATGTATTTTTTTCTGAATTTAAGAAATAAAACAAGCATTTCCATAATGTAGCAGTAGAATAAAAAAAAGATGATTGTCAATGAAACTGCAAATCTTTTATGTACAGTTTGCTATTCCTATTCAATATATAATAAAATTGTCATATAACTTTCTTTTTTTTTCCTTTTTCCTTCCCTCCCCATCCCCACTCTAAAGATGGCTACTATCACGCATATATGTACGTATATATATATATATATGCATATATGTAAAATAACTCTATACATACTTCTATTTATCAGTTCTTTTTCTGATACAGATAGTGTCTTCCTTCATGTCTTTTGTAGTTAATTTGGGTATTTATAATAGTCAAAAGACTCAGTCACTCAAAGTTGTTCTTAAAACAATATTTCCATTCCTGTATACAATATTCTCTTGGTTCTGCTCATTTTGCTCTTGATTATTTCATGCAAATCTATCCATGTTTTTTTTCTAAAATAGTCAAGCTCATCATTTTTTATAGCACTGTACTATTTCATCCCAATCATATACCACATCTTATTCAGCCATGCTCCACAGGGTATCTTTAACAGGAGACAATCATTTTTCCTCCAAGATGGCCAGGATTCCATTGATAAGCTAGGCAATGTCCAGGGAAACCAAACCCTCATTTGTTCCATATGAGGATAAGCAGAAGGGACTGAGAATATTTGTGATGTAGATGAAAAAACTTACATCATCAGTATCCGAAGAATGGTAGTGTAGAATAGGAATTAGGCTCGCTTGACCTAAGAGGACAATGAGGAGCAATTAGAAGGAAGTAGATTTAGGTTTGGTGCAAAGGAAAGCTTCCTAACAATCAGAGCTATCACAAAGTAGAGTGAGTTGCCTCAGGAGGAATTGGAGTTCTCCATCTCTGGAAGTCCTTAAGCAAAGGCTGGATGATTTCTGGGTGTGCTATAAAGGGGATCCTTTACACTGGAAACGACAGAAGAGAAATAGTAGACTTCAAGCTCAATATGAGACATGGAATTGATACCTAGATAAACAAGGAGTGGTAAGAGGACCTAGCCATCCTTGATGAATTCAAGTCCTCTGGCCCAACTAAATTGCATTCATGCATCCTGAAAAAAGTGGCAGCTATGATTGCTGAGCCTTGGTAAGTGATATTTGAAAGATCACAGGGAAAGGGAGAAATGCCTCAAGATTAGAGAAGATCAAATGGTCCAGTTAAAAAAAAATGAGAAGTAACAACCTGCCAAATATAGGCCAGTGATCTTGACTTTTATTACTGGGAAAATTCTAGAATAGACTGTTAAAGAGATGGCTGACAAACATTTAGAAAGAGTATTTGTGATTATACACATAAACATACAAATACATCGATACACACATACACACACATATAATCATTTTATCAAGAACAGGTTATACGAGACTCACCTCATTTCTTTTTTTTTGACAGGATTACTAAGCTAATAGATCAGATAAATGCTGTGGATATAGTTATTAAGGATTAGCAAAGTTTTTGATAAAGTATCTCACATTACTATAGCCCCTCATCTGGCAACTTCCCCATTTCTGACCTGTATAAGCAGGCTAGGTCCCCAGAGGACAACTAACTACTACTTTAGAAATTCTAGCCACTAAGGGGCTGCTACTGCTCTCAGTGTTCTAGTGACAAGACTAAGGGATTAGGTTTCCTGTTACTGTAACTGATGAGCCCCCATTACTCTTTCCAATTGACAATCAGCTAGCAGCCCCAATCATATTTTAGTAAAGGGTATTTACTAAGCAGGTAATGTAAGAACAGCTGACACAAATAGGAAGAGATGTCTACATGAGGAAAATGAGTTCAAATTCAGCCTCGGACACTTACTAGGTGTGTACCACTGGACGAGTCACTTAATTCTGTCTGACTCAGTCTCCTTGTCTGTGAGATGGGGGTAATGACAGTACCTACCTCCTGAGGTTGTTGTGAGGATGAAGTGAATTGCTTATATAATTTTACTCTCTCTCTCTCTCCCTCTCTCTCTCTCTATATTATATATAATGTATACATATATAGTGTATTATATATAGTATATAATTATGTACTGTCATACATAATGTTAAATAATAACAGTAAATATGAAATTTGCATATAAATATACAAAATATTAATGCACATAAAATAAAATATTAATAAGATAATAAATATTAAAAGTATCTAATAGCATACATAGCATATACCATATATAGTAATATTATATGCAGTATATAATTATATAGTATCACATATAATGTTAAATAATTATAATAATGAGTATGATAATGATGCTATTATAAAATATTTCTCTGAAAACTAGGACCCACTTTCCTTTTCCACACAAAAGATCACTGGGAAGATTAGAATAAAAATTATAGTAAAATAGTAGTGTCATAAATTTGTGGAGAAGACATATGGCAGAGATACCTCATAGCTCCTGGTTGCTTTTAGTCTTTTTCTCCCTTCGTAGAGTCCTCATGAGGTGTAGGTGGTTTCTGGGCTCTGAGAGTTGGATCTTTGTAGGGTTTATAGCCATCATCTCTTTATATTATGAGGGCTCATGATCACTGAAGCTGTTACCAGCTCTGAGTGACTGTATGACTGAGTGAGTTTCTTCTACTGTCATCCTTTACCATTCTAGCGGCCATTGCTAGTGTCTCACCTGACTTCTGCTACGAACTCTAGTCTCTGTGGTGGAAGGGGGTGGAGGAGAGGAGGAGAGGAGAAAGATATGCTTCCCCATCCCTTGAAAGTGATTCTCTCTTAGAAGCCTAGCTAGAGATCTTCAGCCACTGGACTGGGCTGCTGCCAGATTTTGCTGTTCAGAACTGTCATATTCTTGTACATAGGTAGAAAGGTAGGACCATGGGTATGACAGCAAATAATAAGCTATTGTTTGCATGGTATCATTTGTCTTTATCCAAAGATAAAATTAGTTAAGAACTTGTTCACACGTAACTTATAGTTTTGATTAATTGATTTATTGGAATTTTCATGGCGTTCTCTGATTAATTGGGACAGGTGTACAAATCCCACTCTTGCCCTATGGAGAAGATTTTGAGAAATGGATTAGGTGTTATTACAATCAGATGGATTCAGGAATGGTTGGATAGACAGATTCAAAAAGTGGTTGTTTATGGTTTGATGTTACTGTAGTATGAAATCTCTAGGGCAATACCCATAGAGATCTGTCCTTGGTCCTGCCCTATTTAATATTTTGGTTGATGATTTGCACAATAGCATGGATGGCATGCAGGTCATACAAAGTTGAGAAGGTTACCTACAAACCTGGATGACAAAGTCAGGATACAAAAGAATACTTAGAGGCTAGAACATCGGCATAGTAAGAAATATAAAATCTTGCACTTCAGTACCAAAAAAAATCAGTTTCTCAATTATAAGATCAGCGGTATGGACAGAGCCATGGTGGTGAGAGCAATCTAGGGGCTTTAGTAGACTTCAAGCTCAATATGAGTCAGCAGGGTGATTCAGCAACTAAAAATGCTAATGGGATCTCGGACTGCATTAAGAAAGACAAGGCTTCCCAGAATAGGGAGGTGACAGTGCCTCTATAGTGCTCCCTCGACAGCCCTCATCTGAGTACTGGGTTCAGTTCTGGACACAATAAAACACCTCTGGTGGAGAGGACAGTGAGAAAGATGATGAAGAGTCTTGAATCCATTTCAAATGAGGAAGGAATGGGCATGTTCATCCTTAAGAACAGGGTATGTGATTGCTGTCTTCAAATATCTGAAGTACTATGACATGGAAAAGGATTAGAAGGGTTTTTTTTTTCCCATTTAGCCCCAGAGGTCAGCACCCAGTACAATGGGTGGAAGTTACAAAGAAATAACTTTAGACTTAACATCAAGAAAAAAACCTCCTGACAATTAGAGCTGCCCTGAAGAGGAATGGGCTGCTTCAAGAGGTGGTACCTTTTCCTCTCCCTAGAGGCCTTCGAACAAAGGCTAGATGATTTTATCAAAATTATGTTGATTCCTTTGGTGTGAAGCTTGAAGATCGGGAAACTGCAAGTTAGGTGTAAACAAGTTCTTAACCAATTTTATCTTTGGATAAGGACAAATGATGCCATGCAAGCAATAGCTTATTATTTGCTGGCATACCCATGGTCCTAACTTTCTATCTGTCTACAAAAATAAGACAGTTCTGAAGAGCAAAATCCTGCATCAGCCCAGCCCAAATCTCAAACTATGTGATTCTATGCCTGAGTTACCTTGGGAGACTACACATGTGTATTCCAGAAGTCTGTGAAATGCCATGGCACAGTGAAAAGGAATGTAAACTTAGAGTTAGAGGACCTGGGTTCAAATCCTGACCATCACTCATGAACCTTTGGCAAATCACTTAACTGCTCCAGATCTCAGTTTTTTTTTCTACGAAATGAGATTGTTAAACTCAGTGATTGCCACCATCTCCTCTGACTCTTGGTCCTGTGCTGCCATTTGCTCAAAATGTGTTGGGGAAAGCATTCACAGCCCAAAGCATATTCTTTTAGAACTTCTTCAGTGAGAGCAACATGCCATATTTTGATGGTGGATTTCAATTTTAGAAATAACTAAATATCATTTGGAGTCAAGTCTGGTAATAAAATGGATGATCAGACTCAATAATACAGTTTTGGGTTAAAAACAAAGTATGAGCACAAAGTTAGGAAATAGATTTTCATGTGTGTCTCTCAGACTAGCCCTAAAGGCAATTCCAACTGAGAATTCCCAAAACAATTTTGAGCAAAGGATGCTCTGTTAGAATAAATAATATTTCAAGGTGGCTTCCTGGAAGGACAGTGCTCAGATGCATAAGGTCTGCGATGTTCCTTTAAAAAAACAACTGGCTCATTACTTGGTAGGCATACCTTGACCATATCCCACATGTGCCTCCACTTGGGTTAATGAACTCCATAAATGCAAAACCTCCTGTTGAAGCACTATCTTAAATTCATTTGTCCTAAACTTTCTTTGCTCAAGATTCAAAATGAGCCTCCATATCCTAGGGTTTTAGGATTTGGTGAAAAACTATTTTCGCTTTACCTGCTGGAAACTGTTAAGGAACAGGGCAGTGCAATCTAGTGGAAAGAGCACTGGCTCTGGACTCATGACCTGAGATTCTTTGGTTCTATTATTCTTCCAATAGAAGCTTGAATGTTGCTAATAGCTTATTTTCATTAATGATAATAGTAATTTACATTTATATATTACTTTAAGATTTACAAAGCACTTTACAAATATGATATCATTTGATCCTCACAACAGCTCTGAGAAGTAAATGGTATTAATACCATCTACAGATGTTAATACAGATGAGAAAACTAAGGCTGAGAGAAATTAGGTTATTTGCTCAAAGTCACACAGCTGGTAAGTGTCTGAAGTGATATTAGAACTCAAGTCTTCCCTTTCCAGGTCCAACATCTGTTCAAGTGAGATGACGATGATGATGATGATGATGATGATGATGATGATGATGGTGATGGTGGTGGTGGTGTTGGTGGTGGTGATAGCATAATAGCAATTTATTTTCATATAGCTTCACCTTTCACTAGAGCCCTACTCTAATATTCAATGTGGCATGAAGGTGATTCTGAGTTCTCCAAGGTTATGCTAGGTGAGAGGAAGCTCTGTCAGGTCACGTCAAGGTGGAAAAGCTCAAAATACACACACAAATCACTCAAATCAAAGTCAACTGCAAGTCATGTCATCATTTTCCTGATGTCATGATCCTCTTTGAAAATGAAGGACAAACACAATAGTAAGTATTTAATAAATGTTTGGTTTTTTTTCTTTTTCTTTCTTTCTTTTCTCCCTCTTCTTCATTTTTCTTCCTTCCTTCCTTCCTTCCTTCCTTCCTTCCTTCCTTCCTTCCTTCCTTCCTTCCTACCTTCCTTCCTTCCTTCCTTCCTTCCTTCCTTTCTTTCTTATAATGGAAAGATCACTGTATTTTATAGAGCTGAGTTCAAATTCCAACTTTTCTATTAACTGCCTGTGTGATCTTGGTCAAGTCATCTATCTCTCAGGTTCTCAATTTCTTCATCTGTAAAATGAGGGAGTTGAACTAGATGATCCCAAGTTTTCTTCCAAATCTGAATCTTATTATACTATAATTAGAAGAAAATATAGGTAAGAAATGCATAGCATAAAAAGGCACAAAGATGTTTTTGTTGGCTGAATATCCACACAGATAAAATTACTGTTCCAACACAACATCAAATACCATTGGGGTGATGTCTTCAGGGAACATCCTACACAGTGGTTGCCAAGTGTCTTCCTGGAGTCCCATATAACCCATCACTCAGAGATGATTTTCCTACAAGTCTGACCTGACACTTACCTACACTGAGGTTGATCTGGCACTTTCCTGCTCACTCACACGGCCTTACAGATATTCTCATATTTGTGTACATCAGTCTGGTATTTCACTACCCTAAAAACCTCCTGCAGAATTGAAGATGTCATTGTGTGCTCCTGGGGCATTTATAATGAGTCATCCTTCATATCCAATGATACAGAATTTTTCCAATGATGCTCCTTAGCAGTCTTTACTTACCTAAAATGATTTCATAGACTGTAGAACTGATCACTTAATCCAACCACCTCATTTTATATATAATGAAACTGAAGCCCAAATGGGAAAAGTAATTTGCTCAGGACTCCTCACTCACAGATCTGGGCCTGGAACCCTGTTCTACTGACTCTCAAGTCAGTGATCTTTTACACCTACATTTGGAAGTCAGTCTGCCATGAAATTAAGTGGGTTCAGAGGAAGTCCCCTCTCATCCAGTTCTTTATCCTTAGAACTATGCTGGGTTTAAAGAAAAGAATGTTATATAATGGAAGGACTACTGGCTCTAGACTCAAAGAACCTGGATTAAAATTCCACCCCTGACACTCAATACCTGTGTAACCTTGGGAAAGTCACTTAGCCAGTGACTCAGTTTCCATATCTGTAAGATGAGGAGGTTAGACTGTATAGACTCTGAGCTACTGGCCAACTCCAGATCTATTATGTGTTCCCAATTCAAAACATACTGCTGGGCAAACAAACAAATAAATAAGGTGGAGAGACAGGAAGTATCTCCCAGTGAGTATCAGCTTCGCTCTGATGCGTCCTTTCCTAGTTGATGCATTTTGATTTATTTTGGTCTGTAGGAAGAGAAGAGAGTGGAGATGTTTGATGAATCATCCCACAGGTTTTTAACAGTAGAGCTGATGGCTTGAAGTTGCTTCCAAAGGGAATTCATTATGTATGCTGTGGTAGAAAAGAAGCTGAGTTAGTCTGGAGGCTCAAAGAATGTAATGTTCTTGTCGTGATGAATAAGTATTAATTGATGATAATGGATGCTTTTTAAAAGTTAATGATGACGTATTTGGGAGAAAAACAGGAATCAGGATAAAAACATTTGTGGGAGGCAGATCTGAGTTACTGGAAATAAAGAAAACCAGAAAAACCATGATAGGTATGACTGCAGTTATCTATGGGCTCAGGAATTTCCAAAGTTTTGATCAAAGTTTAAATGGCACTCATCAGGACATTAAAATCTGCAAAATTCTGTGATACCTCACTTTTCTGATGAAATCCTTCGGGGCATCTTCATGTCCCTCCCCTAGGGTGAGTAACACCGATGGGAATCTCTTTGGAGAGCTTTAAAAAAAGGTAGATGATACCCCTTGCATTGGGAGGATCTGTGCTTTGGGACTGGATGGTCTTAGAGATGCCTTCCAAATCTCAGAATCCGTAAGTCTATTAGCTTCCTAGCTAGGAGCCTTTTCAATTGCCACAAATTCTTCCTTAAATTCTTTTTTCTTCCCTAGAATAATCTTTCAAACCAAAATAAAAAGTACCAGACCCACCATCTTTTATCAAAGCCACTGTACGCTTTCATTTACTTTTGGCTTTCTTTTAAACCCATGGGGGGTCACAAGAAAAATAGGTTTTGACGCATTCCTCATAAAGAAAAATTTCCAGCAATCAGAGTTTTCGAACAATGGAAGGAGCTGCCTTGTGATAACTACTAAACCATAGGATCATAGAGTTAGAGTCAGAAAAAAAAAATAAAAAAGAAAAAAACTTAGAGACTACCCCTCCCACACCCTACAACTGAAAAAGCTGAGATTCAGGAAATATGAACGACTTTCCCAAGGTCACAGGTAGTAAACAACAGAACTAGGATTTGAATCCAGGCTTTAACCTCAAAGTCAGCACTCTTTTCACCAAAACAAATGTGTATTTTTTAAAAGGCCTACTATGTGCATACAGGTTATGATGTTCCCACCTATAGGACTGAAGAAGGTGATAGATGATCAACCACTTTGTAAATAGGATTCCTGTATTGAGAGGGAGGTTGGAAGAAGTGACCCCTCAGATCCTTCCCAGCTCTGAGATGCCATAAATACTTGTTAAGGTTTTCTAGGAGAATTTTTTTTGCCCATTGTCTTCAAGAATTCTGTGTCCAACCCTGTCCGCCTCTCCAATCAGGGTACTGAAAGCCACAGATTGCTGCATAGAAAAAAAAGGGAACAGACGTGTGAGAGAAAGGAGAAATATTACTCTGTGGCTCCTGGTGCTTCATCAAAACACAGGCCTTGTGAAATGACGGCAGACATTAGTAATCGCCAAAGCTCTGGCCTTATTTATAGATTTGTGGGAAAGATAAATACTGTACATGCACATTCTAATTAAGGCCAAGGCATCCCAGCATGCATAGCCCTGCATCTCATTTTCCTTGTCATTACTACCAGGACTCTCATATTTTCTGTGGCAGCCATGGCCCGGAATTATTAGTGGTGTCATGCCAAATGAAATAGATAGACTTTGAACTCGGCCACAGGGCACTGGAGCCTAGGCCATCTTCCTTTACGCCCCTCTCCCTGCTGCACCCCCAACTCCGTTATTCTGTGCCCTATAATTTAGAAACTGCACACTTGCATCCTACCCTTGCTTCTGGTGGCTACTTGATAGACTTAGTGTCACAATATTGACCCAGGTTTCATGGCTCTTGCTATGTGGACCAGAGAATATCATTGCTGTTAAGCTCTAGTGGTGTATACTAGCAGGATAGTTGTGGTGAAGTGAGTTTGTACCACCAATAATGCAAGATCTCTTTCAAAGAAATTTCATTTTGGTTTTTATTTACTTAACGATTATTTATTTTTATTTGTGGAGGCAATCAGGGTTAAGTGACTTGCCCAGGGTCACACAGCTAGTAAGTGTCTGAGTCCAGATTTGAACTCCGGTCCTCCTGATTCCAAGGCTGGTGCTCTATCCATTGCACCACCCAGCTGCCCCTTAACTTAACAATTATTTAAAAAACAGAGACATTTTGTATGTTCACCACATTTCTCCTACATAGCACCTTAGATAGCCACAACTCTAATTTAGGCCCTCATTAGCTCTAGACTAGACTATTAAAATAGCCTTATCTCATCTCACCCCTTTCCAGTTCATCTTCCATTCAGCTGCCAAAATGATTTTTTTAAATGTAAGTTTGGCCAGGTCACCCTCCCACCCTCTGCATTCCTTTCCACATTCTAAGGAGTCCCAGTGGTGGCTCCCTACATCTTCTAGGAACAAACATAATCCTTTTTCTAGTCTTACACTTTCCTTCTCTCCTCTACCCCTAGCCTACCTGCAGATCTATGACTAGAATGCTGTATTTCCCATCTTTGCAATGGATGTCTTCATGCATGGAAGATTCAATCCCCTCACCTCAACCTCTTAGATTTCACTGATTTCCTTGAAGATTCATCTCAAAGCCCACCTTCCCCACAAGGCCTTTCCCACTCCACCCCCCTTACACACACACACACACACACACACACACACACACACACACACACACGCATATGTTACTAATACCTTTCCCTTTTGGATTATCTCCCATCTAATCCGTATATGTTTTGCACGTATCTAATTATTTATATGTTGTCTCCTCCGTTAGAATATAAGCTACTTGAGGGCAGTAACAATTTTTTTTTCCTTTCTTTACCTACTTAGTACTTCACAGTTACTGGAACATAGAGACCACTTAATGAAATGCATGTTGATTAGCTAATATACAAAAAATACCAAAAAAGAAGAGTATTTAAGAACCAACAGACTTGTCATATTTATGAAAATACTTGCCATATATTTATGAAATAAATACATATTAAATTTAAGTTGGCTACAAAATTCCTCTATTTGTTTGTGCTTTCTTCTGACTTTTCCAATTTAATTCACATCAGTCAAGTACCCACTAGAACTGCTACCATCTAAGGGATCTGACTCCACCCCACACCAAAGAACTCGCTATGATCTAAGTTCAATTTAGGTTCCTAGCATCATATGGCTAGAGCTAAAAGGGACCCTAGAGGTTCACTAGTCCAACTCCCATGTGCTATAAAGGCAAAATTGAGACCCAGAAATGGGAAGTGAGTTGCCCAAAGTCACACAGGTAATAAATTTTCAAGCCTGGATTGGAATCTGGGTATTGCACAACATTGTCCAGATCTTCTCTTTCCATGTACAAGTACAATCCTATTTTAATGGATACTTTTTATAATTTCCCATATGTAACTATTTCTATAGCCTGAATAAAAGTCAATAGAACTTTGATGAAGTGAATATATGATTTTTTAAATAAAAGTTTCATTGAAACCTCACTTTTTTTTGCATGGCTATTACTGCCCAGTGACCCCTTCTCAAAACTCTGTCTCTGTCTCTTTCTGTCTCTCTGTCTCTCACACACACATACATACATACACAGACACACACACACACACACAGACACACACACACACACACAAACACAGACACATTCCCTCAAGGTAATGTAGCTATGCAAAGCAAATCAATATCTTGGCCATTTCAAACAATGTATGCTTCATTCTGCACCTGTGGTCTACCACTTTTCCACTGAGAGGAGCAGAGCATGCTTTGCTGTCAGCCCCTTTGAAGTCAAAATTAGTAACAAAAATAGTAATCTTCTATCTTTCAACAAAGGATATTCCAAAAGTCAGTCTTTTTCAAGCCATTAAAGAATATTTTCCTTGACATTATTACATCCAAATGTGTCATCTGGCCACTATTTGAGGCCTAGATTTCACACACCACAGGTCAAGGATTCCCAAGGTAAAGGTTGCCATTATATCCCACCCCACATCCAGTATCCTACTTCATTGTTTCGCCCAACTAAACTAAACTATCTATTGTTTAAGCAAGTATATTAATTGATAAAGAAAAAAGCATAAATTCAGAAATATTACTGAGGTTTAAGGCAGCCAAAAGTAACTATAGAAAAAAAGGTACCTAGTACAGACTGGATTATGCCCAAGCTCACTTATGTAGCCTTCAAAGCTAAAAGTCAGTAAGTATTCACTGCCTTCACTCCAACACACAGACACAGGCACAGACACAGAGACAGACACACAGACAGAAACACAGACACACATACACACGCAATAGTGGAAATTTGAAAACTGCTTCTTTGTGGTAAATAAATGTGTGTGTGTGTGTGTGAGAGAGAGAGAGAGAGAGAGAGAGAGAGAGAGAGAGAGAGAGAGAGATTACACAGGTGTCAGGATTAATGACCAATAAAACATCCAATCCTCTTTAGAAAATGGTAGCATTGCCATCCCATGTAATCAATGGTAATAAATACATATCCAATAAAGACGTCAATACATATATAACATACATATGTAAGGGGCCATTCCAAACTGAATAATCTGAGGGAGCCAGAGTTTCCTAATATCATCCACAAAAGGCCATAATAAATATATTTTAGAAAATTTCATGCAAACAATGCACCATCTAATATCATTGTCTACTCCCTCCGACAACATGGAACATACATAAAATAACATCACGAGATTCAGTTACTGTCATAGGATCAGTGGGAATGGGAAATAACTTTCTTGAGAGACTGGTTAGGTGCCTAGGTAGAGTGATTGGAAGAGAATAGGGTTGGAGATAGCTTGGGGCTGTGCATAGCCTAAGCCATGGTCTAAGAAATCTGAGTGTTCCAATATAGGACAGGAGTGAGATGAGCTAAGGGACTGGGACAGTCATGAAGTATGGGGTCAGAACTGAGCAGAGCCAAATCAATGCAGAGACAGTCACCTTCTCAGGGGCCAAAGCTCTAAAGTAGAGCTGGATGGTGTTCATCAAAAAAATGAGGATGAGATGCGGCAAGGAGGAGCAACTTGGGGTAATGCTAGAAATAAGGCAACGAAAGAGGTTCCAAGGAGGCTGCAGACTGAGTCAAGAAGGGACCGAGGATTAGGCCAAGTTATGGGGGGTTGGCATAATGGCCTAGAAAGGAGCAAGGGAGCTGACCCTTAGGCAAAAGGAATTTGAATCATGACAGAGCTAGGCAGAGCAGCAGGCAGGGGGGACTGGACTGTATCTTAAAAATATGATTTGCTATCAATAGTTGGATAAACAGCTCCAAAGAATCTCTGCAATGAAATGTCACTATAACATAACAGAATTTGTAATAATAACTAATGATAATAGCTAGCATTTATATAGTGCTTTGAGATTTCAAAACACTGTGTTATATCACTTGATCCTCATATCAGCTCTGATGGACATGCTGTTATCATCCCCATTTTACACATAAGGAAACTGAGGCTGAGAGGCAAAATGACTTGCCCAGGGTCACACAACTAGTAAGTATCTGAGGCAGGATTCACTTGAGTCTTCTTTGAATTCCTACTACTTCACTACCCAACAGTGTTTAGAATCAGAGAACAGGGATGTGAGTTCCAACTTCATTACTCTTTATCCATGGTACACTGGAAAGTCATAAAATCACAGTAATGGAATATTCATAGTGAAAAGTGGCTGCAGATAGCATATATACCAATTCATTTTTACAGAGAGAAAAACTGAGGTCCAGACAGTAAAGTGTCCTGCTGATGACCACATAGGGCTCAAGTGTAGAGGCTAGGACCAAGATTCTCATTTAACTACTTAGAAGTTGTTATACTTAGGAATAAGAGAACATTCTGAGTCCTTAGCTTCTTCCTGCTAAGGCTGGGGAAAGAGAGAGAGAGAGAGAGAGAGAGAGAGAGAGAGAGAGAGAGAGAGAGAGAGAGAGAGAGAGAGAGAGAGAGAGAGAGAGAGAGAGAGAGACGGAGAGACGTTGAGATAGACAGACAGAGACAGAGAGAAAGAAACAGAGAGAGAGAGGGAGAGAGAGAAAGAGACGGAGAGACGTTGAGACAGACAGACAGACAGAGACAGAGAGAAAGAAACAGAGAGAGAGGGAGAGAGACAGAGACAGAGAGAGAGAGAGAGAGAAAGAGACAGAGAGACAGAGACAGAGACAGAGACAGACAGAGAAATAGAGACAGAAACAGAGAGAGATGGAGAGGCACAGTGAGACAGAAACAAAGATAGACAGAGACAGACAGACAGACAGAGAAAGATGGAGAGACATAGAGGCACAGACAAAGACAGAGAGACAGAGGTAGAGTAAGATGGGGGAGGAAGAGAGAGACAGAGAAGGGAAGAGAGAGAGACAGAGAGAGAGAGACAGAGGATGGGAAGACTAGAAACTCCAACACCCAGAGTAGAGCAGAAGAGAGAGAAGGATAAGGATTTCTCCCAGTTTCTCCTAGGGGAAATCTAACTTGAAGTTAAATTGAAAATCTGTCTGAATGTGAGCTACTCTTTCTTCCAAGATCTCTGCCCAAGACTCCAAATGGAGCTGAGCTGAGTAAATACATAAGTATCTCTATCAATCTACAGTCAGTTTTTGATAGACACGCACCTATGAAGTGGGGCAATTGTGTTCATTGAGTATGGTTATTCCAAATGTATTGAAACAAAAATAACATGTAAGATATTTGAGTATAATCCCTTTCTTCTCACCCTTGACAACAAGATTTACCTTCTCAATTATGTTTCTTTTAAAAATGTGCTTTATTGATATCATTTTTTACATTGCCCCTATTTCCCACTGCATTTCTCACCCGGCTCATCTAACCTCCTAGCTTCTGCAGTAGGACTTTCCTCTCTCCCTCTGTCTCTCTCTGTTTCTCTATCTGTCTGTCTATTTGTCTCCCTTCTCTCTCTCTTTCTCTCTCACTCCCCCTCTCCCTGTCTCTCTCTCTCTCTCTCTCTCTCTCTCTCTCTCTCTCTCTCTCTCTCTCTCCCCTCCCTTCCCCCAAGTCTTTCCCTCCCCTCTTTTGTCTCCTCTTTCTCTGCCTCTCCCCCTACCCTCTGCTATAATGTCTTGTCTCTTCTATTTACACTGTATATATCTTTAATGTACCTAGTCGTTTGCTTGTCGTGTCCCCCATCAGAGTGTGAGCTCCTTGAGGGCAAGGAACATAGCACGATGTTGGACAAACAGCTCCAAAGAATTTCTCTTAGCACAATGTTTGGCACAGAGTGAACATTTAATACTAGTTGAGTAATTGTTGACTGAGAAACAGGGTGGCAGGTGTCTCTATAGCTAGAGAAACAGCACAGACAACTGGGTAGAACATTGCCTGTGGCATTAGGAAGCCTTGTTTGAAATCCTGGCTGTGAACCTGCAAGCTGTGCAGCTGTGGGTTTCACATTCCCATGGAGCTTTAGTCTCCTAATCTGTAAAATGGGGGCATAAATATGGTTAATACCTTCCTCTCAGGGTCATTGGAAGCAAGTGCTTTATAAACTTTAAAATTGGATAGAAATAGGAATTGTTGCTATTTTTCTAGGAAAGAGCAAATAGGTTGACTTATAGCTTACAAACAGTAAGACAGTGGCCATTGACCCTGTGGTAGAGGTTACCTTTCTTCTGCATTTTTGTTGTGATTAATGATCGGTATGGGTTGGTAAGGAGTGCGAAACATATGCTAGCAACTGGTTAGGGGCAGAGGTCTGCAGGTGGGGATAGTTCCTAATGGTATCTGGAGGAGGGCTAGACTTCCTTCCCTAAACTAGCTAAGTTGGCTTTCACTTAAGCATACTCTGATTGAGCGTATATGCTGATCAGATTTGGGCACTAAGTAACGCCGTGGATAGAGTTTCAGGACTAGAGTCAGGAAGACTCATCTTCCGGAGTTCAAATCTGGCCTCAGACACTTACCAGCTGTGTGACCCTGGGCAAGTCACTTAACACTGTTTGCCTCAGTTTCCTCATCTGTAAAATGAGCTGGAGAAGGAAATAGCAAACCACTCCAGTATCTTTGTCCTGGAAACCCCACGTGAGGTCATGAAGTTGGACACAACTGAACAACAATGACAGCTTTGATGGAATGGGGGCAGCCCAGGAACATACTGTGAGGAGGGGCGAGGCAGGGAAGGGACAAGCATTTATGAAGTGCCTTCTCTTTGTCTGGCTCTGTGCTAAGCTCTTTACAAATACTATCTATCTCATTTGATACTCATAAACAACCCTTTGAGGTAGGTGCTATTATCACTAACATTTTATCAAAGAGGAAACTAAAGAAGGCAGAGGTTAAATGTTTTGGCCAATTAGGCTGGAATCAAAGGTGTGCATAGGCTAATTAGTGTGGCAGTATTGTGTGGCACGAGCCCTGGGTTGGAGCTCTGGCTTTGACACTTATTAGTTATGAGACTCTGAGAAAGTCACTGCATTTCTACGAAACTTAGTTTTTCATCTCTTAATCAAGGGTAGGATTACTTGTACTACCAAACTCACAGGATCAATGTGAGAAAAGTATTTACTGGAAGCTATATCCAACTGGTCACTTAAAAAAATATTATATCCTCAGAATTTGGCATAGTGTGTGGCACATAGTAAACACTTAATAGGTGCCTTTTCATTTATTCAGATATAAATGTATATTTGCTTATGCACACATACATATGTCTAATCCAATCTAATAAACATTTATTAAGTACCTATTATGTGCCACTATGCTGTGTTGTCTATACAATTAATTTAAAAAAGTATACATTCACACACATATACATAATACAAATATGTGTTTATATGTGTGGCATGGTGGACATATTGTTGTTGGGTTTGTCCTTTGTTTTGAAGAGGACCATGACATCAGAGAAATGATGATGTGACTTGCAATTGACTTTGATTTGAGTGAGAGAGGGCTGTGCAAGGAAGGTCACCAGTCTCACTTTCTCCTGCAGAGCCATCTGGGTCCAATGGCCTGATATTCACCAGGGTGACTGGAGATGGCCCACGATCCAGTGGGAGACCCTGACCTTTTAGGCTCATGCCTTTTCAGGTTCTCACATTCAGTGAATAGGTAGGCCTCTTTAAGAAGTGAGTCAAGGGACAGCCCCATTAATTAAAAAAAAAATCAAACTGGGAGAGGAAGACCCTCAGGGTTTCTGGTCAAAAGAGAAAGGTACTATTGACATTCATTCACTCTGAGCCAGGAGGGCCCAAAATATAGCCATTAAGTGGAGCTTGGGCAGGAATCTATTGTTGTCCAATCCTTGAGAGAAAGAAAGAAAGAAAGAAAGAAAGAAAGAAAGAAAGAAAGAAAGAAAGAAAGAAAGAAAGAAAGAAAGAAAAAATGATGGCCATAGCACAGGGCTTGGAATCAGGAAGACTCATCTTCCTGACTTGAAATCTGACATCAGACACTTACTAGCTGTGTGACCCTGGGCAAGTCATTTAATCTTGTTTATCTTACTTCCTCATCTATAAAAGGAACTGGAGAAGAAAATGGCAAACTACTCCACGATCTTTGCCATGAAAATACCCAAAATGGGGTAACAAAGATTCAGGCATGACTGAAAATACCGAACAACAAACAGCATTATACGTGTGTGTATGTGCACATTCATGTCTTTATGTGAGTGGTATCCCACTGAGACTTCTGAAAAAGTTGTAGGGCTGTAGGAGCTTATAGAGACATAGAAAAGAAAAGGGCACAGACAGCAGAGGCAAAATACATATTCCCAGCCCTAGAAAAAATGGGCCTCCAGAAAACCTGAATTGCATACGAAGAGGCCAGCAAGACAATGAACTTGCCTCCAGGGTATAGAGACGGCATTCATCCCTTTGTCCCTAGCCACTCATCTACATAAGATTCCCAAAGGAGCATGGGAGTGAAAAAAGACTGAATTGAAACTAGTTACTCTGAGGCACAAAGGAATAGTTTACTGAGGGAACTGGCTTTGAGGAAGAGTATCTAGAGAGCAGAGGCTAGCTTTCTATCTTCTGCCTGAAGGTGACAAACAAAGTCTGAGCTGGGCTTCTGAGGGAGTCAAAGGAAAGAAGTTTCTGCAGATCCTAAGCTTAGAGTTGTTGTTGGGACTTCAAGAACTTTGTGTAACTCTATATAAAAAGAGCACTTTAACATCGTCTCACCTAAAGAGAGTACCACGTAGTGCCACCCAGACAACTCAGTGCCAGAAGGTATAAAGAGACTGTAGCTGTCTATTGAAGAGTGAACCCAGGAGACTAGTGAATGAGTAAACGACTCAGAGAACCACTCAGGCCCTATCCAAAATGCTCCTCTCTCTCTCTCTGTCCCCCGTGTACATACACATATACACACATATGTATGTATATTTATTTATACATATGTGTATATGTACACACACACACACACACACACACACACACACACACGCTATCCAAAAAGGAAGTGTTTGTGCAGTTTTTAGTTTTAATGTTGTCAACCCCAGAATCAGTATAAAGAAAACCAGAGTCAGGAGTTTAAAAAAAAATCAGAAATACATCTTTAATAGTCTTTAATAGGTTCAGAACTTGGGATGTACACATCTGGGACACTGCAAGTACCAAAGTACAAGACTGCCCATTGGTATAGGATGCAGAACCATATTTAAAGACTAAAGCCACAAGCAGGGAACAAAGGGGCATTTTGGGGAGGGGAGTTTTTAGAATGAATGAAACTCAGAAGCAAGATGTGGGTGCAGATCAGGGATCCTAAAATCAGGTTAGACTGGTTTAGGGTAATCTAGATTGCTCCAGAAACAGAGTTCAGTGAGAGGACAAACCCAAAGGTGTCTGGGCAAGACTTTCGTTCATGGTTCTCTTTAGTGATTGGTCAGCTCAGGTCTTCTTCTAGAAATGGGACTTCTGCCAAAACTATGGCAGAATCAAAGTCATTTTCACAATATGTTAAAGTAACTTAAAACCACTTTAAACTTTAATAACTTATTAAAGTTTTAAACTTTAATAGCTTAAAAGTGCACTAAAACTTTTAGAACAAACCATGTATGAGCTTTCATTACTATTAAAAGATTACACTCCCAGATATTATTTTCCAGAGTGTCTCCATTTAAGTGGCTTGAGGCCAAATCAGTAACTTGGCCAGAAGCCTTAAGGCCAGAATACCCTCAGTTATGTTTGGAACCAACAAAGCTACTTTGACTTGACTATCATTAGCATGTATAAGCTCCTTGAGGGCAGGAACTGCCTTTAGTCTTTTTTAATACTTCTAGCACTTAGTACAGTGCTGGCACATAGCAGCTGCTTAATAAATATTGATTGATTGATTGACTTAAACCTTTAGTTGCTACTTGCCACTCATATGTTCAATTTGTCAGGTCATAGCCATGAAGACTTTAGCTCCACATTCTCTTGGCTCTTTTCCAGAAATTTGTCTTCATGGAAAACTCTACTCTGCAGGAGAGGAATAGATCGGGGACTCTGGCGCCTAACTGGGAATGGAAACAATGCTTGAACCTCAGGGGAGCAGTGAGAAAACCCGGGGCTTGGTCTGTTGAGGATGACAACTCCATGGTCCATTTTCTCTTGACCTAGAGCTATCCCCATTGGATGCTAAGAAGGGGGAGGCCCAGACATTCTGCCTCTGAAAAAATTCCTGCCATCTGGATTTTAGTCAAGGGATCTACATCACAGCAGAGCACATAGCTGTTGTGCAGCTGTTCAACAGCTGTTGTAAGGCCCCAGGGGCAGGTGGGTGAGAAGGAAAGGGAGTCTGACAAAAAAAAAAAAGATGGAAACTCAGTGGAAACTGGAAACACCAGATCAGAATACACCTATTGCTACTTTATTCTTAATTCTCAGATATCTACTTGGATAAAGCCCTGGACTTGTCATTAGGAGACTACATCTTAGCTCTATCCCTGATGCTCACTACCTTTATAACCTTGTTCAAGTCCCTTCTCTTCTTTGAATCTCAGATTTATCATCTCTAAAACACTAGTGGTGGCTTTGACTATCTCCAAGGCTCCTTCCATCTTTAAGTTCTAGAAGAGACAATTTTATATAGGTCTATAGCAGAATTATTTTAGTCTCTGTAGCTCAGTTGACATGAAGTCTGAATCTAATTGTAAAAATATTCTTCCAGAGTGGTCCGCTAATTCGAGAAGATAATGTGTTCCTCTTCTCTTCTCAGACCCCAAATTAAAAAAAAAATTCCTCTCTTCTCCTTCTCCACCTTCCACTGCAGATAAAATATATGTCTCCACTAGGAAGTAAGTGCCCTGTTTCCATACAGCAAGCCAGTGGTCTGGAAGGTTGTCTGCGATGAAGCAACAGACAAAAAGCTCACTGCTTAATCGAGAATTAAACTTCGATATCGACCTGTGTGGTCAGGCGGTGAGTGGGCCAGCATAAATCAAACTCCTGACCCACAAACAGGAGGCAAAGTGCTTTTGATTAGTTTTTGAGTGGTTTTTATTAAAAGGAACACTCCTCACTTCTGTGGCCACTTTTCATTCCTCAGTCTGTTAGAAACCAAGGGAAATTCATCCTTCTCCAATCCTGCCTTTCTCTCAGTACGCCAACACACTTACCTATCTCCCATAAAGAAAGCAGGTATCATCTTCACTGCTTACCTGGAAACAGGTATAGTCCCAAAGCTTAGAAGTAGTGATGGAATGCCTAGATCATATTCAACCCATATTGGAAGTCTATTCTTGGTCAATAAATATTTGTTGACTTATGAAAGAATAAATTCATCCAGTTATGGAAGGAAGGAACAAACACCTACTATGTGCCAGGAATTATGCTAAGCACTTTACAAACATTATCTCATTTAATCCTCACAACAACTCTGAGAGGTAGGTGCGATTATCATCTTCATCTTACAGTTGAGGAAACTGGGGCAAAGGTTAAATGATTTGTTCAGGATTACACAACTAGTTATAAGGCTAGATTTGAATTCAGGTCTTCCTGACTCCAAACCCATAGCTCTACAAACTGTGCCACCTATAGCTACCTCTGGGGAATAATCTCTTAACAAGTAGAGCTATCTACAATTACAATTGGCTGACTCAAAGTAATGAGTTCCCACTCACTGGATATTTTCAAGTAAAAGATGAATAATCCCTTGACCAGGTGTGGATTGGACCAGATGGTCTCTGAGGTCTCTTCCAACTGTGAGACTTTGTGATCCATTTAACAAACATTTATTAAATCCTTATTGTGTTCAGAGCATCGTACTAGGTACTGACATAAAACATTTAGATAAGACATGGCTTTCTGCCCTCCTGAAGTTTTTCATCTAGTAGGGGGGAAGACACAAACATGGATAACTATAATACATAATTATATTCATTCATTCCAACACAATTGTGTGTAAGGCAACATGACATAATGATTTGAATGGACTGAATGCTGACATGAGTAAGCATAGCCTGGGTTCAAGGCTCATCTTTGACACATACTGTTTATGTGACCATGGACAAGTCACATAACCTGTTAAGTGCCTGTAGACCACCCGCTGAAACTAGGAGTTTAGAATAGTTACTGACCTTCAGAGAATTTCATCACCAAGAGCAACCTACCAATGAAATCACACACCTTCACCCTCATTCCTGCAAGCCCCATGTTAAAAGTTGGAGATACAACGTCAAAAGGAAAAAAAAGTCTCTGCCTTCAAGGAGATTATATTCTATATGATAAATCTATTTAAGAGAAGTGAAAAAAGATTCTGTGTGTGTTCCAGAGAATGAACACAGGGATCAAGAAAGGGCTTCTGAATGGAGGGATGAATGACCTTCAGTAGCATAACCTAAAGTGGGATAAAAGAACCTCGTGTGACCTTGACTGAACACTTTTCTTTCATCGGGCTTCGTTTTTCCTTATGTTAAACTCAGAGTGTTATATGCCTGATTTGAGGCTAAAGAAGATAATATAGATGGAATCAAGGAGCATTTCAGCAGGAAAGTATAAGATAAATCCAAGATACCACGATTAATCATTTCAACAAGCCCCAGCCTGGGTGGTAAATAACTGTCAAATCTTGGTAAACAGATCAGACAGACGAAAAACAGAGATATCTTGACGGGCAGGTCAAGGAGGGAGGAAAGGACGGCGAGAACAGAGAGAAGAGATAGGAAAGGAAATAGGAAGTCCACGCTGCTGAACCATCAAAACCCTAAGGACGGTAAAGTTTGGGAGTCTGGGCTTTGTTCCGACGAAGGTTCCACGAGTGAAACTGATTAGCTGTAAAATATCATTTAAATCTTCTCTTAAAGCAAATCCAAGTCTTTAATCATTATCTCCCAAACCACCAAACAGATCCAGACACACACCAGCCTCACTGAGAGACTTGTCAAGACTGAAACAGTAATTCACAAATTCACTAAAATTCCCTGCTCCACTGAGCAGTATGACAGTTTCAGCGACCGGCGGTAACATTTCTATTCAAACTGGCTTTGGTGCCGAAGCTATAAATATCCTTGCAATATTTCCTGCTTCAGAACATAAAGACAGCTTTACAGCACTGATAAAATAGAAATTACTTTCTCTCTGAGGTCTTGCTGGAATTTTAATGTCTGTTTTGCAATAAAGCAGCTCCTACACAATTTGATTTGAGGGAAAGAAAACAAACGGTCTAATTTAGTTACAATAATGACTCCTCTTGTATTGTTTGCCCTACTTGCTTCTCTGGTTGCTGGGCTGTTAAAGTTTGCACTGGCGAGCAGGGGCGATGATGTTTATGGGAATATTAAATTGGCTTCTTTATTATTTAAAGATACATTGTTTCTGTGCCTTCTTACCATAGGAAAACACACCATCAAAAAAGAAAGAGGGGGAAAAAAGAGAAGGAAAATGGAGGAAATAAAGTTTACAATCCTTAATAGCCAGCGTCTTTTTGGAAAAAAAGTCACTTGTTGGAGTCATAAAGCTGTTGACCAAAGATGAAACAAATTTAAAAGGCCTTTGAAGCCTAAGAGATTATAACCATTTTAATTAGTCCGTACATGTCCTCCTTAGTACTTTCAGAGCAAAGGAAAGCATCTCTTCTTTCTTATTTCTGTGCATTTCCCTAGTTCTCTCCTCTGTGGGTTGTATGATACAAAGAAAAGGAAAAAAAAGTGTTAAGAATAATTCAATAGAAAGGGCTAAAAACATAATTAGTATTGCTTGTTTGCTGCTGGCTTACATGCTATGGATGGTGGGAGGTAGAGTGGATATGGAGGCTCTCTGCCTTGAATGGAAATGACTAGAGAGAGGCTGGCTATTGACATAAAGATGTGCCCAAATCCATCTTCTTAGTCTCATTCACCGAGAACATTGGTGGATATGAACAGCATCTCAACCCAAAGAAATTCATCTCTAATGGTGGGAATTTCAGAAAGTGTGACAGGGTTGGTGGAAGGCCTTTCACAAAATCACACTGATTACCTGATGACCTATTTCACCCACATATCCAAGGACCTGTGTTTGGTCTTATTTAAATATTTTATCCATGACTTGACATGATCCCCAAATTTGCAGAGGACACTAAGCTGGGAGAGATAGCTAACACGCTGAATGGCAGAGTCAGAAACCAAAGAGATCTTGGAAGGCTAGAGCATTGGACTATATCTAATAAGATGAAATTAAATAAAGACAAATGTAAAGTCTTATGCTTGGGTACAAAAAAATCAACTTCCCATGTACAGAATGAGAATACTAAGGGTTCATGTGAGAAAGATCTAGGGATTTCTGTGGGCTACAAACAAAATATGAATTAGCACAGGTAGGTAGCATAAAAATTGAATGTATTAAGGAAGGCAAAATGTCCTGGAAAAAGGAAGAGATAGTTTCTCTGTTCTCTGCCCTCATCACACCATAAAGTATTGTGTTCACTGGTGGTCACCACAATTTAAAAAAGATAGCAGTGGGGACAGTTAGGTGGTAAAGTGGATAAGAGCACCAGCTCTGGAGTCAGGAGGACCTGATTTTAGATCTGGCCTCAAACACTTACTGGCTGTGTGATCCTGAGCAAGTCACTTAGCCCCAGTTGCCTACATAACACACACACACACACACACACACACACACACACACAGAGAGAGAGAGAGAAAGAGAGAGAGAGAGAGAGAGAGAGAGAGAGAGAGAGAGAGAGAGAGAGAGAAAATATTGGTAAATTGTGGGATATCCAGAAGGCAACCAGAATAGAGAAAGATCACAAGTCTTTATCATAGAAGAATCAGTTAAAGAAAATGAAGATGTTTAACATGAAAA
This sequence comes from Phalanger gymnotis, assembly GCA_028646595.1. Taxonomy (NCBI): domain Eukaryota; kingdom Metazoa; phylum Chordata; class Mammalia; order Diprotodontia; family Phalangeridae; genus Phalanger; species Phalanger gymnotis. The sequence goes on from CM053626.1 coordinate 249,783,085, forward strand.
AAGAAGATTCAGAGGGATTTTAAAACTGATTTCAAGTATTTGAAAGGCTATTATATGTAAGAATTGGATTTGTTATGTTTGGAGCCAGAGAACAGAACCAGGAGAAATGGGTCAGAATTGCAAAGACTATTTTACACCTGAAATCAGTAAAAAAAAAAAAAATTCCTAACACTTCAAGCTGCACAAAAAAGAATGGGCTTTCTAAAAAGAGGTTATGGGGTTCCGCTTCATTGGAGGCTGGATGACCACTTGTTAGGAATACCGAAGTTGAAATTTCCTTCTGGCACAGATGGAACTTGATGGACACTGAGGTCCTTTACAATTCTGAAATTCAGAGAAGCTGTGGTTCCTATGCTTACCCTATCTGAAGAGCAGGTCTGCGACCTCATTTGATTTGAATGCATATACCCTTTACTCTTTTAGAAACCCTTTGAAAAGATTTAATTTAAAATATTAGAATTTCTGAGTCAGAAGCAAGCTCAAAAGTCCTCTAACCTACTCCCTCCCTAAAATAAAATATGGTCCTGTTGAACAAACCTTGGTTATGAGGTCAAAGTTTGGACTCTGGCTCTGCCACCTGTTACCCAACTGGACCTCCCTGGGTCTCAGTTTCTTCATTTATACAGTGAAGGACCAGATGGCCTTCTAAGGTCATTTCCAGTTTTAAATATATGACCCTTGCCATCATCTACTATGCTCCACTTCTATGTTTATGAACTCTCAAATTCCCTTATCTGATCACAATCTGTGATCATTCCATCTCTCCCTCTTCCTTGCAACTCCAAACCCTGCTTTTTTATCCTGACCATGACCTCTAGTTCCTCAACCCTTTAGTTCTTTTCCAGACCATCAACCCTGAAATGTCTACACTCTCCTCCCTTCCCCTGTGACCTCTTAGTGAACCAGTTCAACTTTACACTGTTGTGGGTGTGATAGTGAGTCAGTTAGAAAGATGTAAATGTATTGCCTTGCTGTAGTGAGAACCCAATTGTGTTTACACAACAATTTTGTACTGGACCCAGTTATTAGTTTTGTGATTTTTCCCCAACTTCATTCAACAGTACATTAATAGGATCAAAGGCAGCAGACAGTGGGGATGATCCAGGGCCGAAGTTTGGCAGGGCAATAAATTTAAGAGAACAGGATAGTGTTCAACTGGCTTGCTGAGGGGTCCTATAGACATTTGAAAACTCAACATACCCAAAACAGAGCTCATTATATTTCCCTCAGAAATCTTCCCTTTCCTTTTCTAAGCTTCACTATTACTGTTATGGATACCAGCATCCTCCCAGTCACCCAGGCTCACAACCTAGGTGGTGATTTGACTCCTGGAGTCCTTAACTTCTCACTCTCTTATCCCCACATCCAGTCTATTGACAAGACCTGATTTTATCATTGTAACATTTCTTCTATATGCTCCTTTCTTTCCTATAACACTGAAACTATCTGGTTCAGGCCATTATCACTCATGCCTGATATTGAAATAGCCTGATGGTCAGTTTCCCTGCACAAGTCACTACCCAATCCAGTCTGTCCCTCACTTAGCTACCAAAGTGATCGTCCTAAAGCACATGAGGTCTGATGAGGCAGTGATCATGTCTCCTCTAAGATTTCTTCTTTCTAGGCAAAATGTCAAATGATCATCAAACAACATAACTTTGAATCTGTGGGGTTTTTTGTTTGTTTTTGGTTTCTCAGCTCATGCAAGCCTCTGAAAAGCAGGAGCTACTTCCTCTAGGATCCTGTTCTTGGTTAATTATCTTATCACGGTCATCTCTGCTAATATAACAATTTGTAGTGATGAGTTAGTATCTCATAGCAGGGTACTCCATGAGGGCTAAGTTTATGTCTTACCTAACTTGTTTCGTCCCCATGCCTAGACCAATTTCCTGTACCCAGTAGGTTTTTAATAGATGTTTGTTAAGTGGGTGAATGAAGCTTCATGGGTATGTGTCATGAAGACACATGGGTCTTGGAAAGCTCCAAGTTAAAGGCAATTTGTGGTTCAGTATCCTCTCTAACCTTTAACTGACAAACCCTAACCCATGTGTCTGTTTTTTTTCCCTTTTTCATCTCCTCCTTTTTGTTCCCCTGTCTTCTTTCCAGGTTCAACTCAAATTTCACTTTCTACAAGAGCCGTCTTTTGGTCTTTCCTCGTGTGCTAATGTCTTTCCCTCGTAGATTGCCTTTTATCTACTCTATGTATCTTGAATACACTTCATTATTTACATATTCATTTCATTTAATCAAAACTGAAAAAGTATTAGGTTGGGCTAGTGAGGAGATTCCTTTCAATACCACCTGTCCTTCTCTATGGTACAGCTGGTTGCTATGCAAATTAACTCAGGAGCAAGACTGAAAAGGCCCAGGTGGAGCTCTTGACATTTTTAATACTTTCCACTAGCAACCAAAATAACTATACTCTAGACTTCTTCCTCTCACACTTTCTATCTTCTTACATTCCTGGAAACCTCACTCTCTTTAGAAGATACCACCACTCTGGCCACCCTCTTCAATGCTGTTAACTTCTACTTTCATGTATCCAATACCCTGGGCCAGGAAGAAAAATAGGCATGCTCTTTACTCATTGATAACTACTCAAAGTGAGAACCTGAAAAGACCTTAGATTAAAAGGGCCAGGGTCTCCCATTGTATCCTGGGCCATCTCCTGTCATCCTGACAAACATCTGGCCACTGGACCCAGAAAGTCAATTGGATTAAAAAAAGGATTTTCATAAAGAAATAAGGGCCCAGGTGAAATAAAACCCATGTATATGGGACCCATTTGACAACTATTTGACTTTCACCAGAATTGTTCAAGAGTACTTGAGTAGTAGTCAAGAGAGGATAGCTCAAGGTTAGAGTATGGCAAAATATGAGAAGAAGTAGGCAAAAGGTCAAGGAGCTCAAAGTTAAAAAAACAGCATCTAATTGAACTAACCAACTTAGACTCAAGAATAGAAAGTGAGGAATGTGATACTACTGAAGGGATTATAGACTGAGAGCAAAAAAAAGGTAGAGAGATGAGATTTCATAGGAAAGAGAAAGATTGGGATTAGTAGGAATGAAGCAGAAGGAGACAGGAAAGGATAGAAGATTATTATGAGAAAAATAATATCAGAGATCAAGCTAATGGAGGTGGCAAAGTTATTAGTGATACTGAGGTCTAGGCTATGACCATTTGGTTGAGATGGAGTGAAGACATGTATTATGGCAGTTGAGAAGATTGATGGCTGCTATGGTATCTTCGGTGACATCATAATTTATATTAAAATATGAATTTGAACTCAGGTATTGGAATGGAGAGGAAAACTAAGCTACGAATATATGACAAAAAAGGGAGAGTGACAAAGAAGTCCCCAGATGATTGTGACAAAAATCTGCAATGGAAAATATAGATAGGTAGAATAAAACTCAAAACTGTCTAGTTTGCTGAGTGCTAAAAGCATAGAGAGGTTTTAGGAGTTGTTGTTATTGTTGTTGTGTTTGTCCATTGTTCTTGAAGAGGACCATGACAGCAGGAAGATGATGACATGCCTTGCAGTTGACTGATTTGAGTGAGGAAGGGCTGTGCAAGGTCACCAGCCTCACTTTCTCCTTCCTATGAAATCTCATCTCTCCACCTTTTTTTTGCTCTCAGTCTATAATCCCTTCAGTAGTCTCACATTCCTCACTTTCTATTCTTGAGTCTAAGTTGGTTAGTTCAATTACATGCTGTTTTTTTAAACTTTGAGCTCCTTGACCTTTTGCCTACTTCTCATACTTTGCTACACTCTAACCATGACCTATCCTCTCTTGATTACTACTCAAGTACTCTTGAACAATTCTGGTGAAAGTCAAATAGTTGTCGAATGGGTCCCATATATATGGGTTTTATTTCACCTGGGCCCTTATTTCTTCATGAAAATCCTTTTTTTAATCCAATTGACTTTCTGTTACATTCCTCTGTGCAGTTTCCTGAACTTTTTCTTCTCTCCTTTTACTATGTTCCTGATGCTACCTTTCAACACAGAGCCTAGCCTCCTTCTTTACTTTACTAAGATTACTGAAGTCAACTATCATGATCTCCGTTTTTTTCCTGGTTCATTCACTAAAAATCTCTCTACATCATTTCCTAATCCCTCTTCCTTTTCTCCAGTCCCTGAGGAAATAGGGACACTACCCATTGCCAGGATTCCTCATTCTACTTTTTTTTTGTCCTCTTAAATTTCTGCTTAACTACTGGAGACTTCCTTGATATCTACAAATATGCATAGAGCTCCCATATCCTTAATAAGTTTTCACTTGACCCTGTGCTATCCCCTCAAGCTGATGCCCTATGTAATGTGCAGAGTGAGAGAAGATAAGTGACTTCAGTGATGATGTCAGACCATATGTGGCCCACCAGAAGTAGCTGAGGGTTCTGTTTATCAAGAGCTAATTTGTTTGACCCCATTATATGTATAGTTCTCCTTTCATACTGTAAAATTCAGAAAAAAAGTAAAGTTTACCTCTATTTCTTTACTACTTTATCATTCCTAGATACTTTGAAATATGGCTTTTTGTCTGTCTCCCTGTTCTCTCTAATGTTACTTATTATCTCAAAACTTGCTTTATCAAATGGCATTTTCTCAGTCTTCATCCTATATCATCTCTGCAAATTTTGACATTGTGGATCATTCCCTCTACCACTCTTCTCTGCATCTTCTCTCCCCACCTTGGTTTTGGTAACACTACTCTCTTTCAGTTCTCTTCCAACCATTCTGACCATTCCTTATCTCATTTGCTGGATCGTCATCTATTTTTTGATTAATAAGTTTCTATAGTAGGCCCTCTTCTCTCTCTACATTGTTTCCTAGGGATTTCATAAGCTCCTGTGGATTTTAACATCATTTCTATGTTGATATGTCCTAAATTTATATGTTCATCCCTGGTCTCTCTTCTGAAATAAAGTGCTAACAAATATCTGTTGGGCATCTTCACCTGGATGTCCCATCAGTATCTCAAACCAACATGTCTGAAATATTATCTGTCATCTTCCTTTCAAACTCTCCCCTCCTCTAACTTCTCTCTCATTTTTAAGGATGGCATCATCTGGAAAATAGATTCAGAGATATGATTTAAGAATTATTGGACTACCTGAAAGCCAAGATTAAAAAAAAAGAGCCTGGACAGTATCTTTCAAGAAATTATGGAGAAAAACTGTTTTGATATCCTAGAACCAGAGAGCAAAATAGTTACTGAAAGAATCCATCAATCACCTCCCTAAAGAGATCCCAAAATGAAAACTCCAAGGAATATTGTAGCCAAATTATAGAACTATGAGGTCGAGGAGAAAATACTACAAGCAGCCAGCAAGAAACAATTCAAATATCATGGAGCCACAGTCAGAATCACACAGGACTTGGCAGCTTCTACATTAAAGGAATGGAAGGTTTAGAATAATATATTCCAGAAGGCAAAAGAGCTTGGATTACAGACAAGAATCAACTACCCAGCAAAACTGAGCACAATCTATCAGGGGGAAAGATGGATATTCAATGAAATAGGAGACTTTCCTGATGAAAAGAACTGAGCTGAACGGAAAATTTGATCTTCACATATAAAACTCAAGCTAAACATAAAAAGGTAAACAGGAAAGAAAAAACAAGACATTTTATTCAATAAAGTTGAACTGTTTACATGTCTACACAGGAAGATGTTACATGTAACTCTTAAAAACTGTATCTATATTAGGACAGTTAGAAAGAGTATACTTAGAGAGTGTGGGTATAAGTTGACTTTAATGTGATGATAAAAACAATTAATTAGAGGTTAAAAAAGGATTGTACTGGGAGAAGAGGAAAGAGGAGGCAGAAAGGGGTATATTATATCACATGAAGAGGTATGAAAGACCTATTACAGTAGAAGGAAAGAAGGGAGGGGATAAGCACTGTTTGAACCTTACTTTCATCAGATTTGGCTCAAAGAGGGAACGTACATACTCAGTTAGGTAGAAAATCTATCTTATGCTATAGGGAAGTAGGAAGGGAAAGAAAAAAGAAAAGGGCTGGGAGCACTGATAAAAGGGAAGGAAGATTGGGAGAGGCTGTGGTCAGAAGCAAAACATTGGTGAGGAGGGACAGAGTGAAAAGAGAGAGAAAAGTATAAGAAGGGGGGAAATAGGATGGAAAGAAATACACAGTTAGTAATCGTAACTATAAATGTGAATGGTATGAATCCTCCCATAAAAGGAAAGCAAATAACAGAGTCGATCCCCACCCACCCCCGCAACTTCCTAGAATGATACAATAAAGTTTAGATATGTTTCTCTATAGCTATAGATGAATATGTACATGTATACATATATACACACATATATAGACATACATCTATCCACTGCCTTGCCCTTCTATTACTTGCTTACCCCCTCCAAGGATCCCTCCCCTATCTTCCATTCCCATGAATCTAAACACTTTTCTACTCTATTACCAATTTTACCTACCCTTTTACCTGTTCCCTCATTGTCCCCTCTAAAAATTCCTCCCTTATCCTTCCTCCTCATGCCCCTCCTGTTTTATTTCTTGTGAATTTAGAAGACTTTTACGCTCTTCTAAATATATATATGCATTATTCCCTCTTAAACCTATTCCTGATGAAAGTAGGTTACCAGAACTACCTCCTCCCCCATCTAATTCCTCTGTAGCCTCTCTTCTTCTTGCAGCTCATTTGTATAAAATAATTACTTTTTTAGTACTTCCTAACTGGTTTTATTTTTAAATTCATATCACAGTCACATTTACCCAAGTCTTTCTTATGAGCTACCCAATTATTAATAAGAATCTTAGACATACATTTTACATACATAAAAAGTAAACAGTCTGTCCCTATAAATCCCTTATAATCAGCTTTTGATGTGTACCTCTTGGTTCTTGTATGTCAAATCTTATATTAAATTCAGGATTTTTTTTTAACAAATTCTTGAAAGTCTGAGAGTTTATCAAATGTTCATTTTTTTTTTCAGTCAGAATCACACTTAACTTTGCAGAATATGATATTTTTGGCCAGAGCCCCAGTTTTTTTTGCTCTTTGATACGTTGTGTTCTAAGACCTGCTGTCCTTTATGGTCTCTGCTGCTATGCCTTGTGTAATACTAATTGTGGCACCCTCATATTTAATTTGTTTTAATCTTGATGATTTTAATATTTTATACTTGAGCTGGGGTTTCAGAATTTGACGATGATATTCCTATGAGTTTTCCTAATAAGATGTTTTTATAGTGGTGATCAATGGATTTTTTTTTTCAATTTCTACTCCCCTCCACATTGTTTTAATGCTTCAGGACAATTTTCTTTAATTATTTCTTGTACAATTGTATATAGGTCCTTTTTTGATCATCACTTTCAGTTAGTCTAATTATTTTTGTATTTTCTTTTCTTGATCAATTCTCTAGATCTGTTGTTTTTCTCAGTAGATGTTTCACTTTCTCTTCTATTTTTTTTCATCGTTCATATTTTGTTAATTATTTCTTGATGACTTATAATTTCACTGGCTTCACTTTGCCCAATACTAATTTTCTTTTTTTAATCAATTAATTTTTTTATTTAATATATTTTAGTTTTCAACATTGATTTCCACAAGATTTTGAGATACAATTTTTCCCCATCTCTACCCCCCCACACACCCTAAGATGGCACAAATTCTGATTGCCCTTTTCCCAAGTCTGCCTTCCCTTCTATCACCCCACTCCCCCCCCCATCCCCTTTCCCCTAACTTTCTTGTAGGGCAAAATAGATTTCTATACCCCATTGCCTGTATAGTTTATTTCCCAGTTCCATGTAAAAGCAACTTTAAAAAATTGTTTTTAGAACTTTGAGTTCCAAATTCTCTCCCTCCCTCTCTCCCTACCCATCCTCCTTAAGAAGACAAGCAATTCAACATAGGCTACACATGTATCATTATGCAAAATACTTCTGTAATTGTCTTGTTGTTAAAGACTAACTATATTTCCCTCCATCCTATCTTGTCTCCCTTTATTCACTTTTCTCCCTTGACCCTGTCCCTTTTCAAAAGTGTTTGCTTTTGACTACCTCCTTCTCCAATCTGCCCTCCCTTCTATCACCACCCCACCATCTCTTCCCACCTACTTTCCTGTAGGGCAAAATATCTAATTGAGTGTGTACATGATTCCCTCCTTAAGACAAATCTGATGAGAGTGAAACTCACTCATTCCCCTTCACTTACCCCCTCTTCTCTTCCATTACAACAGCTTTTTCTTGCCACTTTTATGTAAGATAATTTACCCTACTATATCTCTCCCTTTCTCCTTCTCCCACCCTTTAATTTTATTTTTTAGATATCATCCTTTCATATTTAACTCACCTTGTGCCTTCTGTCTATATATATACACACACATACACACTCACACACACACTCACACACACACTCATACACACACATATATATATATACACACACACATATATATACATACATACACACATACATACACATATATGTATAAATGTATGTATATAAACACACATACATATTCCCTTCAACTCTCCTAATACTGAGAAAAGTCTCATGAGTTACAAAAATCATTTTCCATGTAGGAATGTAAACAAAACAGTAAGTCCCTTATATGATTTCTCTTTCCTGTTTACCTTTCCATGCTTCTCTCGATTCTTGTATTTGAAAGTCCAATTTTCTATTCAGCTCTGGTCTTTTCACTGAGAATGCTTGAAAGCTCTCTATTTTATTGAAAATCCATATTTTGTCATAGAGCATTACACTCAGTTTTGCTGGGTAGGTAGTTCTTGGTTTTAATCCTAGCTACTTTGACCTCTAGAATATCATATTCCAAGCCCTTTGATCACTTAATTTAGAAGCTACTAGATCTTGTGTTATCCTGAATTGGGTTTCCACAATACTGAAATTGTTTCTTTCTGGCTGTTTGCAGCATTTTCTCCTTGACCTGGGATCTCTGAAATTTGGCTACAACATTCTTAGGAGTTTTCTTTTTAGGATATTTTTCAAGAAGTAATTGGTGGATTCTTTCAATTTCTATTTTACTCTCTGATTCAAGGCAGTATTCCTTGATAATTTCTTGAAAAATGATGTCTAGGCTCTTTTTTTTGATCATGACTTTCAGATAGTCCAATAATTTTTAAATTATCTCTCCTGGATCTATTCTCCATGTCAGGGTTTTTCCAATGAGATATTTCACATTTCCATTTTTTCCTTCTTTTGGTTCTGTTTTATAATTTCTTGATTTCTCATAAAGTCACCAGCTTCCACTTGCTCCATTCTAATTTTTAAGGCAGTATTTTCTTCAGTGGTCTTTTGGAACGCCTTTTCCCTTTGTTTAATTAGGCCTTTTAAGGCATTCTTCTCCTCATTGGCTTTTTGGAGCTCTTTTGCCATTTTGGTTAGTCTATTTTTTAAGGTTTTATTGTCTTCAGTATTTTTTGGGTCTCCTTTAACAAGTCAGTGACTTGTTTTTCACGATTTTCTTGCATCACTCTCATTTCTCTTCTCAATTTTTCCTCTACTTCTCTTACTTGCTTTTCCAAATCCTTTTTGACCTCTTCCATGGCTTGAGACCAATTCATATTTTTCTTGGAGGCTTTTGATGTAAGCTTTTTGACTTTGTTGACTTCTTTTGGCTGTATGTTTTGATCTGGCTTGTCACCAAAGAAAGATTCTATAGCTTGAGGCTTTTTTCACTGCTTGTTCATGTTCCCAGCTAATTATTTGACTTTTGAGCTTTTTCTCAGTGTATGACTGCTTTCAGAGTGTAGAGTGCTTTGTCCCAACCTTCAGGGATTTTTGAGCTACTGTTTTCAGAGCTACTTCTATTCTGAAGTGGTATGACACACCACAAAGCTCTGCCACACCAGTGCTCCTCCTCTCCCAAGAACAGTCAAACAGGACCATGACCTAGATCAAAGGAGGGCAAAGCAAGAGAACCTTGCCTCAGCACCAGCAAAGCAATTTCTGCACTTCTGCTCTGATCAGCCACTTGATTCTTCCCACAGTGTGGGCCTGGGGCTGGAAGCAGCCCCTGCGCTGCTGCCCCAGGGCCGTATGCACTTCCCTCACCCAGATCCAGCAGTTTTCCCACTGACCTGCTCCATTTTCTTTGGAATTTCTGGGTTGAGAAGTCTGGTAACTGCCACAGTTCAGTGATTCAGGACCATGAGGCCTGCTCTGTCTACACCTGGTCTGTCCTAGCATGCTGCCCCCCTGCCCCTTTGGGCTGTGCTTTGCTCCCAGCACAGTATGATAAATCTTTCCCAACAATCATCCAGGCCATCTTGGGCTGGAGACTTGTTTCCCTCTGTTATTTCCTGGGTTCTGTAGCTCTAGAATCTGTTTAGAGTCATTTTTACAGGTGTTTGGAGGGATTTGGGGGAGAGCTTAAGGGAGTCCGTGTTTTTAAGCTGCCATCTTGGCTCTGACCCTAGAAGTGCCTCTCAATACTACTTTTCAAGGTGTCATTTTCTTACTTAAGATTATGGATCTCCTTTTCAAATTGGTTGACTTTCCTTTCATAACCTTCTTGTTTTTCTTGGATTATTCTTATTTTTTTTTTAAGTTTTTCCTCCATCTCTGTTATTTGATTTTGAAAGTCTTTTTAAAGATCTCATATAAATTCTTTTTTGGAAGGTGACCATTTGACATTGGTCTTTGGGGGCTTCTTTACTTCAGTATCCTCTTCTGAAGATGAACCCCAGTCATCTCTATTCCCATTATAGCTTTCTATGACTGTGGTTTTTCTCCTTTGCCTGTGCATTTTTTTTTTTGTGGTAATAGCTTTATTTTTGTAATCACCTCTAGCCCTGGGGTATGGGAAATGATGACTCTTGCCCTAGATCTTCAGTTCTTCCCTCTAGCCTGGAACCAAAGCCAAACTTCTAACCTCCTTAAAGTGTTCATGGCCAGAGGCTTTCTGCCACATTGCTTCTTCACTCACCAGGCATGTGCTGGTTCCTTCTCACCATTGCCCTTGTCAGCACAGCTGGGTCTGGCATTCCTCATCAGCACGGATTCCTTCAATCTTCCTGGCCTCAGATGCCCAAATCCTCTCACTATCCTGGGGTCAAAAGTCCCTGTGGCTGAGGCCAAGGCAGCCTCTCACACCAACTAACCCCAGGCCTTGCCTCTTGTTGTTTTATGTGGCTTGCTACTTGTGGTTAAAAGGGAACCTAGCCTGAAGGTGTTTATTCTTCACAGGGTCAAACCTCTTCCTGAGATTTTTCTTCCAATCTTCTCAAATTGTCCCAGGAAGACCCAGATTGTGCCTCTATTGTTCATGTCCACCCAGATTTTCTTCACCCTAAGGTGCTACTTTAACACTTTTGTGGGGGAAAATCTTGAAAGCTTGGGATTTTCTGAATTACTCTGCTACCTTCCCACAATCTTCTCCCAAATTCTTAAAGAAGTGAGTTTAAGGAAGAAACAGACAGCAAAACTATACTAATGGGGGACCTCAACCTCCTTCTCTCAGAACTATATAAATCTAACCACAAAATAAACAAGAAAGAAGTTAAGGAGGTGAATAGACTTTTAGAAAAGCTAGATATGGTAGACCTCTGGAGAAAACTGAATGAGGATAGAAAGAAATATACCTTTTTCTCAGCAGTACATGGCACCATGTGTCAAAAATTGACCATGTGTCAGGGCATGTATGTCTGCAAAAAGGCAGACATACAAAATGCATCCATTCCAGATCATTATGCAAAAACAAAATTATGTGTAATAAAGGGCCATGGAAAGACAAACTAAAATAAATTGGAAATTAAATAACCTAATCCTAAGGAATGAATGGCTCAAAGAACAATTCACAGAAATAATCAATAATTTCATCAAAGAGAATGACAATAATGAGACAATATACCAAAATTTATGGGATATAGCCAAAGTAGTACCTAGGGGAAATTTTATTTCTCTAAATGCTTACATGAATAAGACAGAGAAAGAGCAGATCAATGAACTGGGCATACAATTAAAATGCTAGAAAAAGAACAAATCAAAAATCCCCAATGAAATATCAAATTAGAAATTCTGAAAATCAAAGGAGAGCTTAATAAAATTGAAAGTAAGAAAATTATTGAACTAATAAATAAAACTAAGGGCTGGTTTTATGAAAAAAACAATAAAATAGATAAGCATTTTGGTGTGTTTTGGTTAATTCGATTTTAAAAAGAAAGAAGAAAACCAAATTACCAGTATCAAAAATAAAAAAGGGTGAATTCAACACCAATGAAAAGAAAATTAAAGCAATAATTAGGAGCTATTTTGCCCAACTGTATGTTAATAAGTCTGACAATCTAAGTCAAATGGATGAATATTTACAAAAATATGATTCAACAGCAGAAGAAATAAAACATTTAAATGATCCCATTTTAGAAAAAGAAATTGAACAAGCCATCCATGAACTCCCTAAGAAAATATCTCCAGGGCCAGAAGGATTTACAAGTGAATTCTACCAAACATTTAAAAAACAATTAACTCCAATGCTTTATAAAATATTTAGAAAAATAAGTGAACAAGGAGTCCCACCAAAATCTTTTTATGATTCGGATATGGTGGAGATATCTAAACCAGGAAGAGCCAAAAGAGAGAAAGAAAACTGTAGATCAATTTTCTTAATGAATATTGACGCAAAAATTTTAATTAAAACATAGGTAAAGAGATTACAGCAATTTATCATGAGGATAATACACTATTACCAGGTGGGATTTATATCAGGAATGCAGGGCTGGTTCAAATATTAGGAAAACTATTAGCAAAATTGACCATAATAGTAACAAAACCAACAGAAATCATATGATTATCTCAATAGATGTAGAAAAATATTCTTTTAACAAAATGCAGCACTCATTCCTTTTAAAAACACTAGAGAATATAGGAATAAATGTATTCTTTCAACAGCAGGGTGCCTTCTGGAAAAGAAATTTGCATTTCTAATAGTGATGAAGGGCTACACCTTTTATTTTTGACATGTCGAGTTTCTCATAAGTCTCTATCATATAGTTCCTTCTATTATTCATCATCCAAGAGCAAAGAGGACAATGGCCATCAATCCAAGGCTATAAGATTTACTTCCATTGATTGGCATACCTTTCAGCAGAAATCTCAGACTTTCAGAAGCACTTCCATGTATTCTTAGCCAGGTTCCTTGTTATAGATCACATTAATTCTTTCTATGAATAGCACTATGGCTTTGGAAACACAAGACCAATGGGATATGGCATCAGTATCCGTATTAGTTTTATCTGGTTAGCAATGCATAATGAATTTGCAGCTAGCTAATGCCACTTCCAGCATTCCATTGCTGGAATTTGATGTTTAATTTAGGATATGTCAAAATGTCAATAAAGTGCACAACCATACTGAAATAGAATTCCATAAACAGTCTCAGAATTTTTCAATGACAGCCCACTTCAAAGCCAAGAACTCCCATTTGTATAGTCTC
>CM053626.1:249806888-249824220 GCA_028646595.1 Phalanger gymnotis
AATCAAATTAAGGGATGAGAGAGGGAGAAAGGGAGAGATAGAATGGGGTAAATTATCTCACATAAAAGTGGCAAGAAAAAGCAGTTCTGTTGGGAGGGAAGAGGGGGCAGGTAAGGGGGAATGAGTGAATCTTGCTCTCATCGAATTTGACTTGAGGAGGGAATAACATACACACTCAATTGGGTATCTTGCCCCACAGGAAAGAAGGAGGAAGGAGATAAAAAAGAGGGGCCAATAGAAGGGAGGGCAGATAGAGGGAGGAGGTAATCAAAAGCAAACACTTTTGAAAAGGGACAGGGTCAAGGGAGAAAATTGGATAAAGGGGGATAGGATTGGAAGGAGAAAAATATAGTTAGTCTTTCACAACATGAGTATTGTGGAAGGATTTTGCATAATGCTACACATGTGGCCTATGTTGAATTGCTTGCCTTCTTAGGGAGGATGGGTGGGGAGGGAAGAGGGGGGAGAATTTGGAACTCGAAGTTTTAAAAGAAGATGTTCAAAAAAAAGTTTTTGCATGCAACTAGGAAATAAGATATACAGGCAACAGGGCATAAAAATTTATCTTGCCCTACAAGAAAGTAAGGGAAAAGGGGATGGGGGGCAGTGGGGTGACAGAAAACTAAAAATATTAAATAAATAATGATTTAAAAAAATAAAGAAAAAAAGAAACACACACAAAAAAGAGTCTCATCACCAGACAGTTGACCATCATGTGTTAGAATTCTATGTTTTTGAAAAGAAACTATATATTAAGAGAGGGCCCAAGGAGTTCTCCCATGGGTAACATGTCTAACTGTTAATGCATGAACTCTGTGAATCTAATTTTAGCTTCTCAAATATTTCAGTCAAACCTCATTTGTAGTCTTGGGTCTGGTTCTGGCTACCACATATCAGAAAAGTCATTGATAAGTACTGGTCAAGTACTGTATTTCATGTGTTCATGAGGAGCAATCCAGAAAGATCCATCAACAAGTTTGTTGCAGGCTGATGATATTTTGGACATGGTAACTCTCAAAGACTCTTATGTTGAGGCAGTAATATGCATGTCTACAAAAATGCAGATCCTTGTAGCACTAATAATCTGCAAGCTGAAAACTAGCCGGATGAGAACGATAGTGAAAGTGAAGAGGCTAGTAACTGGACTAGAAACTTGTACTGCTATTGGTTGGTACAACAGAGGCTTTATGGAAGATGTCTTTGAGTTTTTTTAAAAAGTTGGCAAAGAAAAGGGGATTAGACTTATTCTTCTTAATCCTAAAAAGCAAAGTTAGATGAGATATAACCTCTGGGCGTTGCCTGCTTTGCCACAGTGACTCCATCCTCCAAACTCCAGAAACTACAGCTAGGAGGAGCTAAACCTGGGACAATGTATCTTCATCTTCACCTCCACCACTTTCCAGCCATGGCATTGTGGGACAGCTCAACCACCCTCTGATTGCCATCTTCTCCTCAGGGAACTGTAGTTATCCTTTCCACAATGTAACTTTCCCCATTGTAGTTTTGATATATCAAGGGTTGCCATAAGAAATTAAATGGGAATTTTGCAGAAGCTGCAAATGACACAGAAAGGCCAGCAGACAACCTAGAAAAAGTTTAGAAACTCAGAAATGCATAAAATATATGTGCGGTGCTACATATCAACACATTTTACCTTTTAATAGCATAATAATTCAGACTTCTTTTCTGGTAAGAAGGGAGTGCCAAAAATTTTACATACATTTTCCAGATCATGGGGACTTCATGCACCTAAACTCCATCATGTAGAAGGGATAATTTCAAATATCAAATCAACACACTGTTTATTGAATGGCTGTGTTAAAAGATTCCTCTATGCTTCTACTCATCATCCCAGCTATCTTCCAGGAAAAATAAACAAACAAACAAATAACCTTTTTCTGGCCACCATCCCCTGTGTTGGTAAGCAAAATGGACTCCTTAGCACTTAGTTCAACAAGTGCCCTTAAAGAGTTTGGCTTTTGTTTGCTTTGAGTAATTCAGCTATTTCATTGAATCTTACTAAGTGCTAAGCCCCAGGCCCAAACCCCTATTAGGTGTAAAACCTATGTGGGTGTGGATTGGCAACTAACGTGGGGCTAACTCCAAGAAGGGCCTAGTTTACATGTCTGGGACAGCAGAGGCTCTTAGACCACGTGGGTTTAAGTCGCCTCTTTGTGACGATTTTAGGTCATGTGGGTGAGTCACATGTGTGACTCACCCCTGACGCTGAAAAAGATATAAAAACCAGGGGTTGGCTTTCTCCTCTCTGGAGCTCTTTGCCGAAGCAGTGGTGGTGCATGACTCTGGGCTAGCCCTTGTTCTGAGCTCCCGGGCTGAACCTAGATGTTGGTAACTATGAATTGTATTGGGTCTGTCTGTTTGTAATTTATTTAAGAGCTCTTGAGATGGTGTTGATGAGGAAACTCTGGGCAGCTGTAGCTAAGGAGCCCTCCAGCTTGTAACCCAGATGCTGAGACTTTGTTGAACTCTGGTAACTATGTATTGGGATTTGAATCAGGCAAGGTCTGTCTGTTGATGTTTGTAATTTGTTTGTAATTTGCTCTGAAGTTCAGGGTGCTGACTTTTTTCCCTGAACTAAGTGAATGATATTTGTGTGCTGAATTAAAGTAAGCTTGCCAACCCCTTTACCTTGCTCTCCTTATTAAGGCAGATCAAAAGAACCTGTGCTGTCTGGCAGCTTTCTGGGTGCTGGCTGTGGGTAGATCTTCCCTACCCCCCAGAAGCTGCTAGCCAGATTATTAAAATATCCCCCCATCCCCTTTTATATAGACCATCTCTCCCCTGTCCTCCTCTTAGAACATAAGCTATTTGAGGGCAGGCATTGTCTTAATTTTTTATTTGTGTCCCCACAACTTAGTATGTTTTTTTGACACATAACATCTTTTTTTTCCTATTCCTTCATTGATGAAAGTTATGTGGAGGTAGATTTTAGTTCAACATAAGGTAGTCCTAATTAAAGCTATCCAAATGTAGAGCAGACTGCCCTAGAGTGTAATGATTTTCCCATCTCTAAAAGTCTTCATGAGAAGGCTGGATTGATCACTTGTCAGAAAAAAAAAACTCAAAAGACTAAAACCTAGAGAAGTTATAGAATCATAGATTTAGAGCTGGAAGGGTGTTTAAAGATCATTTAGTCTAACCCTTTCATTTTGCATATAAAGTAACTGACATCAAGAGTAGTTTGGTGACTTGACCAAGGTTACCCAGGTAGTAAGTGACAAAGGAAACTAGATCTATCTGATTTCACACTCATAGTCCTCTCCAATATACCTTACTTCCCTTGAACTAGTCCTTCTTTACTTGAAACCATCCTTTTTGAGTTTTAAGGATGAATAGTAGGGTGAAAGGGTCTTATTCTTTATTTCAGGATCTGAAGAGCAAGTCCTACAACATGGTAAATTGAATAGAGCACTGGACTTGTGGTTAGACCCAAGTTCAAATCCTACTTCAAGCACTCAGTTGCTTTGTAACTGAGCAACTCACTTAAGCTCTCTGTGCCTCAGTTTTCTCATTTGTAAAATGAGGAAATTAGACTCAATGGATTCTTAGGTCCATAGCTACCATCTCCAAATCTATCATCCAATTATATTCAACAACTAGGTTTTATGAAATATGACATCTCCATTCAGCCTTTAATTTTTCAGACCAGACAACATTTGGTTTTAATTTTACCACTATGCAGATGCTTCTACATCCCCCTGTTCATCTCATAGTTACTCTTCTCCAGATAACAGCAATCAAAGCTCTACATAACATTCTAGGCACATGTACACCTTGGTTTTGGACAAGGGTCAAACATATTTTCTGTTATGTTTCTAATACTCCTGATGATGCCCAGAAAATTATTGGACTTTTTGGTAGCAACAGGAGCACTGAGCTGATATCTCCAGGGAACAGCCTACCAGGACTCTACATTCCTTTCCTAGACTATAACTAATAGCTTAGAACCTATCATCTTGAAAATATAGGTGGTATTTTTTCCTCTAAATGCATTACCTTACACCTGCTCACATTGAAGTTCATCTGCTACATTCTTGGGTGTTCAAACAGCCTGCAATTTATCTACCCTGGCTTGGCATTTCACTTCCTGGAATAGCTTAGTGCCACCTGCAAACTCAGAGACTTCACTGTTCATTTCCTTTTCAAGGGCATTTATAAAAATGCATTTAAATAAATCCTAGCCTTATACTCCAAGGAGGTTAAAGGAGAAATGAAAGGCTTACCTAAAACAAAAAAAAAATATTATAGTAACACTTTTTGTAGTAGCAAAGAATTGGATACCTAGTAAATTTCATCAATTTGGAAATAGTTAAATAAATTTCATTATATGAATGGAATAGACTGTTACTGCTATATAAGAAACTGACAATATGGAAAGATACAGAAAAATGAAGAAAGACTTACATGAACTGAACTGAATGGAAGTGAGTAGCACCAGAAAAACAACATACATAATGACTATAATAATATACAATGAAACAACAGCCACAAAGGGAAAATGAATTCTGTGCAATTACAATGAACAAGTTTGGACCACCCTTCCCACACAGAGAGAGCAAGAGCGAGAGCGAGAGCGAGAGCGAGAGAGAGAGAGAGAGAGAGAGAGAGAGAGAGAGAATCCAGAGGAAATATGGAAGATGATTGGGGTACAAAACCACATAGATTGTTAGATTCCCTTGATATATAGATTAGTTTTCTCGAACAACTTTCTCTGACTCTATCTTTCCCTATGTCTCTCTCAATTACAAGGGATGGCTCTCTGGGTAGCAGAGGAGAAAAGATAATAGCAAGTATTTATATACTAATAATAATACTTGCATTTATGGAGTACTTTAAGGTTTGCAAAGTGCTTTACAAATATTTCATTTTATCATCACAACAACCCTGGGTGGTAGGTGATATTATCATAGCTATTTCACAGATCAGGCAGCTGGGTGGCTCAGTGGATAAAGCGTAGGGTACCTGGAATCAGGAAATTATTTTTCAGTTGTGTCCAACTCCGCATTTAGGATTTTTTGAATAGTGTTTTTTTCCCAATTACATGTAAAGATAGGGTTTTTTTGGCATTCATTTATGCAAGATTTTGAATTCCAAATTTTATCTCCCATCCCTATCCCTAAGACAGCAAACAATCTGATATAGGCTATTCATGTACAATCACGTTAACACATTGCTGAATTAGTCATGTCATAAAAGAAGAATCAGAACAAAAGGGAAAAGCCAACAAAAAGGTGAAAATAGTATGCTTCAATCTGCATTCAGACTCCATAATTCTTTTCTGGATGTAGCTAAAATTTTCTGTCATGAATCTTTTGGAATTGTCTTGGATCATTGGTATTGCTGAAAAAAGTTGAGAAAATAATAGCCGATCATTGCGTAATGTTGCTGTTACTGTGTACAATGTTCTCTGGGTTCTGCTCATTTCACTCAGCATCAGTTCACATAAGTCTTTCCAGGTTTTTTCTGAAATCTGCCTGCCTATCTTTTCTTGCAGCACAATAGTATTCCATTGCATTCATATACCACAACTTGTTCAGCCATTTCCCAATTGATGGGCATCCCCTTGATTTCCAACTCTTTGCCACCCCAAAAAAGTTGCTATAAATGTTTTTGCATACATAGGTCCTTTTCCCTTTTTTATGATCTCTTTGGGATATAGCCATTGTCATATTAGCAATCTGATAGGTGTGAGGTATGGTTTTAATTTCTGTTTCTCTAATCAATAGTGGTTTAGAGCATTTTTTCATATGATTACACATAGCTTAATTTCTTCCTCTGAAAACTGCCAGTTCATATCCTTTGATCATTTAACAGTTTGGAAATGACTTGGATTCTTATAAATTTTACTCAATTTTCTACATATTTGAGAAATGAAGCCTTTATCAGAATCCTTTACTATAAAAATGTTTCCCATTTTTCTGTTTTCTTTCTAGTCTTGGTTGCATTTGTTTTGTTTGTGAAAGAAATAATAAAATTATCCATTTTGCATGTCATAATGTTCTCTATCTTTTGTTTGGTCAGAAATTCTCTTCTTTTCCATAGATATGACAGGAAAATTAATCTTTACTCTCCTAATTTGCTTATGGCATCACCCTTTATGTCCAAATCATGTACACATTCTGAACTTAGTATATGATGAGAGTTGCTGGTCAATACCTAGTTTCTGCCATACTATTTTCCAGTTTTCTGAGCAGTTTTTGTCAAGTGGTGACTTCTTATCCCAGAAGCTGGAGTCTTTGGGTTTATCAAAAAGTGAATTACTATAGTCATTTACAGCTATATCTTGTGTACCTAATCTATTTCACTGAAACACCATTCTATTCCTTACCCAGAACAAAATATTTTGATGATTACTCCTTTATAATATAGTTTTAGATCTGCTGCAGCTAGACAACCTTATTAATTTTTTTATTAATTTCCTTGAACTTTTGTTCTTCTAGATGGATTTTGTTATTATTTTTTCTAACTTTATAAAATAATTTTTGGTAGTTTGATTGTTATGTCACTGAATAAGTATATTAATTTTTGTAGAATTGTCATTTTTATTCTATTAGGTCAGCCTATCTATGAGCAATTGATATTATTCAATTGTTTAGATCTGACTTTATTTGTGTGAAAAGTGTTCTGTAATTATGTTCATACAGTTTTTGGGTTTGTCTTGGCAAATAGACTCCCAAATATTTTATATTATCTACAGTTATTTTAAATCTTTCTATCTCTTGCTGCTGAGCTTTGTTGGTAATATATAGAAATGTGGATGATTTATGTAGGTTTATTTTATATCCTGAGGCTTTGCTAAAGTTGTTTACAAGTAGGTACAAATTTCAAGTGGGTTTTTAGTGAATTCTCTAAGTATGCCATCATATCATCTGCAAAGAGTGATAATTTTGTTTCCTCATTGCCTAGTCTAATTCCTTCAATTTATTTTTATTCTCCTATTGCTAAAGCTAACATTTCTAGTACGATATTGAATAATAGTGATAATAATGGACATCCTTGTTTCTTATTGGGAAGGCTTCTAGTTTATCCCCATTACAGGTAATACTTGCTGATGGTTTTAGATAGATACTACTTAATCATTTTAAGGAAAGCTCCATTTATTCCTATACTCTCTAGTATTTTTAATATTTTTTTAATATTTTTTTCTCCAATTAAAAACAAATTTTAACATTTGTTAAAGTTTGAGTTTTTTGAGTTCCAAATTCTCATCCTTCCTCTCTTCCCAGTCCCCTCATTGAGAAGGAAAACAATTTGATATAGGCTATACATGTGTAGTCATGCAAAACATAATTTCCCCATTGTTGCAAAAGAAAAAATAGAGCAAAAAAAGCCCTCAAGAAAAATAAAGATAGTTTAAAAAATTATGCTTCCATCTCTATTCTGACACCATCAGTTCTTTCTCTGGGGATGGATAGCATTTTACATCATAAGCCTTTCAGAATTATTTTGGATCATTGTATTGCTGAGAATAGCTAAGTCATTCACAGCTGATCATCTTATAGTATTGATATTACTGTTTACAATGTTCTCCTGGTTCTACTAATTTCATTTTCATCAATTCATATTAAGTCTTTTCGAGTTTTTTTTTCTGACAGCATACTGCTCATCATTTCTTTTTATTTTCATTTATAATTTGTAATGCTTTATTTGAAAGCTGTTTCTTTTCTTTAATTAGGATTTTTTATTTTTAGTTTACAACACTCAGTTCCGCATGGTCCTGAGTTCCAGATTTTCTTCCCCCTCTATCCCCTTCCTCCCCAAGATGGCATGGAATCAGATATATCTTCTACATAAAACATCACATTGAACTTATTTACACAATAGTCAAGTCGTAAAGAAGAATTATTACCAATGGAATGAATCATCAGAAAGAAGAAGCAAAACCGAAAACAAAAACAAAAGAGAAAAAAAACAAAAGAAAAAAAAAGAGAGCAAACAGTTTGCCTCAATCTGCATTCAGTCTCCATACTTCTTTTTCTAGATGTAGATATCTCTCTCCCTTGTGAGTCTTTCGGAGTTGTCTTTGAACCTTGTATTGCTGTGAAGAGCTAAGTCTATCAAGGTTAGTCATCATAGAAACCTTATGTCTGTGGTTGTATATAATGTTATGCTAGTTCGGCTCTGCTCACTCAGCATTATATCATGTAGGTTTTTCCAGTTATGAAGTCTGTATCTTCCCCATTTCTTATAGTACTATAGTATTCCATTACCTTTATATTCCACAACTTGTTCAGCCATTCCTCAATTGATGGATATCCCCTCGATTTCCAATTCTTTGCTCCTACAGAAAGAGCCACTATAAATAATTTTGTACATGCAGGTCTTTTTCCCACTTGTGTGATCTCTTTGGGATACAACCCTGGAAATGGTATTGCTGGGTTAAAGAGTATGAACGTTTTTATAGCCCTTTGGGCATAGTTCCAAATTGCTCTCCAGAATAGCTGGAACAGTTCACAACTCCACCAGCAGTGTAACAGTGTTCCAATTTTCCCACATCCTCTCCAGCATTTATCATTTTCCTGTTTTGTCATTTTAGCCAACAAGACAGGAGAGATGTGGTACCTAAGAGTTGTTTTGATTTGCATTTCTCTAATCAGTAGTGATTTCAAGCATTTTTCATATACCTATAGATATCTTTAATTTCTTCCTCTAAAAACTGCCTGTATATATCCTTTGATCATTTCTCAATTGGGGAATGACTTGTATTCTTATAAATTTGACTCAGTTCCCTGTATATTTTAGAGATGCGGCATTTATCAGAGATACTAGTTGTAAAGATTTTCTCTCAATTTTCTTATTCTCTCCTAATCTTTGTTACATTGGCTTTTTTATACAAAAACTTTTCAGTTTTACATGATCAAAATTATCCATTTTGCATTTTGTAATTCTCTCTATCTTTTGTTGTGTCATGAATTCTTTGCTTTTCCATAAATCTGATAGGTAAACTATTCCTTGCACTCCAAAATTGCTTATAGTGTCAGCCTTTATTCCTAAATCATGAACCCATTTTGACTTTATTTTGGCATATGGTGTAAGATACTGGTCTATGCCCAGTTTCTGTCCTACCATTTAACAATTTTCCCAGTAGTTTTTGTGAAATAGTGAATTCTTAGCCCAGAAGCTGGATTCTTTGGGTTTATCAAAGAGTAGATTGCTATAGTCGTTGACTACTGTGTCTTGTGTACTAACCTATTCCACTGACACATGATTCTGTTTCTTAACCCGTACCAGGCAGTTTTATGACTGCTGCTTTATAGTACAGTTTAATATCTGGTATGGCTAGGCTACCTTCCCTAGCATTTCTTTTCATTAATTCCCTAGATATTCTACACCTCTTGTTCTTCCACACAAGTTTTGTTATTATTTTATCCAGCTCTGTAAAATAATTTTTGGTAGTTCAATGGGTATGGGATTAAATAAATAAATTAATTTAGGTAAAATTGTCATTTTCATTATATTAGATCAGCCTAACCATGAACAACTGAGAGTTTTCCATTTATTTAGATCTGACTTTATTTATGTGAAAAGTGTTTTGTAATTATGTTCATATAGGCCCTGCGTTTGTCTTGGCAGATGGACTCCCAAATATCTTACAGTGTCTACAGTAACTTGAAATGGAATTTCTCTTTCTATCTCTTGCTATTGGGCTTTGTTAGTGATGTATAGGAATGCTGAGGATTTATGTGGGTTTATTTTATATCCTTCAATTCTATCATCCCACTCCTTTTCTCATCCTTTTCCCCTCCTACGTTCCTGCAGTGTAAGATAGATTTCTGTGACCAATAGAGCATGTGTGTTATTCCTCTTTGAGCCAATTCTGATGAGAGTAAGGTTCAAGCATTCCCTGCCACCTCCCCCAGCTTTCCCTCCACTGTAAAAGCTTTTTCTTGTCGCTTATGTGAGACAATTTGCCCCATTATACCTCTCCCTTTCCCTTTATCCCAGTATATTCCTTTTTCTCTCCCTTTAATTTTATTTTTAAAATTATCATCCCTTCATATTCAACTTAGACCAGTATTTTCTGTCTACAGATACTTCTTCTAACTGCCATGATAATAAGAAATTTCTTGTGAGTTACAAGTATCTTCCCATATAGGAATGTAAGCATTTTAACCTTATTAAATCCCTTATGTTTTCCTTTTCCTGTTTACCTTTTCATGCTTCTCTCCAGTCTTGTATTTGAAAGTCAAATTTTCTATTCAGCTCTGATCTTGTCATCAAGAATGGTTAGAAGTCCTCTATTTCATTGAATATCCATTTCCCACCCCCACCTCCCCTAAAGGATTATACTCAGTTTTACTGGTTAGGTGATTCTTGGTTGTAATCCTAGTTTTCCCCCCTCTGGAATATCATATTCCAAGCCCTCTGATCATTTAATGCAGAAGCTGCTAAATCTTGAATTATCCTCTCTGCAGCTCCATGATACTTGAATTGTTTCTTTCTAGCTACTTCAAATATTTTCTCCTTGACCTGGAATTTGGCTAGAACATTCCTGGGAATTTTCATTTTGAGACATTTTTCAGGAGGTGATCAGTAGATTCTTTCAGTTTCTATTCTACCTACTAGTTCCAGAATATCAGGGCCCTTTTCTCTGATAATTTCTTGAAAGATGATGTGTAGGCTCTTTTCTGATCATGGTTTTCAGGTAGTCCAATAATTTTAAAATTATCTCCCTTGGCTCTATTTTCCAGGTCAGTTGCTTTTTCCATTGAGATATTCCACATTGTCTTCTATTTTTTCATTCTTTTGATTTTGCAGTATTGTTTCTTGATTGCTCATGAAGCCATTAACTTCCATTTGCTCAATTCTAAGTTTTAAGGAAGAATTTTCTTCAGTGAATTTTTGTACCTCCTTTTCCATTTGGCCAATTCTACTTTTTAGGGTATTTTCTTGAGTGAACTTTTGTGCCTCTTTTTGCATTTAACTAATTCTGGTTTTTAAGGAGTTCTCTTCAGTGAAGTTTTGTATATATTTTTTCCCCATTTGGCCAATTTGGCTTTTCAAAGCATTCTTCTCCTTATTGGATTTTTGTACCTCTTTTAACATTTGGCATAGTCTATTTTTTTAAGTGTTATTTTTTTCATTATTTTTCTGTTTCTCCTTTACTAAGCTGTTGACTCTTTTTTCATCATTTTCTTGTATCACTCTTATTTCTCTCTCCAATTTTTCCTCTACTTCTCTTACTTGATTTTCAAAATCCTTTCTGATCTCTTCCATGGCCTGA
Organism: Phalanger gymnotis; assembly: GCA_028646595.1. Classification (NCBI taxonomy): domain Eukaryota; kingdom Metazoa; phylum Chordata; class Mammalia; order Diprotodontia; family Phalangeridae; genus Phalanger; species Phalanger gymnotis. Next base: position 249,818,134 of record CM053626.1, read on the forward strand.
GACCATTCATATTTTTCTTGGAGGCTTTGGATGTAGGATGATATTGTTGCCTTCTTCTCAGTGTGTTTTGATCTTCCTTGTCATCATAATAACTTTCTATGGTCAGAAATTTTTTTCTGTTGTTTGCTCAATTTTCTAGCCATTTCTGGAGTTTTAACTCTTTGCTAAAGTGGGGGTCTGCTTCCAGAGTGGAGGGCACACTGTCCCAAGCTTCAGGTGTTCTGTGCAGCTGCTTTCAGAGATACCTCTACAGACCTGAAAGTCTTTAGTTATTCCAAGGTGGTATGAACTAAGGAGAGGTGCATTTACTAATTTCCTGGTCTGTGCTCTGGTCTCTGAGTGGTCGCCAGCACTCTTTTCTACCTCGAAACTGTGATGAGGGCCCTTGCTCCCCTGTGGACACAAGCTCTGTGTCCTAGTGATGTCCTCACCCTGGAACTGCCACCCGAGACTGTGACCTAGATCTGAGTATAAGCAAAGCAACAGAGTCCTTCCCCCAGCACCAGCAAACAGAATCCTGAAATCCCCTTTTGGCCAGTTGTTCAATCTCCTTACTGGGAATTTTTTTTGTTCCCTTCAATTATTATTATTATTATTGTGAAAGTTAGGCACAGGATCTTCCAGTCCCTCCCACTTGGGACCTTTTCTGGTCTGTAACATTCATGGGGGCACTGTGGGAGGATGGGGAGCAAAATAGGCTTCTCCCTGAGAACTGGACTGGGATGTCTGGGGGGAGGGGACCTAAACTCATGGCTTTAAAGTGGCTGAGGCTATGATGCCCCAGCTCAAGACTGAAGACTGAAAGCAGCTGCTGAGAAGACAGGGCTAGCACTTAACTTGGGGGCTGTTTGGCCCAGAAGGCCTCTGTATCTGCTTCCTGGCCTTTTGGCTCACCCTCTAAACCTCATGAATGAATTGGAGGCAAAGCTCATCTTGCCATGGCAGGGCCACGCATTGGACCACCACAGGCAACCCCAAGCTATTCTTCAGGCCCTTGCGGAACCTCAGGTCCCAAATGTCCCCAAAGCAGTCCCCATACTTCTGAAGCTCCTTCTTATCCTCCTGAGTAACCATGGAGACAGAGACCATGCCAGCAGGGAAATCCAGACAATTATAGAACATGATATAACTAACAGCTCCTGTAGCTTTGCCTGGGTAGTTGACAGTTAGGGCAGGGTTCAGCATGGGGGTCAGAACCACATCCAAATTCAGCATTTTCCACTGGGTGATAACACTGTGACGGTATTCCTTAATCTCATGGTGTAAGTTCCAAAGCTCCCTAGCCAACCGAGACTTCAAGCTGCAGAGGAAGGTGACCAGTTTTGGGAGCGAAGGCCAGAGGAGACTGGACAACAGTCCTTTGATCCAATTAGGCATCCTGAGGATGACGGTCAGATCTCCCAGGCAGGGACCTACAGAGTCGCCTTTGAAATTCTCCAGGAAGGCCTTCTGTCCATTACTGAAGAGCCCACAGGCCATCAGCATCTCTACGGCATAATTGATGTTGGAGGGTGAGAGTGGGACAAGCATGTGGCCAGCAGCCTCCAGGAGTGCTTTGGTCTCCAGCACTGCCAGCTTCACAGAGGGCCTCAGCATGGTATACCCATCAGACTCATATTAGCCAATCCTCGGAGGCTTCATGCTGGCATAGATCACCTCCCTGAAGGGCCCCGGGGGCACCTCTGCCAGTTGGGCCTTGCAGTAGCCCAGGTAGCTGGTCACACAGTTGATCACTTTGTTTACCTCCCAGGCTTTCCCCAGGTAGTTGTAAAGAGCAGCTTCTGGGGACGGCTCTTGGCTCTTGCGCTTCTACACCAGCCGGTCCAGGGACAGGACCAGTACTTCATCTAGCCCTAGGATCTGACTGCAGAATGCTCTCACATTCCATCCTATCTCTCCCTCCGCATTTATGTTTTTATTTCTCCTTTCTCCCTTTCTGTCCTCACTAGAGTTTTGCTTTTGACCACCGCCTCCCTCAAACTCTGTCCATTCCGTCAGCTCCCTCCCTTTTCTTTCCCTTTTCCCTTACTACTTCTTCCTTCCCTTCTAACCACCCCCTCCTTTTTCTTTCCCTTTTCCCCTCCTACTGCCTGTAGTGCAAGTTAGATTTCTATACCTAATTGACTATCTTATTCCCTCCTTGAGGCAAATCCAATGAGAGTAAGGTTCAAACAATGCAGATCCTTCTCCCTCCTTTCCCTCTACTGTAATATATTTTTGTGATTCTTCATGTGATGTCATTTATCCTTTTCTGCCTCTTACTTTCCTCTTCTTCCATGATAATCCCTTTTCACCACTTAATTAGGTTTTATATCATCACAACAAAGTCAATTTATTCCCATACCCTCTGCTATGTATATTCCTTATAAATGTCATAATAAAGATACCATTCTCAAGAGTTACAAGTATCATTTTCCATTATAGGGATGTAAATAGTTTGCCCTTATTGAATAACATGTGTTTTTCCCCCTTTCCCATTTACGTTTTTATGTCTTTCTTGAGTCTTGTATTTGAAAAACAAATTTTCCTTTGAGCTCTGGTCTTTTCGTCGGGAAGGTCTGGAAGTCCTTAATTTCATTGAATGACTGTCTCCTCACCTGAAAGATTATCCTCAATTTCATTGGCTAGTTGATCCTTGGTTTTAATCCAAGCTCCTTTGCCTTATAGAATATCCTATTCCAAGCCCTCCAATCTTTTAATGTAGAAGCTGCAAGGTCCTGTGTAATCCTGACTGTGCTTCCACAATATTTGAATAGTTTCTTTCTGGCTGCTTACAGCATTTTCTCCTTGACCTGATAATTTTGGAATTTGGCTACAATATTCTTTGGCATTTTCAATTTGGGATCTCTTTCAGGAAGCGACTGGTAGATTCTTTTAATGACTATTCTACCCTTTGGTTCTAGGACTTCTAGGACACATTTTTCCTTGATAATTTCTTAAAAGATACTATCTCAGCTCTTTTTTTTTGATCATGGCTTTCATGTAATCCAATAATTCTTAAAGTATCTCTCTTAGATCTATTTTCTAAGTCAGCTGTTTTGCCAATGAAGTATTTTATGTTTTCTTTTATTTTTTCATTCTTTCAATTTCATTTTATGATTTCTTGATTTCTCATAGAGTTATTAGCTTCCACTTGCCCAATTCTAATTTTTAACAAATTGGTTTCTTCAGTTAGCTTTTACATCTCCTTTTCCATTTTGCCAATTTCACTTTTTAAGGAGTAGTTTCCTTCAATGTACTTTTTTTTCATTTTGTTAATTGTGTTTTTAAAGGAATTGTTCAATTTTTCTTCTACCTCTCTAATTTGACTTCTGAGCTCTTCCAAGAAGGTTTTTTTGGGGTTGAGACGAGTTCATATTCCTTTTTGAGGTTTCAAATGTGGGTATATTGACAACACTGTCCTCTTCTGAATGTTTGTTTCATCTTCCCTGTTCCCATAGTAAGAATCTATGGTCATTGTTTTTCTGTGTTGCTTTTTACTCATAGTGTTTGTCTTTTCCCTAGCTTTTAAAGATGATTTCTGCTTCTGGGGCACAGGAGCACTGTCCCACACTTCTTGTGTTGGGAGCTAGGGGCCTGATTACTGGCTTTGTGTGCTCAGGCCTTGGGTGCTGGCAGCTGGAGGTTCTAAAGGCTGTAGCTTACCTGGTGCTAAGTTGGAGCTGGTGATGGTAGCTGGTGTGTACAAAGGCCAGCTGGGTTTTTTCTGTGTTTCCCAGGAATTACACTGAAGTGTGATGGGTGGGGTACAGGGGTGGGGGTGGTCTGGCTACTGGATATTGTGCTAGTGCATGGATAGGCTCTGCCCCTGGTTGACACCCATCCACTGGAGTAAGTGGTGGTTCTCCATGCTGGTGTCTGCTGGTTCCCCGGGCTGTGCCAAGGTACATGGGGAGTCCTGGTGTTGGTACTTGCCTGCTCCACTACCCTGGGGCTCAGGATTTCCCACTGGTCCACTGAGGTGGGTCTTGCTGCCAGCTTGCTGGGATGCCTCCCATCTTATACTGGTCCCCTTCAACCACAGCAAGAGGTACCTTTCCCATTAGTCCCCCTATCCTCATGGCTAAAAGAGTCCTTTACCCTGTCTTTCTACTGGCTCCACTGTTCCAGGATTTTTCCTGGGGCAGTATTTTCTGCATTTTTCAAGATCAGTAAAGGAGGGTGAGAGTGACTTACTGCTTATTCTTCCATTTTGGCTCCAGAAGTCATTCTTTTTCTAGCTTTTTAAATTGCATGTCTGATACATTGATCTGCTTTCTCTCTATTTTATTCATGTAAGCATCTAGAGATAAAATTTCCCCTAAGTACTGTTTTGGTTGCATCCCATGAATTTTGGTATGTTGTCTCATTATTGTCATTCAATTTGATGAAATTATTTATTGTTTCTGTGATGTGTTGTTTGATCCACACATTCTTTAGCATCAGATCATTTAGTTTCCAATTCTCTTTTGAACTATCTTCCCATGGCTCTTTATTACATGTAATTGATCTTAAAAGGATGAATTTAATATTTTGCTTTTCTGCATTTGATTGTGAGATTTTATGCCCTAACACATGGATAATCTTTGTGTAGGTACCATGTACCACCTTTCTAACTCCATTCAATTTTGCCCAGAGATCTATCATATCCTCCTTTTCTAAAATTCTATTCTCCTCCTTAACCTCTTTCTTGTTTATTGTGTGGTTAGATTTATCTAGTTCTGAGAGGGGGAGGTTGGGGTCCCCCACTAGTATAATTTTGTTGTTTATTTTTTCCTGTAATTCACTTAACTTCTCCTCTAAGTATATGGATGCTATAGTATTTGGCACATATATATTTTATATTGATATTTCATCATTGTCTGTGGTATCTTTTAGCAAAATATTGTTTCCTTCCTTGTCTCTTAAATAGATCTATTTTTGCACTTACTTTGTCTGAGATCAGGATTGCTATTCCTGCTTTCTTTTTACTTCATCTGAAGTACAATATACTCTGCTCCAGCCCTTTACATTTACTATATGTGTGTTTCTCTGCTTCAAATGTGTTTCTTGTAAACAGAATATTGTAGGATTCTAGTTCTTAAACCACTCTGCTTTCCATTTCCATTTTATTGGTGAGTTCATCCCATTCACATTCACAGTTATGATTACTAACTGTGTATTTCCCTATATCCTGTTTTTCTTCTTTTTATACTTTTCTCTCTCTCTCCTTTCACCCTGTCCCTCTTCATCAGTATTTTCCTTCTGAACACTGCCTCCCTCAATCTAACTTTTCTTCTATTAGCCCACACTTCTTTTTTCACCTTTCCCTCCTACTTCCCTTTTGGTGTAAAATAGATTGCTTTGCCCAATTGAGTGTGTATGTTATTCCCTCTTTGAACCAAATCTGATGAGAGTAAAGTTCTAACAATGCTCATCCATCCCTTCTTTCCTTCCTCTATAATAGGCCTTTCATGCCTCTTCATGTGATATAATTTACCCCATTCAGCCTCCCTCTTTACTCTTCTCACAGTACAATCCTTTCTTTCACACTTTACGGAATTTTTTTATCATCACATTGAAGTCAATTTATACCCAAATGCTCTGTCTAAGTATACTTCTTCTAACTGTCCTAATAGAAATACAGTCTTTAAGAGTTACAAATATGACTTCCCATGTAGGCATGTAAATAGTTTAAGGTCATTGAATAATATGTTTTTTTTTTTCTTTCATGTTTACCTTTTTATGATTCTCTTGAGTCTTGTATTGGAAGATCAAATTTTCTGCTCAGCTCTGGTCTTTTCATCAGAAAAATTTGAAAGTCTTCTATTTCATTGATGCTCATCTTTTTTCCCTGAAAGATTATACTCAATTTTCCTGGGTAGTTGATTCTTGGTTGTAATCCAAGCTCCTTTGCCTTCTGGAATATCATATTCTAAACCCCTCAATTCTTTAATATGGAAGCTACTAAGTCCTGTGTAATCCTGGATGTGGCTCCTTGATATTTGAATTGTCTCTTTTTAGCTGCTTAAAGAATTTTCTCTTTGACCTCATAGTCCTAGAATTTGGCTACAATATTCCTTGGAGTTTTCATTTTGGGATCTCTTACAAGCAGTCATTGGTGGATTC
>CM053626.1:249824720-249842004 GCA_028646595.1 Phalanger gymnotis
TTCTTCTTCTTCTTCTTCTTCTTCTTCTTCTTCTTCTTCTTCTTCTTCTTCTTCTTCTTCTTCTTCTTCTTCTTCTTTTTTGACACTGAGTTCTCCCTACCCTGCCCAGGCTCAAAGCACTGTGGTCACTCACAAGCCTAAGCAGCTTTGACAGTCTTTTTCTGGTCTGTTTCACCTAGGGGTGTACTGGTAAATGTTTTATCAATTGGCTTTCTGGGAAGGAAAAAAGAAATTTATGCTCGAGCTTTTAAATTTAATATGTATTTTTCACATTTTCTCCATTACTTTAAGTCCAGACAATCAACAAAACAATAAATCAAGCACTGATTTGTAGCATTTGCCAAATTCTGCAGATTTCTGAGGTGTAAACACACACTGAAATTTTAACAATCAGCTTTTACAAGCTAGTTGGAGATGGGTACAGGACATCCTCGTATTTGCCTCTCCCTAGGCAGCCCATTTGGCACCACGGATCCTGGAGACTCAACATTATTGGTGCCAGACTTAATATGGACACTGGACACCCAGACTTAATATGGACACCCAGTTTTAGCTCTGCTACAGTTCAGAAGGGATCAAGAAACTCAAAGGATCCCCTAGTCTCAAGCTCTCCAGTAGGGCCACAACTCCAAATTTAAAATAAACAAAACAAAATAAAACAAAACATAAAAATATTCACTTGATGCTGTTATACCATGACGCAAGAGGCTCTTAACGTGTGTGTGTGTGTGTGTGTGTGTGTGTGTGTGTGTGTGTGTGTGTGTGTGTGTGATGGACTCTTTGGTCAGCCTGGTGAAGTCTATGGACCTCTTCTTAGAATAACATTTTTAAATACATAAAATCAAGTGCATAGGATTACAAAGAAAGGCTTTCATATTAAAACCTAGTTTTCAAAGTATTAAAAAAACAAGCTCGTTAACTCCAGATTATGAGCTCCAATCAAACTATCATCCTATACCTTACTAACTTTTTCACTATTAGGAACCAAGGAAAAAAGTCTACAACTCCCACTGCTACTCAATCACTCCTCAGCCCTTTCTAATCTAGCTTCTGGCTCTACCACATGACTGAGACAATTCTTGCAAAGGTTACCGATGATTTCTTAATTCTTAAATCTAAAGGCATTTTCTCTAAGCTCATCCCACTCACGTTTTCTGTGGCATTCCATACTTGTATTTCTTGTACCAAAATTAAAATTACTAGCTGATCTGTGGCTTCAGAAACTTGCATCATCTTTGGTGATGTCATATGATTGGGAATACAGCTCCCACTGTGCTAGGCAGAGCTAAAAGGCAGAAAAAGCTTTCAGGTGGTTTTTAACCAAAGCATAGTAGAACTTGGCTCTTGAGCTTGAGAAATAGTAGAGTATGGCTACTGAGGAGGGAGGAGAGTGGGTACCCAAGCCACCACTTTTTTCCCTCCATTCCAAACCATGCAGGAAGCTAAGTCTTCCATAGTAACTGTCCTCTCATTGGGAGCCAAGTATAAATAAAATATGGCAAAGATTAGGCCTTTGGATGGAAATGAGTAAGTGATCTCTTACTCTTGAGAGTGTTATTTCTTCTGGGTTTTCTTGAAAAGTAAACCTGTCGGGGATGAGGGGGAGATTGACTCAGAAAAATACTCTTAGAGCATGCTTAGATCATTCTGGGATTGGTTCATTGCAGCAACAGCAGTAGTAGTTGTAGCAGTAGTAGTAGTAGTAGTAGTAGTAGTAGTAGTAGTAGTAGTAGTAGTAGTAGTAGTCGTAGCAGTACTAGTAGTAACAGTAGTAGTAGTCATAGCAGTACTAGTAGTAACAGTAGTAGTTGTAGCAGTAGCAAGAGCAGCTGAAGCAGTAGGAGCAGGAGCAGTTGGAGCAGCAGTAGTTGTAGCAGCAGCAGCATGGATAAAATGCTGGGCCTGGAGTCAGGAAGACCTGAGTTCAAATTCATCTGTACACACTTACTAGCTATGTGACCCTGGGCAAGTCTTTCAATATCTGTCTGTCTCAGTTTCTTCCAAATGTAAAATGGGGATGCTAATAGCACCTTCTTCCCAGGGTTTTGTGACCATCAAATGATATAACAGCTGTAAGGTGCCTAGCACAATGACTGACATATAGTAAGTGCTTAATAAATGCTTGTTTTTTCCCCTCCCTCCCCCTTTCTTTCTGGCCATCCCCAGATAAATAGAAGCCAATACTCTCCTGGGAACACATAGAATATGTTGCTACCATCCATCATTATCTATGTGTATTTGCAAATGGATCTGGGAACAAAACTGGCCAACAAGAGTTAGAGTTCCATGTAGACAGCACAGACCAGGATTTTCCAGGCTGACAGTGTTCTGTGGGCATCCCAACTTGGAAACACAACGGTTTTGCCCAATCCTAAATCTCCTTGCCTAAGCTGAGGCCAATGGCCCAAACTGGATCACCAGCATCCAGGTGTCACAGCTGCCATTTGGGAGGCGAAGAGGATTATCGGATGATGCAAACTTATGCCAGTTGCTTCTCTTTCTCTATCACACAGCTGCATTTCTGCAGTTACTCTTGTGCCCTCAAACTGTATGTCACTGACTACACAAAAGCCTTGTTATATAACTGGACGTTAATTGTTTTGTTAATTACTAAGGGCAATTAAAGCAAGAGCTGCACTTTGGTCTTTTCTTAGGATCTCTATGGCAGGAGAGGAACCCAGGCAATTAAGGTAGGAGGCAGATGGATTGGCAGTTTGTTTTCTACTTCTGATTTCCTTTCTGTATGTCAATTGTGTTCTCTCTACTATACTCACCACCTGTAGTAGATTTACTCTTGTACTGAGAAAGACTGGCCTGGGAATGTGTTGCTGTTGTGACAACTTAACCCAAGTAAAGAGAAAAAGAGATAAGGCCAGGGTTACATTCTTGAGACTCTAGCCTCATACGCTGCAAGTCTTTCTTTTTAGGGGGGAGGAAAGGTGCGAGGGTGACAATGAAAACAGGGAGACTGTGCCTCTGTGCTCAGAATAGAGAACAAATCTGTGATTAAGCCTGGCAAATAAGCATAGCCAGCTTTCATGCCTCATTCAGCACAATACTAGGCACACATATAGTCAATAAATTCTTGCTGATAAATTGATTGCTTCAGGGAACAAAAGTGTAGATAATCTAAAACACTAGACAGTCTGACAATCATTTTGATGTCACTTTGGAATTCATCAAAAGACAGATATACGTGTATACACAGGACTCACATTGAAAGAATCACCTTGACCTCCCCTCTTCTGTCTGGGACCCAGATGGACAGGGGAGGGGGGAAACATACAAAGAGCAGATCATCCCGGCAGGGTAACTGAGAGTTGATTGAACAGATAAATTACCGATGCACGACTTTTCAGTGCTTCCCCTAGGACTGGAATAAATGAAACCCACATTCTGTGCCCCTTATCTGCAATAAATTGCTACTTGCCCTGGGTGAGTTGCTATAAAAAGGTCATGGAACTAAAGTTAAAGGCCTTTCTCTGAGGGCCTGGGAGAGAGCACATGACTTAAAACTCAGTAGGAAAATGGGACCTACTCTCCATATGAGTCAATTTTTGCTATGAGCTAAATAAGACGTCCCACGGGTAACCATCCAAACACAACTGCCCTTCTCTCTCCAGTGCAGTCTTGCCAGTTGGTTCCTAGAATATCTGCTGGGAATCAACAGAAAAAAATAAATAGAAGACACAACATGGCAGGTTGTTGGTAAACTTCCCAGAGAGTCCAGGGCAGCATGATTGTTAAAGTTTCATTTTCAGAGTCAGTCACCTATAGTGTGCCTTTCTCACTCTGGCTTCTGCTAGACAAGATGATCAGAGGATTAGGATAACAGAATTCTAGAGATGGAAGCAATATTGGAGGGTGTCTAGTCCAATCCTGTCATTGTGTAGTTGAAGAAACTAAGGCTCCAAGAGATGGAATGCATTCTCCAAGGTCATACAGTAGCAGAACCAAGACTTGAACCCAGTTCTCATGCCTTCCAATCCACTGCTCTTTCTATTTCGCTACACTGAGTTTGAATCTAGCCTCAGAAACTTACTGGATGTGTGACCCTGGGCATGTTACTTAACCCTGTTTATCTCAGTTTCCTCATCTGTAAAATGACCTGGGGAAAAAAATGACAAACCACTCCAGGATCTTTGCCAAGAAAACCCCAAATGGGGCCATGAAGAGTGAGACACAACTGAAATTACTGAACAACAACACTGCTTCAAGCCTTATAGATATACACTTTTCCATCAGTCTTTGCTTCATTCAAGGCCAGTGGTGAAGGGGAAAGATTTACATCATTACAATCCAAGAGATAACTGTTATAACTGGATGAATTAGTAAATTTATTTTCAAGGCAGTTCATGGTATCCAGAATAAAAGAATCTCAGGGTGAGAAGGTCTTCTTTAGATATCTAGTCCAACCCATGCCTGAATAGCAGTCTCTTCAATGTTGCTGAGAAGTCATCCTCCCACTTTTTAAAAAAACATTTAATGAAAATTTCCCCTGCCTTCTGAAGCATGCATTCCACTTTTGTTTAGTATTAATAATAAAGAGGTTTTTTATTTGCAATAAGCTAACATCATGTCTCTGTAACTTGGATCCATGGTTCTTGCTTCTCCCCCTTCATGCCAAGCAGACTAAGTTGTCACATGGGAGAAAGCATTGGCTCTCCAGCAGCTGGACTCAGGCCCCGCCTCTGATGCTGATTTTCTGTAAGATGTTGAACATGTGTCCCAAGGCTTAACCTCCCTGGGCTTCAGTTTCCTTATCTGCAAAATGAGGACATTGAGCCATATGGCCTCTGAGGTTCCTTCCAATTCTAAATTTGATCCTTGGTCTATTCTCTCTCCCACCCACTAGTCCTTTAAATACTTGAAGTCAGATATTATGTCACCTCTTTTTAAAGTATCCTAAAAAGCCCTATATCTTCCAATTGATCCTTTGTGGCAAAATCTCCAATTCTTTAACCATCCTGCCTGCCCTGCTGTGGACATGCTCCAGCAGGTCAGGTCAGAGTCCTCAAACGTTCTGAATAGAACTGAATGCAATATTTCATTTGAGATGTGAGTGGACAAGGACAAAGCATGGCAGTACTATCATCTCCTTCACACAGACACTAGATTCTCAAAACATAGATAGACAGATAGATGGATGATGGATAGATAGGGAGGGGAAGGGCAGAAGCATTTATTAGCACCTACAGGTGCTTAACAAATATTATCTCAAGGGGCAGCTAGGTGGCACAGAGCACCGGCCCTGGAGTCAGGAGGACCTGAGTTCAAATCTGACCTCAGACATTTGACACATTTACTAGCTGTGTGACCTTGGGCAGGTCACTTAACCCCAATTACCCTGCCGTCCCCCCTCCAACAAATATTATCTTATTTGATCCTCACAACATGCCTGCAAGGTAGGTGCTATCGTTATCCCCTTTTTAGAGTTAAATGACTTGCCCAGTGTCACACAACTATTAAGTGTCTGAAATCATATTTGAACGCAGGTCTTCATGACTCTAGGCCCAGTGCTCTATCCGCTGGGCCACTCAGTTGCCTAGTTGCAGATAGATAGATAGATAGATAGATAGATAGATAGATAGATAGAGGGGGAGATAGAGATAGAAAGAGAGAAAAAGAGGGAGAGGGAGAGATAGATATGTATAAACATATATACTTAGATACATAGAGACATACATACGTGTATATACATATATAATACACATAAGTCAATCAGTCAGTCTGATTGTATATGTATGTATATTAAATATGTGTATGTATGTATATTAAATATGTGTATGTATGTATGTATGTATGTATGTATATATAGATATATATACATATATACATATATATGTAGCAAGATAATGAGTACTCTCCAATTTCATTCTTCCAGAGTCAGGCTGGGAGATATTTATGCACATGTGTGCATGCACACACACACACACACACACACACACACACGTATAACAAATTACTAAGTACTCTCTGGCTTCACTCTCTCAGAGCCAGGTTGGTTATATATTCTTCTCTCTCTTGAGCTGTCATTCCAGTATGCTCTACCCACCAACCCCCATCAACCATCCAAGTGAGTAGCACCTCTTTTCCATTTAACCAACTAAAATAAATTAGGTTTTGCTAAAGCATATATTAGGCTCAGTGCACAGAGCACTGGAAGTCAGGAAGATCTGAGTTCAAATGTGACCTCAAACATTTACTAGCCGTGTGACCCTGGGCAAGTCACACAAACCTTGTTTGCCTCAGGTTCCTCAACTGTAAAATAATCTGGAGGAGAAGGAAATAATGGCTAATCATTCCAGTATCTCAAGATACTCAAGAAAACCCCAAATAAGGTCATGAAGAGTCAGACGTGACTGAAACAACTCAACAACAACAACAACATTAATCTATATCTGAGGGAATGGGAAAACTCATGATTTCATTTGGTATATAAACTCCTAAACAGAAAACTCTCTCCACCAATGCAGATGAGCACTTGCTCTGACACATTTAGTTTGGGCACTGAGAGATTTGGCGGCTTAACAGTAACAGCTAGGCATTTATGTGGTGCTTTAAGGTTTATGAAGCACTTTATAAACACGATCTCATTTTTGCCTAGGATGAACCCTCTTGACTCTGATGCAACTCCCTATAGCCTAGATGCCATGCTTCCTCTCCCATTTGGCTGCCATGTCACACTTGTCCCATTTTTAATTCACAGCCCACTAAAGCCTCCAGATCTTTTCCACACTGACTGTTGTCCAGCCATGCCATTGTGTATTTATGAAGTCGATTGTATAAATTCAATCATAGAACTTTCTATCGAGCCTCATTGAATTCCATCTTTTTGTATCCTACCCAACTATTCTAGCTGGTTGAGGTCATTTTAGATCCTGACTCTATCATTCATTTTCAGTTACCCTTCCCAGACTAGTCCCATATTCAAATTTGACGTGTTATATTTTATATTTGCCCAAGTCGATAATAAAAATGTTGACCAACACAGGACCAAGAATGAATATCCCATGAGCAGCAGTGGCCTCGGTATTGGCATACTAACATAAGACTTAAGTGAGAGAATGAGGGGTTTAGTTAGCCCTGCTCCTTAAGGACACCAACCAACATACTTCTTTCCCAGGGGTGGGGAACCTACAGACTCAAAGCCACTTTTGGCCTTCTAGGTCCTCTGGTGGGGCCTTTTGAATGAGCCCAAGTTTTACAGAACAAATCTTTTTATTAAGGGGATTTGTTCTTTGAAGTTTGGATTCAGTCAAAGGGCTGCACTTGAGGACCTAGAGGGCCATGTGTGGCCTTGAGGCCGCAGGTGACCCACCCCTCCTCTTTCCTCTCCTCCACAGTGCTGAGAAAGGGGCCTCAGTGAAGTCCTAGGAGAGATGGTTTGGGATTTTTTGTTGTTGTTTTTTGCAAAGCAAAGTTAGAAGAAATGTTCTGTTCCTTTCCTCTCTAGAGGTAGTCACAATACAGATCTTTAAAAAAAAAGCCTGTTATGACTTCCTCAATATAGTTTTCTTTCTTAGGATACAGGCAATCCTTGGAGGCAGGGAGGGGGGACCAGATGAACCTTAAAGGAGTCATCTAGCCTTTACTGGCCTTCTGGAACTGATCGGAATGAATGAATTTTGTGTAATGAGGGGGATAGATGCTAAGGTCAATGGGTTCCTTCAGTGTGCTAGAGCAGCATATCAATTTAAATTTAGAAATTTATTTCCAGAATGCAAGCTATGCTCATAGATATTTCTCCAATGTATCTAGACATCCAAAGCCTGCAAAATCTGCAAAGAAATCTATAAATAGACTCTTTGATATATTTCTGGAACCATTAAACCATAGAATCTCAGAAACAGAAGGGACTTCACAGATCATCTAGCCCAATCCATACCAGGACAGAAATCTATAGGACTACTGGGCTGTGAGATCATAGATCCAGATGTGGAAGGGACCATCAGTATCAGCTAATTCAACACTAATTCTACAAACAAAGAAACCAGGATCTGGAGAGTGTAAAATTTTACCCAGGGTCATATATGTAGCAATTCCTTCTGCCATCAGATGACCATTTACTAGGCACTGCCGTTGCCATCTTCATTAGCTAGTTTTGTTTCAATATACACTCAACAATGTGGGTGGGATGTATTTGACCTAGAAGTATGAAAAATTAAATTTGGCTGAAAAGCTTAAAGACATTTTAAAAATATCGAAGCCAAGAAGAAGCTTCTTAATCCTTAATGCCAACTCTTATAATGTCTCATGGATGCTTCGATCATGATCTGAAAAAGATATACCTTTCCTATTTAAACTAAAAGCTCCTATTCTCTCCTCTAAGGTTGTGATTTGCTTCACCCCGACACATACCTTTTAGCTAAAATACACAACACAAATTGCAGCTACCCTTTACTAGGCCTCTTGGATTCTGCTCATTCTCTACCTGCTAGGGAGATTCTGAAACTTGAATCATGGTGTTTGAGTAGGAAATGCTAGTGTTGATTACTGGTCTCTTTCTTACCTCTTTAATTGTGGATTTCTAGTCATCTCATAACTGCTCACCCCGCCTCCTGTAAAAAAAAAAAACCTCCAGTGATATGGAATCTGCTGGCTCCTAAAGCAGCCCATTCTATTTTTTGACTTTTCTAATTGTTAGGGAGCATATATCTATATTAAATTTATATCTTCCTCTGTAAGTTCCACTTATTGCTCCTAGTTCTGTTGTGATTTGCTTCACCTAGTTCTGTGTTGTAGGGGTCAAACTAAATGAAACTAGTCCCTCTTCCCCATGGCTGCCCTTCAAATACTTGAAAACAGTGACCATGTCTTTAAATGATCAAGACTAAACCACCCTAGGGCGGCTAGGTGGCACAGTGAGTAGAGCACCGGCCCTGGAGTCAGGAGGACCTGAGTTCAAATCCGGCCTCATACACTTGACACATGTACTAGCTGTGTGACCTTGGGCAAGTCATTTAACATCAATTACCCTGCCTCCTCCCTACAAAAAATGTAAAACAAAAGACTAAACAACCCTAATTTTTGCAACTGATATACATATATCATGGTCCCCAGTCCCTTCATTTCCCATTTATCTTTCTCTCAATATCCTTCAGCTTATCAATAAATATCATTCCAGGCATCATTCCTGCACTTAGCACAGTGTCTAACACATAGTAGGTGTTTGATAAATGTTGATTCATTGGCTCTTGTGTCAGAAGTTGCCTCCAGATACAAAGGTTCTGGGCATACTTGGGAGCTTTTCACTTCTCTGGCCCATTATTCCTACTCACATGTTTTGGGCATTTTAGTATCTGTCACCTCTCCGAGGTATAACCACCAGTTCCCCTTATATGCACATAGGCTCACAGGGCTTAAAACACGAATAGCTTTATTTACAACATAATATTGTTAGGAGCTTTAAAACTCAAAATGAACTGAGGTAGGTGAGGGAAACTAAACTCAACAAAAAGAATCTCCTATCCTCTACTGCAAGAAAGAAGAACACCCAAAAAGGGAAAGCACCAGAGGTATGCGGGAGCCCACTGGAGCTGGCTCTCAAGAGATTTCAGTTTGAATATTTACACCTTCAAAATCAGCAAATGCTACAAATCGGAGCTTGATTTATTGTTTTGTCAATTATCTGGACTTAAGAAAGTGATGGAGAAAAGGTTAATTATGCAAATTAAATTTAAAAGTGTATCAGGTGCACATTTCTCAACCTACCAACCCCCACACCCCTTTAGAGGGATGGTTGATAAACATTTACCAATGCACCCTGATAGTGCCACTACTTGGAGTAAAGGGGATGCTGATGGAAACCAAAGGTGGAAAGGTAAATTTGTTGAACTCTCATTTTGCTTTATTTTCTGTGTTAATGAGAACTTTGCTTTGGAAACAGTGGAACAAAAATGACTAATAAAGAGCTTATGCCCCAGATAATAAGGAGAGACTAGTAGAGCATCTATCTAGTGACCCTTGATGTATACAAATCCACTGGCCCAGAGGAATCATGTCCTTAGCTACTGAAAAAAAACAACCACTGTGATTATAAAGACACACGGTATAGAAAAACAGGAAAGACCCTGCAGTACTGGAGAAAGCAGATGTGGTGCTGATTTTCAAACAAGGGAAGAGAACACAATCTGTAAGTCTAGGTCAACGATTTTGACTTTAATTTCTGGGAAATTTCTAAAATGGATCATAGTTGAGATGATACAGAATAAATACAAAAGGAAGCAGTAATAGCAAAGATTTCATGAAGTGCAAGTCATGCTAGACTAATCTAATTTACTTTATTGATAGGATTACTGAGCTGGGAGATCTGGAAAACACTATACATAGATTTTAACTAGGTTTTAGCCAAGCCTTTGGAAAAGAAAGAATAATTGCAGGAGTTATATTGCATTTGAAAGTTTTCTAAGTGCTTTGAATATAAATAATATAATAAATATTTCATACCATATAAATATAGTAAATATAAATAATTTACATAAATAACAACGAGTGCTGGACATGGAATCAGGAAGACCTGGGTTCAAATCTAGCCTCAAACTCTTGCTAGCAATGTGGCCTTGAGCAAGTCACTTAATCTCTGTTTGCCTCAGTTTCCTCATCTGTAAAATGAGGATACTAATAACACCTACTTTGCAGGGTCCTTGTGAGAATCAAATGAGATATTTGTAAAGCACATAGTGCAGTGATTCTCTTCACTACTAGAGCTCCCTTCCAGCTGTAAAATTCTATAACTTTTGTGAAGTTAATTGAAAAAATAGGACTCAGATCTGAGCCCGTGGAAGGTAACAATTCCTATCAATGAGCAACGCTCTCCCCAGAGGGGTGTATACTTCAGGTACTACCATGTAAAGGAGAGTTCTAACAGGGGATGGTCAGGGTTTTCTTCTCAGATCCCTTACTTTTTTATGGTACTACTGTTCTTCTTAGGCTCCAATAGAGGGCACTCATTCCCTTTCCCAGGGGACCAACTCTCTAATACCCTCCAAGGTATGTCTGTAGCTCAAAAACACCACCGTTATAGCTTTTTTCTGCACATAGTCTACACAAACTCTCATCTCCTATGTGAACGATATTTCAGAAACTACATCCTTTTTTTCTTGCATTTTGCAAGCAGAAGTGCTGTGTCCAACTGATGAAGGCTCATGGTGACTCATTAGCACTTACCCCCTCTTTCCCAATAACTTAGTGGGGTCTTTTCTAGGGCAGGACTTTAGCCTTTCCCAATTGTCTATATAGCTTCCTCCCCCATCCTCTAATGGAGGATGTCAACCAGATTATTAGGCTCATTCAAGAAACATTTAGAGAAGGGAAGTGGGATGGGGCTAAGTGCTCCCTGCACAGAGAGTGAGAAATTTGTTAATTTATCACAGATCCCCCCAAGTAAACTCCTCAACTTTCTATCAAGACAGGATGCTGCTTCCAGAGATGCCACATGACATAACAGATAGAGAACTAACTTTAGAATCAGGAAGACCTGGATTCAAGTTCTTCCTCTGATGAATACTTGCTGTGCAGCCCTGAGTGGTAATGATAATGACAATAGCGAGTGTTGATACAGTGCTGTAAGATTTGCAAAACGCTTTAAAAACATTTCATTTGATCCTCACAGCAATCTTGGTAGGTAGGTGCTATTATTCTTCCACATTTTACAGATGAGGAAACTGAGGCAAATGGTGGTACAGTGACTTGTGCAGGGTCACACAATTAATAAGTGTCTGAAGCCATATTTGTATACACCTTCTGTGGGTCCACGTTGCAACAAGTTGACTAGCAGCTACTGTGGGGGTGAAAGACCAACATAAACCCAACAACAAGAATGCTGCCAGCACAGGTTCTTTTGATCTGCTTTAATAAGGAAAGTAATATTAAGGGGTTAACAATCTTACTTTAATCTAACATATACATATATCATTGCCTTAGTTCAGGGGAAAAAGCCAGCACCCTGAACTCCAGAGCAAATACAAAAACAAATTACAAACATACATTATAAACAGACCAAATACAATTCATAGTTACCAAGAAACTAGCATCTGGGTTGATGAGCTGGGGAGCTCATAACTATGGCTGGCCCAGAGTCAGGCACTGTTCCTCCTGTGGCTCAGAGCCCCAGCAAATAGCCCTGTTCTCTCTTTTTATATACTCTTTAGCCATCATCAAACATCATCTGAGGGACCAGAACTTAGGCTCCTATGATTGGCTCTGGTCTTAGCCACTCCCCTTAAGACCCTGAGGGCTTCATGCCCACATAGGCTTAGCACCTGATAGATAAGGGTTTGGGCCTGGGGCTTTGCATCTAGTAAGGTTCAATCAAAGATATTTAATTCATTTATCATTCTAAAACAGTAAAAATGTCCCAACTTAACTGATATTACAGCCCAGCACTCTATCCATGTTAACCACCTATCTGCAAGAGTACTGTAACCTTCCTTTGACTCAGACAACTCTGAAAAACCAAAAGTTTCAGGACACGTGTTAATCTGCATTGGTAGAGAGTATTTTTCAATGGAAAGTTATCTATACCAAAGAAATTACAAATTCAGTCCATATAGGTTGGTACATGTAGGAAGATATACATATACATATACATATACATATACATATACATATACATATACATATACATACACATGTACATGTACATGTACATGTACATGTACACGTACATGTACATGTACATATACACATACACATATACATACATGCATATATGCATACAGACATTTATTTAAATACTCATGTATGCATATGTACAAATACTATATAATAAATAGTATATAGACTATATATAAATATTATTCAGACAAATATATGTGTTTTTATACCTATATATTGTATATTATACATGTATCTATCTATATATATAAGCTTATATGGAAATATTGTATATTCCAGAATATGATATATACACATATACTGTATACATGCATGTATTTGTTTTTATTTAAGTATGCATATGCATACATTCATATACACCTATAAATATATATATATATATGCAAGTATATGCATACATACATACATATGTGTGTATGTACACACACATTAAAAAAATTGAGGCAATTGAGTGAACTGTACTGACTCCATCTTGTGACTTAATTCTGGAGCTATCTGAGTTCCTTTTCTATTCAATTATGGAGCTAGTCCAATGTGGAAATTGGGAGAAACCCTTATTGCATTGTTTGAACCTATTCCTGCATGATTGAGAAACTGGACTGCCCCTACCTGCTGTTTAGAGCCCCCTAACTTAAGGACTACATTATGCTGACCAGAAACCAGGTAAGATCCAAAGACTGATAGAAGCAGTTTTCTCACAATTATATATCTCAAGCAATTCATATGTCTTATCTGAAAACTGTCCAGTTAGTGATTGTTCACAGATATGGGGGGTGGGGGTGGGAGACACCTGCTTTTCTGATTTCAGGGAATTGTGCCTGTTCACTCTCCCCCTCCCAACGTGGAAAGTCCCTAATCTTTTATCCAGTTAGAAATCAGAATACCTAACAGTGCAATGTTTCCTTTTAATTAATTGGCCTTATTTGGTTAATTGTTTTTGATGTATTTGAGATCCAATGCCAAAGCTGAGGAAGGCTCCCAGTCCCAATTTGTTAAGCAACTGGCAAACATTACTTAACAAGTTCAAGTGCTTGGAAGCTTGAAACTTTGTTTCTTCACTCATTTCATCTTTCACCTACTACAATACACTTCTATTTACATCACAAGCATGTATGTGAACAAAGACTTATTGAAATAGTATATATTTTATATATACACAAATACCATATGTATACATATATGTATATGTGTTTCTATTTAGGTCTGCATATATACCTACTTATAGGTGTGTATTCATTTATACAAACATGTATATTCATATAGACATACAAAAACACGAAAACATATAATAATATTATATAAATATATGTGTGTATGTTTGTATGTACACACAGACATTTAATATAAGGGCAGCTAGGTGGCACAGTGGGTAAAGCAATGAGCTTGGAGACCTGAGTTCAAATTCAGACTCAGAAACTTCCTACCTATGCGAACTTGGCCGAGCTACTTAACCTCTGTTTGCCACCAGAGAAGGAAATGGCAAACCTACCCAGTACTTTGACAAGAAAACTCCATGGACAAAGGTCCATGCAGTCACAAAGAATCAGGCATGAGTAAAACAACTAAATAACAATAACATATATAATATATACATACATATGAATATTGTGTATACAAATATAATATACACACATGTGTGAATATAGGTATGTATGTATGTAGGTCTATATACATACATTTACATATACATATGCATTGTATATAGTTACATATGTATTGTTATATTATATATTGATGCATATTTTTTGAAGGAAAGGGAATTAAATTGAATCCTTTTGCACTGCATATGCTGCATACCTTCCCTCCAATGCAGAGATCTTGTTATATATTCATTTATAAAGCAACCCTGAGACTTCAATTAAGGATCAGAATCTCCCTCCTCACTCACCCAAACATCACCTAGACATTTGATTAGTCCACTTCCTCCTAGGCAAGTTGGCAACAAGAGCTGAATGGTATTTTTTCTTTGTAGTTTCTCTTCCTGGATGGTTTCATGAGTTATTGGGAAGGTCAGTGGAGGGAAAAAAAGGCTGTTTCAGCTTCAGTGTGGCCCAGGACTTTGGTCTTTGGCCATCCTATTAGAAGGAATGAACTCACATTCTTCTTTACTTTTTAGCACATAGCTATTGTATGCTATTCCATATATTAATGAACAAAATGCACAAAACATTTATTCAACACATAAATATGTGTGTGTATATACGTATATATATGTGGCTATATGCACACGTGTGTATATATGTATAATAATGCTTATGTATATATGTGTGTGGTATTCTGACCTTGTTTTCCTGCTTACCATCTTTGAGGAGGAAAAAAGGCAGGAGCATCTAGAGTAGGCAAAGCCCAGCGCATAATTCAGAAATGGTAATGCAAAAAGCCCACCACAGAAAAGGACTAGTTGCATTGGTAATGATTTTCTTCAAATAATGCAAACAGTATTTTTTTTTCCTGGGAAAATGAAATACAGGAGTGCCATGTTCCACAGATGATGGGGGAGAACTCATAAAAGATTTTAATCTTGCCTTGTCAGGCTTCAAAGATGTGAATGGGCTTGCCATTTTTCTCCCTATGCCTTGGACTTCTAATTGAGGAGGCTGGCATCAATTATGCATGTAGGCACCACTGGGGAGGGAGCCAGAATAAATATTTGGGGGTATCGTTAACCAGCACATCACTTTGTCTTTGTGTCACCGTAATTTCCCATAGTGTAGTGCTTTAGATTAGAACATATGGCAATAAGGTAGGTAATGGGAACCACAATTTTCTGAAACAACATTATAACTTTTCCCTCTTTATGGTCACATTTAGTTACAGCACACACTGCCGTTTAGCTGCAGCTTCTGGCAAAGGCAAATGGCAGAAAGGAGGGCGTCAGGAAAGAGAGAGAGAGCCTGGAGAACCTGGTTGCCTGGGCCCAGAGCTGTCTCTTGGCAGGAGTAAATTGGGTCATTGGCCCTAGGATTATGCTATCATGGAGACCAGAGAGCTGTAAATGATTCTGAGCGGCAGAGGATCTGGGAATAAGGAAGCAAATCCACCAGCTGGTGCTAAGAAAGACCTGAGACTTCTGTAACATCCCACCAGCAAGTACAAGTGCTTCCTCAGATACCAAGGTGAACCATGGGGTTTGGGGGTCTAGTTCTTTTCTTTGTCACTTATATGTCTCAGGTTGCATACAGCCCTTTCTGTGACATCTTTTCTCTTTCAAGGTTAGCCTTGGTGTAGGTTTAAAGTAGTCAGTTGGTGTGGATTTGAAGGAGACACATGTGCAAAGACTCAATTATTATCCCTATGGTTTAATTTGGTCCAGTCTCTTACCTCCTCATTTATTGAGTGCCTACCATATTCAAGCCACTGATTACATAAAGATGAAACAGCTATCCTCAAGGCACTTTAACTCCAGTGAACATGATGAGTCTTGTATACAAATACGTAAAATACAAATGCACAAGTCACCTTGCTTCTTTCCTCAGTTTCCTCGTCTCTAACACAGGGATGGTGTTACTTGAACTACCTAATTCCTATTTGTGAGGAAAGCACATCAGAAAAGTCAACATGCTATATCAATGCCAAATATTATTTTTTTTTTGTTTTTGCTTTTGGAAGGGGGAAGGCAGAGCAATTGGGGTTAAGTGACTTGCCCAAGGTCACACAGCTAGTAAGTGTGTCAAGTGTCCCAGGTCGTATTTGAACTCAGTTCCTCCTGACTCCAGGGCCGGTGCTCAACTCACTGTGTCACCTAGCTGCCCAATGCTAAATATTGTTACCAGGCTATGGAGCTGGTATGTTATTGAGTAGGCAATGGGGAACCACTGAAGATTTTTGAGTAAGAGAGTGCTACAATCAGACCTATGCATTAGGAAAATTGCTATGTGTGAAGGACAGCTGTAAATGGGGAGAGACCAGATGTGAGGAGACTGATTAGGGAGCTAAATGGCCTTACCCAGCCCTGTCAGAGCACAATGCTTTCTCTAGACAGGTTGACCCCAAAAGAATGATTTCTCTTTCTGAACGTTATAAATACATGAAAATGTAACCCATCCCTAGTAGAAGGCTGAATTCTACTTTAAATGTTAGAGCCAACTATTGTATTTTCTATGGGGAGCTCCAGAAGGGACACACAGTTTTTTGAAGAACTAGGCTTGATTTCTGAGTAAATCCTATGTGAGCTGGGTACAATCAGAGTACTTGTGATGGATATGAATACAGACCACATGAGAATGAGAGGCAGCAGCATCCCTCATCTATGGGTTGGAAAATCTGGAAGATGGAACATGAAATAAGGAGACCTGGAAGCTAGGTGGGGAAGGAAGATGAAACTAAGTGGTCTGCCCTAGGAAAGAGACGGGGCAGAGGGTTTCTGTGATTATGGACAGAACTCCAACTAGAATAGGGGCAATTGGATCTTAGCTCTACTACTAACCAACTGTGTTGCTTCTCTAATTTTCCATTTCTCCATCCATATAACAAGGAGGGTATCTATTCATCTATAAAATTTTTTTTTAATTTATTTTTGACATGTTTGGTTTATAGCATTGATTTTCGCAGGCGTTTGAATTACAAATTTTCTCCCCATTTCCTCCCTCCCCCACTCCAAGATGGCATACACTCTGGTTGCCTTGTTCCCCAGTCTGCCCTCCCCTCCATCGCCCCATTCCCCTCC
>CM053626.1:249842504-249860192 GCA_028646595.1 Phalanger gymnotis
CTGTCCTGGGCTGGAGCCCTGCTTCCCTCTGCCACTTTGTGGGTTCTGCAGCTCTAGAATTGGTTCAGAGCCATTGTTTTATAGGTTTTTGGAGGGACTTGGTGGGGAGCTCATGCCAGTCACTGCTTCCCAGCTTCCATCTTGGCCCCGCCCCCCTCATCTATAAAATTTTATAGTATATGACTTCTTAAAGTACTGGATTTATTAGCCTAGACTACTCTGGCCGTTGGTCATAAAGACTACATTTAATGGTATTTTGTGGGAAACCTGCTTCACTTACCAAACCTCATACCATCTCCTTTTCCTTCATCTTCATCACCAACTATGACTGTACACTGAGTGCTCGCTGTATTATAAGAGAACTGAGGTAATACCTGATGACATCAAAGGCTTAAGTCACTAACCTTAAGAAACTCACATCATAAATTAACTTTTTATTGTTGTTCAGTTGTGTCTAACTCTTTGTGACCCCATTAGGGTTTTCTTAACAAAGATATTGGAATGATGTGCCATTTCCTTCTCCAGCTCATTTTTCCAGTGAGGAAACTGAGGCAACCAGGGTTAAGTAACTTGTCCAGTGTCACACATATAGTAAGTGTCTGAGGTCACATTTGAACTCAGGTCTTCCTGACTCCAGGCTTGGGCTCTATCCACTGTGCCACCTCACCGCCCCAAATCAACCAGTAAGAAGTATCAAATGAGTGTTAGACACAATTGTTAGAATTTACTCAATGAGCACTTACAGAGGAAGGGTCTGCTATGGGCAAGCCATGTGCCAGGTGCAAGAGGGAGACTAAGGGGGTCAGGACACAAAATGAGTTTTTGAAGAGGGATAGGAATCGAATAAGCAAAAAGAAAATGGAAGTTTTTTTTTTTCCTTTCAATTGAGTGGCTCTCAGGTGCAAGTTACTCTTTCCAATGATTATTCTCATGTTTTCTTCAAATGAAAATAAACAGAGTCTAAAGAATGTTGAACAAGGAACCAAATAGCTAGACTCAGTTCTTTCTCCATCTTACTAGCTGGGTGACTGAGCATGTCACTTTGTCACTCCCAAGTCTCATCTTTACAATGAGAATAATAATCCCTATGCTATCATCCCTTGGGGGTCAAACATTATAGTGACATGAAAGCATTCTGTGAACAGTGGGGTGCTATATATTTTCAAAACAGATTTTATATAGTTTATCCATTGCTTAAAATTCCCTCTGTATCCTCTCCCAGAAAGTCATGTGTAGTATATAAATAAAATGCAATGTTATCACTGTAACTCCCATGGTCAGGCTTGGGAAAGACCTAGGACTCTTACAAACAGCTCCTGATAATTCTATTTGGCTGTTGCTCAGGTCTCAAGTCTCCCCAAACAGAGCTACCTTGGTTTCGGTTGCCGGCTATGCTCCCTGTGTTAGAGGTTGGGATCTTAGAAAGCTCAGCCTCCAACTTCCTCCCCTGGATGGACTATAGGGATTTCTCTCTTGAAGCCCATTGTTTGAAAGTTTGTGTCATAAAGAAATCGATCCCACCCCATGCTCCCAAACAGAATCTCGATGTTGAAGCACTCCTTTAATCAAAAGTAAATTATGTACTGGCCGTGCAGGTCAGCCCAGCCAGACTCACAAAAACGGCAATCCATCATTTATTCGTAAATGTCACTGAAATCTGGGGATCAATATGTGTTCCAATGTGGATTATGTTTATTATTTTTTCTGTAAATATCAAAGAAGAGAAATATTTCAGAGAAGCAAGGAGGTGCCATGGGAAATCGACCTGAGATCTTACCAAGTTGATTTTTGTCTCTTCCTTTGGGGGAGGTCAGATCAAGGAGTTCAAGAAAAGAATGCATAGGCTCACGTGCTCAAAAATTCTGTGGGTAAAGTTGGACCAAGAAGGATGAAATGCTTTCAAAAATGAAATTCTGATGACGCAAACAAAACTGATTACAATGAGAAAGAGAAGGGAAAGATACCTAAAGACACCCATGTGGTTACACAGAGCATCATGCACCAACTTAGATTTGGGGGATAATATTACTTACACCACCAACTTACAAGGTTGTTGTGAAGCAGGCACTTTTTACACTCCAAGGTGCTATATAAATGCAAGTTGTTATTTTCTCGAAAAGAAGTATAGAAGATCAAAGTAAGTGCCGGTAACTCAGGATGAATACCAAAGAGTGACATGGTCTTCCTAGAATAATGTCAGGAGTGCTAACACTCGGAAGTAACTAAGGTTTACCATGAATGTAAATGACAATGAACAACATTTTTGCAGCTATGCTGAGGCAAGAGAAGGAGCAGAGATGGGAGAGGAGTATTGCTTAAGGTGGATGGGAAGGTAATAATGGACAATGAAGAGAAGGCAGAACTACTTGACTACTTAACACATTTAGATTTTATTTTCTTTACCAAGGAGACTAATTCTGGGGTTTGGAGGCATAGAAAAAAATTGTTAACATGGAGTTTGAATGTAATACAGAGCATCCCCAAAAGTCTTAGTGACACTTAAAACTCCACTAAGACTTTTAGGATGTCCTGTTTAAGCAAGGAAATGACTACAGAGAAGTAAGCTACTCTCAGTGAATTCAAGTCACAAAGTCCAGGTTAATTTTATCCCTGAATGCAAAACAAAATCTCTGATAGAAAAGGTTACTAGGGCATTATTAATAATTCCTGACAATTACTGATAGAGAATGAGAAAGGTGCAATAGGACTAGGGATAATAAATATGGTCTCAACTTTTAGAAAACAGCAGAAAAAGGATACATCAACCTGACTCCAATTCCTGGGAAAATTCTAGAACATATTATTAAAATGGCAGTCTTAGAAAGGGAAGTGGTGATCACTACTCACCAACATGGGATCATGAAGAATAGCTTGATTCCTTCTTTGAAAGATTCATCAGACCAATGGTTCTAGTGTTGGTCTGGATATTAATATTATCCGAGTCCCTTTCAGAGGGTCCATGAGGTCAAAATTGTCAAAACAATACTAAGAAGTTTTATATTAAGACGTATATTGAGATTATAATCCACTTAAACAAACCCCCCCCCAAAAAACTCTTTTGTGTGGAGAGATCTTAATTAATTTTTGAGAGTGTGATGGGGTTCCAAAAACAAAAATGTTCAAGAAACACTGCACTAAACAAATAGGTTAGGGGAAATTTGGACACATAGTATATCTGGATTTAACTTTTTACATATTTTTGTCTTCCTTTTTCCCCATTTATTTATTTGTTTTGAACATCCTTCTCTTTTTAAATTTTGAGTTCCAAATTCTCCCCCTCTCTTCCTCCTACCCACTGAGAAGGCTAGCAATATATCAATTATACATTTGAAATCATGCAAAACAGCTATATTTCAAAAAAAGAGCAAGAAAAACAAAGTGACAAAAGCATACTTCAATTTGCACTCTGAGAGCAACATTTTTTTTTATCATGAGTGTTTTGGAATTGTCTTGGATCATTGTAGTGATCAGACGAGTCAAGTTTTTCACATTTGAGATTCATTACAACATTGCTGTTATTGTGCACAATGATCTCCTGGTTCTTCTCATTTCATTGTGCATCATTTCATATAGGTCTTGCCATGTTTTTTTCTGAAACCACCCCCCTCATCATTTCTTATATCACCTTAGTACTCCATCACAATCATATGTCACAACTTTTTCAGCCATACCTTAATTGATGAGCATCCTCTTAGTTCTAATTCTTTGCCACTACAAAAAGAGCTGCCATAAATATTTTTGTACATATATGTTGTTTTCTTTTATCTTTGATCTCTTTGAGATACAGACAGTTATATGTAGCCCAGCAATGGCTAGGTCAAAGGATATGTTCAGTTTTATAGCCCTTTGAGATTAGTTCCAAATTGTTCTCTAGAATGGTTGGAGCAGTTCACTATTCCACCAACAGTTCATTAGACTATCTATTTCCCTCTTATCCCCACCAGTATTTGTCATTTCTGATAGGTTTGAGGTGGTACCTCAGAGTTGTTTTAATTTGTATTTCCCTGATCAATAGTGATTTCATATTCAGCCCTGGTCTTTTCATCAGATATATTTGAAAGCCCTCTATTTCATTAAATACCCATTTTTCCCCTTGAAGGATTATACTAAGATTTGCTGTCTAGGTTATTCTTGGTTGTAAACCTAGCTCCTTTGCATTATGGAATGTCATGTATCAAGCCCTTCCCTCCTTTAGCTCGGGAGCTGCTACATCTTATGTCATCCTGACTATGGCTTCATGCTGTCTGAATTGTTTCTTTCTTCTCCTGGATCATGGAGCTATGGAATTTGGCTATAATATTCCTGTGAGTTTTCGTTTTGGGATCTCTTTTAGGAGATGAGGAGTGGATTTTTTTCAATTTCTATTTTACCCTCTGGATCTAAGATACTGGGGAGGTTTTCCTTGATAATTTCTTAAAAGATGATGTACAGTCTCTTTGATCATGCTTTCAGGAATTCTTAAATTATCCCTCCTCAGTTTCATTTCTTTTCCTAATTTTTCCTCTAACACTCTCATTTCTTTCTTTAACTCTTTCAGGAATTCCTATCGGGCTTTGTTTTTAGCTGTTTTCACATTATTGACTTCTTCTGAGTTTATGTCTTAGTCTTCCCTGCTACCATAGTAGTTTTTATGGTCAAGGTTTTGTTGTTATTTGCTCATTTTTCTAGCCTATTTTTTTTACTTTGAACTTTATGGTAAAGTAGGACTCTGCTCACCTAAGAGTGGAGAGATACCATTCCAAGCTTCAGGATTTTTCATGATGCTGTTTTCAGGACTAGTTTTAGAAGTCTGAAAGTTTTTGGTGCTTCCAAGGTGGTATGATCTTGGGAGAGGTGTGGTCACTGATTTTCTGGTCTATGCTCTGGTCTTCACCCAGGAAGGGCCCCTGATCCCCTGCAGCCACAAGTAACAGCATTCCTCTTTGTCTTGAAATTGAGACCAAAGCCTCTTCTCCCTTGTGACCAACTACCAGCACCCCTGTCCATCTGGGAATTGTGATCCAGAACTACACATGGAAAATAAAGTTGCCAATCAGTGCCACCTGTACCCAGGTCCAGCAAAGAGTCACCTATAATCTCTGATCAGTTGTCTGACCCCAATTCCATCTCTGGTTGAGAGCTCCTGAAGCTGCTGTTGCTTCTGTGACCACGATTGCTGCCCCCACATGCACTTTGGATAGGTCTTCACTTCAGTGTCAAAGATGTCTCCTGCTGACCTCCTAAGTTTTTTTAAGCCAGAAAAAAAATCACACCTTGACCTTTTTCTTGGCTCTGCCACTCCAAATTTTGATTTGAAGTATTATTTTAAAGTTGGAACAGAATGTTGAGAGAGTTCAGCTGAGTTTCTGCCTCTAATCTGTCATCTTGGCTCTGCCCTTCTACCTGGATTTTTAGCAAGACATCAATAAAATCTCTCAAATCCTTGTGAACAATGTAAAAGAATATGGGCTAGATAATAGGTGGATAATTGGTAGATAATTAGGTGGATTCCAAACTGGTTGAGTGACTGTATATTGAGTAATGATTAATGGCTCAGGAGGGAGGTCTCTGTAAGAAAGCTTCAAATGGGCCTGTAGTATTTAACATTTTTATTAGTAACTCGGATGAAGGGTTTGATAGGGGTGAGCAAGGATGGGGAGTGGGTGAAGGTTCTCATACGTCCAGATGGTACTATGCTTAGAGGAATAGCTAATATTCTGGATTACAAGTTATAGGCAGTTAGGTGGTGCATTGGATAGAGTGTTGAGCCTGCAGTCAGGAGACCTGAGTTCAGATTTGGTTGGAGACATTAGCTGTGTAATCCTGGGCAACTCACCACCTTTATCTGCCTTAGCTTCCTCAACTATAAAACAGAGATAGCACCTACTTCCTTGGGAGATTGTAAGGATCAAGTGAAGTAATATTTGTAAGGCACTTTGTATGGTGTTTGGGACAAAGTAGGTGCTTGACCAGTGCTTGCTACTTTGTCCCTAAAGTGGGCCAGATCAAATAAAATGAAATTGAATGAGGATAAATGTAAAATATTACTGTTGGTTCAAAAAATCAACTAGAGAAGGAACAGTTAGAAACAAGTTCATGTAAGAAAAAAATGGGGGGATTGTCATGTATTCCAAATTCAACAAGTGTAACAAGGTAGCTGAAAAAGTGGTTTGAATTTAGATTATATAAATATCACTATGGCATCCAAATAGCCCAGGCCCAAGCATATCTGCAACATTGTGCATTTTTGGGTGTTGTATTTTAGAAAAGAACTAGACAAACTGGAGAACCTCAAGAGAAGAGCAAATAGCATTGGGAAGGGGCTTAAGATCAGGGCTTTCAAGAATTAATTGAAGGAATTGGTGACATTTAGCCTATAGAACAGTAGATTTAGTGGTGATATGACATCTATATTCAAGTATTTAATAGGCTGTCATATTGACAAAGGGTTCAAACCATTTCGTTTGGCTTCAAAACACATAACTAGAAGCAATGGAAGGCAGTTTTAGTGTGGTATCAAAAAAAAAAGAACATGGAATGGTAGAATAAGCATGGGGTTTTAATGAGTTTTTGAATCCTGGCTCTGCTCTATACCACTTTTGCCACTTTAGGGAAGTTGCTTAACTTCTTTGGCTCTCCGTTTTCATCTACCATCTATCTATCCATCTATCTATCCATCCATCCATCCATCTATCTATCTATCTATCTATCTAGCATTAATCTGTCTA
Organism: Phalanger gymnotis; assembly: GCA_028646595.1. Taxonomy (NCBI): domain Eukaryota; kingdom Metazoa; phylum Chordata; class Mammalia; order Diprotodontia; family Phalangeridae; genus Phalanger; species Phalanger gymnotis. The sequence continues at coordinate 249,849,212 of CM053626.1, forward strand.
TCTTTCAGATGATTTCTTGGGTCTTTCCCAACTCTACGATTCTATTACTATTTGATATTCTAATGCATTTCGTAGCTACAGTACATCTAGCTGTGTGACCAAGGTTAAATTATTTAACATCTCTAATACTCAGTTTCCCCCTTGGAAAAATGGGAATAATAGTACTTGCTTTATCTGTATCAGAAATTTTTTCTGGTTACAAATACTTTTAAAGGTGTAAATCACCAGTGTTCCCTGTATGTAGATGACAATTTCTCTACCTGTTAGTGACAGTATCGTGAGTTTTTGTGGTCAAATAATTTGAAAAATAAAAACAAAATACTACTCCATGGTGGCCAACCTTCTGCTGATGAATCTTCCTGAAGCTGAGCAGATTGGTCCTTAGGCCACAGATATGGCATATACTACAGACGTAGCACCCAGGACACTACATAGCCAGTGCTCAAATTCTTTCTATCTTGGAAGGACCTGGCAGAAATTGTGCTCTACCAACATAGTCTTAACAAACCCAGGATCAGCACCTGGCTATGGAGAAGCATCAGAAGAAGCTTAAGTAGTTCATATTATATACACGTTTGACATCATGATGATAGTGATGGTGGTAGTGGTGGTGGTGGTGGTGGTGGTGGTGATGATGATGATGATAATGGGAAGCAACTTGGTATAGTGGGTAGACAGCTGGCCTCAAAATTGGGAAGCTCTTGATTAAGTTCTACCTCTGAGCCACACTGACTGGGTCATTTAACCTCTTAGTGCCCTAGGCAACTTTCTATAAGACCATTTTTTATAGTGGTGACAGCCTATTTTAGGAGAGGGAATTCTTCACTGGGAGAAAGAAAGGTAAAAATTGTGTTCCTGCTTCCAAGCAGTTCACTTTATAATTTGGGAGAAAATATTCAAAAAACACAAAATACATAGTGTAAATGGAAGGTAATATTAGAGGGAAGGCATATACATATATAGGTATGTGTGTGTATGTATGTGTGTGTGCATGTTTTACACATATGTAGTAACAATATATTTTATAAAACATTATACACACATATTTATAATAGTAATCTCCATAAAATGGGCACTTCCAAAATCTTAGTGCAGTTTTAAGCTATTAAAGTTTAAAACTGTACTAAGACTTTTAGGATACCCCATATATAAATCCTGATTCTGTCTCTGTCCATATCTCTCTCTCTCTCTCTCTGAATGCATACAAACATACATAAAACACACATAAATGTATATGCATATATGTATGTGTGTAGTATGTATAATTGTCAAGATTGGACAAGATGATTTTTCTCCAGTATGAGGAAGTAGCTCTTCCTGAAAGAACTCTTTGGGGAAATGAAGGCCACAGGTCTTCAGCTTTAGAGGTGAAGTCTTAGTTTGCTTGGAGAAGTTCTCACTCACCATAGGATTATTTCTGTCTTCTCCCTTTGCAGGAAAAAGAAGAGATGAAATATGAAGGAATACAGGACATGTAAAATCGAACATGTAAAATTTAAACGGATCTGAACAAGGCAAAGGGGCCAAAATTCATCTTAGATTCTTGGCCACCAAATCACTTGCAACACCTTCAGCATTTGTTATTTCTACTGTCTGCTTAAATGTAAGAACTGGATTGTGGGGGTAGGGGGAGAGGGTGGAGAAATTGGAGGGCTTGAAATTCTGAATTGTCTATGAAAAACAAAGGCTGAGCACTCCCAGCTGCTGCCCACTACTGCTCCCAAAGTTCTTTCTCCTGCATTTGTTTTCAGTGTTTCTTCCAGTTCCTCCACTCTCCAACCCCAAACCATAGTACACTTCATCTTCCTTTCCTGAGTGAATCTTCCGTCTTCCCTGAGCACAACACAGTGCCCCGTTTTTCGCCACCTAGTGTCCAAACTTGAGAATTAAATCAGTTCTAAGTCTTGCTTCAAAATAGCAAGAGTTCTTGTCTCACTAAGGTGGGATTTGGGGAAAGAGACTAAGGAGGGACAGGGAACACCTCTCTGCTCCAGTGGAGAAACTCTTCTGGGGAGCAAAGAACAGAAAGGTTCCATGACTTTGAATTACCATACACAAAGACACACATTCCTCCTAGCATTTATTCACAAAGAAAATCCTTGATTTCCTTAATGACATATCAGTCATTCCACAACATGTTCCAAGTAACCATTGGATGTTGGAATTTGAGCTTGTCTCTAGAGAAAGGAGAAGGAAGGGAGGAAGAGGATAAAGAGAATAAAAGAATTTCAGACCCAGACCTGAGTGAGACCTTGGAAGCCATCTAATTTAACATTTTCATTTTACAGTCCAGAAAATGGAAGCCCACAGAGTGAAGTGGCTTGCTCAAGATCACATAGGTAGGAACATTTAGAGAAGGGCATTGAACAGAGCCAGTGCTTTCTCTGCTCCATCACATTGCCTCCCAAAGGGCAGTTTGTGATTTAGGGTCATGAATCTGGAACTGGAAGGCACTTGAGAGACCTATTTGAACCCCATCATTTTACACATGAGGAAATTAGGGCACACCAAGGTTAAAGCCTACAGACTTCAAGATCACAGAGTTGTATTTAGTAGAAAGAACAAATTCATAGGTATGAAAAATACTTAAGAATCCTTCTGAAGCAGCACATCAGTGAATCTGTATATCTTTTTTTCTTAATTCACAAACTAGAAAGTCTCTGTGATCATATGCTTTCTCCAAATTTTAGAGCTGGAAAGGACCTTGGCCATTGTTGCAATATAGGAGAAATGGTTCTTGAACTAATCAAATCTGAAAAGTTTTGTTCTGGGTAGGTACTTAGAAATCCTTGGTCCAACTCTCCTCAATTTTCACACGGGGAAACTAAGTCACAGAGGTGGCAAGTGACTTTCCCAAGGTTAACAGACCTAGAGTTAGCAACAGGGTCAGAACGATCAGCATTTCCCAATCTAGTGACTTTTTAGTTTGCTGTGATCAAGGAATTTGTAGTGAGTTTAGCAGAGACTCCTGCTCAGAGGGACCTTTGCTGGAGCTAGAGCCCTTTTCTTTCAATTCCAAATGAGAAATAATTGCTTCATGAAGAAAGAGATCTCTGCAATCCGCTTCTTGCCATGTTGATTCTATTCTCCAGGTGTTGAGATCAAGTCCTTAACCTGTGACCACAGAAAGCATGGTGGGGAGATCTTCCTGCAGCTCACAAGGTCTGGGGGCTGAGCTGTTTCCTGAACGTGTGAGAGAAAGGTGAACAAGCAAGAAGGTCGGAAGCGTTTACTTTTTACTTTGTTTTAATCATCAGTAAGCTTGTTTAATGACCCTACCCTACAAAAATACCTTTCCCTTGATTACGTGCTTAAAAAAAAAGAAAACCCTCCAGAAATAGCAGGAGCCAGGGTTGAGCTTCCAAAAGTATTGCCACCTAGTGGACCTACTGATCATCAGCAGCCTAAAAGAAAGCTGCAGAGATTTGTCTTAACTCAGTGTTACACAGTAGAAAGCATTGCCCCTGAGTGTCAGAGGGAAACTTTATGAGGCTTTCAGGAAGCATTGGACTAATATTAGACTGAAAAGATGGAGGTTTCAGCTATATCTAAGATTTAAATGGACCAAGAAGCTGGATATGCATATATATGTATACATACATATATATAGAATGCATACAATATTATACACAAATACAGAAACAAATGTAATATATAAGCACACATTGTATATAAAATATGCAAAATATTTGTAAATCATTTTGCAAACTTGAAAATGTGTTTATACAATAGAAATTATGTTTTATATGATGGGATATATAATCTTATATATGTATACATACATACAAAAATGTGTGCAGATGTATACATAAATACTGCCTCTTGGGGTTGTTGAGAGGATCATATGAGAAAATTTGTAAAGAGCTTTGGAAACCTGAAAGTGTGCATGCATATTTATACACATATGTGTGTACATATATGTATATGTGAGTATACAGATGAGTGAGTATACTTTTATGTATACACCTATGTGTACAAATGTATATTCACATACTCACACACAATTTCAGGTTCACAAAGTGCTTTACAAATCTTCTCTCATGTGATCTTCACAACAGCCCTTGCATGTAGGCACTATTATCTCCATTTTACAGATGAAGAAACTGAGACATTAAGTGATTTCCCCTGAGTCACGTACCTAGTAAATGTCTGAGGCTAAATAAAACTCAGATCCTTCTGATTTTCCATTCCTTAGCCTGAAAATTCATTCTCTGACTTTCCTCAATGCACAACTCAAAGCCTGCCTCCCACTTATGCCTTTGCTTATCCCCAACCCCCAATTCTTAGAAATCCCTCTCTCTTGAAATTACTTTCTTTGGCTTTGTATGCATTTTGCATCTATTCATATGTATACTTCTTGTATCCCACTATAGAGTCAAGCCACTCAAGGGTATTGATGATTTTATTTTCATTCCTAAAGCCCTAGCACCTAGTAGAGTCTCTTAGACGTGGTAGGTGTTTAATAAATGTTTGTTGAAATAAATTATTAAATTGCATCTCTCTTCCATTCCTCCCCCTCCCCAAATGAGCAAACAAAATGGCTGAGGTTCAAGAGAGATGCCACGAGAAATGAGATTGATGTTAATAAAGGGGAGAGTGGGAAGTTGCAATATCAGAATGGTGGTGAGATACAGGGCCATCTCGGAACATGGAAGAGGCTGCTGGCTGTGTCAGAAAGCCCTTGTAAAAGGAAATTAAGCCGGATATAACCCCCTGTGGGAAATCGATGGGCACATCTTGGGTCTCTGGTTTAAATATTCAAAAGACCTTCAGCAAGAAGAAGAAGAATTAATGCATAGGGTCACTTGTCAGTAGAAAGGAAAAAAAATTAGGGAAAAAAATGTACAGTTCTCCATCCTCCTGCTTAAGGCACTCATTCTATGCAGAGAGGGTCCACTTCCTTGTAAATGGGTCGGAGGTTCTGTGCCTATTTCCTCCCCGCCCCCCACCTTTTGGAGGTCTCACTGCACTTGGAAATCTGAGCTCAGATTCAAGGGTAGCAGCATCCCCTGGGAGTTGGGTATCCTTGGATGGAGAGGCTATCTTATTTAGCTTTGTTATTTTGCCGAAAAAGCCATTGCTAATGGAGGTCTTGACACAGGCTGAAATAGCCAGCCACAGATATGTTTGTTTTTCCTGAATGTTCTTTGTTAAAGAAGAAATATATTATTGGTGGAGGAGGGGAAACCATCTCTGTATTCCTAAGGGACAGGAGATTTCAAAGATTCAAGTCCCATTCACACGCAGAAGATGCAACCCAGATGTAGACAGTATCAGACAATTGCCACAGGTTCTCTTATTTAAATTGGGGAGAGCTGCATCTCCACATGAGAAACCTCCTTTTCTACACTGTATCCTTAACTGCTTCTTTTCAAAAGAGAAACACAAGTACAAAACAAAGAAATAACCTATAATGTTTTGGTCAGAGTTATGGAGAGGTACATAGGAAGTAAGATGGCTGCAACAGCAAGAGGCTAACATGACATACTTCCCCTTCAAGCTCAGTGTAATGGAAAGTCTCAGAATCAGAAAATCTGGTCACCACCTTTCTACTTTATGTGATGTCTTCACTTATTACAATGTGAGTGAGCTCCTAGAGAACAAGTATTGTCTTTTATTTTCTTTGTATCCCCAGTGTTTAGCACTGTATCTGGAACATAGTAATAATTATCTATGAACTGATTGACTATCTGTGTCTGTGTCTGTCTCTGATCTCTCTGTCTCTCTCTCTCTGTCTCTCTCTCTCTGTCTGTCTCTCTCCCTGTGTCTTTGTCTCTGTCTCTCTCTGTGTGCCCCTCTGTCTCTGTCTGTCTGTCTGTCTCACACACACTCTCTCTCTCTTCTCTTTCTCTTTTTCCTCTCTGTCTCTCTATGTTCTCTATCCTTCTCCCTCTCCCTTTCTCCCTCTCCCCCTCTCCTTTCCCTCTCTCCTTCTCTCTCTCCCTTTTCCTCCCTCCTTTCTTCTCCTTTTCTTCTTCTTCTTCTTCTTCTTCTTCTTCTTCTTCTTCTTCTTCTTCTTCTGCTTCTTCTTCTTCTTCTTCTTCTCTCTCTGTCTCTGTCTCTCTCTTTCTCTCTCTCTCTCTCTCTCTCTCTCTCTCTCTCTCTCTCTCTCTCTCGTCTTTTTCTTTGTCTCCCCTCTTTCTCTCTCAGTTTTTCTCTGTGTGTCTCCTTGTTTCTGTCTCTCTTCCTCTTTTTCTCCTCTCTGTCTCTCTCTCTGGTCTCTGTTCTCTATCTCCCTGCTTCAACCTCTCCCTTTCTCCTCTCTGTCTCTGTTTGTTCTGTCCCTCATGGTTAGCACAGTGCCCAGCACACACATCAAAAATGCTTTTCATTTCATCCTTCCTTTTGCTCACTTGAATTCCAGCCCTCTCACTCACTCACTAGCTGTGCGACTTTAACCAGATCATTTGCACCTGAGTTTAATTACTCCTCCTGTAAAACAGGGACAATTCAGACTTCTACAACCCACCACAACAGAGTGGTTGTGATAAATGAGCTTTGTAAGCTCTAAATAAAGTATTATATAAATGTGACCTGTGTTCATCATTATTTGCACGGCACCACTGCCTGGGAATCTAAAACCATGTGACTTGGTTGTCATTTCCATTCATGGCCCAGGGAGGGCTCATTGGAGAATAATGAATAGAATTCAGATTTAGCTGTTCTACTGACACAGGAAGAGACTTTCTTCTGGGGAGTTTAACTCATGTCCCTTCCCACATGTCAGCTCCCTCCTTCTCACAGAGCTCAGGAAAATGAAGGATCCAGAATAACTTATTTCTCCAAGACCATCTGAGGTCAGGAAGCTCAATGATCACAGCAGATAAAATGATGAATAAATGATCAAGCATTTATTAAATGCTTACTGTGTGCAAAGCACTAGGTTAACCTCTGAGGATACAAGTAGAGAAGCAAGATAATCCTTGCCCTCATGAAGTTCACATTCTAATAAGGGAGAGAAACCATATTTAGGATGTGTCAGCAGCAAGCCAAAAGGAAAAAAGGTCCATTACTCTCAGGGTATAGTAGTGAACAGAGAGTAAAGTTATCTTCTTCACTGTCATTTCCATTGATAAAATCATTTCTATTTCTGATGTTTAATCATCTGACATTTGGCTTTTAAGGGAAAGAACTTTTTTTCCCTAAATTTTCAATAGCTGTGGCTACTAAAACTGTTTCTACATAGCTGTTTATATTAATCCTGTCCCCATTAGACCACAAACCCTTCAAGAGATACTTTCAGAACCTCTCACTTCTCTCCAATCGCCACACTCAGGACTGGTCTCTATTCATAAACGTCTTCATAGCACTCAGTAAATGATGAGAGCAGATGAACCAGATTCTGGATCTTGGGACCCCCAGCACACATGACCTCATTAGCAATAGTAGGTAGCATTTCTACGGGGGCGGGTGGGGGGAAGAACAGGGCAGAGTGCAAAGTATTTTAAAAATACTGTCTCATTTGATCCTCATGACTACCATAGGGAACAGGCACTCTTATTATCTTTATTTTACAATTGAGGAAACTGAAGCAGAGAGAAGATAAGTGACTGGCCCAGGGTCATGCAAATACTAAACATCTGAGGCTGGATTAGAACTCGAGTCTTTCTGTTTCTAGGACTAGAGCTCTATCCACTGTGCCACCTAGAATATGAAGGTTTGCAAAGTACTGTACATGTATTATTTTCATTGATTCCCATAAGGTATGATTATTGTACACATTTTATAGTTGAAAAATCTGAGTCTTAAAAAGGTTACTTGATTTGCCCAGAGCTGTTGTTCCATCATTCAGTCATGTCTGACTCATCATGATCCTGTGGACCAAACTTTCCATAGTTCGTTCGTTTGTTTTTATTTGGGAGGGGTGCAAAAATGCTAGAGTGGTTTGCCATTTCCTTCTCTAGTGGATTAAGGTAAACAGAAGTTAAGTGACTTGCCCTGGGTGACACAGCTAGTTAGTGTCTGAAGAGCAATTTGAACTCAGGTCTTCCTGACTCCAGGTCTAGCCCTCTTAACCACTGGTGACCTAGAATCCTTAGCATTGTTTCCTAAAGTTCAGAACTCCCCTTTGTATTCCTAGATCAAATGTCTCACCTCCTTTATGCAGCATCCTCTGCTTTCTCAAAGTAATCTGCTAGCCCCATTTCCCATCCATTAGCTCTGTGGCAGAATGACTCCAGAGGAGTCCTGGCTAATGGTGAGAACTCCTGGGGATGATGAAATCTACCCTTATCCACTGTGTGGGGTCTACTCTCTGCTCTGTAGGTAACAAGATGTTAATGGAAGTCAATTCCCTAGAGGGGAGAGTGAAAAGAAAGGGACAGTTTGACAAATGGGGGAATCTTTAATATACTCTGGAGGGAAAAACTGGGGGGGAAAAAGAATCCAGCTGTTAAAGAGGAATCTCTGTCAATTCTTTAACACAGATTACTAGAATCTGGGTGCCAGAAAGGATCTCAAGAGATCATCTAGCCTATCCCCCTGCCTCTGGTCAGGACTACTTTGTAGATATTGATAGATCCCTATATAAATGCATATCATTATTATTATTATTAATATTATTATTATTATCTATCCTATTTGGGATGCCCAAGCTAACTGCTGTTGGATAAATGAACATGTTGAAACTGACATACATTGACTAACTGGAATGGGTAAGAGCCAAAGACAGAAATTATCGGAAAGTGGGGAGTTGCCCTTGCCCTATTCACCCCTTTAGCCAGGTGTTGTAAGTGACCACTGAATGATGGCAATGTATACCCTTTATGTGGATGAATCATGTCCTGCTATGGTGAAACTATACCTATCCCAGAGGTATGTGCTGTAGTGGAGAGATCACTGGCTTTGGAATCAGCAAACCTAGATCCACGTCTTAATTCTTCTCCTTAATATGTGGGTGACTTTGCACAAGGCAGGCACAGGTTCACGGGGATTCCGGTTCTCATCTGTTCAGCGAGGGTGCTGAACTAAGTCATAGGTTCACAGGATCATAGGGTGAGAGCTCGGAGGGTCTTATCAATATGTGATCCGGTACAGTCCCCCTCATTTTACAGTTGAGAAATTGTGTCCCAGAAACACAATGTATGGGTCCCCCCACCACCACCTCTGGATTTTCTTTCCTACGACTTGGCTTTAAGTTTCCTAATGCATAGCCAAGTCTGGAATTCTCTAAGCAAATGCACTAAACAAAGCCAGCCTTAGACTTCTCCACAAAGCCAGCCCCATTCAGGATGGGATGCTGGAGTCCAGACATCACGGTCAGGAAGGGGAGAGAAAAATGATATAAGAGCAGCTTGGATTTGAACAATATTTCAGGCATGGCTAGCTGTTAAAAATGAGCTAATTCAGAAGAGGCACATTTAAATAAATATAATGCAAAAGCATAATGGCACAAGATAATAGTTTTGAATGGGGAATTCTAATGACCAAGTGCATTTCACAGGGCAATTAATACACTTGGAAATGCTGCTATGTTCAGCAAAAGGAAAGGGGGCAGGGAAACAAGGGCTGAAAACAGGAAAGGGAGATGGTGGCAACTGATAAAAATAGGACTTGATTTTCTTTGCAGAAGGAGTAATGCTTACAAATATAATAAAAGGAGAAAATAAGTATGTCAGGTTTTATAATACAGCTTGTAAAATCCAGAATGATTAGTTTTTGAAGAGGGCAATTAGTCTTCCTTTGCATATTCATGGAAGTTTAATGAAATCGGGCTGGGTTTTCTTTCTTTGAACCCCCCTACTCCCTACCCCGTACACCCTTCCCCCACTACAAACTAAAAATATATTTGATTACCAGCAAATCCAGATTATACCCCAATTCAATTCATTCAGGAGACTCTCTAGGCTAATTGGTGTATACAAAGGCCCAGTGTTCTCTTTAAGAAATTACTCATCTTTATTGTCTCTGCCAGGAGCTAACAACAGATGAGGTATGTAAATTGTCTGGGGATGAGAAGTAGAGTTTTGATGACAGCTAGTGGGGAGATTTTACAGGACAAGAGTTCGACCCCTCCTACCCTCACTCCCCCGAGACAGAGGAGGTATACTTTCTTTTTCTTTTTTTTTCATCATCTACCAAGTAAAGCTTGGTGAGTAAATAAGTGTGTGTGTGTGTGTGTGTGTGTGTGTGTGCAGAAATCTGAAAAGGACTACAAAGGAAGACACATCCATCCATCTGGGTTTGGGGCCTGGTGGATTATTTCAAGGCAACCTGAAAATATGTTTTTTTTTTCCTTTCTTTCATCTTTCTCCTTTTTTGTTTATGTGCCTTTTAAGTGTTGCCTAGAGCGGGCAAAACTAGAAACCAAGGCATAAACAAACTCTAAACCCTCATAAAGCAGCCAAAACCCTTTTCAATACAAAAGTAAGAGACCATTATGGCCCATCTGGTCTGGCTCTATCACCATAATCCTCTGTAGATAGATAGATAGATAGACAGACAGACAGACAGACAGACAGACAGACAGACAGACAGACAGACAGATAGATAGATAGATAGATAGATAGATAGATAGATAGATAGAAAATTATTACTAATCAAAACATTTCTCTAATGTTTTCCAGCAAGAACTCCTGCCAACTCCTCAATTCTCATGTGCCTGAAGTAGGGAAAAATTGATTTTCTTTCTATTACATTCCCTTAGCTTTTCTTTCGATTCACCCCATCTTTCCCTGACTCTGAGCCTTATTTCTTTTTTTTAAATTTATTTATTTTTAATATGTTTGGTTTTCAGCATTGATTTTCACAGGCATTTGAATTACAAATTTTCTCCCCATTTCCTCCCCCACCCCAACTCCGAGATGGTGTACACTCTGGTTGCCCTGTTCCCCAGTCTGCCCTCCCCTCCGTCAACCCCATTCCCCTCCGTCAACCCCATTCCCCTCCCATCCCGCTTTCCCTACCTTTCTTGTAGGGCAAGATAAATCTCTATGCCCCATTGCCTGTGCATCTTATTTTCTAGTTGCATGAAAAAAAAAAA
>CM053626.1:249860692-249919378 GCA_028646595.1 Phalanger gymnotis
TCAGTCCCGCAGCTTTTCCCACTAACCTTCTCTGTTGTCTTTGCTCTTTGTGGGTTGAGAGGTCTGGTGGATGCCACAGCTCAGTAATTCAGGATGCCAGGGCACTCTCCGCTCGTCTCCTGGTCTGGTAGGTCCGCGTCTGGTCTGTTCGTGCCGTGCGCACTGGGCTCAGCTCTGCTCCCCTCAGCTCCCAGCTCCGTGCAGGATAGATCTTACCCAGAGACCATCCAGGCTGTCCTGGGCTGGAGCCCTGCTTCCCTCTGCCACTTTGTGGGTTCTGCAGCTCTAGAATTGGTTCAGAGCCATTTTTTATAGGTTTTTGGAGGGACTTGGTGGGGAGCTCACGCCAGTCACTGCTTCCCAGCCGCCATCTTGGCTCCGACCCCCCAGCCTTATTTCTTATTCTGCCAATGTAACCAGACCAGAGTATCTCCTGAGCAAGAGACTTATACTTTTTTTTCAATAATTAGCTAATTTCGAGGACTTAGAAGTTAAGATATCCGAAGCCAGGTTAGGTGGAAGATTGATAAAGCCGCAAGTTGCTGAGGTGGGTAAGGCTGAAGCGACTTAGAATTCGATGGGAAACCCATCTTGGAGATACATAGACTTCCAGAATCACCGGCTATTGCCCTATTGGGACTCTCTGCCCTAGAGAGATACCTGCAGCCCTCTTATGAATCTGCAAGCTATAAGCCTGATCTACAGGACAGTGCTTTGACCCACCCTTTCTGCTAATCTAGAAATAAAATTATGTACTTGATCCTCTAGAGAACTTAAAAAGGACAGCGTGACAACTGCTGCTACTGCTATCTTAGCCTTGCCTTCTCCAAAGCCCATATTTTGCTATAGCATCCCAACGCCTTTAAAGAATTCTGGGTCGATTCACCCGATCAAGAGGACTCATATCCCTGTTAACGCCTGCTGCCTGGAAGAGGCAACCTTATTCTCCTTCATCTTCCCACTTGGCCCACTTTGTGAAGCCTTCCGCTGCCAAGAATTCTCTCTGCCGGCACCCACAAAGAGATTTCCCCACTGTCCTTGAGCAGAGGCTAGCCTTCGCAATGTGCTGTGGGTTTAATTCATAAATAAATATTACATGTACCACCAGATGGTTCATTAGCCAGTTGTTATGGCAATCAGCGTTTCAGCCAATTAAAACCCTTCCCCAAGACTTTAAAATATGTTGATTGTGGAAACATTAAAACTCCTGAAGACCAAGTAGATCCACTTGAGTACTAGAAATAAGCAGGAGGCATCTCTGCTGGATGGAGGAGGGAACTGGTAGAAGGAAGTGAAAATGAAATGAAGGAAGAACAGGAAAAGGAAAAGAAAAGAAAGGATCATCAGATGAGAAGTCCTGGCAAAGCCTCATGCAATCCAAAGGATCTCATTGAATATTAATGCATTAACAATGAAATAAAATGGCAATCTCCATTCCTACTAGCCTAACCAGCCTAGGATAAAACAAGCTTCCTGGTATGTTGCAGGGCCAGAGTAGGAAATAGGCTCTGGAATATGAGATCCTTCACTAGCCAAGGGTAAAGGTGTTGGGAAAGAGGACCAGAGTCTGTCCCCAGTTGGTACCTAGGAGACAATGACTACGAATGCCAAGAAAGTATTAGATTCTGAAATCTCATAGCCCCTATTTTCTGTACAAGTCATTTGGCACCAGTTTGTTTGTTTAATCAACTGGCATGTTAGTTATCTTTCATCATGAAGTTTATTTTTTATGTCACTAACTAAGCTCATTGAGGGATGGGATGGCATCATATTCACAAGACTTTTAGTGGTTAAAATTCACACCAGTTTAATGTTTCTCTGGCAGTTCTCTCTCTCTCTCTCCTCCTCTTTCTTTTCCTTCCCTTCTCACTCTTTCCTCTTTTTTCTTTCTCTCCCCTCTCCTCTCTTTTTCTTCCCCTCTTATTCTGTCCCCCTCCCCTCCCTCTCTCTCTCTCCCCTTCTCCTTTCACTCCTCTCCCTCCCCTCCCCCCTTTTATAGTTTGATGTGCTAAGAAATCCACCCTATCCACATAGATTCTTTCTGGTCACCAGAAAAAAAAACTGAATGTGAAGAAACTTTATTTCAGGACAATAAATTTAAGAGGATACAGATCCCATCCCTATACTGACCATTCAGACCAAGCAGATTCTTAACTGACAATCACTTTTGTGTTTGTCCTATTATATTAGCAGACCTGAACTCCCAAAGCAACTTCAACTCCTCCAAGAAGACTTGGGTTCAGGTCTCACCTCTACCACCTGCATGAACCTGAGTCATAACCTCTCACTATAAGCAGATGTTGATCTGTGTTGGTAGAGAATGAAATGATAGAGACAAACCAAAAACGAAACATAACAAAACCAAAATTCTCCCAGTGGTAATTAAAGTGATCTGCATACAATAGGTACTTAATGTGTATTAAATTGAATAATAACTCAGCACAATGTCTTACCCAAACATGGTGTTCAAGGTATGCTTATTGATTTATCAGTCCTTCAATATCAGCTTCTCCAAGAATGTTTGGGAGACTAAAAGATTTATTTGGGTCCTTTATACATGAGTAAAATTCCCATCTCATCTCAATTCTGGCCAGAAGTGCCGACCTTTTGTATTTTTTATTTTTTTGGAGCAGCCCTGTCTTCTCATTGTGTCATTGATATAGGAACTCCTACGTCTATGGCTGACTTTGTGCTTGTAGGGAAACGTCATAGCAGAATGGCATGAACTCCTCTATATTTCCCACTAACCACTTCTTGAGGAGTGGTAATGGAAAGACTCTTTATCCTGTTGCTTTGATAGCTTAGTTTAGGCATTATTGCCTCTGTTACTCCAAATTAGCAGCTGTTCTACAACTTCTGGACTTAAGAGAGTTGCCTGGTTACACTGCACTATGAACCCATCTTCCTGACTCTGAATTCAGCTCCATCCATTAAGCCACACTGTCATTAATGCTTTGGTGGGAATGAAGGTTTAAGGTTCTTATTTAAATCATGGCTTTTCCATTTCTTCCTTTGAGTATCTCCTGCCAATCAGTGCTCACCAAAGCTGAGGATATAGCCAAGTAGATCTGTTCCAAGAGTGAAGGGACTGATACTTCTTGGGGTCCAAGAGCCAAGAAGAATTTTGGGGGTCTGGAATTTCTAACTGTCAAGGCAGCTGGCACTGATCCTAATGGCAATAAACTCCCTCTCTCCCTGGGCAGGACAGTCTGGCCCCCTCCCCTTACATTTCTGCCGCCTCTAAAATTGTATTGATATAGTAGAGGGAAAAGAAGCACAAAAATAACTTCCCCAGACAATCAGAGCAGATTATTTTAATGAGGACTTGGAAATGAGAAACAAACAGCACCAAATTAGCCGCACTCCCATTCGTCAACTGCGCTGGTGAAGGCACTGTAGCTTTGCCTGAGTCAGCAGTTTGGAGAGCCAAGCTGGCTGCCTTGTGTTTCAAGACTGGCCTCTTCCTGGTAGCTTCTGAAGCATTCTGCCCAGAAGCTTTCTGTTAGCATCGGGCCCATCCATCTCGCAGCTTGTCATTGTCTCCGCTCTGCTGTAGCATACTGTGGCTGCTTCACGTCTGCCTGAGATTTACTCCGATAGATGTCCAAAGAGAGGAGAAAGAGTAGATGAGCAAGAGCCCTATTTCCCATATGGACTGAAGAAAAGTAAATAACAGAACCAAACTGCTTCTCTTCCCCGGGTCTCAATGGCCATCCCTAGCCGGGGAGGCTCCCTCTGGGTGGCCTAGGTGAAGGGATTAGGTTTTGGTTTGGTTTGGTTTTTTGTTTTCTATTTTCCCCAAAGGGAACTTGTCTTTTTCCATTATCCATTAACATTACTTAGCATTCACTGAGCATTGGCAATACACAAAGCACAAGGCTGGGGCTGGGGTTGGGTTGACTATCACTCCCCAAATCATAGTGTGGCATCATAACAATGATAACGTTCCTGAATAGAGCTGGCCGGCCATGCTGAGCTCCTTCTGCAAGGGGGCCTCAGGTCAGAGTGGGAAACAGGAAGGGATTGCAATAGATTATTACATTAAGCAAAATGAAATTGTTTCCCTGCTGGAAGGAAGGAAAGTCATTAACTCAGGGTGTCCAGTTATCAGGGAAAATGATATCACATCTGCAGTATGTTTTGGATTGCAATTTAAGGGGGGGAAATTGGAAGAGAATTTGATGTAGGGTGAAAGGTGTTGGATTGGCAGCTGAGAGGATTGAAGTATGTTGTTTCTTTCTCTGTCTCTCCATCTCAGTCACTCTATCTTTGGGTCATTGTCACTGTTTCCACCCTCTCTAACTTGTGCCCCCCTCCTTCCCACACTTTCTCTCTTTGCCAAGTAGGCAGTGTTTGGGAAGCAAAGTCAACTCTAGTAAATTCCATTCCCTCCTTGCTTCAGACCTTTGGTGTTCTGGGACTTCCAATTCTGAAAAGCTACCTTTGTGCTTGTAGATAAATGTCACAGCAGAATGGCATGAAGTCCTTTGTATTTACACTAACCACTTCTCGCAGGGTGGAGGTGGAAAGGCTCTTTAGGTTATTACTTTGATAGCTTAGTTTTCCCCCTTCCTAACTCAACCTCAAGTATGAGTCACGAGTCACCTCACATTCAGTCCATTCTTTAAAGTGCCAAGAACCACTTTCTTTTCATGAATTTCAAGATAAATTCTATACAAGGAAAAGTCAATTATAAGTATAGCAGAGTTAGAGAATTTAGTCCTGTCTGGCTTGGGTAAATCTTCCTCAGGGCTAGATTCTCTGCCTAGTCCCCTGAACTCAGCTGTTCTCAGCTCTGTCTCTGAGCTTGTCACCTGCTCAGCTTCCCAAGGAGTCTGGATTTTCTTTACCCTTCCACCCATAGCTAAAGTGAGAGGCTTTGATTTCCATTTACCTGGACAATGGGAAAGTAGGTAACTTTTCTTATTCTCTGATTCTCCCACTATTTTTCCTGAATCAGGTAGAACAACCTTTTACCCCTAAATTTTCAAAGCCATGGAGTGCCAGGCAATGTTTGATATCTAGTACGAGAGAGTCCCTCCTACAGAGCTTCTTAGTTAGTCAGGGGATCAATTAATCAATGAACTAACAAGTATTTATTAAGCACTAAGTATTGCTGGGCATGTGGGATATAAGTACATGGAATGGATACTCCCTATTCGAAAGGGTCTTACATTCTAATAGGGAATAAAGAAATACAGAAATGTAACATAAATATGAAATTATTGAATACAAATGCATACAAAATAGTTAAATAGGGGGGAGGGTAGGAGGGGGGGGCAGTGGTAGTTTGGAGGGAGGCCAGGAAGGTCTTCATGCAGAAGATCTTCAACTTCATCTTTAAGGAAGAGTAAGGGCTCTATGAGGTCAAGGTAAGGAGGGAATGCATTCCAGGCATACGGCTGGGTCAGTGAAAAGTTTGGAGATGGCGCGTCATGAGTGAGAAACAGAGAGAGCCTGTTTGACTGGATATCTGAAGGTGGAAAGGAAAGTAGCTCAATGAGATTGAAAATTTAGATCGACTTCAAAAGTTAAACAGAAAAGTCTATATTTTATCCTAGAATAGTAAGAAACCATTGGAGTTTTTTAAGTCAGAGAACTACACAATCAGGTCAGATCCGTACAGTTGAGGGTACCACCATCTTCTCAGTTTCTTGGGCTTGCTACCTGGGTGTCATTTTCAACTCTTCCTTCTCTCTCACTCTCCAAATCAAATCAGTTGCCCAGACCTGTCAATTATACCTTCATAACATTTTTTGTATGCCACCTCTTCTCCATCTCTGGCACTGGCGTAGCGACCCTCGTCACCTCATGCCTGTACAATTCCAAGAGCTTACTGGTTGGTCTCCCTGCTTCAAGTATCTTCCTTCTGGTCAGCTGGTATTCCTGTTCTCATCCTCCAATCACCTGTCAAAGGTATTTTTCTCAAAGTGCAGGTCTGATAAAGCTGCCCCCTTCACCCCTATTCAACAAACTCCAGTTACTCCTTATAACCTCCAAGATCAAATAGAAAACCATATATTTGGCTTTTAAAGCCCGTCTTAACCTGGCTTCTACCTACCTTTCTGTTCCTTCACCTTACCACTTTCCCTGTAGTCTGTGATCCAGCAATGAGAATCTCCTTGCTTTTCTGTGCACAAGATATTCCATTTCTTGACTGCATTCATTTCCATTGACTGTCCTCCAGTATTAGGATTCTATCCCTCCTCTTCTCTACCTCCTGGCTTTCTGCAAGCACCAGAAAAAACCCACCTTCTTCAAGAAGTCTCTCCTTAACCTCCTTAATACTAGTGCCTTCCCTCTGAGATGATCACCAATTTATTCTGAATACGTTTTGCTCATACATGGTTATTTGCATGTCATCTCCCTCACTGAACTGTGAGCTCCTTGAGAGTAGCGACCATGTTTTTTTTCCCTTTTTTGTTTCCCCAACACTTAAAAGAGTGCCTGATTTGTAGCAGCTTCTTCATAAATGCTTACTGGATTGTTTAAAGAAAATTTCTTTGGCAGTAGTATGTAAGATGGACCAGAGTGGGAAGAGTCCTGAGACAGGGAGGCTGTTGCAATAGTCTAGGCAAGATGTGATGGGGGCTTGAACTAAGGTGGCAACTGTGTGAGTAGAGAGATGGGATTGTACATAAGAGATACTGTGGATAAAGAACCAGCAAGAATGCATAATTGATTGGCAACGTAAGG
Organism: Phalanger gymnotis; assembly: GCA_028646595.1. NCBI lineage: Eukaryota > Metazoa > Chordata > Mammalia > Diprotodontia > Phalangeridae > Phalanger > Phalanger gymnotis. The sequence goes on from CM053626.1 coordinate 249,867,389, forward strand.
TGAAGAAGTGAGGGGCATAGGAAAACATTGAGGTGATAAATATGGGTGACTGAAAGGATGGGGCTTCTTTAGCAGAAATGAGGCAGTTTGGGAGAGGTATAAGTTTGGGTGGAAAGATAAAGAATTCAGTGTTGGACATGTTGAGTTTCATATATCTGGGAAAACCAGTTTGAAATTAAAAATAGGTAATTGGTGATGTGGGACTGAAGCTCGGGGGAAAGATTAGGCCTGGATATATAGATCTGGTAGTCATATGCATAAAGATGAATCATACGATGTTAGACCCAGATGAAACCTTAGAGATCATAGTTCAATCTTTCATTCTATACATAAGGCTATGGAATAATACCCTATTTAAGGCTACATAGCCAAGTGAGCATATAAGTCCAGATTCCCTAGCTCTTCATCCAAAGTCTTGGATCGTCTACTAAAAACCAAGCACATACTACGCAATGATCACATAGGCATAGATTTAAAGTTGGAATGAACTTTGGAAGCCATAGAGATTAACTGTCTCATTTGACAAAGTAGGGAACTCAGGTAGTAAGTGGCAAAGCAGCATTTGAACCCAGTTCCTCTGACTCAGATTTTACTCTTTCCTTAACTCACAATGAATTGAATACAAAATATAAGACAGGGTGCCTACCCACAAAGACTCTAGTTTCCCTTAATTTTCAGTGTCCTAGTTTCCTGCTAGCAATTTTATTCTAATGCTGTTTCTAATTAATTCATTGGTTAATTTGGTCATGTCTCTCAATTTTATTAGACTTACAACTTTCTTCCACACATATTTATCTCTGACCAAGTGCTCTCTGCTCTCTCCCTGTCTCCTTTTTGTTCTTCACAAATGAACAGCGTACTTTGGGAATCATTGCTCATTGGGGCACAGTTGAGTTGGTGACAGTGCTGTAATAAAGAGATAATTAGGGCTGGTCATCATAGTGGGGCAGGTATTGGTCTCATTTCAGACATCTTCTTCCATACCGAGGGAAAGAAACCCATCTCAGACAGGTCAGTGACAAAGAATAAATGCTAAAGAACAGAAAGCCTAGAGCCAAGGAAGGATAATATGAATAGAATCCAGTATGACTAGGATATCTTGGATGCCATATAAAAACACTAAACTGAGGGACAGCAGTTGCAACTAGTTTCTAGACCTGGGAATTGGTAACACCTCTGCTGCTGTGTGGAGGAGACACTTATCAGCCTTGGTTTCCTTCTCTGTAAAATGAGAGGGTTTATATTATAAGATCTTTAATACCCCTTCTAGCTCTTAAATTCTTTGGTCCTCTCTAGACTCAGCCATGTTGATTTTAGCTAGTGTTGAAAGGCACTTCATGGGTGTATACTTGGAGAAGATAAACCTGTTGGCCTTTTCCTTTATTCTTCACTGGAAATATCTGAACTTTCTTTAAGTCTTCAGCTTTCCTGGTTGCTGTAATAGCTTATATACCTCACACCCAGAATAAACACCCTACTCAATTTTTGTTTTTTGTTTAGAAAACATGTCACACTGTGCCCTATTATGCCTAGAAGGCGTTTTAATAAAACTGTCTACAAAGATTTTTCCATGTTCTCCCCCCACAATTGTCACTTTACTTCCCATAGAAAACTTGAGTGTTTTTGTATACATGAGTGATGCTTACAGATCATTTTATTATGAAGGGTGGAAGGCAGCTTTCTCCTTTTGTGTCTGCTCAGAACATGGGGAGGGGAGGCTAGGTGGCACAGTAGAAAGAGTGCTGATCCTTGAGTCAGCATGACCTCATCTTTGTGAGGTCAAATCCAGCCTCAGATACTAACTAGCTATGTGACCCTGGGCAAATCACTTAACCTGGCTGGCCTCAGTTTCCTCATTTGTAAAATGGGCCAGAGAAGGACATGGCAAGCTACTTCAGTATCTTTGCCATGAAAATCCTAAATGGGGTCATGAAAAGTTGGACACAACTAAAATGACTCAATAACAATACTAGAACATGGCCTGGTTTCGAGGAGCCATTTTTTTCCTCACAAGTGAATTGACATTGAGATTTCTATGATGTATGTGGCCTATGTTGAATTGCTTGCCTTCTTAGGGAGTGTGGGTGAGGATGGAAGAGGGGAGAGAATTTGGAACTCAAAGTTTTAAAAGCGGATGCTCAAAAAAAAGTTGTTTTTGCATGCAACTAAGGAATGAGATATATAGGGAATAGGGCATAGAAATCTATCTTGCCCTACAAGAAAGTAAGGGGAAAAGGGATGGCAGGGTGGGGTCACAGAAGGGAGGGCTGACTGGGGAACGCGGCAATCAGAATATATGCCATCTTGGAGTGGGGGGAGGGCAGAAAGGGGGAGAAAATTTGTAACTCAAAATCTTGTGGAAATCAATACTGAAAACTAAAATATATTAAATAATAAAGTATGGAATTTAAAAAAATTAAAATCCAAAAAAGAGAGATTTCTATGATGTAGGATACTTGCCTAGAATGTATGCTTCTGTTCAAAGCATAGGTCATTACTTTGGCTCATATACAGTAAAAAACTCATCTCCCCAATTTCAAGTTCCCACAATAGTCTCTGTTCTCTCTCTTCACTGACTGTACAGCTTCCATGAGGCCCGGGAAAACAGCTCTCAATTTCTCACCTGGTTAAGTCCTAGGATGAATGAGGGGGATATTTAGACAGCAACTAAAGCAAGTCATCTTGGCTAAGAGGGATATGCCAACACTCCATTGGCTCTATGATCTCACTGATGTAGGTATTCCCCTGTCGCAAGCTAATCTTGTTCATTCACTTGTACAATTCTTATTGAATTATCCCAAAGTTTGTCCCAAGGTGGGGGGTCTGTTTTGGGCTAGGCCTGACTTAAGTCAGCCCCAAAATGATTTAGGTTTGATATTGAAAAATGAGATACTCCTAAATCATTTGACAAAGAAAAGAGATTTGGATAATGTAAGAAAGATTATCCACAAAGTTAGGCATTGAGGATGTCTTATTTTGGGGTTCACCTAAGAGAAGCTCCCCTGCCCAAATTACCTGTCATCATGCCCATACTGATAAATGTATGACAGCTGATCCTTTAAGTTTAATCTGAGTTACTAAGATTTTCTCCATCATTTCTTAAGCCTAGGCAATCAACAAAACAATAAATCAAACCCTGATTTGAAGTGTTTCCTAGCTTCCAAAATATAAATGCTCACACTGAAAACTTAACAATTGGCTTCAGAGGTGATGCCAACACATCCCTAGCCATCATCATCCACCTGCCAAGGATTTAAGCATTCCTGGAGTTCCTGATGGCTGCTTTGTACTCAGGCATAAGGAAGTGACATCAACAGTCAAAAACTTTATTTCACAAAGCCAACCAAGAGTCAGGGAAGGTGTCAATACCTTTGAAAGAAAACCTAATTAAGAGTAGGCGAGGAGGAAACAAAACTATCACTTTTACAGTTAATTTAATGGTATATTTAGAGAATCAACAAAAAACAATTAACTTTAGCAAAGTTTTAGTATATAAAATAAATCCACATAAATCACCAGCATTTGTATGTCTTCCCAAGATAACCCAGCAGGAGGAGATAGAAGGAGAAATTCCTTTTAAAATATCTGCAGACAGTACAAAATACTTAGGAGTTTGCCTGCCAAGACATACAGAGGAACTATATGAATTCAATTACAATACACTTTTCACACAAATAAAGATAAATCTAAACAACTGGAGAAATATTAATTGCTAATGGATAGGCTGAGGTGATATAACAAAAATGACAATACTAACCTAAATTAATTTACTTACCCAGCACCATACTAACTAAAGTACGAATGAATTATTTTACAAAGTTAGAAAAAATAATCACAAAATTCATCTGGAAGAACCAGCAAGAACATCAAGGGAATCAATGGAAAAGAGAGTGAAGGAAGGCAGACTAGCAAGTGGTAATCATCAAAACAATCTATCACTGGATAAGAAATAGAGTGATTGATCAATGGAATGGATTAGGTACACAATATACTGAAGCAAATGACCACAGTAACATAGTGTTTGAGAAACCCAAATATCCAAGCTATTGGGGCAAGAACTCATTATTCAACAAAACCTACTGGGAAAACTTGAAGGCAGATTGGTAGGAACTAGGAAAATGAATATTTCTAATCACACAAATTAATTTTTATTTTTGGACAAACAAAACTAATGCAGCCAAACTCAGAAAGATAGCAGGTAACTGACTGAGAGAGAGGGGAAATTGGAACAAGTTTCTCTCGTAAAGGTCTCATTTTCCAAATATATAGGGAACTGAGCCAAATTTTTATGAAAATAAGAGTCATTCCTCCATTGATGTCAGGGATATTAAAGGATGTGAATAAGCAGTTTTCAGAAGAAAAAATCAAAGCTATCAGTAGTCATATAAAAATGCTCTAAATTGCTAATAATTAGAGAAATCAAAATTAAAACAACTCTGAGGTGCTACCTCACACCTATAATTTTGGCTAACATGACAGAAAAGGAAAGTGACAAATGCTGGAGGCAATATGGAAAAATAGGTACACTAATGGAGGTACAATTAGGTACAATTAATGGAGCTGTGAACTAATTGAACCATTCTAGAGAACAATTTGGAACTATGCCCAAAAGGCTATAAAATTGTGCTTACCCTTTATATCAGCAGTAAAGCTACTAGGTCTATACTCCAAAAACATCTTTAAAAAAAGGAAAAGGACTCATATGCACAAAAATATTTAAAGCAGCTCTTTTTGTCCTAGCCAAAAATTGGAAATTGAGGGGATGTTGATCAATTGAGGAATGCCTGAACATGTTATGAAAAGTGATTGTGATGGAATATTGTTGTGCTGGAAGAACGATAAGTAGGATGGTTTCAGAAAAAAAAATCCTGGGAAGACTTGTATGAACTGATGCAAAGTGAAGTGAGCTGAACCTGGAGAACAATGTAATGGTAACAGCCATATCGTAACAATAATTATTTATGAAAAACTTAGGTACTCTGACCAATATAATGATCCATGACACTTTCAAAAGATTCATGATGAAAAATGCTATCCACCTCCAAAGAGAGAACTGATGGACTATGGGTGGAAATTGAAGCATATTTTTAAACTTTATTTGTTTAATTCAACATGGCTAATGTAGAGATATTTTGTAGTATTTCATATGTACAATAGGATCACATTTAATGTTTTCTCGGTGAATGGGGGGTGGAGGGAATAAGAGAATCTAAAAGTGAAACTAAAAACTAAATATATTAAAATATTAAATTAAAAAAGAAAAGAAAACCTAGACTAATGCACATGAAAAAAAATGGGTAGGATATGGCTCCTACCACAAGTCAAACCCACATGTTTGGGGGCTTCCTTGACTTCTCTTGACAGTGTGAGGATACCAAAGAAACATTTGAGATGTTCATTGGCAATCTCTCATACTCATGTCGAGGTTTTCTTTTTGCTCATACATTTCTTTAATGGTATTCTTTATCCTACTTTTTCTTAATAATTCTTTGTTTGCAACATCTCTCCATTGCATTTTGGTTGATTCAAAGACTGCAGTGCTCATACCTGTATGTCATCGCCAGAAGAAAATTGATATTTTTAAAAATTGCCCACAATTCCAAAGGATTAATGATGAAACCTCCTAATAGAGAACTAAAGCACTCAGTACAGAAGACAAAAAAATTTTGTACATCACCAATGTAGCAAGATGCTCTGACTATATAAGTTTGTAATGGTTTTTGTTTTCCTTTGCTTCTGTATTGGGGGTTGGGAAGGAAAGTTGGGCTATAAGGTTGAGAAGATAGATTTCTTCTGAAAGAAAAAAAAATAATTAAAAGGATTTTTAAAAAATAGTCCTTTGTTTCAAGGGGGATTTGGGAGCAATTAAAAGAACTTTGTAATGTCCTAAACTCAAGAAGGTCCATTTTATTTCTTCTATTCGATATAAAAGAGATGACTAAAGAATGTACAGATTTTTAAAGGATGTTGGTGAGACAGTGGATAGAATACTAGACTTGATGTCAGGATAACCTGAGTTCAAATCCTGCCTTGGACACTTACTAGTTATGTGACTGAGTAAATTATTTAATGTTTTTGTGTCGGTTTTCCTATCTGTAAAATGGGAATAATAATAATATCTACCTCTCAGGGTGGTCATGAGCATAAAATGAGATAAGATATGCAAATCCCTTTGTAAACCTGAAACATAAATGCAAATGATAGCATATATAAACGCTATAGATGGTACATAAATGCCATAAACATATGCTATTACTTATAGAAAGGATATTACTTATATATTCATTGTTATATAATGACATAAACAATGCTATTACTAAGATCTATATATTGATGTGACAAATGTATTATTTTACCATATGAATTAGTATACTATATTATGCTAAATTATTACATGATATAAATGTTATTACCATTATTATTATTAATGTTAAAGATAGAGAGTATTTTGTAAAGTAAAGAGCACTAGAAATGAAGCCAGAGAGCCTGTGTTCAAATCCAGTATCTTTACTTACTATCTGGATGATCTTGGGTCAGGTCATTTAGCTCTCTTGGACTCAGTGCATTCATTAGTATCCTTCTTTCAAGCTTCCCTGTTTCTGTCAATCACCACCATTCTTGCAGTCTCCCAGATTGGCAGGCTCAATAATATTCTCATCTTCTCAATCTCTCTCACCTCACATATCCAATAAGCAGGGAATTCTTACCATTACTATCTCCACAACCTCTCTTACATCTGACCCTTTCTCTATACTCACACAGTCATTACCTCTGTTCTTGCTCTTATCACCTCTCACTTGTAACCGCCTTCTGACTGGCCATGCCCTGCATCAAATCTCTCATCACTCAGGTCCATCCTACATATTGCTGCCAAAATGATTTTCTTTAATCATAGATCTGACCATATGACTAACTCACTCAATTCCAGTGACTCCCTATTGCCTCTAGGATAATATATAAACCTCTCCATCTATCCTTTGAAGCCCTTCAGTCTTTCCAGCCTCATTGTATGTTACTCTTGTTCTTGCATGTTGTGGTCCAGCCAAATTGGCCTTTTCTTTGTCCCTCATTCTCAACACTACATCTTCTCTCTCCGTGCTTTTGCAATGAATGTCTTCCATGCCTGAAAGATACTCCCTTCTCCAATTCCTGGAATCTCTTCCTGCAAGATGCTGGTCATGCACCACTGCTACCTACAGTCTTTCTTGATCTCCCCAGTGGCCAGTGCCCTCCCTCCCTAACTACTTGTATTTAACTACCTTGTGTTTATTTTCTTTATGTTTACATATTGTATACTTGTGGCCTCTCCATTAGTATTTTAACATCCTTGAAGGTAGATATAATTTCTTTTTTTGTACTTATATACCCAGCACCTAACCCAGTGTTTAAAAAATTGTAGATACTAAATGTTTTTTTGATTTAATAAATATGCAATTGATCTATAAGTTGAGAGGTTGGACTAGATCAGATGTTCTCAAAAAAGTTACTCAGCTCCACCCGTGGAAATCTATTTTCTTTAATCCTTTAATGTTTTTTTTCAAAATTTGCATAATTTCAAAAAATATAATTTTTACATGACACATCAAATTTAATAACTTATTATGAACTTGTGGGTTTTTTCCTGCATTGAAATTTTGATGATACGATATTGCATCATGTAACCATATAGTATGCATTGTAAACAAGTCATAACACGTACATATTCCTGCTTATACATGCTAGACTTCCCAAGAATGCTTGAGAGGCTCACTGGCCAAAACTGCCTTGTTAAGACCTGTCAGCAGACTTGACCTGATATTGCACTCTAGATAGATTCTAACTTGCATTTTATGTGTTTATTTGGAAAGTAATGTAATCACTACAACTTTAACTCTGCTGCACAACAGAGGCAACATGCATGAACGGTTTTTCAAATTTTTCTTGTCTTCTTTTCTTACGCTTCCACTTTCCACTTATTTTTATTCAATGACCTCCATTTGCAGCTGAAGCTATTACCTCCCCTTTGGATCATTCCAGTGCTGCCCAAGGGGAAGTATCGCCTACTTTGGGAACCTATGGACTAGATAATCTCTAAGGTCCCTTTTAGCTAAATTCTGTGATACTGGAGCCTACTTTTATGAGATTCAGGCAAAATGACCCTGTGAAGCTTCCTTTCAGCACAAGGATCCTTGAGGTCTAGAAAGCAAAATATAAAATATAGAAGAAAAGCAACTTATTGCTTTAAAGTGTAAGCGTCTAAAACAGCAAATGGCAATGCTGTGTGACCTTAGGCAAGTCACTTAAAGTCCCTCAGCTTCCTCATCTGTGAAACAGGAATTTGGAAAAAGGTCTATTTCAACTTTAAATTCCACTAGTCCATCTATAATTCTGAAGGTTAGATCCTCCCTACCCAAACACCACTTAAGGGTTTATTGTTTAGGCCTGGATGGCTCAGAAAATAAATAGTAATTGTTTCTCTTTTGGCCAGAAACCCAGAGGGTCTTTGCCTCCCAGTTTGATTTTTTTTTATTAAAGGGGCTGTCCCTTGGCTCACTTCTTAAACAACCCTAATCACTGAATGAGTAATGCTTCCATCAAAGTGAGAACTCAGCAAAACCTTAGCTTAAAAAGACCAAGGTCTCCCATTGCATCCTGGGCCATCTCTAGTCATCCTGATTTATATCTGGCCACTGGACCTCGATGGTTCTGGAGGAAAAAGTGAGGCCGGAGACCTTGCGCAGCTCTCCCTCACTCAAATCAAAGTCAACCGCAAGTCATGTCATCATCTCCCTGATGTCATGGTCCTCTTTGAGAATGAAGGACAAGCCACACACAGGTGTTTCTTGACTGGTTGACTGACTGGTCCCATATTCTCTTCAGGTTTGGAAAAGTAGGAAAAACTAAGACGCATCCAAAGATGGCCTGTGCTTTGATCAACTCCTGAGTATTTTTTCATGGGATTTTAACCTAAATTAGTATCAGATATCTCACACTGGCTCAGTTTCATTACTTAATATTGGTGATATACCCTCCTTCAAGACTCTATTTTTCAACGTGTGTAAGTTGTTAATATGATGATCAGACACCACTTAGTTGTTGGGAAAGACTACCAGGTGCTCTCTGGCAGGTTCATTAAAGTGTGGGGCCAGTCTAGTTCAAAAGGACCAAACCAAACTATTAAGCAAAGGGAAGGAGTTATCTCATCTAATCCAATCCAATCCAGTTTAGCGGGAGTGTATTAAGTGCCTAAAGCATATAACATGCCATGCTAGGTGCCAGAGATACAAAGATCAAAATCCAACAGTCCCTTCCCTACAGGGACTGCTTCCATAAAATCAGATCAGCAAATTCATGGTCATCCAAGGAAGAAGGAGAAAGTGCAAATACCTAAAGGGATCTTATAAGTGGAATCTTATTAAAGTTCAGTTATTAGCCTGTGAAGATGAGGACTTCAGGGGAAACATAGGAATGAGAATTTGGAGAAAAGAAGACACAGACAACAAGAAGCAAGATCAGGGAAATAAGGTTACAAAGCCAATCTTAGGAACAATAGAATGTAATATCTGGCATGCTATGAAAGGAACAACAACACCAGAGTTTATGGCCAAGTGTGAGGTGGGACCTCTTCTGGGATTACTCTCCTAACTTACATTTAAACTGGCACGTTTTATCCCTAGAAGGAAGCAAATTATTTTTCCTTTTAAGGTTCTAGGGATAACCCTGTGGGATTAGTATTTCTAACACTCACTCACAAACCCCTGCTTGGTTTTCCTCCCTATATCAATCAGCCAATGGAACTCTGTTAGCTCTTAGAAGAAGTATACTTACTTTTACTGAGAAGCATAGCAATAATAGTAATCATAATTTATAATTATATATATTCATTACATATACAACTTATAATGATGGAAAGTAATTGTAATTATAAAATATCACCTACTCCTTGAACTTGAAAGATTACTCTCTACTTACACAAAGTCTCTGGGGAGAGTGGACTCAAATTTGAAGTAAAATGGTAGTGAGGCATATATTTAGGGAACACATGAGACAAAGTGGTATCCTGTAACTCCCATCCTTGAGAGTCTTTTTCTCCTTTCTTATAATCTACAAAGTCACTTATGCTAATAGAGTCAGTGATGGATGGGTTGGCTTCTTTTAGGGTGTAATTCTTTTCTAACAGGTCAATCCACTACAGGGATGGTTGATTGACAAGGATGGGTTAAGCACATCACTGAGCTGACATAGTGCCTCCTCATCAGACTTGTTTGTTGCAGCTACTTGTTCCAGTGGACTTTGTTACCCGTCTTGTGTTATCAGGGGCTCTGATGCAGAAGGGGAGAATTCTTCTGATGCACTTCCACACTCTCCAAACCCTCATCTTACCTGGGCACTTCCAGCTCAGGATACTCCTTAATCTAAGATCAGGAAAGAATAAACACAAAAGAAATAGAGGCACCACATGATTAAAAACATATGATGGCCAAGTTGGGGGAGTGGGGTGGAGGGAAGTGCTCAGCTTTCCTTCTCCATTGCAGGATTATAGACATGCCTACTCAGAAGATGTCAGAAAAGAGATTGAGAGATTGGCTGGTCAAACTTTTTGTATGTACACTTAGTCCCAACTTGGTGTCTCCTAAGTTGTCAATCCTTCCAGCTCTGAAACCTATTAGAAGGCTTTTCATCATCATATCATCAACTCCTGGCCCCTCAGTCATTCATAGCTAGAAACTCACTGCCCAAAGTACCATAAATTGAATCAGAACTAAGCCAGAAATTTCTGCTCAGGTTTTGTACAACCCACCCGGAATAGCAAATCCAAGCATGCTCTAAGGACTGTGCCTCCCATGGCTAGTTCTCCTCTCTCTTCCCATTACACTAGAAAGGAAAGGAGGAAAAGACAAAAGGGAATCATGATGACAACGTGACTTATTGAATGAGTGTCATTCTATAGCATGAGAGCATTTGTGAAGCACTTGACATATCCCATCTCATTTTATCCTCTCAATAAACCTGTGAAGCTGGTGTTATTATTATCTCCTTTCTACAGATGAGGAAACTGAGGTCCAGAAAAGTCACTTTCCCAAGGTCATACAGCTAGAAAATGTATTAGAATATGATTATCTTGAAGGCAGATACTATTTTTGCATTTCTTTGTATCCCTAGGATTTGGCACAGTGCCGGGGACACAGTAGGACCTTAATAAATGATTCTTGAGGACTTAAAGTGTTTGAGGCAGGATTTGAACCGAGGTCTTTCTTATTTCAAATCTAATACTCTACACATTATACTATCTAGCTACCAATAATGGGGCCGAAGGAAAAAAAAAAAGCTTAAAAAAGCATACCCAAGAGATTACATAAACCGGTAGCCTAATGGCAATTCGAATGAATTGTATACCAGCAGAGAACAAAATTGCCCTCTGCAAATGGAGGCTGATGGAGCTACAGTAGTTGGCAGGTAAAGGCTGTAGTAGCTAGAGAGCTGAACCTGGAATCAGGAAGACCTAAGTTCAAAGCCTTCCTCAGATACTTACTGTGTGACCCTGGGTAAGTCACTTAACTTCAGTCTGCCTCACTATCCTCATCTGCAAATGGGGATGATAATAGCATGTCCTTCCTAGGGTTGTGGTGAAGATAAAAGCAGATAATATTTGTAAGGCATTTTTGAACTTTAAAGTGCTATATGGATGCTGTTATCATTACCAGCAAAGGCAAGGCCCTATGACCCTTCTTTAGTGGTATCAAAGATGACAGTCACTAGAAGACAGTCATCTAATTAATTGAATGTTCAAGTCTCTTTGTTGTTTTCTTAAGGACCCTTACAAGTCTTGTAGATGGGGCTGGCCTTTTTTGGCCATGCCTTTTTTTCCAAAGAAAGTATTTCTTCTCTCAGAGCTCTTCCATCCTCTTAGGGAGCTGGATGAGGAGAGAGAAAGGAGATCTAACCGAGATTAAATGAATACATCTTCGCATTGTCTTCCCCTGGAATCCCCTGGTGTCTGTGTCTCTCTCTCCAATGAGATTCCTGGAGAGTTACTCAGATGAAGCATATGGAATGCTTTCTAATCCCTTCATTACTCACCAAGGTATACAAGTAACAGTGTTGGCACTTAGCTACCTGACTCATTTTAAATGTCTTTTGCTTCAGAAAAAAATGAAGAAAAAAGAGAAAAGGCAACCAAAAGATGAAAAAACAAAAGAAGCTCCCTAAAGCAAGACAGATGCCTTGCCAATTGCATTAGAGAAATCTGAACACTGCCAAAGTGATGGCGCAGTTCAACTTGCCTCATACACCAGGGTTGGGAAGCAAACAGGGGCCAGAGCTGCAAAAATGTGCTCTCAGTTTCAAATCAGGACAACATTAAATGTGTTGAAAGCTGTCTTCGAGTCAGTCCCCAACTCCAGGAGGGAAATAAGGCAGAGCAGCCAGAAATGGCTGTGGTAGATGAGAATCCCAATGGAATCTGATGAAATTGAAAAGCTGGTGAACTCCTAGAGGTAAGAGATTGTGTCTTTCACAGCACCCTGCACAAAGACCTGTCTGAATATGGGCCTTTGACTCTAAGGATAATGCATCAGGTGTGAATTTAACTCAACAATTTGCCCCCTATTTCCAGCTCTGTGGTTTGGCCAATTGGAACTATCAATATCACCCCCATCTCCTCCTATCCCCACCACAACCCCCAAGGATGGAAATTCTCATTTCACAAGAGTTATGAATATTTCTCCTGCTTACATTTCCCCCTCCTCTTTCCATTCGCCCTGGCTACATAGGAAACATGAGTGCACTCCATAGCACTTCAGGCTCTTCTTTCAAACACCAATTATGATTCATCTCAATGATCCAAGACACTTGGGCCAACTCTCATCTTGATGTGTATGTGCAGGCAAAAGAGATAAGAGTCAGGGAATAGCTGGACCTAGAGAGAGAGAGAGAGACTTCAAATCTAGTTAATTTAATCCCTCCCCCACCACAAAGTTTGATTTAATTTCTACTTTCACAGGGGGGAAAATAAATAGATTTTCTTCCTCGGTACCATCCATCCCTTTTGGCAGAAATAATGTTCTCTCTCTCTCTTCCCACTGCTCTGAGTCTTCCCTCCCCCTTCTCTCCCCAACTCTTCCCATCCAAGTAATAACATAGTACTAACATCTGCTAGGATATGAAGATTTGTCTTTGGACAAAAGGATTTCTCAAAATGGGTTAAACCATAAACCAGCTGCTGTTAAAAGTTAGGGACTTGGAAATATCAGATGACTTTCCTAAGAAATTAAGAATGTCAGAACTACTTGAGAAGTCCTTGAATAGTAAAGGCAAGGGGTGAACTGTTAATGGTCCAGCAGTAATAGCCAGTCTGTTTAAAAGTTCATGAATAAGAGATTGTATATAATGTCTGTACTATGAATTATACACAGCCCTTGGATTGGAAAATGGGCAACTTCCCTCTCTCACCCATGACAGACAATTTCACCTTCATTCTCATGTCAACATGAAACAACTTTGGTCAAATCTACTTCTAGCTGGCTCACTTTGATCCTAGTGAAAAGAAGTCAGTTCAGGGGAACAGGTTTGGGATGGATTGACAATCCTTGACCCTGGTGAATTCTAAAGCATTAATTTCCTTATGAAAGTCCCCTAGGATCTCTGAATTTCTTGATGAATTTCTCCAGGACTATTGAAAGAGACTTTTAACACACTTTATCGCTTCCAGTCTTTCCCCTTTCCAAACCATTCCTCATACCGGTGGCAGATTAATTTTCCTAATGCACAGTTCTGATCACCTCTCTTATTCAGAAACCTTCAGTGATTCTCCATTATTTGCGGAATTAAGAATTAGCCCCTTACTCTGCCTGTCCAGTCTCAGCCTACCTTGACAATTCTACCTCCCCCTGACTCTTCTCCCTGCACCTGGTGCTCCAGCACAAACCAGATACTCCTCATTCCTACCAGATTGAAATGGTTTCTCCTTCCTCCCCCTGGATTCTCAGAATGCTTTATTTGTGAAAGACACAGACATGTAGCTATGTCTGTAACGCTCTTCTGCCTCCTAAAATCAATACATAGCTGAAATTCCAACTCCTATACAATGGGCTTCCTGATTCTCCCAGTTCTTCATGCTCTCCTCCCCTCTGCAAAATGACTTTGTTGTTCTCACCAAGTAAATGTAAGCAAACTGAGGTCAGAGACTGGTGGTTTTTTTCTTTATATCCTCATTAACTAGTACAGTGTTTGCCACACAGCTGATAAATAATATTTTTATGAATAATAAATTAGTAAAAGCTAGTATTTATATAACACTATGGTTTGCAAAATGCTTTTCACAAGTTACATCACTCAATTGTTAAGTTGAGCTGGACTTCTGACATATTCCCATGAGATAATAGGATTTTAGATTTAGAGCTGAAAGGACCTTAGAGACCATCAGAATCCAACCCTTTCATTTTACAGATGGGGAAACTGAGTCACCATGAGGTTTTTTTTTTTTAAGTGACTTGTCCAGTGTCACGCAGATACTAAGTGTCTAAGGTGGTTAGTATAGTCTGCCCTGTATAACCTATGAGATGATGTACATGTCTCTGCTTACTCCACCAAATTGTAAAGTACCAAAAAGTAGGCCTCTTTTACTTTTTATCTGTATGTCTCCCTTGGCACTGAGTGCAGTGCTTGCACATGGTAAGCGTTTATTAATTGTACTTTGAATTGTTCCTACCATCTATCCAAACCCATTCTCCAACCCCACCCCACATTTCTATATTCATAGAATTGAATGATAGTACTGGAAAGTAGCTTAGAGGTCAAGTTCAGATGCAGAAATTGAAGTCCTTAGAGATGAAGTGAGTTGCCCCAAATTAATGATAGAACCAGGGTTAGAAGCTAGATTTCCTGAAACTCAATGCATTGTTCGTTAATCTTTACAAGTGTGGATTCTCAACATTCCCCAAAGCCAAAAGGTGAGGAATTGAAAAGAAGAGAAATAGAAAGTCACAAGGAAATCACAGAATCATAGAAACTCAAAGAGGGAAGACACCTCAGACATCATTCAGTCCAACCTAGCAATGAAGGATTGGATTAAGATATAGTCAAAAAGGTACATTGAATCTAGAGTCAAGAGAACTGGGCTCAATTCACTTCTGATGCTTATTACCTATATGACCTTGGACAACTCACTCAACTTTTCATAGATTTAGTTTCCTCATCTGTAAAATGAGAGGGTTGGACTAGATCACTTTTTCTTTTTTCTTTTTTGGGGGGGTGGAAATCAAGGTAATTGGGGTTATGTGACCTGCCCAAGGTCATACAGCTATTAAGTGTCAAGCGTCTTTAGCCATATTTGAACTCAGGTCCTCCTGACTCCAGGGCCAGTCTCTATTTCCTGTGCCACCTAGCTGCCCCCACTAGATTGCCTTTGATCAAGATCTAAGGATCCTGTGATTCTGTGACCTGGGTTGAAATTCCTCAGCATTGATACTTTATCCCTGTGTGACCTACAGATAGGCAACTGACCTCTCTTGGACTTATTTTCCTTATCTACGAAATGGAGAAATTAGGCTTAGATGCTCTCTAAAATGTCTTCTATCTTCATATCTCTGATCTGATGAACCTGCTATGCCTTTTATAACATTACTGATAAGAGATCATGCAACCTCAGCTTGATGACTTCCAGTGTTAGGAAACTGTGTCCTATATTTTTTAAGGTCCTAGTTCTTTGATTTTTTTCTTCTAATAACTACCATTTAATTATTAAAAGACAGCTACCATGCCTCTCTGCAGAATATCTCTCCTATGGGCTAATGACAACTCTTTTCAAGAAATTTTCCTGTGGCTAGGTTTCACTTTCCTTTACCGTTCTGGTCATCTTCCCCTAGAGAAGCTCAAAACTGTAAATGTTCTGGAACCCAACACCCAGAGGTAGCAGGTCTTATCTGATACGATGGGATAGTCATCTCCTTGGTTCTTGACATAATCTTCTATGAATGTAATCTAAAATGGAATAATGTTTTTAGTACAACAATAGCTTATGATTATAAAGTGTCTTAAAAAGTTGACTTTAGGGCTAGAAGGGATCCAGAGGGTTTCATTTTAGAGACAAGGAACCTGAACTAAAGAAAATTTAGTGACTTGGCCAAGGTCACATAGGGAATAATTGGAAGAGGAAAGACTTGAAACCATGTCCCTTGACTCCAAATCTAGTGCTATTCCCCAGTCACCCACACTTTTCTCACAGCAATATAGGAAGAAGGAAATAAAAGTGACAATATTCTTATTTCACAAATGAGGAAACTAAGTCTCAGAGAAATTAAGTAATCATAACTAATCAGATCTAATAAACTACAGAAAGACAAGTACCCCTCATACTTACTTGGTGGAGTCATGAAATGGTCTAACCATTACAGAAAGGAATTGGAAATTACACTAAGAAAGTAACTAAAATATTCATACCCTTCTTGCCATTCCACTGCTATGCTTAACCCCTCAAGGGGGTAAAAATTAGAAAGGTCCTAAGTATACGAATATATTCCTAGTAAGAGTTTTGATAGCAAAGAGATGGAAACAAAGAAGATGCCTATCAATGGGAGAACAGATAAACCAATGGCTGTATATGCACAAAATGGAACGGTACCGTTTTGTAGGAAACAATAAATATGAAGAATGCAGAGAATCGTGGGATGACTCATGTGAACTGATGGAAACTGAAATAATCAGAACAAAGAAAATAATATACACAAGAGTGACAGTGGAAAATGATCACAACAGTGACAGTGGAAAACAATGAAAAGAGACCAAACACTCCAGTTATAATGACCATACGTGCCTCCAAAGAAGCTGAGGAAAAAAAAAACACACTTATATCTCTTAAGAAGTGTGGGCCTATGGGTATGGACCATTGTATATACTGTCCTGCTCAATAGACTTATTGGTAGATTTAACCAAACCACTTTTTTCTTTCTTTTTCTTTTATGTTTCATTACAAATGATGACTGTAAGAGTTATAAGAGTCTAAGAAACGAAAGTAATAGGGAAACAAAGATATCAATCATTTTGTAAAAGTTGTTTGAATGTGGGAGTTCTTTTCAACTTTGATTAAATGAGTTTAAACAAATTGTGGTTTCTAATCTGATCCAATATATGACATATACATTTAATAGAAAAAAATTACAATTTGAAAGCTAACATGATTATATGATTGGAACTGTACCGTTCTCTGTGTTTATATAATTAAATGAAACTCTTTTTTGTTTTCCTAGAGAGACAGAAAGAGGGAGGGAGGGAGGAGGACAGGGAAAGGGAGAGAAAGGGGAGGAGGGAGGGAGAGAAGGAGAGAGAGAATAAGTATCAGAGTTAGGATTTGAATCCAGGTCTCCCAAGACTCAGTGGAAAAGCCAAGGTTTTCATGCAGTTTCTGCCCCTCTGCTTTTCCTTACACAAAGCTGGTAATGTTCCAGATTTGACAGAGAGTTCTAGCCATGTCGTTAGGAAAAAAAAAACAATGGAAATGTAATTTACCTACATTTCTAGAACTCTCAGAGGGCCAGAATTATTTATTGTTGTCCCTTTTGAGATTATATTTCTTTTATCCTAAGCAGTAGATATACCATCTAAGATATACATCTTCAGAGTAGAGATGTTAATGCTGTTTATTGATTCATCAGAGAAACATAATATCTTAGAGTTATAAGCAATTTCAGAGACTGTCTGGTCACCAGGCAAGACTACAGCTACGCTACCCTCAGATAGATGATGGTTTTGGAATATCTTTCCCTTTTTCTCTAGGGAAGGAGATCCCCAAACCTTGCTTGGAAAAGTCCACACTAGTGTCCCAGAGGCAAAGTGGTATATGAGGCGGTGAGGGTGGGGGAATTTGAGTTCTGCATCTCAACTCTGTCATTTGCGAGGAGAATTGGGTTTGGGGTGGAGCAAATCACTTCTCCTCTCAGAGTTTCAGTTTTCTCATCTGTAAAATGGAGATGAAACTTTCATGATCTGTCCCACTAGATGGTTGTGAGAAAAGCGCCAGGTAAGTGTGAACTGTATAAATTCATTTCAACAAGCACTTACTAAGTGCTTACTGTGTACAAGACACTATACTAGACCCAGGAACCTCAAAGGTTAAAAACAAAACAGTTCCTACTTTCAAAGAATTTCCATCCTACTCAACTGTAATAATTATTATTATATCTAAACTTGGAAATTGAGTGGCAATGTGGAGTAGTGGATAGAGTTGATCTCAGAGTCAGGAAGACCTAGGTTCAAATTTCACCTCTGACACATCCTAGCTGTGTCACTCAATACCCAGGACAAGTCTCTAAGATTGAAAATTGTAGAACACTTGTACATTTGCATTGGTGGAGATTGGTGGTGCCTCACTGGGGACTAATTAGTCCACACAAATGAACAAATAATCTAGAGTTCTTCCTGATGTCTCACTTAAATTCCTCCAGCTGCATGATGATGAAGCCCTTTCCTCTATGATACCCCTTTGGCCTCCTCTATGATAGCCATTTACATCTTTGGAAATGACTATTAAGTCACTGTTCTGCATTCTGAATTTCTTGCTATTTACAATCCCTTTGGGATTATTGCTCCTGTCATCATCATTATTTTTATTGATTAATATTGCATTACTCTTAGTACATCAGTGCCACTGGCAAAGCTAACAGGAAAGAGGCTTCTACCCTTTTTGCCAAAAGTAGGATTCTCCCGGCTAGAAGAATCTTTTCATAAATTCAGAAGCAAGGAGCTATGCTATCCATACACCACGCCATAATCCACTCCTGTCTCCCAGGGGCTCCCTGTTACATATTGGATATTTTTGAGTTTCCTTTAAAGCCTTTCATTATCGAATAGTGTTTGGGGAGCTGGTGTGTAATGAGGAAATTGGCAGGCATCCCAGAGTGATCCAAGGGGCTGGGATTCAGAATGCTAAGCCACTATTCAAAATGTAAGTAATTAAAATTAATTAAAAATCATTAAACAAACCTTCACTCTTGCAATTTCAAGGTGCAACCCAAGTCACCAGAGCTCATAAAGGATGTGCATGCCATCGTGTCTCCATGAAATATTTCCATGACCTGAGCATTGACTAGGGGGCCGGAGCTGGCAGAAAAAGGGGCTAAACGCCAGGACAATTCAAACCCTGCATTTAAACAGAAATAAAGGCAAATAACAACACATCTGCATGAATCTAATCAAGGCAGTGTCCTTGATGATGCACTTCCTGCTAACCAATCAGTTGGCTACCAAGTATTTATGGAGCCCCTGCCATTTGTTTGGCAAGTGCTGGGCCCTAGAGGTGGTACAGTGAAAAGGGCCTTGACTCTAAAGTCAGAGGATCTGGATTCAAATCTCACCTCTAATGTTTATTAATGTATTACCTTAGACAGGGAGTTTCACCAATCTTCTCTTGTAGCATTAAATCTAGGATCTCCAGCTTGCCACTTGCTTGAGGAAATCACATAATATTTCTGGGCCTCAGTTTCCTCATCTATAAAGTGAAGGAACTTGACAAAGTGGTCTGAGGCCCCTTGCAGCTCTATATTTATAACTCTATAATCATATGCATAATAACAGGACCCTGGCATGACCTTTGCTCTCAAGATAAGAAAGAAATTTAAATTCCAAGCAGAGGACTTTATATTTATTCCAGAAGGCAGTAGGAAGCCAAGAAAGTTAGATGTCCAAGGGCAGCTAGGCGATGCAGTAGATAGAACACAGAGCCTGGAGTCAGGAAGACCTGATTTCAAATCCATGCTCAGATAGTCACCATCTGTGTGATGCGGGGCAAGTCAATTAACGCTGTCTGCCTCAGTTTCCTCATCTGTAAAATGACCTGGAGAAGGAAATAACAAACTACTTCAGTATCTTTGTCAAAAAGAAATCCAAAAATGGGGTCACCGAAGAGTCAGACATGACTGAAAAATGACTGAACTTCAACAATAGGAAAACAATGGAGTTTCTTAAGGGAAGCAGGAAGGGAAGGAGCAGTGAATGATCAGACTTAGGCTCTAAGAAAATCACTTCAGCAGATAAGTGGAGGATAGATTGGAGAGGGGAGGTAACAGAGGCTGGGAGACCAATTCAAATGCTATTTATTGCAACAGGCCAGGATGATTGCCTGAGGTAGGGAAGTGGTTGCATTAAAGTTCAGCTCACCCTATTTGAGTTTTTCAGGCTCTCTTCTCTTCTCTTCTCTTCTCTTCTCTTCTCTTCTCTTCTCTTCTCTTCTCTTCTCTTCTCTTCTCTTCTCTTCTTTTTTCTTCTCCTCTCTCTCTCTCTCTCTCTCTCTCTCTCTCTCTCTCTCTCTCTCTCTCTCTCTCTCTCAAAACCAGGACATCTGCCTGCCTCCAATCTTGTGGAACCTCATATTTTTTCTATGACCTTTTCCATCTCACTGGCAGTGACTCAGGAATCACAACTCCCATTTCTTTCAGGATCCAAACATGCAGAACATCTGGGCCAGGTGACTTGAACTCATCAAAGACAGCTAGCTAGATGTTTTCCCACTACCTCTTTACTTATCTTGGACATCAATTCCCTTTTAGTCATCTTTGCTCCATCATTTCCAGAGAAAAAGATTATTTTCCTTTGCAGAGAAAACAGAATTGAAATAATAAAGCTTCTCTCTGTTGCCACTTACTTTCATCCCACATTGTCCCATCAACTCTAAGCAAAAGTTTTATCACCTCTTTAACTTCCCCTTTTATCTTAAAATGGTCAAAATGCAAAAATAAAAACTTTTTTTGTTTTGCTTAACTTTTCTCCTCAGCATCAATTCCTTCTGATTTTTAGCATTCTTCAGACTATTTTATGGGATTGTTCCACATTCTTATATTGTCCCTTGCTTACTTCTGTCATTCTTTAAATTTCATTAAAAAAATCTAAGCTGTTTGGTGAGTTCCCTGTGTGTCCACATGGATCGCCTTAGATTGGTTCCCTTAGGATCTTCAGAATTTCATTCTTCAGTATCTCCCATCCTTCTTGGACGAACTTTCTTGAAATATTTTATTCCATGGGATCTCATCTATCTTTCTTACAGACCCTTTGAAATTAGTTCTCCAAAAGTTAACAGTGTGTGGCAGACAGTGTTCAAGTTTCCTCTCCTATCAGAAACTATAGGATGGAGTGGTGACCTCTCTCCAAGGTTCTCAACATAGTAAATAGCAGAGACAGTATTTGAACTAGTCTTGTGACTCCAATTTCAGTGGTCTTGCAGCATATCACCCTAACAGTAGGAAATAAATCAGAACATACAAAGTCCTGGCAACCAAGTTGCAGTCTCCCTTAATCCGTTCTGCAAGAAAAAAGATTCAAAACAATAGAATCTGTGGGTTAGAAGGGACCTCAAGAAATCTCACCCACCTCTTTGCTTCTTGGCAAGGCTACACCTAATGGACATTAGGACTGTGATCATTTCTATGTCATTTCCCTTTCAGAATGTCACTGTATCTGTGTGCTCGTCATTTATTCCTTATCACCCCATGATGGGGCAGGAATTACAGAGATTAATAGATCTCCTGGCCACAGATGAACAAATCAGAAATATTGCAACTCACCCATGATCACACAACAAGTTAGAAAGTGGAACCAAGCCTAGAGCAAGCATCTTGGTCTCCAGTCCAGCCACGACCTGGAGAGGGAGGAAGTGAAGATGTGCTACCAAGGATGGTTGAAGGCGCTTCTCTCCCAAAGATTTTGACGACAAGACAATTATTTATGTAGGACAGGCTAAGTGCAAAGCTCTCTGGAGGTGAAAAGATGGATGAAAGGGGATCACTCCCCATAACTCTGAGATGTACCCAGCCTCTGGGATAAAGGGATTTTGTTTCTCTGAGCTCCCCTAGAGGAACCAAGCAAGGAAACTGGTGGTAATATTACCGTCACTTCCTGTATGGGTGTAAACAGAAGAGGAATTGCTGGACTATCTGACAAGACACCTGCCCTTTGGCCTGTATTTTACATTTTCACACATGATTAGCGTGTTTATAGAAAGCTTGTCTCACCATGCTGTACAATATCTATGTCATCCTGTCCACTTCTCCATCCCCAGATGGGGGATTCAGCCTAATTTAACATGAGTGACAGTTTCTGCTCATGAGAAGACCCATGCCTCAGTTGCCATGGAGACAGAATTACCTCTCTTCCTTCCAGGTCAGGGCCCCAAACAGGCTCTTTTTGTTTCTCTGCACCTGTGTCAGTGAAAAGGCACACACACACACACACACACACACATATGTCAGAGTCCCCTTCCCAATCCTGAGGTGTCTCTACAATACAGACTAATGGACAGAGGGCCTTGGGCTGACACACACAGGGCTTCATCCTCTTTTCTGTCCTTGTCTCATTGGGGAAAGTAGTTTCATCTCTAAGATGCTCCATTTCACCACATATTAAATGGAGAAAAGAACTTTGACTCTTCTTTGCTTTACAGAATTGTTAAGAGGTAAAAAAAGGAAACCTGTGAAGTTCTCAGAACTATGGAAATCAAGACAGTGAGATACAGAGATGATGCAATGGATGGGTGAGAGGTGGCAACTGGTAAGCCCAAAAATTTAGACAAAAAGGACAGAGATCTACTGTGAATCTAGAGCAGGAATATTTGGAAGATTAGGCCAGATTCTATCATTTTGAGTCTTTTTGTTGCAGAACGGATTGAGCAAGACTGCAACTTGGTTGCCAGGATTTTTTGTACTCCGATTTATTTTTGCTGTTAGGGTGATATACTGCAAGACAACTGAAATTGGAGTCACAAGACCCTAGTTCAATAAGCAAAGAGTTCTCTTCAGGTCGCTGAGTCTGGGTTGCTGTCCAGAGATCCAGGCAGGGAATACAGTCAGAGGCAGAGTCAAAACACAAGGTCTGGGGTGGAGGTTATCAGCTTTGTATGATTCTACACAAAGAAGAGGGACTAGCTAGAGAATGGAGCCTGGACTGGGAGATAAGGAAAAGCATCTCAGGGTCTACAACAGATGAAATGAACCAAAGAAACTAGGAGCTCCTCTGTGCTGGTTTTAAGCACCCATATGGATAGAAGCTCATAATGTAGAGTGGTGCGCATAGTTAGGTAGTTAAGTGGCCTAGGAGATAGATTATCATGGAGAAGATCTGAGTTCAAATCATACCTTGACTGGTTAAGTCACTTAACTTTACCTCATCTAACCTCAGTTTCTTCATCTGTAAAATGGTGATAATAGTAACACATACCTCACAACATTGTTGTGAAGACTAAAGAAGATGCATTAAAAAGCTTTGCAAACCTTATAAATACTAGCTACATAATAGGTAGCTAATATAGAATCTATAACATGTAATAATGTAATGTAATTATATAATAATGTAATAATGCCAGCTAATATAATAATACTAAGAACGTTTTCCTTACTGAGGCATTCACTCATGTAGTTATGAAGCACTTGCTGTGTTTAGTTGTTTGGGACTGGTGACTGCAGCACAGGCTTCAGGCTAGGTCTACTGCAGAATCCTTACAATTCTAACAAATAGGGTACTTTCAGATGAGACCACGTGTGTAAAATTGCTTTGTAAACATTGGTGTGCTTTACAAATGTCTGCCATCATTATTTTGCACACCACTGGTTATTGTTCTGTCTCTCTGTGAGATGCTTCCGACTGGTTGATTTTTTTAAGTTTCCAAAATTCAGTGTCTGCCGCTGCCCTGATCCCATTTTGAGCTTTCAGCAACAATAGCAACAAAACCCTGTAAATTGGTATAGAGCT
The DNA here is from genome assembly GCA_028646595.1 of Phalanger gymnotis. Classification (NCBI taxonomy): domain Eukaryota; kingdom Metazoa; phylum Chordata; class Mammalia; order Diprotodontia; family Phalangeridae; genus Phalanger; species Phalanger gymnotis. Next base: position 249,891,098 of record CM053626.1, read on the forward strand.
CTCCAGTTTCCAGGGCATATTCACAAATTTCTCATTTGATCCCCCTGACAAATGATCTTATTTCCATTTGACTGACAAGGAAACAGACACAGAGACATTAAATGACTTGCCCATTGTCATGCAGGAAATAAATGATAGATCTGGGACTCAAATTTAAGGATTCTCATAATAATGGTAATAAAAAACATTTACATTGTGCTTTCAGATTTGCAACAAACTTTACAAATATCTCATTTTTTCTCACAAAAACCCTGGGAGGAAGGTGCTATTATTATCCCAATTTTACATATGAGGAAACAGAGGGAGATGGTGGCTGAGTAATTTGTCTGTGATCACACAACTAATATCTAAGGCTGGATTTGAACTCTAGTCTTCCTGACTGCAGGTGCAGTGCATGTCCAGCTGCCCTCATATCTTTTTTCCTATTCGATAATTCCATTTGAATTCAACAATTGCATAAAAATGTTTCCATGATACACACTCATTACATGGTGCTGCTCTGAGTTGCAGTTTCTCTAGAAATAAAATAGAAGCAACTGTAGTTGTCTACATTCTTACTTCTTTCTTCACCCATTCATTCATTTGTTTAGCTAATATTTACTAAAAACCTACTATATGCAAAACACTATGCTAGACACTAGGGAAGATACAGGATTCATAAGACATAGTCCTTGACTCCATAGAATGCATGGCCTAATTGGGGAAGATAAAATACAGATAGAGAAAAAAAATACATGGATTAGAATATGATTTATGCAGAAAGGAGTATAAATGTCTCCATATAATAAAAACTGACATTTATATAGTACTCTAAGGATTGCAAAGTGCTATACATCCATCTCATTTGATTTTTACAAGAACTCTGTGAAGTAACTACTACAGTTATCATTTCCATTTTACAGATAAGGGAATTAAGACTGAGAGAGGTTAAGTGACTTTCCTTGGGTCATCTAGGTAATAAGTTAAGAAATGTTTGAGGCAGGATTTGAACTCAGGTTGTTCTGGTTGCAAGACTGGAATGCTTTCTACAGCTTTCTACTATGGCAGGAGAAAGAGAAAGAGAGAGAGAGAAAGAGAAAGAGAGAGAGAGAGGAAGAGAGAGAGAGAGAAAGAGAGAGACACAGACAGACAGACAGATAGACATCAGGGAAGACTTCAATCAAGGCAGCTAGAGGGCTCAGTGAATACAGCAATGGGCCTGGTGTCAGAATACGCAAGTTAAAATTTGGCCTTAGATCCTTACTAGCCACAGGACACTGGGCACGTCATTTAACCTATTTCCCTCAGTTTCCTCAACTGTACAACAGAGGCAATATTAACAATAATAATACCTTCAAGAGTTGTTGTAAGGATCAAATGAGATATTTTTAAAGCACTTAGCACAGTGACTAGCATACAGTAGTGCTTCATAAATGCTTATCCTTCTTTCCTTTCATCCTTTCTTCCTTCCCTCTTTTTACTTTGTGAAGAAGAAGAGGAGTGAACTGTTTTCCAAAGTGAATCATCTGCCATTATAATGAGGTTGTTTGTTGTTGTAGTTTTTATATGTTTGTTTAAAATATTTTTATTTCATTAAATATTTCTCAATTTCATATAAAAAGTTTAACAATCTTTTTTTTAAATTTTGAGTTTTAAATTATCTCCCTCTTTCTTACCCCTCCCCCTCTTTGAGAAGAGAAGCAATTTAATTTCAGTTATATATGTGAGGTCATTCAAAACATATTTCCATATTAGCCATGTTGAAAAAGAAGACACAAACAGAATTAAACAATAAAAATGAAGTGTTTTTTAAGTATGCTTCAATCTGCATTGAATTCATCAGTTTCATTCTGGAGGTGGATAGCATTTTTCATCATGGAATTGTCTTGATCAGAGTAGCTTAGTCTTCCATAGATGATCATCCTTACAAAATTGCTGTTTACCAGTACTTCATAAACTGTGGGTAGCGACCCCATATGGGGTTGGTAACTGAATGTGGTGGTTGCAAAAATTTGGCAACAATAAAAGGTTTCTGAATGTGCAAAGACCACAAATTAATTTAAAATCAAATGTGTAATGAATCTGAGGTGTTTCTGGCACTGATTGCCCAAGTTGCATCTCACAGCTTCACTGCAGCTTTGGTTCTGAACACACAACTTGCACACTTCGCACTGCACGTGCCATCATGCCACATGACACCAATGAACACTGCCAGAAAAACCTCGGCTCAGATATGAGACTATTGTATGTTATGAATTGAAGTGTTTTTACTGTATGTAGCTTCACTGCAGCTTTGGTTCTGAACACACACCTTGCACACTTTGCACTGCACGTGCCACAATGCCACACAACACCAATGAACGCTGCCAGAAACACCTTGGCTCGTATATGAGACTATTGTAGGTTATGAATTGCAGTGTTTTTACTGTACACACAAAATTGTTAAATGAATTTTGGCTTAGAATTAGGAAAGAATTTCCAACAATTTCTGAAGTGGACCTAAACATACTTCTGCCATTTTGTACTATCTATTTATGTGAAGTAGCATTCTCAGCATTGATGATTGTAAAAGCAAAATATTGATCAACTCTGAAAAACATTGAAGATGCCCTACATCCTTGCAATATCAAAGCCAAGATTTAATTCTTTATGTAAAAATAAACAAGCACATCCATCTCATTAGTATGTGCATTTGCTTTGTTTAATAAATGGCAAAATTATATGTATACCAAAGAATTGTTTTAAAACAAATTTCTTTATGATTTGTTATCAGTAAATGTTTGATTTGTATACCTATTTTATATACCTATATAGTCAAGGTCATGTAAAAATTTCTTGAACAAAAAGGGGTTGCAAATGGAAAAAGTTTAAGAAGCCTTGCTGTATCCAATGTTCTTCTGGTTCCACCCACTTCACTTTGCATGATTTCGCATATGTCTCCCCAGGTTTTCTGAAACCATCCTGCTTGTCATTTGTTATAGCACAAGAGTATACCATCACAATCACATGCCACAGCTTTTTCAGCCATTCCCCAATTGAGGGGCATCTCTTCAATCTCCAATTATTCACCACTATAAAAGAGTTGCTATAAATATTTTTGCATATTTTGCTTTTGCCTTTTTTTTTCTTTTTGTTTTTTATCTCTTTGGGATTCAGACCTCATCATAGTATTTCTGGGTCAAAGGACATCCACAGTTTTATAACCCTTTGGGTATAAAGATAGGTAAGAAATAAGGAGGAAGGGTGAAGAAATTACTATTACTCCTAACTGAGGTGAGCCCAAAAGAAAATTAGACAACATGGAGGGGGGGATTTGGGCAATGAATGTCTCATGAATCTCATTCTTAGCTAAACTGGGCAAAGGAGGACGGAACACATGCACACAACTAATTTGGTGTAGAAAGATATTAAATTCAATAGGGAAATAGTTCAAAAAATGAAGAAAAGAGATTAAGAGGGAGATGAGATTAGAGGAAGAAATCATCAAAAATAAAACAAACCATCTCCAAATAGGCAGATCAAAAAATGGAGAGGCATATACTTTCAAACATGGCCAATTGTGAATTTTTGTTTCAATTTTTGTTGTAAATAAGAGTTTCTATTGGGTGAGAGTTTTAAGGAGATTTATAGATAGTTAGAGTGATGAAAAAAAGAATAAAATGGAATTCATTAACCATGTTTTTAAAAAAATATCCAGAAGAGAGCAGAAAGAACATTCAAAAGGAGACATAGAGAAGCAGGAAAGTTTTGTTACTATGGCTTAACATTTAATATGTATTTTAAGAAAAACAAACTGTTATGCACATTCATAGATTTATGCAAAATCCTCTTTTTCTGTTCTTTGAATATTTAAACATACATGTCTCTAGAATTCATAACAAAATATTATGAAAATTTGAAGTTTAAAGAAAAATTTTTAAAGGAATTTAAGTACCAACTAGTTATAGACTGTCATTTTCTCTGGGCATTTTAAATTGTGTTACCCTAGTGCATTATTTCTGAATTTGTATTTTCTCTTTCTATTTGTAAATGAACTGTAAAAATTCAGTTTTGTGGACTTCAGTGTAGTGGCAGAGGGAAAGAGGAAAGGAAAAGGTGGAAGGAGGATAGTAGGTGTCCAGTTAGAGCAGGAGCAGGAAAAAGATTATTTGAGATTAGTCAAGTTTAACTGAATCTCTGTTGAAGTGAAAATAGGAAGAATCAATGACTTATCATCCTAAGTGCTAAATTGAAAATACACAGGATTGCCATAGCCAAAATTCAGACCACGGAACAGACACTTTAAACAGTAAGAAAGAAAATGCTTAAGTATAAAGGAATTAAGGAACCTTAATCAAGATTGCATAGTGATCTTTGAACTCAGGTCACCTAGCAGAGTCAAGGACCAGGAATATTCAAGAGGTTTGAGACCTTAGATTGGCGTTCAGTGAAAAGGAAAATTTAGATAAATTAATGAGAAATAAAAGAGAACCGAGTTTCCAGAACCATAACCAACATGGGGCAAATGGAGCTTTGCCACAAAGCACTAACAAAGGCAGGATGTGCTTGTTCACTATGGCAAAAGCTGTCCCTGAATTCTGATTAACAGTCCCAGAGTTCTGCCACCATAGCGCTTTGCATCTGCTGTGCTGCCTGGTTTTAACTCCGCACCCCCATTATCTCCCCATTTTCCACTTCCCTGCCTCCTTTTGTATTATCTCTTCCAGGAGATTGTAAACACCTTGAGGTTAAGGACAGTCTTTCTTTTTTATTGATGGTGATCCCAGTGCTTAGCAAAGTGCCTGGCCCATAGTAGGTGCTTAATTAAAAAATTTGGATGAGATTAGATCAGACAGCACCTTTCTCTTGGATTGGATCCACCTTCCCCCTCTAAAGGGGCAAATATTAGGGCTTTCTAGGCAACTAGCAACTCCCTCCTGGCCTGATCACATGTGAAGACAGATTGTCCTCTGTGCTACCTCATCTCACAGCTTTATTGCCCCCAGCACAGTTCAAGGTCCTTATGACTCTGGATCAGCCCTGGGGAGGAGATAGTACACTAGGAAGCTGATCAAGATCACAAAGGCATTAAACCCACAGCTGGGTCCCATCTAAGCACCTAATACTCTATTCGACTCTATCAAAATTGCTTGTTACCTGCTTAGTTATACAGGACACATGGCTGTCACAAACCATGGAGTCATTTTCCTTCTCACTACTCATGTTCTACCCCTACACCCAATGATTTTCTATGGATTCCAGGACTACGGCCTGCAAAATGGAAAGAGCAGTTTAAATATCTACGTGGTTAGGAATTTGGACACAGAAAGAATTCCTTCTCGTGATATCTTCTAATACCTAAATACTATTTTTAATAGACATATGATTTCATCAGAGTGGAAGCTCACACAGTAGAGGGGTTGGAGGAGTGAGGGAACAAGCATTTATTAATCACCTAATCAGTACTAAGAAATTTACATCTCAGTGCTCACAGCAACCCTGGGGAGTAGGGTGCTATGATGATCCCCATTTTACAGATAGGAAAAATGAGGAAGAAAGACATTAAGTGACTTACCTTGGGCCACACAGCTAGTAAGTATATGAGATCAAATTTGAACTCAAGTCACTCAAGAAATTAAGTGGCTTGCCCAAAGTCTCACAAATAGTAAATGTTGGAGGTATAGTTTGAAGCTAGGTCTTCTTGGCTCTAAGATCAGTGCCTTAGCCACTACACCATGCTGTCCCTCATTGGTACCTGCTCTACAACTTATAGTCTTAGAGGGTAACCTGGGGCACCGAGAGTTTAAGAGATATAATTACTCAGGGTCACACAGCCAATGTGTGTCATGTCATGTGCAGAATTTGAACCAAGGCCCAGCTTCTTGCCCAGTGTACTATCTATCATTCAGGCAAATGATGTTTGTAGAAACGCAACCTGGCAACTTGCTCCAGGTGCTGCAGGTGTTGCCTCCTCCATAGCCATCATTAATAAAGAACCAGACAAGAAAATTCTCTCTAACAAAGTCTTTGGAACCGTCACATGGTTCAACACAGAAAACAGATATGGTTTTGTCAATAGAGATGCTGTGAAAGAAGATGCATTGCTGATCCAGCCTAAGGACCACCTGCACCTTCACACAACTTGCAGTTGAAATCTCCTTTATGTTATGCCTCCTCCTATTAGAAGGTGGACTCTTTGAGTGTAGAGCCTCTGATCCATGTGTGTCTCCAGGGCTTTGCACATGATCAGTCCACGAAAATGCTCATTCGTTCATCCGTCTATTCCTGACTCTGAGGACAGATACGCTAGGCTGTTGGTTCTCAAACTTTTTGGTCTCAGAACTTCTTTATACTCTTAAAAATGATTGAGGATGCCTCAGCAATCTTTTGTTTATGTGGCCAACATCTATCAATATTTATCATATTAAAATTAAAACATATTACAAAAATAGTTTTGACCTTACAGACGCATTAAAAGGGTATCAGGGACCCCCAGGCATCCATGCATCATACTTTGAGAACCATTGCACTACTCCATGCTGCCCCAAAGAAGCCATTTTGCTCTCTAATAACTCTACCCACAATTCCCTCTGGCTTCAGAGCCTGTGAGTAAGGGTACATACACACAGGCACATAAAACAAAGTAGAGTGTGTAATTTAGTGTTAAGGGATTCCAAGCAGGTATCCTCTGCTCTTTTATTCATGAAGTAAATAAATTCAATTATTCTTTATTCAAGGCTGTATAACTAGCTCCTCTCTTGTATTCTCCCCTGCCTCTCCCTGCTGAGTTTGTATCTAGATTGTAATGGTTACAGGTCTACCTATGAAAGATGAAGGGGAAGAGCAGAGGGGGATTTATCAGCTAATATGAAAGAATAAACTTAACAGATCAGGGTTCAGGGCCACTCCAAAGCTTCTTCCTTTGTCTGTGGCTTTTTACGTGGAGGTGACCAGGGTCATAAGACAATATGACTTAGCTCCAGCTTTGTTCTGCTAGCTCAAGGGAAAATGAGAGGCCACATATCTGCCTCTTCCCAAGAGATTTCCTGGCTTTCCCATGGAGTGACAGCTGCCTCCTGGGCTCTGCAATGGCCATGAACTCTGGCCTTTTGGCCCAATGGGACAGTCAATAATTCTGTGGGTATAGACCCTGGAGAGCAGCATACCCACTGCAGGAGAGTAAGGGGGTTGGCAATACTTAAGCTGTCCCATGAAGATAAGATCAGCCCAGAAGCCTAAGAGAAAAACTACAGGATTCTAGGACTGTGAATGACCTTCCCAGGATCCTTCCATCAATCTCCTGGTCTCTAGCTTGATTTTGATCAAAATAATTTGTGTGATAAGAAAGTATTTTGTTTTCAAAGACCACCATAGAATTATCCTTGATGATATCTTACCAAGAAATAAGAACATGGATTTTGGAAGTGCAAAGGACTTTGGAGATAATTTAGTTCAAGGGTTCTTATTTTCTTTTTTGCACCATAGACAGTAACATTCAGAGCCTATGGACCCCTTCTTGGAATTAATATTTTTAAATAATAGAAAGAAATGCTAAAATTCAGTTAGAGGTTAGTGGAAAAGAATATGTAATATTTTCCTCACGCAAATTCATGGATTTCCTGAAATCTATTCATAGATTTGGATCCATGGACCCTAGGCTAAAAACACCTGATATAATCTAGTTCTCTCATTTTACAGATAAAATGAGTGAGGTCCAGAGAGAAGTATATTGGCCAAGATCACAGAGGAAGTAAACCAAAGGCTTTGAATCTGAATCTAATAAATAGTCTTTCTACTGTACCATTCATCCTAAAATCTCAACTCAAGCCTTCAAGCATATTTTTCCTTTTTTCTTAGAAATTGTGGAGAATAGTTTGCTAACATCGTGAATGCCTGGAAGGATATGTGATGGAAAGGAAGACCAACCTGATAACACCTACTTAATAACATCTGTGCCAGCGAGACCGTTTCAATAAAATCTCAGACAGAAATGAAATAATGTAGTTTAGGTCAGCTATTTGATTTAGGTGATATGGATAAATGGAAAAAATAAGGAATACCTGAAAATAAAGGATGTGTCCAAAATAAAGGAGATGACCATCCCACTGTATTCTGCCCTGGTCAGGTCACATCTAGAGTAAGTACTGTGCTCACTTCTAAACATCATACTTTAGAAGAGATAGCAATAAGAGAACATGCAAAGGTTAACAAGGATGGCAAGAAGAGTGGAGACAATGTGATACAGGGATGGAGTCACAGCATTCCCAAAACTCAGTTCCTTCATCTGCAAAATAAATGGTTTGAACTAGATACTCCGTGAGGCCACTTTCAGCACTAGATCTAAGATTTTGTGATCCTATGAGTTGGGGATGTTTAGCCTGGGAAAGATAAGATGGGTGGAGGAGGGGCATGAGAATCATCTTTAAATATTTTAAGAGCAGTCATATGGAAGAGTGATTCAATTTGGTCTGATCCTGAAAAGCAGAACTAGGTCAAAAGGGCAGAAGTTAACAGGAGGCAGATTTTGATTCAATATAAGTGTATTAGGAGATGAATTGGACTTTATCTTTTCATGGTTTTTTGTCTGTGTTTTCTTTCACAATATGACTAACATGGAAATATGTTTTGCACGATTGCACATGTATAATCTATATCAAGGTGCTTACCATCTCACAGAGGGGAGAGGGGAAGGTAGGAAAAGAATCTGAAACTCAAAATTTTAAAAAACAAATGCTAAAAATTGTTTTTACATGCAATTGGGAAAAATACTGTTTAAAAACTTCACTAAGACTTTTGGGAAAGAATATAAAAAGCACTTGCTACTTGAAAAATGAAAATAATACAGTATTTAAAATGAAAAAGATTTTGGGATGCCCGATATTTAGTTATTTATCTACATATTGTGATAGAATGTAATTTCCTGGAAGGCAAGTACTATTTCATTTTTGTCTCGGTATCAAGACAAAAATTGCCTAGCATTGCCTAGCAGAGTACCTGACACATGGTTGGTGCTTAAAGAATGTTTGTTGATTGATTTAATGAAAGTTTTTGTATTCATTCATTCATTCAAAATACCAACAACAATAAAAGGGAGCTGAGCTGGGCTACATCCCCAAGGAGCATGTGCAGAGGTGTCCTGTCTGTGTACCAACCAAGTGTGCTGGCTCAGCACTGAAAGGATCTTAGTGTTTTGAGATAATGAAGCAATATACTCGTTGGCACTGGGCAGGAAAAGCTGCTATTTCATTGATCCTACCATCAGTTTCTCTCTTGATTCCCATTTGCACTAGGTCAGTATTATTCAAGTTTCCCTGGAAGGAGAGAGAGAAAGATAGAGGGAGAGGGAGGGAGGGAGGGAGGGGGCAGAGAGAGAGACAGAGAGAGAGAGAGAGAGAGAGAGAGAGAGAGAGAGAGAGAGAGAGAGAGAGAGAGAGAGAGAGAGATTGAGAGAGAAGGCAGCTGTCCTCCCTACCCCTACTCAACACAACACACACACACACATGCTCACTTAGGCTGACAGCATGAACTGCTCTCACATGATAGCTAGAGAAAGGGGGCTCAAGTAGCCAAGCTTGATTATGCACCTCTGGAAGCTACTTCTGCCTTTTATTCCTTCCCTAAGCATAGGAGACTGAAAGTCAATGTCAAAATAGACATCTCAACATAGTCAAAAGAGGCATAGATTTGGAATCAGAGGTTGCTGTTGTTATTCGGTCATGTCCCATTCTTTGTGACTCCATTTGGAGTTTTCTTGGCAAAGATATTTGGAGTAGTTTGCTATTTCCTTCTCCAGCTCATTTTACACATGAGGAAACTGAGGTAAATAGGGTTAAGTGACTTGTCCAGTGTCACAAAGCTAATAAGTGCCTAAGATCAGATTTGAACTCAGGTCCTCCTGACTCCAGGGCCAGCACTCTATCCAGTGTGCCACCTGGCTGCCCTGGAATCAGAGGACCCATATTCAAATCCTACATTCAAATTCTGTCACTCTCAACTTACATGCCTTCAGGCAAGTCAACCTCTCTGGGCCTCAGTTTCTCACCTATAAAGTGAAGGGGTTGGACTTGATGGCTTATAAAGTCCCTTGAATCTCTAGGGCTGTTGTCCTATGTACAGACGTGGGGGCAACCTTGTGAGCTTGAGATCATGAGTCTATCAGACGGATATGACTAACAGTAGTGGAATTTCTACATCAGATCAGATGATCCTGAAAGAGGATGAAACCAAGCCCTGGTCTGGCTTGCTGGAAGATGTGGACCTGGGAAGGAATCGTGTTACAATGCTCGAGGTGAAATGTTAAAAAAAAATCTATTCTGCAGTCCCATCAAATACCATATGATTTGATAATTTGAAGTCTTGACCTCCCAGGGTAGCATAATGCTAATTATAAATCACCGCTTTCTCTTTTAAGTCTTTGTTAATGTGTACTTGTAAGAGCCTTACGTATTTAGCATTTCTTTTGTGTAGAGGAAATAAATAGCAGCCCTATTACTGATTCACATTGTGCATAGAATAATTTTCTCTCCCTTCTTTGGGGAAACCCTAGGAATGAGCCAAATACATGCTTTAAGTAATTTTTCTTAAGGGAAAAAGGTGTCTAATGAGTCCTAGATTTTGAGAAAAGGAGAATAATCTTTCATTAAAGGCCAGAGTCCCCCAGGACTGAACCCACTCACCAGTCAACGCATCTGGAGCAGAACGGGCTTCCTTAATAGAGAGGGAAGGGACATAGACCCCCAACCCCTTAGTCTAGAAGCAGATACTATTTTTAGATAAGAAAAAATTCCTAACAATCGTGGTTGCTCAAAACCAAAGTGGGTTACCTCAGGACATAGTAGACTTCTCCATTGTAGCTCTAGAAGTCTTTAATCAGAGCCTTGGTTACTATTTATAAGGAATATTATAAAGATAATTTATATCCAGGTCCATTGTACTAGATGGCTCCATAACAGAACCTGTATGAATTGATGGGGGAGTATAGAAGCAGTAAGATACAAGTTCATCCTTCAAGGAGCTGAAAATCTACCTAGGATGCCTGGGAAAATAAAATATGTGCATACAAGCAGATAATAAAACCGGTTGTTCAGTTGTTTCAATCGTATCTAACTCTCTGTGACCCCATTTGGGGTTTTCTTGGAAAAGATACTGGAGTGGTTTACCATTACATTCTCTGGCTCATTTTACAAATTAGGAAACAGAGGCAAACTGGGTGAAGTGATTTACCCAGAGTCACATGGCTAGCAAGTGTCTGAGGCCAGATTTGAAATCATAAAGATGAGTCTCCCTGTTTCCGAGCTCAGTACTCTATCTATCCACTGTGCTACCTGGCTGCCCAATAAAACTGGACTTAAAGTCAAAAGCCCTGCTGTGGGGCCACAGTAGGTCTTCCAATATCCCAGTTATGTGATCTAGGGAGTCCTTTAATTGCTTTGAGCCTCAGCTTCCTGATCTGCAAAATGGGAGTAAAAATAGCTACCTTCCTTGCCTTACAATAATATTGTGGAGTAGAAAATGAAATAATAAATGAGAATTGTATTATTTTAATATCAGAAGTCAGGATACTCAAGGCAAATAATTGAATACTAGGGTTCTTTTCTGAAGTTGCATATTTTCCAGTACAGCTTATGTTTTGACCTTATTATTTAAACGAGTACAGAGAATGAAGTAAGGAGGAATGAATTGTCTCCTCAGGTACAGAATATTCTCCTTTCCTTGAAAATTTTATAAAATGACTCCCACAAACCTTTTGTCCTCCCCCTTCCCACCACCAATTCCTGGGTTTTATTTGGCTTTGAGTAGGTCTAATTCAGTAGTCAGAGTACAGAGATATGATGAGAAGATGCATTGTAGATTGGTTTTATGAAGTTGGGTTTCGATTATTCTGAATTATATGGGCAAAACTATTAAGCTGTAAAATAATATTTTTTTCTCATCTTATATGGTTCTTTGGGTAACTATTTAAAAAGTGCTTACTATGTGTCAGATTGGGAATACAAATGCAAACATTAATAACAGCAAAAATAGCCCCTGCACTCAAGGAGCTTATAGTCTAATGAGACAACACAATGTATAAAAGGAAATTGAAATGGGGGTGGGGGGAAGGGTGTAAGTAACTATGGAGGGAAAGGGATACCTGAACTAAGGTTGTGGCAGTATGACTAATGAAGATCTATCATGAATGTAGAAATGACAAGCTTTGGCAATACACTGCATATGTTATATGAAGGCTAAAGGGGAGTTGAGGATGACACCAAGGTTTTGAACCTGAGTGACTGGGAAAATGGCAGAGCCTTCTACAATAATAAGGAAATTCATAAGAAAAGGGAGAGGGAAAGGGAGGAAAAAGAGCAAGTTTCAGCAGGTCACTTTTGAGATGAGTACAGGTCAGCAAGTTTAAGATGTCTAAGAGGCAGCTGGAGATACATGACCATAGTTCAGGAGAGAGGATAGGACTGGGGAGTTATGCTTGGGGCTTGTATGGTTAAAGATGATAACTGAATCTGTAGAAGCTGGTAAGCTTACCAGATAAGATAGCATAGAGGGAAAAGAAAGGAGTGTCCAAGAAAGAGTTTTAGGGAACACCCAGAATTAGTGGGAGTAACATGGATGAAGAAACAGCTGGAGAGACTTGAGAAAGAGTAGCCAGACAAGTAAAGGGAGAATAAAGAGAAGGCAATCGTGAAAAGAATATCCAGGAACAGAAGGTTATTGACAGTGTTAGAAGCTTCAAAGAGGTCAAGAAGGCTAAGGATTAAAGAAAGGCCACAAGGTTTGGTGGTTAGGAGGTTGCTGATAACTTTGGAGGAAGCATTCCAGTTGAGTGATAATGCCAAAGGCCAGATTGTAGAGGGTTTAGAAGAGAATGAGAGAAAAGGGGTACTGACACCTAGGAGAACCAGGAAAGGGTTCTCCATGGAAGGAAGCAAAGGAGCCCAAGTAGAGATGAGGAGGAGGGATTAGAGGCAGCCTCTGCAAATGCACACAGTCAGGAGATGAAATAGTCATTTCTAGAACTGCAAATAGGCCATTGGAGCCAGAACTTAATGCAAAGGGGGAAATGTGAAATAATTCTCAAAAAGGTTAGCTGGAACCAGACTATGAAGAGTTTTAAATGTCAGTGTGAAACATGTATGTTCTATACTAGAGGAAAATAGAGAGATCTCTTCTGTGAGTGAGTTTCAGATTGTGAATATGGACACGAAGCTGTTCTAGAACTTGCATTTTGCTGTAGTTCAGTCAGCTGAGCTCATGCTTAAAAACATTCAATAACCCTACTCTTACTGCAGGAAGGGGGTTCATATTTAAAGGTGCCAATGGTGCCTTCCAATACCTCTTTTCTTTTGTCCTGTGGCAGGGGTCCTATTCCCTAGCTGTACTTACCACCTGCCCACATGATCTCGGTAATGCCATGCTACCCCGATCCCTTTTCCCTTCTGGGTTCCCCTTCTCCCAGTTTCACTTTTTCTAGTTTCTGCTTTAGATACTGATAGGAAAGGGGACAATACTTGAAGCTATAGCCCAGACTCAGAGGGTAAATGATGAGTTAACAGGTAGAGTTTAAGACATTATATTAGAAATATCCAACACCTACCTTACCAGAATACCATGGAAGGATAAAATCAGTAATTGAAAAACATGAAAAAAGAGAAATTTCTAGGTACAGAGGAATTAGGGCAGATGTGATATGCTCTATGGGATGTGTTCCATCATACTTCTTCTTAAAGAAATGACTGGAAAGCAAATCGCATTTTCTTAATAATTTTCATTATGAAATCGGGGGGCCTTGCCAGAGTGGAGGAGAGGGGCAAGAACCCTGAATTCAAAGACATAATCAAAAACATTTGGTCAAGGAAGTACCAAATGGCCCACCCCTGGCATATTGAGTGTTAAATGAGCAGATTCTGGGGAGCTGACTTTTCTGTTGAAAGAACAATGGAATTTCCTTCACAAATCTGAACACTAGTCTAACATACTTCATTGACTTTTCACAATGATGGAATTTTTCCCTTTGTCTAGGGATCTTCTTGCGAGGTTCTGCATGATAGAAGTTCTTTGCATTAAGTAGACACTTAATAAATAATAATATTCATATAATACTTTAAGATTTTCTAAGCATTTTGCATATGCCCTGTTACATGATCCTCATGGGACTCCTATGAGAGGAGGGCTATTTTGATCCCCATTTTCAGATGAGAAAGCAGATGCAGACAAAGATCAAGTGACTTTCCCAGCGTCAGAAAACTAGTGAGTGTCTGGGAGTCCAGTGTTCTATCCACTTCTCCCACATTAACTGGATTGTACTGGATTGCATTGGGTTGACATTTGGGTTTTTAATGAAAGCTCTGTAAGGTTCTTTGTATGCTAAAAAAAAACAGTCACTAAAAGAAGTTCTACTATGTGGTGATTTGAGTTAAATCTAGTCAGCCTGCTATTTTTGGAAATACCCATTGGGATAAGGATGCATTTTTTTCTTGAGAATATATTGGAAGAAATGCCACTATCAAACACACCACCACCATCACCAGCAACAAATACATATACCTGACAAGAAAGAATTAGTCATGGAGAGCCTTAATCTTTCAAAGTAGAAACATAGTTCTCTGACTTGATATTTTCTTCTGCCTTCTGAGAGAGTGAGGAGGCTACCCTTGTGATTTCAGATTCAAGGAAAAGGATGTGGGAGTATAAAAATACAAGTGGGGAGCAATACGGTATCAGAAATGAGGTTTGAGGGAGAGAAAAGAACAAGAGAGACAGAGACAGAAATATATGGAGAGAGAGACAAGGGGGAGAAGATGGAAAGAGATGGGGGAGGACAGAGGGAAAGAGAGAGAGAGAGAGAAAGAGAGATGGGGGAGAGGGAAAGGGGGGGAGAAAAAGGGAGAGCGAGAAGGGGAGAGAAAAAATGAGAGACAGAGGAAGAGAGAGACAGGGTAGAGGAAGGCGAGAGAGAGAAAGAGAGACAACACAGAAGAGAATAAACAGCAGGCTTCTAGCACAGACTGTGAGAAGAGTCTGAGGTCAAAGACTATGTCAGTTTGCCATAACCATACAGCCAGCAACAAGGAAGCCATGCAATCAGAGCCAGAATGGAGCCAGAAAATCACAGACCTGGGGTTAAAACAAAGATCAACAAAACCAGTAACAGGGTGAGTCTAAGGGACTGAGTGGTGCAAACTGTTTACTGCAATTTACTCCACTCAGCTGGTAAGTAACACCTGTAAGCTTTTAAATTAGGGCCGTGTGGCTAGCGCTACTCTAGGAGGCCCTGGTTCACCTGTACATCATCTGGAGCGAGAGACAGCTCTCCAAGGGAAAAATAGTGTGGGAGAGAACATTCTAATTGATGCCTGCGGCCAAAAGCAGGAATCAAATTAAGTTGTGGTTGATTTAATTAAGGGATGATGAGAAATGTACCAATATATTTATAGAGAAACTTGCTCTGTGGTAACTTTATAGTTTGTTGATATTATTTAGCTGTTTTAATAAAAAATTATATTTTTTGTGAAAAGCCGGTAAATTCACAGTTGTAACCTGGATCAGAGACAAAATGTGTGCCTTATAATTCGAACCATGAACCCAAAGTCCCAAGCTGGGGCTCACCTGGTAGGAAAATACATTGAAGGAGTAAGGACTCCATGCAAATATAACATTACAATATATAGGTGATGGCAAATGGAACAACTCCGTACTTGTAAGTTCTCCAATATTGCAAGCTTTCTCCTTAGTTTTTATCAATATCTAACAGAGATGGACTATAACACTGTCCTTCAAAAGTAGGAATGGTAATTGGTATCCTCCAATCAGAATATACCTTAGGCTCTCATCTTTTGATCCTGAAAAAAGAGTTATGCTATTCCCCTAGAATTTTGGGTCTAGGTATAGGTAATTGCATTGATTTAGGGAACTCCCAGTGAGGACTCTCCCTCTACCAATACAGACTGCCAACGATTTTGTAATAAATAGCTTTAAAAATTGCCTGAGGCACTGAGAGTTTAAGTGACTTACTGAGGGTCACACACCCTGTAGTGTCCAAGATAGGACTTGAACCCAGGTCCATCCTGATTCTGAGGCTAACTCTCTACCCACTAGAACATGCTGCCTTTCAGTCCTTCATTTTATCAGTCCTATAAGTTGAAATTTCCATATACTTAATTCCTGAAAATAAGGGGTATTGGAGCAGCAAGGTGGTACAGTGAGTAGAGCACTGGCCCTAGAGTCAGTAGTACCTGAGTTCAAATCCAGCCTTAGATGCTTGACACACTTACTAGCTGCGTGACCTTGGGGCACTTGTGTGACACCAATTGCCCTGCCTTCCCCCCTCCAAAAAAATATAAGGGGTATTTTCAATAGTCACGGAATCTCAGACTTCAAAGAGTCTGAGATCTGAACAGGAATTCCTTCTATCACATTCCCAGTAAGCAGCCAACTTAGCTTCTGTTCGAAGGCCTCCAGTGAGGGAAAACTCACTACTGCACAAAACAACTGATTCCACTTTGAGATAATTTTCCATTTTATCAATTCTTTCCTAAATCAAGCCTAAATTTGTCTCTTGGGCCAAGTAGAACAATTTTAATCTAACGTTCATCTATTTGAAGACTATTATACAGTCCCAATTTCTCTTCTCCAATCTAAACACCCAAATTTTCTTCATATGATCCTCATATGTCATCACCTTCACACCCTTCACCATCCTAGATTGGACATACCTCAATGTCCATGTACTTCTTTGAATACATGCCAACCATCCAAACTCTACTGCAGAGAACGCAACTCGGATGGGCTGGCCGTGTTGTCTGAATACCAAACATACATTTGCCCAAAAGACTATCTTATGGACATCTCACATGAGGCTGCCGCTCACATGGAGATCAGAAGAAGTGACACAAGGACACTCTCAAGGGCTCTCTGAAGAACTTTGGAATTGATTGTGTGACATGGGAGATACTAGCTAAGGACTACCCAGCAGAGTGTGCCTGTATCAAAGAAGGCATTATGCTCTGTGAGCAAAGTAGAATTGCAGTAGCTCAAAGAAACATGAGATGCGCAAATTTAGTGACATCTCTCCTCCAAATGTTCATGTGGACTATTTGTGCCCAACCTGTGGTAGAGCCTTCTGAGCTCATATTGGTCTGATTAGCCACAATTGGACACAATGTGCATTACCCCCAAAGTAGTGCAGTCATTTGGGTCCTCTTCCAGAGCAAAGGACAACCAACCAACCATCTCCTTTAAGTACATGGAAATACCTCAAGAGAGAATCTGGCCATAAAATTTGACTCATTTGTGTGAATAGGATCAAATTCAGGAGCTAACCGTGTCTATCCCACCCTCCCCTTAACTTTCTTCTGGCCCTTTCGGGCTCCTTATATTTTGTTCCCCTCCATACACTCCATGATACTACTATAGTGGCCTTATTGCTGTGCCTCCCACAAGATACTCCATATCCCACCTCCATGCCTGTGTCTGGGCCATCCCCCTTGCCTTCTTTTTCCTTACTTCCTCCATGCCTTCAAATCTGTGGCTTCCATTAAGACTCAGCTCAAACCCTACCTTCTACAGGAGGCCTTTCCTCCTCCCCCAAATGCTCAGGTAACCTCTCAGGTTAGCTTCCACTTACTCCGTGCATATCTTGTGCCTGCCTCATTACTTACATCTTGGTTCCCTCATTAGAATGTGTGCTCCTTGAGGGAAAGGACTGGTTTTGTTTTTCTTTATCTGCCCAGCACTTCACTCAGTGCTTGGCACATACTTAATACTTATTAATTAATGATTGATCTGGCCCACACTCAGGGCTGGATCAGTTAAATTTGACAACAAACTTTTTTGTTGTTTAGTCATTTTTCAGTTGTGTCTGACCCACCATGACACCATTTGGGGTTTCTTGGCAGAGATACTGGAGTGATTTGCTATTTCCTTCTCCAGCTCATTTTATAGATGAGAAAACTGAGGCAAACAGAGTAAAGTGATTTGTCCAGGGTCACACAATGAGTAAGGCCAGAATTGAGGTCAGGAAGATGAGTCTTCCTAACTCCAGGCTCAGCACTGTCCAAAGAACATTAATAAAGAGCCTAATATGTGCCAAGCACTTTGATAAATGCTGCAGATACAAAGACAGAATGAAATAGTCCCTGACCTCAAGGAGCTTACAAGGGACTACAGCAAATGCACAGGTAAGTAAACACAAAGTAATTTCAAGAGGAATAGAATATTAGTGACAATAGAGATCAAGTGACTTCCTGTAGATATCTACAAGCTGTGCTTCGAAAGAAATTGGCATCCTACAAGATGAAGGTGAGGTCAACATGATTCCAATGACTTTCCTTGTTCTTCTTTCCCTGTGACTCTTACCCCCATCCAATGTCTGCCCACTGAAATAATCTCAAATCCAATTTTGTAGCAAATTTAGAATCATAAAATTTGGAGCTGGAAGGGACTTTAGCAATCACTTTGTCCAAACCTCCAATTTTCCTAACGGAGGCTCAGTGCGGTGACACCATTTTCCCTTAGTTGCCTTAGCTACTAAGTGTCAAAGCTTAGATCCAGACCCAGTCTCTTGACTTGAATCCCAGTGCTGTTTCCATTCCACCACTCTGCCCATTGTGAGAATCACAAATTACTTGTTTCCTCAGTGCTATTCTGGGGACATAGCTTCATAGCTGCTCTTTGGATTACTGAGCCTGCCAACTCTCCCTTCCGGCTGCCAAGCTTTAGTAGTATCAATAAATGCTCAGGAAAGAGTCTGCTGTAAATAACCCAAGTTTCCACCCTCGTAATCAATAAATAAATTGTTTATGGTGGTTCTGGGAAGTGGCCCATCTTGTTAGGGGGTCTGTCTGAGTTTTCCCAGGGCCCAGGTTTCAGGTAGCACTCCCTGGCTTTTGGCAAAATGTGTCAGGCAGAGACCTGGCTCAGGGGGCAATGGAACCAGAGACAAATGGATGGAGCCATTTCTGAATTATGTAGGGTTTTTTTCCATTCCATCTTTAGTAAGGACTATTTCCCAACTGCAGTGAACCAGACAGGAAACAAAAGGTTTGGATTTCTAAAAGAATGAACAGTTTCTTGTTTGTCTCTCTCCATGGACAGGTGCCACTGAGGATGCTGAAAAGAGAGAAAACCCAAACAATGAAGTGAGCCCTCTGCCCATGTATTGTCAGATGTTTGATGGAGAGAAAAATCTGTTGAGCAAATACAATGACTGTGTCTCCTACCTTTCTTGTAGCAGAAAGCTGGACTGGACAACATTAATATCAAGTCCTGTCCCCAGTCCTGTCTCTTCCCCCTGCGTTTGTTTTCAATCCAGCTCCGTGTTTTTCAGCTCTACCATCTCCACTCTCCCATCTACATCATTTTCTTAACTGGCAGTGGTTTGTCAGTCTACATCATATTTTTAATTCACCAAATATTCTTGCACTTCATGGAGCTGTTTTGAATTTATGAAGCAAGGGAAAGGAAAATAAATCATCCTTGTGTGCAGGTAGTTAGATGTTAAGCCAAGACGTTGGGGTGGTCAGGAAGGGAGAAATGCCATTCATTATGAGAGTCAGTTATGAATTAAGATTATTTTGGCATCCTGGTTTCACTTGCTGGTTCAGGGCACTCCCTAGGGGACCATGTCTCTGAGCAGAGATTTCTTTGGAAACTCTAAAGACAGGTGCCCAGAAGTTTCTGCCTTTATGGTAAGCTAAGCCAAGCCTGGGAGGAGGGGAGAGACGTACGTATGTGTGTGATGGCACTTGGCACAATGTCTCCTCCATAGCAGGAGCTCAATAAGTATTTAATGAATGAAAACAGTGAATGACTAAATATTGGCAATTTCTAGTGAATGATGGTATTCTTTATATTTGTTTCATATTATTAACTAAGCAATATAAATGCCTTTTCTGGTAAATCAGTCTGAAAATCTTCTTTGCCATCTCCTTTGTGATCCTCCTATTTCTGTCATAGTCAATGTCTCCACTTCCTATAAATAACTACTTGGGGGGGCACAGGAAAAAAATACACTCAACCAGTCATCGGAAGACCCACATTTGAATCCTTTTAGGACAGAGATAAGTCAAAGGATCCTAGATTAAGAGCTCCAGCCCCCTCCTCTTATGGATCAGGAAACTGAGGACAAAAGAGATGAAGTAGTTTGCTCAGATCACACAGCTAAAAGAACCAGGATTTAAACCCTAGTCTTCCGATTCCAAGTTCAGGGCTCTTCCCACTTTACCACACTCTCTCCATTCATGTTACTTGCCTTTTCTCATTTTCAATTGCCTCATCTGCAAAATAAGGATCATAATATCTATTCTATCCTGCTTGCCTCTTGGAGTAGGTGTGCTGATTGAATGAGATAATGTATACATAGAATATTACAAACTGCATGGTACTATACGCAGGGAAGGCATTTTTATTCCTCATTCACCTGACGCTTATTATACAGATGCTATTGCTACTGTTCAATTATATCATTTGCTTCAATACCTTCATGGAGACAGCGTATTTGAATTCAGCCTCAGATACTTGCAAGCTGCATGATCTTGGGCAAGTTACTCTGCCTGTCTCAGTTTCCTCATCTGCAAAATGGAGATAATAATAGCATTTACCTCCCAGGGTTGTTGGAAAGATAAAATAAGACAAATACAAATCTTAAAGTGTCTGTTTAAATGCTAGCTGTTGTCATCTTCCTCCTCTTCCTCCTCCTCCCAATTTACTGGTGAGAAAATGGAAATTTAGAGAAGTTATAGGACCATGGATTGAGGGTTTGAAGCAATTTTAGAAGTCATGCAGTACAAAGGGGTAAACACACAGCCTACTGCCCACTTCTCAGTGAGGGTCAAACCAGATTAATGTGTAATTGGGAAATAGTTGACAAAATAAAATGTAATAGATAATATTGTAAGTCAACATTTCTAAGTCAATATGCACATAGTAGGTAGGTATCCTTTTGTCCAGGTTATTGGTGCTGTTTCTATTTGAGTTTGATGCCACTGATATAATGCCACAACCTCCTTTTTTACAGATAAGGGAATTGAGGCCCAAAGAGATTAAATTATTTGCCCAACACCATGCAGGTTGTGAGGCAGGGTTTGAACCTAGGTCCTTTGACTCCAAATCCAACTCTCTTTCCACTGGACAAATGATCTGCCCAAGATCTACAGTTTGTATGCTGCAGAACCCATATTGAACCTTGGACTTCCTGGCTCTAAATGAATCTTTTCTTCCATTATGATTCAATGGTCAGTCCTTGGAGACTGACCTCTGAGAAGTCAAAGCCAATGTCTTCTTCCTCATTGTATCCCCTATAGACTCCTAAACTCAATAAAATAGTTGTAGAATTGACTCAAATTAATGAGGAATTGATATATAACAAAATGGAAAATAGAGAAGAGAACCACACCAGAAGAGAAAGCATATAGGATGCAAGTCTCAAACTCCAGGGCAGAGGAACTCTGAGTATGGGGAGCAGGGTTGCTGCTGGGTCTCCAGTTAGGTCTGACAGTTAGCATGACGTTAGTAGAATGTTGACAACTGAAGATGAGGGATTCAGTGGCTATGAAGGAGCAAGCACAGAGATCAATTTATACATATGAATTTATAGTACATCTCAAAGAATGTGTTAGCACCTTAACAACACGGGGGAAGCATTTGATTCTGCAAGAGATGCTGCTCATGTGACATGTGCCTAACAGGTAAGGTTCCTGGGTAATGGAATGATCACTCACTGTCAGACTGCCCTTACTTAGGGTGAGAGGGTGCATAATGCAAGATGGCACAAACCGGTTGGACCTTAGAGCACCTGAAGTGCCCTTTGAAATCCAAGCACGTGGAATGGCTGCAGAGAAGGTGGCTGAAGTGCATTTGTTGCTGAACAAACCTCAGGTTTTTATTCTAGGCAGAGAGACCTGGGACGGACATGCTACATTAATTAGGGAGAGGGATGCAGCTGCTGGTGGCAATGCTGGAAGTGAAAGTTTATAGGTGATGGCAACAAGAGGTCCATGCTGCAATCCAGTGGGAGAAATGAGGAATTAGATGAGTTATTTCAGGGATTGAAGTCAGAGCATCACAGGACTTCAAAACACTAAGAACACTTAAAATTCATCTCTTCTAATTATCCACCATTATAGTAACTCCTTCTACCATGTCCCTGAAAAGCGATCATCTATAACTTTTGCTTGAGCACCCCCGATGATGGGGAATTCGCTACCTAATGTGGTACCCTATTCCATTTCTGGAGAGCTTCAGTTGTTATATTGACATCAGATTTACCTCCCTATGACTTCTAAGAACATGGATAAGAAAGGACATTGAAGATCAGCTAGGTGGCACAGTGGATTGAGCATGGGCCCTGGAGTCAGGAGGACCTCAGTTCAAATCTGGCCTCAGATACATACTAGCTATGTGACCCTTGGCAAGTCACTTAATCCCAGTTGTAGAAGGAAGGAAGGAAGGAAGGAAGCAAGGAAGGAAGGAAGGAAGGAAGGAAGGAAGGAAGGAAGGAAGGAAGGAAAGGAGGGAGGAAGGGAGGGAGGAAGGAAGCAAGGATGGAAGGAAGGAAGGAAAGAAAGAAGAAGGAAACAGAAAGAACATTGAAAAGCTTAAAGACATTCAGAGGAGGGCAACGGGATGGTGAAACATTTAAAGTGCATTCCATTTGAGGAGAATTTGAATGAACTTTGAAGGAATGTATCTGAGAAGAGAATCTTAGAATCAAAGATCTAGAGCTAGAAAGAATCTCAGAGGTCATCTAATCCAACCTCCTTTGAACCTGCAGAACAGATGAGGAAACTGAGGCACAAGGATATTAAATTATTTACCCAAGGTCACACATGTATCATGCAATACATGATAGTTGTCTTCAAGTATTTCAAGAGTTATTATATGAGGGAGGGATCAAATTTCTTCTTTACGGGCCCAGAGAGAATAACTAATCAGTGGAAGCTCCAAAGAGTCAAATTTAGGTTTGATGTCAGGGGAAAAAATGTCAATAACATTTCCTTCTGATTGGAGTTATCCAAATGTATCCAAAGTATCTAAAGCAGGCTGTCTCAGAAGGGAGTGGAGTCTTCCTTGTTGGAGATCTTGTTGGAAGACCTTTGGAAGTCTTCCAACAAGAGGTCCATCCTCCGAGTTGAAGAGCCCAGACTTCACCTTGGATGGCCACTTGTAGAGGATGTTCTAAGAGTGTAACACCAATTAAGTTGGGACTTTTTACTGTTTTAGAATGATAAATTAATTTAGCGTCTTCGATTGAGCCTGACTAGGTGCAAAGCCTCAGGCCCAAACCTCTATCTACTAGGTGCTAAGCCTATGTGGGCATGAAGCCTTCAGGGTCCTAAGGGGAGTTGCTAAGACCAGACGTTTGATGACAGCTAATGAGTGTATAAAAAGAGAAAACAGAGCTATTTGCTGGGGCTCTGAGCCACAGGAGGAGTGGTGCGTGACTCTGGGCCAGCTGTTGTTATGAGCTCGCCGGCTCCTGAACTCAGATGTTGGTTTCTTGGTAACTATGAATTGTACTCGGTCTGTTTATAATGTATGTTTGTAATTTGTTTGTATTTGCTCTGAAGTTCAGGGTGCTGGCTTTTTCCCCTGAACTGAGTGAATGATATTTGTATGTTGTATTGAAATAAGATTGTTAACCCATTAATGTTGCTTTCCTTAGTAAAGCAGATCAAAAGAACTTGTGCTGGTAGCATTCTTGTTGTTGGGCTTGTTGTTGCTCTTTCACCCCCACAGCAGCCGCCAACTGAATTGTTGCAACAAAGAGACATTCTTATTTCATATCTGGTTTGGACGAGAAAGCCAGAGGACTAAGTGGCCAACTGAAATTCTGTGCTTCTGGGATTCCACTCGCCTTGTTCCTAATTCTGCCCTCTGAGGCCAAGGAGAATAAGCCTTTTCTCTCTTTCATATGACATCTCTTTGAAAATGTGTCTCCGTGAGTCTTTTTATCTTCATGACTAAACATCACCCGTTTCTTGCACCATTCCTCATATTTCATATGTTTCAAGATTTCTCTCCATGATATTCACTTTCTTTTTCCTGGATTCTCTGTAAGGACCAGTGTTCCTCCTAATTTTCTTGGCAAAGATACTGGAGTGGTTTGCCATTTCCTTCTCCAGCTCATTTGACAAATGAGGAAACTGAGGCAAACAGGGTTAAGTGACTTGCCCAGGATCACAGAGCTAGTAAATATCTTATGCCAAATTTGAACTCAGGTTTTCCTGACTCTACGCCTAGCACTAAGTGCTATCTAAATGTCAATAATAATGTTTATGCTTATTATATATTCAAGGAAGGACTTGAAATTGGTGGCCCAAGGAGAGTTGAATGACCAATTTCTAGACATTCTCCCTTGTAGACAATAGGCTCCACCTTACGGACATGAGGTTTAGCTCACAGAGTGGCTCAAAATTGATACACTCATCTCCTTAAGTTCAACCCATTTTTAGCTAAGTGAAGGTTCTAATTTTCTGCATTGGAATGAGATGGAATTGATGACCTATTTAAAAATGTCAATTTCCAGGGACAGAAGCAAACACTAGCCCTCTGCCTCTCTCCTCTGAAGTCATCAGGGCTGTTTTTATCTTGCGATACATACCGTACACGTAGATGCTTATGACACAGAAGCAGTTGATATTTACCACAAACAGATAGGCTGACAGACAGACTAGCAGATAGATAGACTCCTGGACATGATCAAATACAATGTAGTGACCCCAGCGTGCAAATAAATGAAAAATGAATTGAGAGAATTCCAGGCCCTCCTGACGGCCCATCTCATAGCTCACTACATTAAGCCCTGGCTGGGATTTAGCCATGGGTATGAACAACATGAAAACCCTCAGAGCAGTGTGTGTTCAAGACACAAAGCCTAAGATCCTGCAGACTGTGGAATAAAAAAGCACATATATCATCAATGTTATAGGTCACACATGCCAAAGGGCTTGTGGGTGGTCATCAGATCTATTAGCTTAGAAGCTGTGTGACCTCATAAGCAGCTTAGCCTCTATGAACCTGAAATGATACCTGTATGATGTAGTTCTCCCAAGGTTGTTTTAAGGATCAAAATACATAAAAAATACTTACAACACCTAAAAGTGCTATGTAAATGTCAGCTCTTGTTACTGACATAATATAAGCTAGGAGATACAAGACTTAGGAGTGTTCACAAGAGGAAGGAATTACTTCCGTCTAGGAAGGTCAGAATAGGTTTCATAGAAGAGTATGCATAATCAATATTTTGTAATTCTTCCTCTTCCTTCCCCAGATCCCTACTAACTCAGCCCTTTTATTTTCTCCTATAGCATCCTGGGCTATCTCCAGTCATCCTGATGAATATCTGTCCGCAGGACCCAGATGGCTCTGAACGGGAAAGTGAGGCTGGTGACTTTGCACAGCCTTCCCTTACTCAAATCAAAGTTAGCTGCAAGTCATGTCATCATCTCCATGATGTCACGGTCCTGTTCGAGAACAAAGGACAAACACAATTAACCAAATTCAATTTAATTCAATCTGAAAAAGATTTGTTAAGTTTATCTGCCATGCCCTCTGTTGGGTGCTGGATATATACAGACAAAGCCTGAAATTGTCTCTGCCTGCAAGAAGCTTACATTCTATGGAGAAACTCTGAATATAGGTAAATAAATACAAAACACCTACAACACAAATACAAAGTAACTTCAAGGAGTAGCAATAATAAACAGGGGGTAGAGAGAGAAGTCAGGAAAGGCTTCCTGTAGGATACCCTACTTGAGCTGAGTTATGATGGAAGTTAGTGACTGTTCCAAGATTACCCAAGGTGGTGATATGTTGGGGTCCCTCTTAACCCAAACTCCCAGGCCTTTGTCCAGCAAAGGCCTGATCTCGTGGGCAATGAACGAGGCAGGAGGCATGATGGTGAATAGCAGCTCCGATTTATTTCAGGTTAATAGCAACCTTTTATACCTTTGATTACACTGCCTTGTCCTACCTACTCTCCGCCTACCCTCCTCCCCTTTCCTTTCCGCATTCTCCCCATGATTCACCTGTGCACAGGTAAATCCAGAAAAGAACCCGGCACCACATTGCCAACAAGGGTGAGACCCTTCCTCCTGGCTCCATCTTGTCCCACCCATACCTCAGAGCCCTGAGTTTACCTCAGCAGGCTCTAGGCACGGAGGTCCAGTGATGGTAGGGGTAGGCTCTAACTCGCCCCATTACAGTGGTAAGGAGGAACAGCATCCCGGGAATGGGGGACAGCCTATACAAAGGCAATACAAAGCCAATACCAGAAGCAGCAAGTACTACATTTTGGTTAGAGCACATTGCTCATGAAAGGGAGTAATGTGAAATCATCCTGGAAGGATAGGTCGGAGTCAGATTTTATTGGGGCTTGTGGAATAGGGAGACAATAGGGAGCCATTGAAACTTCTTGAGGAGAGGAATGAAATGATCAGACCTCTGTCTTAGGAATATTGATTTGGAAGCTGCGCGAAGTCCAGATTATAGAGGAGAGAGAATGGGAGCAGGGGGACCAACTAAGAAGTGACTGCCATAGGAAGGAAAGAAACAAGTATTTATTAAGTTCCTACTATGTGCCAAGCACTGAGCTAAGCACCTTACAGCTACTATTATCTTGTTTAACCTTTCTTCACAACAGTAATGGAAGGTAGATGTTGTTATTATCCCTATTGAACAAATGAGGAAACTGAGTCAGATCAAGGTTCAGTGATTTATAGAGTGAAGAGGAAGAGAATAAGTATTTATATAGCACTTACTATGTGCCAAGCACTTACTAAATGCATTACAAATATCTCATTTAATTCTTCTTCACAACAGCATTGGGAGGTAGGTGCTGTCATTATCCCTATTGTACAATTGGGGAAACTGAATCAGATCAAAGTTGAAAGATTTATGGATCTGAGAGAAGGGGAATAACAGCACCATGTGCCAGGCACTGTGCTAAGTGCTTTACAAATATTATCTCAGTTGATATTTGCATCAATCCTGTGAGGTAGGTGCTGTTATTATCCCCATTTACAACCGAGGAAACTGAGACAAACAGAGGTTAAGAGACTTACCCGGGGTCACAGAGCTAGTGAGTATCTGAGGCCAGATGGGAACTGAATTCCTGATTCCAAGTCCAGTGCTTCATTCACACTACCCACCTCAATGCCTCTATAATCCATCCAAGAGGTGATAAGTGACCAGAGTGAAGTTCATTCCTCCACCCCACCCCCCACCAAGTGTAGCACTTGGTCTCTACCTCCCCAACGACCCTGCAGGTCAGAGCCAGTAAACGTTAGTCCTTAAGCACAGGCAGCAGTGCTGGGAAGTCTAGCTAGATGAGCTCCATTTCCAGAGCCAAGATTTCTTAGGGGATGAGGGAGTATGGCCAGCAGGATAAGGATGGTCGTGTGAGGTGGGGCAGGGGGATCCATAAAGGAAAAGGGGGGAGCTTTCTCAGCGCTATTTAACTTGGATCTCAGCAAAATTGTCCTTTCGTCTTCCCTTAGTTATTTATACTTTTTAATTCCAGATGAGAGCTCATAATTAATTGATCCATGGCCACAGAGCTTTCCTCCCGGTTTGATAAGGGAGACTGCTTTAGATCCTTCCAGTGATAAAAGATCCTCTCCTTTGGTGCCTGTTAATAAGTCACCAGGAGGAAGGTAGTGGCCAATAAAGTCATTTCAGAGAGGTTATCAAACCCACACATTTTCATCTTAACTCCACAGACACCAGCCAGTGGTGAAAAGAGATGGGAGAGGGCAAGATGGAGCCAGGATACTACTCCAAAAAAAAAAGTCAGTTTCTTAGTGTCTTCATCCGGGACTGTTTTCTTCTCCTCACAGAAAATACTTCTAGTTTAAACTAAGCTTCGATTCCTGAATCAAAATTCAGTAAGAAGTAAAGGATTCAAGTGTCCTTTAATATTTACCTTCCCACTTCAGATTTCTGCTGAATCTTCATTCAGGTTGGCACACAGAGAGTCATGAAGCAGACGGAAAATCTAAGGCTCACCATGGTTCCTGCAGGTGCAAGAGTGGGTAGACTGAGTCTTCTTCACAAGGGCACAGCCCTGCTCTGTGGGAAGCATTTGAACCAGGATCAAGAAGCCTTACAAGGAGCCAGGTACCGTGGCCAGAGCTGGGATCATAGTATCACAGAGAAGACAACTCAGAGATCATCTACCATCACAACATATCTTGTTTAAGCCCACTTTTCTCTACTCACACAGCCACCATTCTAGCTCAGGCCCTCATCACCTCACATCTGGACTATCATAGTAACTTGTTGGTAGGTCTACCTGCCTCACATCTCTCCCCATCTCAGTTCATCTTCCAC
>CM053626.1:249919878-249942264 GCA_028646595.1 Phalanger gymnotis
GGGAGCTCATGCTAGTCCCTGCTTTCCAGTCGCCATCTTGGTTCAAGCATTTCAAATTAAAAAAGCAGACCTGAATAAAAAATTTGACCTCCAAATATAAGACTCAAGGGAAACATAGAAAGGAAAAAAAGAAACAAGAAAGAAAAGAAATTCAATAAGGCTAAACTGTTTATATTTCTATATGACAAGATAATATTTGTAAATCTTCACTTTATTACTATAAGAACAATTGGAAAGAGTGTATATAGATGGGGGTGTGGAAATAAAGTGACTTTAATGGGATGATACCACCAAAAAACAAAATAAAGTGGTGAGAAAGAAAACTGCACTGAAAGAAAGAAAGGGGAAATTGAATGGATTAAATTAACCCACATGAAAGCATGAAAGAATTACTATAATGCAAGGGAAGGAGGGGGGAAGCGGTCATGAGCAAAGCTTATTCCTATTCTAATCAAAATTGGCTCAGAGAGGGCATAACATATACACCCAATTGGATATAGAAATCTATCTTACCCTATAAGGAAATAACAAGGGATGAGGATAATAGAAGAGGGTGGGGGAACTGATGAAAGAGAGGGTAGATTAAGGAAGGTGGTGATCAGAAGTAAGGAGAGAAAGGGGGGCAAGAGGAGGATAAACAAGGGGAAAATAGAATGGAGGTAAATACACAGTAATTGTAACTATAAATGTGAATGGGATGAATTCACCCATCAAATGGAAACAGATCACAGAATGGATTAAAAAAAAGAATTCTATAATATGTTGTTTAAAAGAAACACTTTTGAAGCAGAGAGATACACACAGGGTAAAGGTAAGGGACTGGAGCAGAATTTATTTTGCTTCAAATGAAGCCAAGAAAGCTAGGGTAGCAATCGTGATCTCAGACAAAGCAAAAGTAAAAATAGAACTAATTAAAAGAGATAAGGAAAGAAACTGTATCTTGCTGAAAGGTACCATAGACAACGAAGTCATATTAATATTAAATATATGTACCAAATGGTACAGCATCTAAATTTTTGAAGGAAAAGTTAAATGAATAACAGGAAGAAATAGATAATAAAACTAGATTGGGGGGGGGACTTTAAATTTCTGCTCTCAGAACTAAATAAATCTAAACAAAAAAATGAACAGAAAGGAAGTTAAGGGGGTGAATGAAATTCTGGAAAAGTCAGATATGATAGATCTCTGGAGAAAATTTAACAAGAATAAAAAGGAATAAACATTTTTCTAAACAGTGCATGGCACCTACACTAAAATTTACCATGTATTAAGACATTATAAACTTCACAGTCAAATGTATAAAAATAGAAATAGTAAATTCATCCTTTTCAGATCATAGTGCAATAAAAATCTCATTCAATAATTGACAAAGGAAAGACAGTTTAAAAATTAATTGGAAATTAAATAATCTAATTCTAAAAAACAAATGAACCAAAGAACAAATCATAGAAACAATTGATAATTTCATCGAAGAAAACGACAGCAATGAGACAACATACCAAAATTTATGGGATGCAGTCAAAAGAGTACTTAGGGAAATTTTTAATATCTTTAATTGCTGATATCAGTAAAATAGGGAAAAGGCAGATTAATGAATTAGACAAAAAAAAACAAGAAAAAGAAAAAGTTAAAAATCCCCAACTAAACAACAATTGGAAAACCTGAAAATCAAAGTAGAGATTAATAAAATTGAAAGTAGGAAAACCATTCAACTAATAAATAAAACTAGAAGCTGGTTTTGGGGGGGGGTAGGATAGATAAACCACTGGTTAATTTGATTAAAAAAGTAAAGGAGGAAACCAAATTACTAATATCAAAAACAAAAGGAGTGAATTCACCACCAGTGAAAAGGAAATTAAGGCAATAGGAACTATTTTGCCCAATTATATGCAAAAATCTGACAGTTTAAATGAAATGGATGAATATCTACAGAAATATAAATTACCTAGATTAACAGAAGAAATTAAAAAAAACTTATATAGCCCAATCTTAGAGAAAGAAATTGAAAAAGCCATCAATGAACTTCCTAAGAGTAAATCCCCAGGGAGACAGAACCAAGGTGGCAGAGTAACTTGTCTGAGCCCAAATCCCTCTAAATACCTTTAAATAAAGACTCCAAACAAATTCTAGAGTGGCAGAACCCACAAAAGATGGAGTGATACAACTTTCTAGACCAAAAAAACTTATAAGGTTGTCAGGAAAGGTCTGTCGTACCAGGCTAAGAGCAGAATGAAGTCCGGTACAGGTCATACAAGCACATACAAGCAAACCAAGAGTAGGCCTCAAGGTGACTGAATCAATGGCAGTAGTGGCTGTTTGCAGACCTCTCAGTCCACAGATGGTAAGGAGATCAGACAATAGTTCAAAATGAGATTTACAGGGGTCTCTTTACTGGAACCAGGGGCAGGACTCCATTGCATTGCCCATACTTGGATTTGGGTTGCAGTCCTGGGTCTTAATTGCAGTGTGAGGAGGAGCACTAGTGCAACTGAGCTTGAAGCCACAGGAGACCAGAGACCCTGGTTACAGTTCCAAGGTTGAAAAGAGTGCTTGTGGTCACTCACAAACCAGTTCACAGTACTAGAGGGTAGTAAACGCAACTTTCTCTAGACCACTTTGGAAGTGCCAAAAATTTATAAGTATCCAGAATTAATTCTGAAAACAGCTGCACAAAAAACCTGAAGTTGGGGACAATGCCCCCTCTACTTGGAAAGCAGAATTAGCATAGAGTTAAAAGTCAAGAAATAAGCTGGAAAATGAGCAAACAACAGCAAAATAATTCTGACTATAGAAAGTTACTATTACTGACAAGGAAGATCAAAACACAAACTCTGAAGAAGACAACAAAATCAAAATTCCCACATCCGAAACCTCCAAGAAAAATATGAATTGGTCTCAGGCCATGGAAGAGCTCAAAAAGGATTTTAAAGATCAAGGCAGAATGCTAGAGGGAAAAATGGGAAGAGAAATGAGAGTAATGCAAGAAAATCATGAAAAAAGAGTCTACAGCTTGGTAAAGGAGGCACAAAAAATACTGAAGAAAAATAACACTGTTAAAACCAGAATAGGTCAAAGAGTAAAAGAAGAACAAAAATCCAATTAAGAAAAGAGTGCCTTGAAAAGCAGAACAAGCCAAATGAAAAAGATATACAAAAATTCACTGAAGAGAAGAACTCCTTAAAAAGTAGAATTGACCAAATGGAAAAGGAGGTACAAATTTCATTGAAGAAAATAATTCCTTAAAAGTTAGAACAGGGCAAGTGGAAGCTAATGACTTTATGAGATATAAAGAAATAAACAAAATCAAAAGAATTAAAAATAGAAGAAAATGTGAAATATCTCATTGGAAAAACAACTGACCCTGGAAAATAGATCCAGAGGAGAGAATTTAAAAATTATTGTACTACCTGAAAGTGATGATCAAAAAAAGAGCTAAGACATCGTCTTTCAAGATATTATAAAGGAAAAAACTGTTCCAATATTCTAGAACCAGATAGCAAAATAGAAATTGAAAGAATCCCATAATCACCTCCTGAAAGAGACTGCAAAATGAAAACTCTCAGAAATATTATAGTTAATTCCAAACCTCCCACATCAGAGAAAGTATTGCAAGCAGACAAAAAGAAACAATTCAAATATTGTAGACTTACAGTCAAGTTAATGAAAGATTTAGCAGCTTCTATACTAAGGGATCTCAAAATGTGGAATATGATATTCCAGAGGGCAAAAGAGCTAATATTGCAATTAAGAATTACCTACTCAGCAAAACTGAGTACAATCCTTCTGGGGTGGGGAAGGGGGAATGGACATTCAATGAAATAAAGCATTTTCAAGCGTTTCTGATTAAAAAAAGACCAGAGCTGAATAGAACATTTGACTTCCAAATACAAGACTCAAGAGAAGCATAAAAAGGTCAACAGGAAAGCAAAATCACAAGGGATTTGATACAGTTAAACTGTTTATATTCCTACATGCAGAAAATATTTATAACTCATAAAAACTTTCTCATTATTAGAGCATTTAGAAGAGATATACATAGACAAAAAGCAGAGGTATGAGTTCAATGTGATGGAATGATTATCTATACATAGGTAAATCTATATATAGAATAAAATTAAGAGATGAGAAAGAATTCACTAGAAGAAGGAGAAAGGGGGAATTAGAATGGTATAAATTATCAGACATAAAAGAGGACTGAAAGAGATTTACGGTGGAGGGAGAGATGGTGGAAGTGGGGAGGGGAGCAAATTAATGTTACTCTCATGAGAACTGGCTTAAAGAGGGAATAATATATACACTTAGTTAGGTGTAGAAATCTATCTTACCATACAGGAAAGCAGGAAGGGAAGGGAATACAAAAAGGGAAATAGGAAGCTGATAGAAGGGACTTAGGTGTAGAAATCTATCTTACCATACAGGAAACTAGGAAGGGAGGGAAGTTTGGGGGAGGTAAAAGTCAGAAGCAAAACACTTTCGAGAATGGACAAGATAAAAGGAGAGAGAGACAGTAGGATAAACAGCTGGGAAATAAGATGAAGGGAAATACATAGTTGGAAATCATTACTGTGAAAAAATGTAGTTTCTCTGATAAAGATTTCATTTCTCAAACAAATAGAAAACTGAGTCAAATTTCTAAAAATAAGAGCCATTCCTCAATTGATAAATGGTCAAGATATGAATAGGAAGTTTTCAGACAAAGCGATCAAAGCTATCTATAGTCATATAAAAATATTCTAAATCATTATTGATGAAAGAAATGCAAATCCAGACAATGCTGAGCTACTACCTCACACCTATGAGATTGGCTAATATGACAAAAAACCAAAATGACAAATGTTGGAGGGGATGTGGGAAAATTGAGACACTAAGGACTGTTGGTGGATTTGTCAACTGGTTCAACCATTTTGTGGAGCAATTTGGAGCTGTGTCCAAAGAGCTATAAAACCATGCATACTCTTTGACCCAGTGATACCACTACTAGGTGTGTCTCTCAAAGAGAATAAATACAAAAAGAAAAAAGGACCTGTATATACAAAAAATATTTATAGCAGCTCTTTTCTGGTGACAAAAGATTGTAAGTTGATGCGGTTATGAATTAATAAATTGTGTCACATGATTATGATGGAATATTATTGTCCTTTAAGAAGTGATGAGTGGGATGCTCTCAGAAAAACATGGAAAGACTTACAGGCACAGATGCAAAAGGAAATGAGCAGAACCAGGAGAACATTGCACACAGTAACAGCAATATTGTATGGTGATTCTTTGAAAATCTCAGCTATTCTAAGCAATACAATGATCCAAGACAATTCTATAGGTCTTATGATGAAAGGTGCTGTCCATCTCCAGAGAGAGAACTGGTAGAGCCTGAATGCAGATCAAAGATACTTTTTCTTTATTTTCTTTATTTTTCTTGGGGTTTTGTGGTTTTTTTCCTTTCGTAAAATAATACAGGGATATGTGTTTTGCATGACTACACATGTATAATCTATGTCAAATTGTTTGTCTTCTCAATGGGGGGAGGGAGAGAATTTGGAATTCAAAACTTGAAAACTTAAAATTAAAATTGTTTTTGCATGTAATTGGGAAAAAATAAAATATTAAATGATATTTTTTAAAAATAAAGACAACAATAATAGCCAAAAAAGGGAAAGGAAAAGAAATAATCCCCAGGACTGGGTGGATTCACAACATTTCAAGAACAATTAATCCCAATACTATATAAACTGTTTGGAAAAGTAGACAGAGCCCTACTAAATTCCTTTCATGACACAAATATGGTGTTGATACCTAAACCAGGAAGAGCCAAAACAGAGAAAGAAAATTATATACCAATTTCCCTATTGAATATCAATGCGAAAAAATTTTTAAATAAAATATTAGCAAAGAGATTACAGCAACATATTACAAGGATCATATGCTTTGACCAGGTAGAATTTATACCAGGAATGCAGGACTGTTCAATATTAGGAAAACTATCAGTATAAATGACCATATCAATAACAAAACCAACTGAAATCATATGGTTACCTCAATAGATGCAGAAAAGCCTTTCACAAAGTATAGCATCCAATCCTATTAAAAACATTAGAGAGTATAGGAATAAATGGAGCTTACCTTAAAATGACAAGTAATATTTATCTAAAACCATCAGCAAGTATTATCTGTAATAGGGATAAGCTAGAAGCCTTCCCAGTATAATCAGGGGTGAAACAAGGATGCCTATTATCACTTCTATCATTTAATATTGTAGTAGAAATGTTAGCTATAACAATAAAAGAATAAAAAGAAATTAAAGGAATTAAAAAAGAAACTAAAGAAATTAAGGGCATTGAGGAAACAAAGCTGTCACTCTTTGCAGATGATATGATGTTATGCTTAGAAATCCTAGAGAATCAACTAAAAAACTACTGGAAATTGTTAACAATTTTAGCAAATTTACAGTATAAAAAATAAATCCATATACATCGTCAGCATTTCTATACATTACTAATGAAGTCCAGCAACAAGAGATAGAAAGAGAAATTCCATTTAAAATAATTGTAGACAACATAAAATACTTGAGAATCTACTTGTCAAGACAAACCCAGGAATTATATGAACACAATTACAAAACACTTTTCACACAAATAAAGTCAGATCTAAACAATTGGAAAAATACTAATTGCTCATGGGTAGGTTGAGCCAATATAATGAAAATGACAATTCTACCAAAATTAATTTATTCAGTGCTATTCAATTCTATCATTCAGTGCTATTCAATCTATTTATTCAGTGCTAATTCAAACCATCAAAAATTATTTTATGGAGCTAGGAAAAATAATAACAAAATTCATCTAGAAGAACAAAAGCTCAAGGATATCAAGGGAACCAATAAGGGAAAAAATATGAAAGAAGGTGGTCTAGCCATACCAGATCTCAAACTGTAGTATAAAGTGGCAATTATCAAAACAATCTGGTACTGGCTAACAAATAGAATGGTGGATCCGTAGAATAGGTTAGGTACAAACTACATTATGGTAAATGATCATAGTAATATCTACTATATGATAAACCCAAAGATCCATGATGCATAGTGAAGTGAACAGAACAAGGAAAATGTTGTACACAGTAACAGCAATATTGTTCAGTGAAGAATTGTGAATGACTTAGCTATTCTTGGCAATACAACTATCCAAGACAATCCCAAAGGACTAATGATGAAGCATACTATCTACCTCCTGAGAAAGAACTGATATCATTTGGATACAAACTGTAGCATGCTATTTTTTACTTTCTTTCTTTCATTTTCTTCTTTTACTTGAGTCTTCCTGTACAAAATGACTAATATGGAAATGTTTTACATAATTGCACATGTATAACTTGTATCTGATTGCTTACCATCTCAAGGAGGAAGGAGGGGTAGAAGGGAGGGATAGCATTTGGATCTCGAAACTTTAAATAAAAACGTTGAAATAAAAAAAACTGATTTGGATGAAGGCAGAGATGGTATGCTTATTAAATTTGAAGATGGCATAAAGCTGGGTAGGAGAGCCAAAATATTGTATTACAAGGTCAGGATCCAAAAAGATTTTGACAGGCTAGAGTAGTGGGCCAAATCTAAGATGAATTTTAACAAGGGTAAATGTTCCACACTGTTTTTTTTTCTTTTAATCTGCTTCACAAGCATAAGATGGGGAGGCATGACAACAGTAATTTGTCTGAAAAAGATCTGAGAGTTTTAGTGGACTGCAAGTGCAATGTGAGGCAACAATGTGATATGATGGTCCAAAATAAAGTTAATATTTTAGGCTACATTAAAAGAGGAATAATGTCTAGGAGTAGGGAGGTGATAGTTTTTCTGTATTTGTCCTAGGTAGACCGCATGTAAAACATTCTTTTCCGTTCTGTGCAACACACTATCTAGATCGGCATTTCTTAAACTGCGGGTCACGCCCCCAGATGGGGTCACAAAACAATCAAAAGTCAATCAAACATCGAATGCGTAATGAATCCAAAGTGTTTCTGGCAGCTCTTGACGTGTTGCATGGTGCAACTTCACTGCAGCCTTGGTTCTGAACACAAAGTACACACACTTTGTTCTGTGCATGCCCTCAGGTCACCCAATGGCAACTACCTCTGTTGGACTGTGAAAAGGGATCAGGAGCAGAAAAAGCTTAAGAAGCCCTGATCTAGAGGAAGGCAACCAGGATGGCATTGAGCATTGAGTTCAAGTCATAAGAAGATTATTTAAAGGAATTGGGATGTTAAGATTGGATGAAACTTAGACTGGGGAGACATAATAACTCTTCAAGTTATTGAAGGGCAGTCATATGAAAGAAGGAATAGACTTGAAATGGGTGGCATTGGCATTAGCAGATTTCACCTCCACATAAAGGAAAAACTTCCCAACTGTTTTTTTTTTGTTGTTGTTGTTGTTTCAGTCATATCCAGCTCTCCATGACCGCATTTGGGGTTTTCTTGGCAAATATACTGCAGTGGTTCACCATTGCCTTCTCCAGTTTATTTTACAGATGAGGAACTAATTCGAACTGTCCAAAAACAGAATAGGCTGCCTTGTGAAGCGATAGCTTCCCCTCTGTAGAGTTCTTAAAATAAAGGCTGAATGACCATTGCCAGGTATTTTATGGAGTGCGTTCTTATTCATGTAGGTGTTGGAGAGGTCCTCTGAGGTCCCTACCAGTTGATATTCTTCAATTCTATAGCCTACGTAGTTCAGTTTGGTTGGAATCTATAGCATATGAAGAATTGCAATGTGAAGTGAAGCTAGAAAAAGACTGGAGCCAGATATGGATGATCTCACTTGGGCTAGGAAGCAGTATTTCTTCTCCTTGTCTTTTGTGACAATGATGAGGATGAGGAGGATGATGAGGAGGAGGAGGAGGCCAATCTAAGAAGTTTGTATTTTATCTTGGGACAATAAGGAGTCACTGAAGATATTTGAGTAGGGGATGGATATAGCCAGAACCAAGCCCTAAGAGGATTATTTGGAAACAAAATTCTCTTTTTTTTCTAAAATGATAAAAAAAATTACTATTTTAAATTCCAGAATCATGAGAAGGACAAAATTATCCTAAAGTCACAAAGTTCACTTGACATATGTAACAAATTTACCCAAAGGTGCCTGATCTGTTTAGGCATCTCATTTTCAGCAGGGTTGTTTCTGTCAACATCAAATGAAAGATTCAAGAGAAAGATTAGACTTACACACGATTAATTTTTTAAAAAGTAACATAAGAGGCAAATAGTCAATACAATTTTAGATCAGATGAGGATCCTCATTTAAACCAAACCCCTTATTTTATGGATAGGAAGACTTAGGCATAAAGGTCAGTCAGTCAGTGAGCATTAATTAAGTCCTTCTGTGCTAAGCTTGCATTTTAATGGAGGAAGACCACATATAAAAGAGTGCTGAAAATGTGGGGATGCATAGCCAGTGTGAGGATCTGATAGAGAAAGTCCTGTGGAGAGAGGGATAGAGATGAAACAACTTACAATCTAATTCAACCTGTGCCTGTAAAGGACTCCTCACTCTAATGTACCTGATGAGTGCAGCTTCTGTTGGAAGACCTCCACGCATGGGGAATATACCACCTCTTGAGGCAGCCTTAAAAATAGCAAGCTAAAATTTCAAAATAAAATTAATCAAACCTACAACAAGAAGCATTTGCCCAAGGTCACATAGTTAGTGAATAAATAAAGAAGTGAATAAATGTTTGTTGAATTGAAGTGGCAAAGAGAGAACATTTGAATCCAGGTCTCCTGACCTCAAATTGCAAGGCTCTTTCCACCACAACATGCATGTCTCCAGGCAGTATGAGAGAAGTGTTGAATGACGAGGAAAGATTAGGAACTCAGAGGTGGTAAAAAGCACTGCCTGCTAGGGAGGTGTCATGGAAGAAGAGGAATTTAAACTGCGTCAAGAAAGCTGGGTTTGTATAAGCAGAAAGGATCACAGATCTAGAGATCTTGAAGAGATCTCTGAAGCTATCTATTCTTCCTATTTTACAGATGAGGAAACTGAGGCTCAAAGAATTTAAGTGACTTTCTCAAGGTCACACAGGCAGCATGTATCAGAGGCTGGTTTTTAAACTCCAGAGAGTTCTGGACACCAGAGACAACACTTTGGGACATGTGTTACAATGTTACTAATTTCGGCCCCATATCTTCCTTCTTAGGCCTGGGGTCAGTAGCATTCCCCAGAAGCTCTTGAGGTTCTGAGCCATTGAACTGTGTTTTGCTATCCATCCCTTCCCAACCCCTAGCCCAAGGCTATCCTCACTGTCTTTCGGCATGTCAGGGGCTTGAAATGTCTAGGAGAGTCCGACCCTTTTCTTACTGCTCTCTCTTTCTTCACACCACCCCTCCCTTGTCACCAGACTTCCAACCACCAGCATAGCCTCTAATCCATCCAAGTAGCATTTCCCACTCATATGAAATGTTTCTTAAGGAATCAGTAGTTTGATTTACAATAATCATATCCAGTAATTCTCCTGTTACAAATGCCAAGCCTTCAATGCGTCCTCTGGCTTCTCAGATCTTTTCTCTCCCATTTTGTACCTGAAGGTGAAATTCACACTAAGCAAAAAGAGACCTTTTTGTATCCAACCCTGGAAGCTTCTAAGACTTAAATGCTGCTGCCTTTCTCTTCTCTCATTTTTTTGGTTTGTTTTGTTTTCTTCTTCACCTGATCAATACCTTCCCCTTCTGAAGCTGCACAACTGGCCTGGTTGCCATTCTCTCTTTGCTTTTGATTGGCTATGAGGAGAGAGGCGAGAAAGGGGGTCAGAGACTATATTTAACCACAAAGATAAATCCTTCTCTTTTACGTGACCAGGGGCTCCAGAGAGGCTTTGACATTTCAGGAGACTAAACAGCAAAAACAATTCCCATTTGTTAGGCTGTGGGAGCAGAAGGGAGAGGACATTGCTGGGGTAAGAGATGCAAAGATCAGGCATTTTGTTCGGGGGTGGGTGCTAGACATTTGCTTCCCTGGGAACAGGCACACAAATACACATTTTTTCTCCATGAGATGCATGGACTGAACATCACTGACAGATTCTAGTCTAGGTTGGATCAACAGTTTATTCGCCTGATCACCAAGTTCTAATGCCTCACAATTCTTCTACTTGAGTTTTTAAATATAGACAGGGGCTTAACTACTGAGGTGAATAAAGTTTTGCCTCAAGGCACTAATATCAAAAGTGAACTTTCTCCTTGTATGTACAACAGCAATATTCTACCTTTCTTCATGATTCTCCAGTGGTACACAATGCATGCACTCTCCCAGCCAACACTCCCAAGGTACCATGACCACGGCACATTTTCATCCTATGACCCATTCTCTCCCTCCTCCCTTAAACTTTAAATCATCAACTTGGATATAGGAGGGATCCCAGAAGCCGTCTAGTCCAATTTATAAATGAGGAAAGTGGGAAGAAGGGAGGGGGGAAGGGAATAAGCATGTTTATAGCACCAGCTATTTGACAGGCTGTTGGGTTTGTCCTTTGTTCTTGAAGAGGGCCGTGGCATCAGGGAAATGATAAAAGGACTTGCAGTTGACTTTGATTTGAGTGAGGGAAGGCTGTACAAAGCCACCAGCCTCATTTCTCCTCTAGAGACATCTGGGTCCAGTGGCCAGATGTTCACCAGGATGACTAGATATGGTCCAGGGTGCAGTGGGAGACTTACCAGCCCTCTTTTGTCAGTCACTGTACTAAGCAATCTACAAATATTTTCTCTTTTGATTTTCACAACAACTCTGCAAGGTATGTACTGTTATTATTGCCATTTTATGGGTAAGAAAACTGAGACAGACAGTGGTTAAGTCACTTGTCCAGGTTCACACAGCTAGTAAGTGTCTGAGGCCAGATTTGAACTCAGGTCTTCTTGACTCGAGGCCCAGCATTCTATCCACCATACCATGTAGCTGCCTCAGTTAGCAAAGCCCACAAAGGTTAAGTGACTTGTCCAAAGACACATAGGTGCTTTCAGATGTACTGTTATAGGCAAGCTTGATACCAGCTCTCTGTTAGCTCAGTGTTGGTATGAAACAGATCACTGAATTCAAAGGTCACTGAACAGTTAACAAAAGGAATAAGGGTAGGCACCAAGGATACAAGAGTACCTAGCTTCTGTGGATCGGGAGCCCCTCTTCTCCATATGGAAATTCAACCATTCATCAGAGCAGTGTGGTGATTCATATTCTTTAGACAGCCATCAATTTGGAGAGGCACCAACCTCACATGGATGGGACCATTTATGCCCTTAAATTACCTGGAGGTTAAGTCAGCACACCCAGAGGTCAGCATGAAACATAAGGGAAGCATAACCTCTATGGCATCCCTGACAAGTTAGCCATTTAGTATCTTACTTGAATACCTCCTGTGATGGGAAACCTTTTCTGCTTGGGAATAGTTTTAATTGTTAGGAAGTTTTCCTTTGCACATTCACTCCTGGCTCTTCAGACTTCTTTCTCCACCATGACTCAGCAGCCTTCTCACTGTAGATCATCCTACCCCTGTGGTCCCATCCTCTGATTGGTTGGCTCCTCCAGGAACATCTATTTTAGGAAAGTGCCCAGGACAGCTATGTTCACTCCTTCATTATTCTCTGAGCTCTGCTCCTTATTCCCTGAATGTTTTTCCCCTGCCCCACCCCCATGCAGCTAGGTGGCACATTGTATTGAGTCCTGGACTTGAGATCAGGAAGACTTGAGTTCTGCCCTCAGTTGCTTACTAGCTTGATGATCCTATGCAAATCACTAATCTCTCTCTCCCTCTCGATCCCTTCTCCCCCCTCCCCCCCCTCCTTAAGTGCAAAATGGGCATAAAAATTGTTCTTAGCTCCTCATGATCCCATTTGGAGTTTTCTCAGCAAAGACACTGGAGTTGTTTGCCATTTCCTTCTCCAGCTCATTTTATAGATGAGGAAACTGAGACAAACAGGGTTAAGTACTTGCTCAGGGTCACACAGCTATTAAGTATCTGAGGCTAGGTTTGAACTCTGGAAGAGTCTTCCTGGCTTGGTGCTCTTCTATCCACTGCTCCACCTAGCTGCCCTGGGGATAATAATAGCACCTCACAACTCTCCAGGGTTGTTGTAAATGAGATGATATTTGTAAGATGTTAAGCAAAGAGGCTGCTACACAGTAGGTGCTTAATAAATGCTTGATTCCTTTCCTTCCTTTGCCCCACTGTTTTCAGCTTCCATTTATATATTGTCTTCCTCCGTTGGAATGGAAGTTCCTTGAAGGCACAGGCTGTATTACTTTTTTGCCTCCTTCCCAGTACCTCGCACCTAATAAGTGCTTAATAAATCCTTGCTGATTTGATGTTAGCCCAAATATAACTCAAATCTGCATTTTTTTCTCCTGACACTAATGCTACTTCTATTCCACCCTCCAAACTAAACCCTTACAGACCATCTCTGGGAAGAGCTAAGCCTCTAACATTGTACTCTCTGGGACCATGTATCTTCATCCTCACCCCAGCCATGTTCTACCCTGTTCCCAACAACAATAATGGCCTCAAAACCCAACCCATGATCCATTTTCTGAGGGCTAGCTCCATGGCAAAGTAAGAAATGCCAGCTGGGGTTATGTACAGTAGGGATTCTATGACCACTGAGACTGCCATAATGGATATGAAGGTCTGGCAGGAACCTTGACACACTGGCCAGTTGGGCTCTGGCAATACCACTGAATGGATTAGTACACTGGCCAGAGTGATAAAACCACTTCTAGGAATCTAAGAAATAGACAGGATGGCATTGGGTCACCAGATGGCCTACTACCCAAAGCCATCATGATGATGTGCTCCACATGGAAGACAGCAGAATGGCATATTCTCCATTGTATTCTGGTACCACAAAAAGCAAATTATATTGGAACAAATCAGTACCCTGCTTGTTGGAGATATGTCAACATGGATGGGACTGACCTCCAAGATGGACATACCTTGAGTATCTATAAACATGAATACTTTTATTATATGCTAATAAACCAGCAGAGAACTACATCTAATGAAAACTTCATGAGGACTCAACAAAGAGAGAAAAGGGCCACGAGTAACTAGCTGTGACATGCCACATTATCACTAGTGTTCTCTATACGTTTGCATCACAACCATTGTCCCTTCATCTTGAGGCCAATCTCCCCAGAGACCTTCTTGGGCAAGGGGAGAAGGGACATTCAGTTTGGGGAGAATATTTTTGTCACTGCTCTTCTTGCTATATCTTCTCAGTAAAATCACTTTACTAAAAGCAAATTAAGTCTGACTGGCTAATTGTCAAAAAGAAAACCACTGGAGGGGGCTTGTTTATGTCAGTACCTTAGGTTTACCCTGAGAATCCTGAATGCAGTAGTAGTCACCCTCTAAGGACTTAGCCTGTTAGTGCAAAGAAGAACTGAGGAATAAGTCCAGAATGGGTGTGGGTTCATATGCAACATCTTTTCAGTCAGATACAGGAAATAGTAATACTCCCTTAACTATAACAAGTGTCTAGAGACCTATAGGACTCTCTAGGTTGCATATCTAGGAAGTCTGGATAAAAAGGTCCTTCTTTATTTTCTTGACTTGTTGAGGTTTCCGTCAGAATCCAGCCAGTGATGCAAGAGGGTTCCTGTTCGATGTTTGGTAGAGTCTTTACCAGGGCTTTTCCCTGCTAATAGAAGCATAAACTAACCTTAAAATAAACATACTTTTTGCAACCATATTGTGTTTTTCATTGCCTTTATGTCTTTGCAACTTGAGCCCATAAATGCATTAAGCAATATTTTCCATAAGTGGCAGAATTGTGGGAACCTCGGGCCAAGGTCATAATGATATAGGAACAAAAAAAATTACAAACTAAAAAAAGAGGGAGGTAACATCAAAGAGTCATTTAGTGATGGTGGATGCCTCCTGCTGCCCAGGCACCTTTTGCATACTTAGTTGGCTGCTTTGTACCTTTGTGGTAGAGACACCCACTCCATGGACCAAAACAGAGGAATTTGGTCTAAAATGAGCTGAAGGAAAAAGACATTTTGAAATGGGTCCTACTTGCTATGCTCTGCCACATGCATGATTGTTTGATTGCCATATGGACTCTCACAGAGAGGGTCATCAAGGCTGGACAGAAAGAGGAGAAAGGGAAATCAGCCCCCTTCCTGCTCATGATTAAGGAACCTGTGGTGGTGGAGGGCTCAGGGTGGGATCCCTGAAGCGGGGATGGTAGGCTTGATGTAATGACAGGGGGCGCTGAATAGAATGACAGTAAAGTCACCAGCTATTTAGAATGGGAGGAGGAAGAAAAGGAGGAGATGCTAAATGGGCCTTTCAGAGGTCATCTTTGGACTAACCAGAACCACTTGAAATTATGTCAGACTGAATAACTGTCTAACTAATTGTATTCTGACACCTGAATGAAACAGAAGTCAAACAGAGCCAGCAGAGAAAGAGGTAAGGGAAGTGCCCAATGTGCATATAGGATGGAGGGGGCTGAGATTTGGTGCCCTTTTCTCCATGGGAGATGCTCCACTGAGTAACTGTCTTTTTCTGTCTTAGCAGGGTTTTCTCTTAAAAAAAACCCTAGAAGAGATGCTTCATTTGTTTTTCAACCCTGTCCAACTCTTTGAGATCTCATCTGGGATTTCTTTGCAAAGATACTGGAGTGATTTGCTATTTCCTTCACCAGCTCATTTTACAGATGAGGAAACTGAGGCAAACAGAGTCAAGTGACTTGTCCAGGGTCACACAACTACTAAGTGTTTAAAGCCAGATTTGAACTCAGGTCTTCCTGACTCCAAACCTGGCATTCTACCTAGCTGCCCCTAAAGGGGACAGAGATGGTAAAGAGGAAGTTTGCAACTGTGTAGAGTGTTTATTCTTCTCTCAAAAGGTTTTAATCACAGTGCCTTCAGAGGCATGATAAAGAGAGGCTGACCCTGTCATAAAAGATAACCTGTTGAGGCTTCCATCATAAT
Source organism: Phalanger gymnotis (assembly GCA_028646595.1). Lineage (NCBI taxonomy): Eukaryota > Metazoa > Chordata > Mammalia > Diprotodontia > Phalangeridae > Phalanger > Phalanger gymnotis. The sequence goes on from CM053626.1 coordinate 249,935,843, forward strand.
CCAGCCAGTGATGCAGGATGGTTCCTGTTCAATGTTTGGCAGTCTTTACTAGGGCTTTTCCCTGCTACTAGAAACAACCACAAAGGAATGAAGACCACCCTGGATAATCACTGGCTGTACCTGAAGCTCAGCTGCATACACAAAGTCTCCAACTTGTCAAAAAAAGTCATCCCTATTATTAAAAGCTGCTTTGTATATACAGCTTTCTACCTAACCCACATCTCATTACCACTACCCATTTCAAGCAAACTGGAAACCTATTAGAAGCCTTTTTGTTCAAAGAGTAGACTGTAGGAGATGGTATTTGCAGAAGACTTTCTCTGGAAAGATAGAATTGGCATGGGGTCCTCTTTCTTGTTTTCAGCTATAGTAAGGACTACTATTTAAACCTGACCATGAGAAGGCTAATATTTGACACTTGTTCAGCCATGTATAGCTCCATAATATCCATCCATAACAACTTTTTAGAAACCTACTGTACTAAGTCATATTGTCTATGGGTGGTCACAATAAAAAGAGACTGCCATAATTATATCTTTAAAGACTCTACTCAAATAAAGCAAGTGATGCTGGAAGGTTCCTGTAGCCATTTGAAGGTCTTTACCAGGATTTCCCCCTGTACCCCCTTACTAGAAGTGTGAGCTTATAGCATTCAAACAATAAGTTTTCTTACTAGCTATGGTTCCGATTTTCCTGGTGCTCCCATGATTAGAACCTAGGACTTTCAGGCTTTAGGGATCAATGTAGATTATTTAAGAAAATAGGAAATATGCAATATGTCACTGCAGGCTGTAAAAATTTAGCACCTACTAAATAACTACAAGGTGAGACATGGTGTCCAGAATTATACAGAAGGGTCTCACTATCTTTAATGGACTAAAATATAAGAAATGCCTACAGAACAAATAATTTCAAAATAGCCCAGAAACTCAATCAATAAATTGTACCAGGACTGGAGCATTATCACACATAGAACTGTTGCCCACCATTACCCAGACATAAGGATAATAAGTCAAAACTTAAGAACAGTATTTTTAACATGTTTCTTCATACCAAATGCTTATGACCTCCAAGCCACTGATAACAAAAAAAAAAACCTTCAAACAATAGAGACCTAGGAGAGGATCAAAAATATGTGGGAACAGAACAAGTTGTACATCATCCCTGTTATTCATTCTACTTCTGAAGATGTCCTGAGAATATTTTCAGTAAGCTTACAAAAGACAATCTACTGCTTTATTCAATTACCAAAAAAAAAAACCACAGCTGTTTTATCTACCTGTGCAAGTTAGAGAAACGTTAAATATAAAAGAATGACAACAGGATAACAACTTGCTCCAGGACTGTAACGGGGCGAGTTAGAGCCGACCCCTACCATCACTGGACCTCCGTGCCTAGAGCCTGCTGAGGTAAACTCAGGGCTCTGAGGTATGGGTAGGACAAGATGGAGTCAGGAGGAAGGGTCTCGCCCTTGTTGGCAACGTGGTGCCGGGTTCTCTTCCGGAATTACATGTGCACAAGTGAATCATGGGGAGAATGCGGGAAGGAAAGGGGAGGAGAGTAGGTGGAGAGTAGGTGGGACAAGGCAGCGTAATCAAAACTATAAAAGGTTGCTATTAACCTGAAATACATCGGAGCTGCTTATCACCATCACACCTCCCACCTCGTTCATTGCCCATGAGATCAGGCCTTTGCTGGACAAAGGCCTGGGAGTTTGGGGTAAGAGGGATCCCAACACAGGACTATTTCTGTCCAAACACCATTCGAAAGATGAGAAGAACAAGGTTAGAGTAACACAATAAACAGTTAACCTATCAACCCATGAAACATTAAATATAAAATAATTTGATAATACATAATTATATAATATAAAACAATAACAGTAAGATAGTGACTTTTTCTGGGCCCTCTTCAATCTGAACTCCATCAAACAAGATGATATTTTTCCAATAATAATAACTCTTCCCCTCCCCCCCAAATCAAACTTATTGTTCTTATCATGAGGGTTGGAGGGAAAAGGGAGGCAATGTAGATAAATACCAGTCAGGGTGATGCAAAGTGGGCTCTCCGTGTGCCCCAGGACAACTAGAGAAGCTATGAAAGCCTGGCAGGAATACTCCTAAGGACAAGCATCAAATACTGCCGTGAGAGAAGCATGTTGAGAAAGCTTCTATCCTGAAGACCTATGGGAGAAAGCAGTGCAAGATTGTATCAGTATCTATCTGGTATAGACTGTAGAAAACTTGAATACCGTGTTGCAGGCAAAAAAACCAAATCACATAGGATGCAAATCGTTAAAGAAACATATCAGAAATTACTGATACCTTTGATCAACAGTTTTTTTAAAAGGTTATAGCAATAAAAGTCAAAGCAATGCAAAGAACAAAATAACTCAATATAAATCAGGAACCGTTCTATAGAATTTTGAGAAGTAACAAAATTAGAGGAGAGATCCCAGTGTCATTAGTATCTGATCTTGTTAAAAAGGATGAAAAGAATAAAGCAATAATACTATAAAAATAGCCATTTTATCAACCTGAGTAATAGTTCACAGATTACAAGAAGACTTTTTTTTCTGGGAGAATGATAATAACAACACCAAAAATAATAATAACTTTTTCAAAAAATCCTATCATCCTTGCCATGACGGGTAGGGGGTGGCAGTGACAAAGTAGATGAATGCCAGCTGAGGAGGGAGGGTATGAAGAATTTCCAGTTGTTTATAGGATCAAAAGAAGTCCAACACAATGAAAGACCAAGTAAAATAAAAAACAAGACAGCTTGTGTGCCATTACTATAACGAATGACACAATGGTTATATCAAGGAAAGTTGCCAAAAGTTTTAACTTCTCTAAAAAACTGGAAGGTGGCAGATCCAGTTAAGATCCATAATTATTGGCCCAAATGCTTCACAGTAGTGCATGAATTACAAGCAAAATACTTAACCAGCTCCTCTCTGATTTAATCCTGATCATGTATTTCTTAACAGAAGGTATCCCTTATTTATTACCAAAAGTTGAGAATACCAGTGATCGCTCCAAATATAGGTCAATCACACATTTACGTATTTTATAGTTGTACTTATATTGCTGGAAAAAAACCACTATAAACACTAATAAGAAAACAATGTATTAAATGAAGAGCAAAAATGTGTGTGCCAAAAATTCCTGGGGGGTGCGAACGGCAACTCCTTATCAATCCAGTGATTATGGAACAAGCCACTCACAAGCTTTACAACATTTACACCACTTTTATAGATTATTGAAAAGCCTTTAATTCAGTCAATCCTCATGTACTGGAAATATATAAATGAGATCCAAGAATAGTGAATCAGGTCCTCTGACTTCAAATCTCTTGTCCACTTTATTGTATCACAGTGTCAGTCACAAAGACAAAAACAAGAGAGAGGGACTACCTGCAAGGAAACTTATATTTTACTGGAGGATAAAGGACCCCCTACACACACACACACACACACACACACACACACACACACAATTCTGAGTGATTTCATGGTGCATCATTAGGCACTGGGGGCATCAGGAAAGGCCTTCTAAAGAACAGTTTTCCATGTGGACATCAAATACTCCATCACACTCACTAAACTTGAGTCTCTTTTATACATTTATAATACATGAATAATCCATGACTGCAGAACTGAGTCAGAACGATGGCATGGTGGCTAATACATTGCACATGGAGTAAGAAATACCTGGGTTCTGTCCTTTCTCTAATGTTTCACATCTGTCTTCTGAGCCTCTATTTCCTTTATCTTAAAAAATGTTATCATTGCTCAGTTGTGTCTCACTCTTCATGACCCCATGTGGGATTTTTTTTGGCCACTATACTGAAGTGACTCACCGTTTTCCTCTCCAAGCTATTTTACAGATCAGAACACTGAGGTAAATACAGGGTTAAGTGACTTGCCCAGGGTCACACAGCTAGTAAGTACCTAAGGCTGGATTTGAACTCAAGTCCTCCTGATTCTAGGTCAGGTGCTTTCTCCACTGTGCCATCTGAGATTATAATCAACGGTCCCTAAAGTCCTTTCTATCATTATAATCCTAACTTCACTGATATTCTCTTAGGCGTTGTGAGAGAAAGCATGGCACAAAGGAAATAAAGCTGGCTTCAAAGTCAGAAGATCAATCGATGAATAATCAATAAACATTTTTAAGTCCTAGCACTGGCTATGACAAAGATTTGAGTTTTGGCTCTGACACTTAACTGTGCTTGTGATCTCAGAGAAGTCATTATATCCATCTGGGCCTCCATTTCTTCTAATAATTAAATGTTGGAGTTAGACTTGATGATTTCAAAGGAGTCTTTCAGCTGTGTCATGGTGCCTCAGCATGTGTCTCTGCACCCATCTTGGGGGCAAGAGGAGCCCTTGGGCTCACTTTCTGACAAGTTCAAGACTGTGTACATTTCTTTCTTGAATGTGAGAATTCAGAAAAGCAGAATGAGCCCTGCACCACTAGAGGCTGATGAATAGGTGAACATACAACAATAAAAGCTAGCATTCAGATAGCATTTTAAGGTTTGCAAAACACATTACAAATATTATCTCCTTTGATCCTCACAACAACCTAGGGAGTTAAGTGCTATTGCTATCCCCTAGTTAAAAGCTATTGTTATCCCTATAGAAGATAAGCAACTTGCCCAGGGTCACCTAGCTAGAGTCTGGAGGCTAAATTCAAACTCAGGTCTTCCTGACTTCAAATCCAATGTTTATCCTAACAAATCATGGCTATTCCCCCAATAGCTATTCCCCTAGCATAACACGATGCTGGGCACATAAGACATAGTCAATATGTTAGAATCCTAGAATGTCTAGGGGCTAGAGAGAATCTTAAAAATCATTTAGCCCACCCCCCTCATTTTATAGTTGAGAAAAACAAAGAGCAGAGAAGTCAAATGATTTTCCTAGGCTATGTAGTTAGGTAATGAATGCCTGGCCTGGAACTAGAACCCAGGTCTCCTGACTTCCATCCCAGGGAATTTTCTCTTCATACTACATCTAGCCTTTCCAGAAAATTTAACTAAAGTGAGTTTGCAAATGATTTCTTTCTGCCTTTTGGGAGTTCCCAGGTTTAAACAGTGACCAAAAAGGAATACAGATGCTCTGAGACCTGAGGGAGACAGGACAAGAGAGAAGCTGGTGCCAATAGTCCTCCCTATTTACTAGAGGCTTCTACAGGGTTGAGAGGTAGACTATTCAAAAGAGGCTCTGTCTACTTGCAGATGTTTCTGGGGGAGTCCTAATTGACGATTGAGACCCTTGGCCAGACTCCCATGTGGCTCCTCCAATGTTAGCCTTGCTCCTTACTCTGATGGATGACCTAACATAGAACCTATCGTGTGGTGTTACATTGCACCATGGGGTCTAATCCAGTATGATGTGCAGCCCTGAGTTATGCCAGGGCACACATCCAAAGGATTCCAAAGTGGCTTTATTTCTAAAAATTTAAGAAGGGCCCTCAGGGTTTGGTAGGAGCAAGAAAGTTGTGGGGGTTTTAACTCCTCCCTAGCATCAATCAATCATTCTCTAATAGACATTAAATATTACAACAACCTAATCCCTGACGTCCCAATGTCTTTTCTGCAGCTAAGCCAAGGACTGGGCTGTCTTTTTTATTTTCAATTATTTTTTACATTTTCAGTTCAAAATTCTCTCCCTTTTTCTCTACATTATCTTCCTCCATCAGGGCTATCTTTATCAACTAATTCTTTCATTTGCAGTTAAATTAGCAGGACCCATCCATCACCAGTCTTTCATTTAGCCTTTTGACCTGGAGTCATGCAATGTATGTTGGGTACATGATAGGGAAAGGGGCTGGGCCAGTGATTTCCCTGGTGTGGAGAATTCCCTAGTGAACAACCTCCCTCTCCCAAAGTAGACCAATACCTATAGAACTTAAAGGCCTGAAGAGTAGCTTGGGGTATGGAGGGGTTAAGTAACTTAAGTGACTTGCCCAGAGTCACACAGCCAGGATGTGTCAGATGTGGAACTTGAACCCAGGTCTTTCTGGCTCTAAGGATACCCTCTACCCTAGCTCTCTATCTCTTATTCCATGCCACCTCCCAAGATAGGCACATGAGGAAGATTCCTTTGCCACCCAAATATAGAGAATTCTTTTTCTTGATGAAATGATGGGGTAGATGGAATGAATGATACTTTGCAACCCAAGGCTCCTATGAGCCTTCGTCCATTCACTCATTTACTTATTTGTTTAACATTTGTTAAATACTCTATGTGTGCAGAGCAAAATAACTAACGCTGCATAGAGATGTATACTAACACACGGTTCCTGTCCTCAAGGAATTCCCAGTATAGATGTATATAAAAATCACAATTTCAAGATACCTTCCCCACTGGAGAAGATACATTCTAGATATCCTCTTCGTTCTTTATAGCTTCC
>CM053626.1:249942764-249973915 GCA_028646595.1 Phalanger gymnotis
AATCAAAAACAAACACTTTCAAAAAGGGACAGGGTCAAGGGAGAAAATTCAATAAAGGGGGATAGGTTAGGAAGGAGCAAAACATAGTTAATCTTTCACAACATGAGTATCGTGGAAGGGTTTTACATAATGATACGCATGTGGCCTATGTTGAATTGCTTGCCTTCTTAGGGAGGGTGGGTGGGGAGGGAAGAGGGGGGAGAATTTGGAACTCAAAGTTTTAAAAACAGACGTTCAAAAAAAAAGTTTTTGCACACAACTAGGAAATAAGATACCCAGGTAATAGGGCGTAGAAATTTATCTTGCCCTACAAGAGAAGAAGGGAAAGGGGGATGGGAGGGTAAGCAGGGTGACAGAAGGGAGGGCTGACAGGGGAATGGGCCAACCAGAATATACGTCATCTTGGAGTGGGCAGGAGGGTAGAAATGGGGAGAAAATACGTAATTCAAACTCTTGTGAAAATCAATGCTGAAAACTAAATATATTAAATAAATTAAATAAAAAAGGCATGTTCTGCTCACAGAAATCTAACACCAAGTAGAAGGGTTTATATACATTTTTTTCTTTTTTTGGACACTTACTCACCTCATCTCAGCCTGGTTTGACATTCAATAGCCCTTCACAAGTCTGATACCATAACTAATAGGCATGGAAGGTTTAATATGTTTTATTTTTCTGACCTGTACAGGTTGGCCCCTCACCTCCTACTCCCAGGGGCTCACCATCTTGGTGCTAGACAGTTCAGACACGTGATTAGCTTTAGTCATAGAGCTCAGAACTCCCAAACTCAAGCAATCCCCTAGCATCACCCTCCCCATCAGCAGGGACTACAGGCATGTTATACCATGCACTGCTGAAGGCCTTGCTTTTAATGAAGCTCCTACAGCTGTAAAACTGGGATTCTTAAAATTTTATGTATCATGGACCTCTTTGGCAATCTGGTGAAATCTATGGATACCGCTCTCAGAATGATGGCTTTAAATGTAAAAAAAATAAACTACATAAGATTACAAAAGAATCAATTACATTAAAATACAGTGTATGTGTGTATATATATATATACATACATATGTATTATGAATGTATGTATGTATGTATGTATGTATGTATGTATGTATGTATGTAAATGATCCTTCAGGTTCAGAACCCCTGAAAGTGAAACACAAAGAAATGGCTTTATTTGCCAGTAAATAAATGCCTTGGGTAGTGAGTAATAACTAAGCTGGTATTCACAAAGACACAGCCACAGACCTACGCCATGGAGTCATTAGAGAATCACAAAGATAGTTAATGAGGTCATTTGGTCCAAACCCCTGTTGCCAACAGGTCTGCACCCAGACTCTTCCAGATGAACAGATGGTGCACACTCTCAGTCAGCTATCCCAACAGAGAGATACAAAAGAAGTATATGCTATGAAAAAAGAATTTTGTGCTCTGCCCTACTGACTTCTTTTATCCTGTTTCCTGAAATTTGGACAAGAGACTCATCAAGCTTTGTCGAACTCCAGCAAAAAAAGATGTGTGCCTCTGAAAAGGAAAGAGTCTTCACTTTCCTGAGCGAGATTCCCCAGAGGGAAAGGCTGCAAAGGGTTCTGCCCCCTCCATGGTTAACGGGGCAAAACATGGCACTTCCTCCGCTTTCTAGGCTGCCACCATCACATAAATTGAAACAGACAGAATTACCATTGATACAAATTAAAAACAAATAAAAAGGGTACACAGAGCTGATTCTGAGAGTTCAAACTCCATTACCAACTGATTTACTGTGCACTGACCTGTGATTGTTTGCAGGGGGAGAGGAGCCTGTGTGGATCCCATCAGCCTGGTGGCCACGTTGAACACCAGTCAATAAGCTATTTAATTTAATGGGAAACAGTATTGACGAGGCCAGGAATGCAACTCACAAAAGATGCAGCTGCAGAGAGCAGATAAAGTCTTCAACCTAGCTTCAGTCTTTGGGTGTCCTATCTTCCTCCCCACTCCCCACCCCCATACCCACTCCTTTGGGGCATTTTGCTCAGAAAAGTCAGAGAGTCTATCCAAGGGATTTTGTGTGTGTCAGAAACCCAAGGGGTTAAGGGGCTCAGGAGGAGATTAGTTGCAGCAAAAGATGTAGTCAGAGAGCAGGGGAGCGATTGGAAAGGAAATGGAAAAGAGATCATCGAAAGGACAATGTTGTGCTCTGACCTTTCAGAATGAAGGCAGCCAGAGAGAATGCAGTCTTTTGAGAAGGAAAAATATCAGATGTGGCTCATGAAAAGGAGATTCAGCCCATCTGTTTGACTTTCCTTAATGTGGTCGATTCAAGAATGAAGTGCTCTCAGAGCTAATGCAGACCGCAGAAGTAAAGCTGGGAAAATCAAGGCCACAATCCACGGAAACCACAGTAAAGCATTCTGATGAGAAATTGGAGCTTAGCACAGTAAGGGATTTATTCAGTTTTCAAAAGTTGTCTGAGCAGTTTCTTCTCAAATAATCCTCTGAAGGCAACTCGGTAGAGTAGTAGATGGAGTACTGGACCTAGAGTTAGAAAGACCTGTGTTCACATCCAGCCCAAGACTTACTACTATATGACCTTGGGCAGGTGACTTCTGTCTGTTTCAGTTTCCTCAGTTATAAAATGGAGAAACGATATCACCTACCTCACAGAGTTGTTGTGAGCATTAAATAAGATAACATTTGGAAGGGGCTTTGCAAACCTGAAAGTGCTGTATAAATACCTCTTCTTCTTCTTCCTCCTTCCTCCCCATGCTCCTCCTCTTCCCTTCTCCTCCCTTTTCCTCCTTCTTCTTTTTCTTCTTCCTCCTCCTTCTTCCTCTTCCTCTTTTTTCCTCCTTCCTTCTCCTCCTCCCCTCCTCCTCCCCTTCCCCCCTCTCCTTTACTTTCCTCCTCGTCCTCCTCCTCCTTATTCTTCATGGAATTACCTTAGAATCATAGGATTTAGACCTGGAAAGGACCTTAGGCATCATCCTATTTAATCTTCTCTCATTCTGCAAAATTCATAAGCTGACTTACCCAAGGTCACACAGGTAGTGTCAGAAGCTGGTTTGGACCCAGGTCCTATGGTTACAAACTGAGTGCTCTTTCAATTATAAGTTTCTAGATAAAGAAACTGAGGCCATTCCACACATGAGGGGATCACACATTTCAAAGACACTAAGATCGAAAGGAAGTGACTTAGTCAAGGTCATGCAGCTAGCGAGTGTCAAAGCTGGGACTAGAACTCAGGTCTCCTAATTCCTAGTTTGATGCTATCTCCTCAACACACTGAGTACCGTAATGAGTTAGGAATGAACATATTCGTTTTCTTCTATTCCCACTCTTAACATTGTGGTATCTTTGTTGGTAAATAAACTCAAGGATCTAACGTTCATGAAAGGAGCACACATGACACAGATTGGCTGAGTGATCTATTAGAATGAGTTAGGGCAGCAATTCTCCAACTTTTTGGCTTCCAGACCCCTTTATTCTCTAAAAAGATATTGAGAATACTCCAAAGAGCTTTTGTTTATGTGGGTCATAGCTCTTGATATTCACCATATCAGAAAACAAAATGTCGTAACATTACTGAAAAAACAGCTTTGACCTTAAGGCCCTTTGAAAAAGTAGAGGACTCACTTTGAGAACTGATGCATTAGGGGATGCTTAGAGTCACATGACCTGGGCTGTCATCTTGGTTCTGCCACATACTCACTGTGTGATTTCAGTCAAGTCAATCCATTTCTTTAGACTGTAATTTGTTCTTATTCAATGAGGGGAAAATCACTCTTATCTCATTAAATTAAGGACTTTGGAAAGACAAAAGATACAAAAATGGTGGAGTCATTTGAAAGGATTGAAAAAAAAAACCAAAGTATTCAAACCATTCAGTAAATCCCATTTAATACTCACCTTCTTTCTTCTGTGAGTTACAAATTTGATTCAATAAACAGTTTATTACACAACTATTCTGTACCTGGCACTGGACCAAGGCTTTAGAATACAAAGATAAAACCAAAGCAATCCCTGACATCAAGAAACCTATATTTTATTTGGAGATGTAACAGACATATAGATATATGTCTGTTAATATAACATATTATAAATATATAAATTTATATATATTTGTATATATAAATATAAACAACAAAAAAACCACAATATAATTACAAAATAATTCCATGGAGTTGAGAGCAGAGCAATAACAGGTATGGGAAAGGTTTCCTATTCTCAAGCTCTTAAGCTGAGCCTCACAGAATCTAAAAATTCTCATAGGTAGAGGTGAGGAGTAAGTGCATTCCAGGCACGGGGACCAACCTATGCATGGACACCAAAACAGGAGATGAAATATCACGGGTGAGTAAAACTAGACTACGCAAACTGAAACACAGAATGTACTGTAGGCTAATACATAAAAAGCCTGGAAAGACAGACTAGTGCAAAATTATAAAGCCAAGTAGTGAGGTTTGTGTTTTATACTAGAAACAACTGGAAGCCATTGTGTCTTATTGAAGAGAGGAGTGGCATGGAAAAACCTGTGTCAAGCATGTAGAAAATAAACTAGTGAGAGGAGAGACTTGAGATAGGGAGACCAATTAGGAAGCTATTGCAATAGTCCAGATAAGAGGTAATGAGGTCCTGGACTAATGTGGTGGCAGTGTAAGTAAAGGTATGGGGAGAGAGGTGAGAGACAGATATAGTAGAAAGAGAATCGATGGGGCTAGGATGGGATGAGGGAGAGTGTAGAGTTAAGGATGAACCTAAAGTTGTGAACTGAGGTGCCTGGGAGGATGGCAGTGCCCTAATAATAAATTCATGACACATTAGTGTTCCTCCTTAAGCATGTCCCCCAAATCCAACGTGACTAGGATATGAAGAGACAATGGCTGGAAAATGTGGGGGGAAATAGAACAATAAACAAAAACATTCCCCTTCTCCATCCTCTTCCCTCTAGCCTTTCCATTTTAAAAGGGCAAGGAAGCAAGCCTTTCTCCCACCTCAGTGAAGTCCACAAGGCAGCTGATCTACTTACCACTACTGCACTCAACCTACCCTCCTTCCAATCATCACAGAGTGTGGTGAGGGCCAGGGCTAGTAGGAAATGATGGGGAATGGGAATATTCATGGAGACAAGGAAACTCCATGATCACCTTGGGCATGTTCCAGCCACCTGAGGACTCCCCTTCTACTAATTTCTATGGCAACAGTCAGAGGTTTAGAGATGAAAGTTGTGCTCTGAATGTCATAGGCAGCTCTAGAATGTGCAGGGAAAATCTTTAAGAAGTAAAAGGGTAGCAATTTGGAGAGAGAGAGGCCTGTGGCAAGTGTTAATGAGGCCCTGCTCCTCATGCGGTCTGATCTCTTAGAGGGCTGGATAAACCAGATGGAGGAGGGTACTCCAGCTGAAAAACAGGACAAGGAAGGGGTCTGGGAGGGAGGAAGGACAATGCTTTCTTCATTCACTCAATCAATTATCATGCATTTATTAAGGTCCTACTGCTATGTGTCCCAGGCTCTGGGGATAGAGACAAAAAATGAAACACTCTCTACCCACGAGGAACTTATGTGCTATTGGGGAGACAATATATGCATAAATATGGATGCATATGTAGATTTGTATATATATATGTGTGTGTTTGTGAGTATATATAGATACGAATATGGATATAGATGTAGATGATATAGATAGATATAGATATAGGCAGCTAGGTGGTGTAGTGACTAGAGCACCAGATCTGAAGGCAGGAAGATTTGATTTGAAATCCAGCCTCAGACATTTATTAGGTATGGGACACTGGGCAAGTCACTTAACCCTGTTTGCTTCAGTTTCCTCATCTGGAGCTGGAGAAGGAAATAGCAACCCACTCCAATATTTTTGCCAAGAAAACCCCAAATGGATCATGAAACATCAGTTATGACTGAACAACAACACCATACTGTGTTATATGTATACTGTGTGTGTGTATACATACATACATATATATATATACATATATATATATATATGGAGAGAGAGACACAGAGAGACAGGGACAGAGGCACACAGAGAGATAGAGATGAGACAGAGAGGAGAGAAACAGAAAGAGGCAGAGAGAGAGAGAGAGAGAGAGAGAGGGAGAGAGAGAGAGAGGAAGGGAGGGAGGGAGAGAGAGAAATGGGGAAGAAGGCCAACCTCCTCAGTCTTACAAGTAATCATAGAGGGTTGCAGAAGCCTAAGAACACAAGGACAGGATCAGAAGGATATAATTCCAGCGTGGTGGGTATATAACATTCATTCATCCTCCATGCCTGACAATCCCTTTAAGAAATAAATCTCATTTTTCATGTCAATAGTGTTTCCTAGCCACCTGTGCCCTCACCAGGCTCCTTGCAGGAGACTGTCCCAGGAAAGAAGTCACAAGGACACTTCCCATCTTTTATTTCTTCAATTTTATTATTCTTAACTTAGAAAAACATTAAATAAAAGGAGCATTCCAAATACACACGGTAAAATGGGGGAGGGGGATGGATTGTACATGAAACTTGCAATGTTTGTCATGTTTAGCTTGCTTTTCTTTTAACCATAATCACTTCCTTTATGATAATAAATTTAAATGCATTTTAATATAGTCAGTATATAATTTTAAAAACTGTCCTGCTTGTCTGTGATCATTTCTGCCAATATTTTCTGAATCAGTCCTCTTTTGAGTTAAAAAAAACCTTAACCCATGGTACATTGTGGGCTAGTTCATGCTAGCAGGATGTGGCTGCTTTTCACCATATATATTTAAGTAGTCCTCGGTACGCCTCAGAGTTTAGGAAGTTAAGGACTGGTGCAGGCTATGCTGAATTTTGGATGCCATTTTAGAAATAATGAAAATAGACATAGGGCTACCGCTAATTCCATGTATTGTCCAATAAACATCTTTGACCCTGTAAATCTACCCTAGCATATTGCTTCTTGAACCCGAGACTTACTGTCTTATACTTAAGGCAGATGCAGCGAGGAAATCAGAGAGCCAGAGAGATTAAGCATCTTCCCAAGATCACACAGCTTGAAAATGGCAGGCCTGAAGTATGAATCGTCCCCTGACTCCATTTCCAGTACTCTTCTATACTATGTGATGCTACCTCCTAAAATGAAATGTCCTGGAGAGCAGCACATTAAGAGGAGACTCACAGAATTGCAACAACAAGGATTTATTTAGGTGAAATGATGGTCAGGGCTATGAGAAAGCAGAAGGTACTCTCAAAGAAGGGTGAAGTCTAGTGAAGCCAGGATGTCTTACTTAACAGAACTCTGCCAGGGCCCAGCGTCCACCTGGAATTCGATAGACTGTGGAAAATGGAGTTGGCACTCTGTTCATAAGGCCGTATTGAGATTAGCCAAAGCTCCTGATTCTTTTCTGAGTCCAAAGCAAACAGCCGTAGAAACGAAGAAACCCTAAGGAGGCAAGGGCCCTGTGGAGGGTTGCTATATTTCCACCCAGAGGAAGGCAAAGATGCCAGGCACATTTACAGTGCTTGAACTACCCAATTCCCTTCAACAAACATGCCCAGCCAAGCAGTGTCAAAGCTGCGGGCTGACTGTTTACTCTGCAGAAGCGTCGGCTTTGTTCAGACCTGAGACACCAGCATATTATCAAGCTCTGGGCCTAGGAGGGGTGCCTGCTGATGAAGGAAGGTCAAAACTCCTGTGGGGTAAGGACGGAGTGAGCCCTGGAAAGCCCCCCTCTCCATGCCTGTCATTTGCTAAAGCGGCTTCAATCAACCCACTAAATAATCTTCCAACAAATAGAAGAGTTAGTCAAGAATTAAGTTCACGAAGGTTTTCAAGATGCGAGTCCTATTCCCAGGCAAGCAAGAATAATGATGGTTGACAAATGAAGGTTTGCTAAGAGGCAGAGTCAGTATGCATACTCACATTTTCTTGATTCTTACTCCCTTAGGTCATATGACCTCTTGAAAGCAAAGTAGATAAATAACTTATTTTTACTTTTTGATATATTCCCAAGGGCAGGTAGGTGGCACATTAGATAGAGTGCTGAGCCTGTAGTCAGGAAGATCTGAGTTCAAATGTGATCTCAAACATTTACTAGCTGTATGACCCTGGGTAAGTCACTGAACCTTATTTGTCTCAATTTTGTCATCTGTCAAATGAGCTGGCGAAGGATATGGCAAATTGCTCCAGTGTCTTTGCCAAGAAAACCCTTAATGGGGTCACAAAGAGTCGGACATAACTGAAATGAATGAACATTGAATATATTCCCAAACAGGTTGGAACCTTTGTCACAGTGTGGTATAAGCTTTTTGAACCCAGACGATTAAAACATAGAGCCATTAGCATTTACTTTCTCTGTCATAGAATCCCAGGATTCCAGGATCTCAGAGGTCAAAGCTGGAAGGGTCATCAAAGTTTAGAGGTCATCCCGGTCCCCTACATTTTAAAAAAACTGGGGAAACCAAGGCTCAGAGAAGGGAAGTGATTTGCCCCCAAGTCACCAGCTAAACAGCAGCACAGAAACTAAAAGTTTAGTACTTCTTTAAGGTAATTAGATTGTTGCTGTTTGGTTTCCTGAAAGTTATTTAGCATGTCAGTGATGGAGTATAATATGACCCCCCCCCCCAAAAAAAGCTATTAAGCCCCTAGGACCTAATCTGTTATTATCTTGGTCTTAGAAAATGACACTGCAACTCAACTACCAAAGTAAAGCCTTTTATGCTCCAAGTAAAGAAGGAAACATTTTTCAGTCAAATTCTACCTCCAGATATGAGCAGCAAGGTTGGGGAATTGCTATGAAGTGCACTCATTTGTTAACTAGCTGATTAAAGTTTAATGTACTTTATTGTGGGTGGGAGGTAATATTATATGAATATTAATAAAGCCATTTATTCTACTTCTTCCCTAAATAAATAAATAGTGGCACAGACAAAATTTGATCTCAGGTCTTCTGATCCTCTGGTCTGTACTCTGCACTACCATGAGAAGCATCTTAGCCCTCTACCTCCCTTCTGGAAACTTCGCACATCACAGATATTTATCCTTTGTCCACTAGAAACATTCTTTCCATGTATTTCAGCGCAGAGATGATAAATCTCTGCGATGGAGATCTTTTTTCAATTTTTTTGCCTTTAAAAATCAAATCGTAGCAAATCCTTCACCTGGGGACCTCACCTCTAAAAGAGTAGCCTTTTTAAACTAACAGGACAGGAAGTTACAGTTGCTCCATTATGCAGTATTGCTAAAATGTTGACTTATAAAACAATGAGTATCACATGCTCCAAGAGTGGGGAAAAAGCACAGAAGCAGGATCGAGCACTGTCTAGTGGATGTAACAAAAAGATTTGCATGTGTCAAAGAGGCATTGTATCATAATGGAAATAGTGATGCAGAACTTTACGTTTTGGGAAAGTGCTGTGTGTATGTTGTCACTTGATCTTTACAACAACCTTGGGAAGAAGGTGCTATTGTCATCCACATTTTATGGATGAGGAAACTAAATCCGAGAAAGGTTAAATGATTTTTCCCAGGGTCATACCGCTAGTAAGTATCTGAGACAGAATTTGAACTCGAGTCTTATTGACTTCAAGCCCAGCACTCTTACCTACTGTGCCACCTACCTGTCTCTAGTGCAAAGAGGGCTAGGATCAGAATCAGGGGCCAGGATTCAATTCATACCCTTGTCATTTACTAGTTATGTTACCTTGACCTGTCATTTAACTTCCATGGTCCTCAATTTCCTTTTCTGTAAAAAGAGAATCTATAACAATACTACCTATCCACAGGGTAGTTGTGAAGCTCAAATGAAATAAGGTATGAAAAGCCACTATATAAATATCAGCTGTGATTATTTTTGTGTGGACCTTTACCCTAAGGTTTACTAGTATTCATTTCTTAAACTGAGCCTAGGAGGCTGTATTTGTTTGGCTAGTATCTTTTCAAGAAGGGAAAAGATGAAACCAACCCCTCAGACTAGTCTTTGTCAATTCATCTCCCTTCTTCCTATTGCCCTTCTGGACCTTGGCCCAAGCACAAGGGGCTTTAGGTAGTCTCAGTACGGCCTTATGAACAGAATACAAGCTGTTCTATAGTCTATAGAATTCCAGAAAGATGTTATAAAGCAAGAGGTCTTACAAGTAAGACATCTTGAAGTGTGATACCTGATTCCTAAGACCTTCAGCCAAGCATCCTTCCAACCAGCTCTCAATCTTACAACTAGGTGGCACAGTGGTTAGAGTACTTGGTCTGGGGCCAAGAAGACTCGAGTTCAAATTTGACCTCAGAGGCTTACTAGCTGTGCGACCCTGGGCAAGTCACTTAACCTCTGTCTGCTTCAGTTGTCTCCAATATAAAAAAGGAATCATAATAGCACCTGCCTTCCAGGATCAAATGTGACAACATTTGAAAAGTGCTTGGCATAGTGTCAAGTGCAGAGTAGTTCCCTAATGCGTGCAGGGTTTCTTCCTATGAGGGGTCTGCATGCTAGCCCTTTCCTCCATGAACAGAAAGAGTCCTAATAAGTGTTCATTGGACTCAAAGCTCTATTCAACAGGGACTAGCAGCTAATGACAAGAGACTAATATCAGGGTTACCAAATTCGGATGGGGGTGTTGCTGAAGTTGTCTGGACAAAGCAGCTCTTCCTAGATGTTATCTAGACAGTGACACACTACCTCGGGAACACCCAAATCTTTCTCTTGCTTAGCTGTACATTCCAAGAAGAAATAGACTTTCTCTTCTCTCCCCACACCACACCCCAAACACAACTTTTCTCGGTGTCCCCCGTGGTCAAGACTATGAAGTATTCCTTTGGGAAGACAGCTGGTTATTCATGCTAGAGAGATATTTAAAGTTGGAGGAGTTGGCACTTACAGAGCATGAGGCTCAGAGACTGGGTATTTTCAAAATGTGAGCATCTGCATTGTTGGCTAATAAAGGAGTCATTATTTTTTTTTCTTTTTGATGAAAACCAAAATAATAATATTGGAGGTGCCTCATCACACAACCCTAGCTTTCATACTCCCAGTGCCTTAGCTGATTCTGCTAAAAATATCCTTGAGAACAGCTGATGTCTATATGGTACTTTAAGTTTTTACAGCACTTGGTATATAACATCTCATTTGAAGTTTTGATCTTCACAACAGCTTTGTGAGGCAGGTGCTACAGGTGCTATTAGCTCTATTTCACAGATGGGGAAACTGAAGCTCAGAGATCAGGTGACTCAAGCGTAGTCCCAAAGCTAGTTAGTAGCTGAGATAGAATTCAAACCTAGATCCATCTTGACTCTCTTACTCCATCAGTCCATGTTGTGAGATAAGACAATGGACGGTTTTCATTTGAGGAGCTTCAGAAGGAGGTACATTGTCAGGCAGCATGGGATGGGAATATAGAGGTCCAGCCCCCAGCATAGTGTCTCCCAGGGGCCTTGCTTCTATTATTCATCTAGAAACAGTAGACAAGGGCTCCTCAGCCAGCCAAGAGGTCAAGTGACAGAATGGGAGGTAGTTATGAATGCTGAGCCCCATGAGGGAGAAGTGCAACCCAAGAGCTAAGTCCTAGACCTGCCTCTACGTTAATTCAATATCTGGCTTCTCTCTCTCCCTCCTTTCTCTTTTCTCTTCTCTCCCTATCTCCTCTCTTCTCCTTTCTGCTCTCTTCACTTCTTTCTCCTCTCTCCTTTTTCTTCTCTCCTCTCCTTTCTCCTCTTCTCTCTCCTCTTCCCTCCTTCCTCCTCCTGCTCTTCTTCCTCCTCCTCCTCATTTTCTTCTTGTCCTTCTTCTTCTTCTTCTTCTTCTTCTTCTTCTTCTTCTCCTTCTCTTCCTCCTCCTCCTTCTTCTTCTTCTTCTTCTTCTTCTTCTTCTTCTCCTCCTCCTTCTCTTCCTCCTCCTCCTCCTCCTCCTCCTTCTCCTCCTCCTCCTCCTCCTCCTCCTCCTTCTCCTCCTCCTCCTCCTCCTTCTTCTTCTTCTTCTTCTTCTTCTTCTTCTTCTTCTTCTTCTTCTTCTTCTTCTTCTTCTTCTTCTTCTTCTTCTTCTTCTCCTCCTCCTCCTCCTCCTCCTCCTCCTTCTCCTCCTCCTCCTTTTCATCTTCTTCTCCTTCTCCTTCTCTCCTCCTCCTTCTCCTCCTCCTCCTTCTTATCTTCCTCCTCTGTCTGTCTCCTTTTTCCCTCTCCCTCCTTTACTCTCTCCCCATTTCTCTTTTCTCTCCTCTAATCTCCTCTCTTCTCTGCTCTCTCCTCTTCTCTCTTTCTTCTCTTTTCTTTCTTTCTTCTCCTCTCTTCCTCCCTGTCTCTCTCTCTCTTTCTCTCTCTGTCTCTGTCTCCTCCCTTTCTGTCTCTGTCTTTCTCTATCTCTCTGTCTGTCTTTGTTCCTCTCTCTATCTCTGTTTCTGTCTCCCTGTCTCTGTCTCTCTTTAGCTATCTCTCTCTCTCTCTGTGTCTCTCTTTCTCTGTGTCTCTGTTTCTCTCTCTGTCTGTCTCCCTGTCTCTGTCTCCCTATCTCTGTCTCTCTGTCTCTGTCTCTTTCTGTCTATCTGTCTTTCTCTGTCTCTTTCTTTCTCTCTCTCTCCCTCCCTCCCTATCTTCTCTCTCCTCTTCTCTCTTTGTCTCTATGTCTGTCTCTGTGTGTGTCTCTCTCTTGCCTTCTATCTCTGTTCTTTCTCTTTATCATTTGACTGTGCTGAAGGAGATGGGAAAACCAAGAAGGAAGAAAGAAGCCAAGAGGAAGTAGGAAGAAGACAAGGAGTAGAAACTGAATATTATTGCATTCCTTCCAATAGAAAGAATCTTTGCATTCTGAGCCTCTCTCCCTAGAGGAAAAAAGAATAACAAAACACCCTCTCCCCTTTGTTAAGTGCCAAGTAAAGAGACTTCTAGTTGGAGAAAGGCAAAATTCTTTTCAAGGAGACTCATGGAAGTATAGGGGCTGTTTAGGCATTATGTCTGCCTGTGGTTCCTTACTCAACTTCAGGGAGATATACCCCTACTCCCACCTGAACCCCTTTTGGATACTGGAACAGCTCTTTGAAAAAAAAAGAAAAATACAGATATTCATACTTTAACTGCCCCCCCTCAAGGAGCCCAATTCATTGTCTCTTGTTCTGAGGCTTTCTTCCATGGATCTCAGTGCCTATGATTTTGTCTGCCACTTAATTGAGATTAGCTGGAAGCAATATGCTTAAAGTTTAAGCATCAACTTATCACTTTGTTAACTGTGCATTCGTTTTCAAGGGGATGGTTAACTTTAATTGGAATGGGGTATTGAATAACATGGCAACAGGTTCTGTGACATGTGGAAGCCAGAAGGGAAGAGAGAGGCCTTCACCATTAGATGCTGTAATGGGATGGGAAGGAGCTAACTAAAACACTGGGAACAGCTTTTCGTGGGCAATTACCCAGAGGTGGAGGCTAGGGGACTCCCCTTTGGAAATCCCTGTGCCTGATGGTGCTTAGATCACTCTATTCACAAGGTGGGGAAGAGGCCTAGAAGAGCCACATCCTCAGCCCCAGAGAAGACTGCCTCAAGTTGGTCTTTCTCGTGGAAGGACGAATTACAAAATCATAGACTCTGGATGGAAAGAACTTCAGAGGCGAACCAACCCAGCTAGTACCTCGACAAGAAATGCCTCCACAATAGAAATGACAAGTGGTCATCCAGGCTTTCCTCAAAAAACCTTCAAAGCATCCCATACCACTTCTACATAATTCTAATTGGTAGGAAGTTTTTGTAAAGTGCCTTGCAGGGTGACTTGCATGCAGTAAACGCTCATATAAATGCTAGGTGTTGTTGTGGTTGCTTTCCTTACATCAAACCCACATTTACACATATGCAACATCCACCTGCTGTTTCTAGCTCTGCCTTCTGGAGCCAAGCACAACCAATCTATTCTCTCTTTCACACAGGAAACCCACAAAGTCCTCTGTTTGACATTTAAAGCCCTTCACAACCTAGCCCCAACCTACCTTTTGAGCCTTATTATACATCATCCTCCTTCATAAATTGGTCCAGTCAAACTGGCCTCTTTACTGTTCTTCACAAAGGACACTCTGATTTTGCAGCAGCTGTCTGCTGGGTCTGCAATGCACAGCCTCCTCATTTCTGCCTCCCAGAATCCCTGGCCTTTTGTAAGATCAGCTCAAGCTTCAATGTTCTATGCGAGACTGTTCCTGATCTTCCCAGCTCCTGGTGGACTACCCACCAAAATCACCTTATGTCTACTTATATCTATGATATAGAGATAGAGAGAGATAGATATGTGTGGCACACACACATATCTATCCATTCATGTATCTATTTCTCTATCTCTCTATTTATTCATGTATCTGTCTATCTGTCTATCTGTCTATCTATCTGTCTGTCTATCTATCTATCTATCTATCTATCTATCTATCTATCTATCTATCTACCTACCTACCTACCTACCTATGTGTCTCCTTCTCTAAAATGTAAGTTCCTTGAGGGCAATATATTTTATTTTTGTCCTTGTGTTACCATTACCTACAACAAAGTTGGTGCTTGATAAGTGCTTATCGACTGGTTGGTAGATTGCAATTGAAAGGGAAATCAGGTAGGAAGAGGGTGTTTATTGTCAATGACTTCTAGGGTCCCTTGCAACTCTAGGATCCTTAGGCTCTATAATCTTAGAGTATATTTCATCCTACCCTTCTCATTTTAGGGTGAGGAAATGGGGGGGTGGTAGATAGTAGAAGTGAACTGTCCCAAGTCCCATTATGGCAGAACCAGGATGGGAACCCAAGTCCAGTGGTCTAGTTATTCTCTTACTCTATAGACTTACTTCTCAGGGTATTCTTGTCTACCATTTCAAGAATTGTTCACATCCTATTGGTGAGGTGAGAATGGAAAGCAGGGGTGCCACTGAGGGGGTAACATTGTATGAGGGACACATTTTTGAGCTTAATCTGCATTAATGCCTTCTTAACTCTCGACAATCAACGAAACAATAAATCAAACCCAATTTGTAGTAAACAGAGGTATAAATGCTCCCATTAGAGTTCTGAAAGGCAGAGATCATAAGATGCTAGATTTAGAGCTGGAAAGGGCCTAAGAGAAGATGTCCATCCCTCTCCTTTTGTAGATGAGGAAATTGAGGTCCAGAGAAGGTAAATAATTGCATCAGTGTCAGGGCTAGGATTTGAACCTATGACTTCAAATCCAGTACAGTTTCCAATCAATGCTACATGTGGCCTCCTGGAAGAGATACATTAAAGTATGGGGATTAGCTTGTGCACATGAACAGTAGGACCTACATAAACTCCCATCATGTCTGGCATCACTCAGAGCACAAGATAGTAGTAGCTCATTGAATATTTATTAACTGGCTAGCTCCCACTCAGAAACAATTTTGTTCATTTTGCTCTCCCTTTGTGGTACCCACTCACACAAAAGGCCTTTCATAAATTATTCTGCTCTTTACCAGAGCCCTGCTCTTCCCCTCGGGCCTTGGCCCATCACCCAACTCCATACACATGATTAACATTGGCGACCTGGAGTGGACAGAGCGCCAGCACCACACTGACTGTTTAGGGTTTCACCAGATAAAGCATTCCTAAATGGAGATTCACCCACTGGGGAAGCAGCAGCTGCCAGAGATAACTGTGCTTTTCAGATGTCAGGAGGTCTGGGGCTCTGTTCCTCCCTATTCGCTGGCCCAAGGACACAGAATTATATTACAGTAGCCTTACACCCTGCAGAGCTGAGATCTTAGCCCTCTTTTCACCTGGCTAATCTGAAAGACTAGAGGAGGGGAAGGGAATAGAGCTCCCCTCCAAGCTACTTCCCCCCACTTAGGCTGTTTTTGTCTTCCCCCCTCCCATCCCAGTCCAGTACTTCCTTGCCTGAGTCTCAGTTGAAGACTGGGTCTCTTTGCTCTTCCTTCAGGTAATCAACCCAGCTGGGAATACATGAGGCCTTCACAGAGAGAGGGATTTACTGTTTGTTGTTAGACTATTAACAAGCACAGACTGTTAATGCTCTCTGATTGATTTCTATATGCCTTTCCTTCTGGGCTGTTAAGAACTCCCTTTGCTGTGGAGGCCAGAGTTGGGAAACAAAGTGCTTCATCACAGCAGCTGCTAGAAAAGCCAGAGGAATTTGTGAAGTGAATGCACGGTGGACTTGAATGTGGCGCAGGACTTGTACGACAGCCTCCTAAATCACATCTTTCAAGGAATATCTATCTCCACTGGCTTAGGGATGGTGAGCTGCAGAACCATATATCCTAAGAGTTAGGAGGGGCCTCCATCAATAACCCTTTATTAGATGGATAATTTATTAGGATCTTAATAAAGCAGCTAGGTGGCCCAGTGTCTAGACCTCTGGATTTGGCGTCAGAAAGACCTGAGTTTGAATCCTGCCTTAGACACTACTAGCTGTGGGACCACAGGCACATGACTTACCCTCATTTGGTTTCCTCATCTATAAAAGGGAATAAAGGGAATAATAATACCTACCCCACAGGGTTGTTGTGACGATCAAATGATACCATATATAACATATTAGAGGGAGAGAGAGAGAGAGCTATGTAGATATCAAAGCTCTATATAAACTCTAGCTATTCTTCTTCTTCTTATCATTTACCCTGTGCTAAGTACTTGCAAAATAAATACAAGCAAGTAAAGCTGTCCTTGCCCTCAAGGAGCTTACATTAACCATGTAGAAGGGTACAAAAAAGGAGAGGGGGAAGGAGAAAATAGGAGCATGGTGAGATGACCCAGAAATGATCTGGAGACCAGAGTCTGGGCAAGATAAGGCAAAAGTTCCTCTTTGGAGCCAGGGTTAGGATCCAAGATTCTTGTGGGACAGTGATGATGATGGTCAAGGAGCAGATGTCATAGGGAAGAGGTATAGACACTCCTGATGTGCCAAGCACTCTGCAGTCTGAGATTTGGAAGAAAAAGCCAAAAAAACAGCCCCTGCCCTCAAGGAGTTCACATTCTAATGAGGAAGACAACACATGTACAAAGGTACATAAATATGATTGTTGTTTTTCCTTCAGTTTTGAAGAGAACCAATGGCATCACAGGGTGATATCTTAACTTGCAAACAAATTAGATTTAAGTTATTAGCCTCACTCTGTCTTCCAGAGTCATTGAAGGCAGTGGCAAGACTACAACAAAGGCCCAGAATGCACTGGATAACCTTGATGTCTTCTATGTCTGACCAAGCTCTAAGTGCCTCAGAGAGCCTATTTCACCTGCC
The DNA here is from genome assembly GCA_028646595.1 of Phalanger gymnotis. Taxonomy (NCBI): domain Eukaryota; kingdom Metazoa; phylum Chordata; class Mammalia; order Diprotodontia; family Phalangeridae; genus Phalanger; species Phalanger gymnotis. The sequence goes on from CM053626.1 coordinate 249,959,936, forward strand.
TTCATGGCCATTGGAACAAATTGTTCTCATCCCTAGATTCTGCCAGAGGAAGACTTTACATGCTTGGGGTAGACACTCCCTAACTCACCAATGGGTTAAAGGCCCATTGCTTACCCTCAACGTGGTTTAGCCCATCTACCAAGATGGTTTTACCAGCATGCAGCTGCTGCTCATGCTACAACTTCTTGGAGCCACAGATGAGAGTTGGATAACAGGCAGACACGAAAGGTGGATGAGCAGCCCTGAAAAGGACCCTGCAAGCCCTCACACCAGAGATGCTAGTCCTCCCTGAACACCTTGTATTATATATGGATTATAAACTAGATAACTTTAGAGTGAAAGGCACTCGGAGGTAAGGAAGCCAGGAGAAGCCTCTGGAAGAAAGCAGCATTTGAGTAGAAACTTGAAGGAAGCTGGAGATTCTAAGAGAAGAAGATAAGGAGGGGAGTGCATTTTAAGCATGGAAATTGGAAAATACAAAGGCATGGGGGGTGGTAGGTGAAGCACTGGATGAGGAACAAGTAGTCCAGATGAACCTTGGAGGGTAACAATGTGCCTGTTGTTTAGTCATTTTTCGGTCCTGTCTGACTCTCCATGACCCCATTTGGGGTTTTCTTGGCAGAGATACTGCAGTGGTTTGCTATTTCCTTCTCCAGCTCATTTTATAGATAAGTAAACAGAGGCAAGTAGAGTTAAATGATTTGTCCAAGGTCACACAGATAGTAAGAATCTGAGGACAGATTTGAACTCAGGAAGATGAGCATTCATGACTCCAGGCGTGGCACACCACTTAGCTGCCCTGTAAAGTATTTAGAAGACTAGAAATATAGGAGGGGACATGTTGTGAGGAACTTTAGCAAGGATGCCTTCTATAAAATTGGTCATAAGTGTTCATATAGTCCCTGCTTGAAAACCTCCAGTGAGGGCATGGGGAGGGGGGGCTCTAACTCAGGGCTTTAACTAATTCATTCCAAAAGATTTCCACATTCCCATGGCTAGGTCCTCCAGGACCTTCCAGGCAAATATGGCTGCTTTCCTCAGTTTCTACCTACCCAAAAACACTATAAAGGCAGACCCAGGCCCCAAGATGATAAAGCAAATAGATTTAGTTTTAGAAGGGGCCTCGAAGGTTTCCTTGCTCAAAACCCTCATTTTAACAGTCAGAAAGATGAGGCCCAGATACATAAAGTGACTTTATAGGATCATGGTTCTATAGCTAGGATGACCCTTAAAACTCATCTCACCCAACCCATTCATTTTATGGATAAAAAAATTGAGGTTCAAAGAGGTGAACTAGGTTTCTCCCATTCATTAAAATTCTCCTATGCAACATAACTAATGTGAAAATATGTTTAATAAGAATATATATGTAGAACCTATGTCAGATGGCACACCAACTTGGAGAGGGAGGGAGGGATGTAGGGGGAGAGAATTTAAAACTTACGGAAGTGAATGTTGAGAACTAAAAATAAATGCATTAACTAATAAAAAAGGTAAACTCATTTGCCCAAATTCACCCAGAAAGTAAATGGAAGAACAAGGACTTGAAACCAGGTCCTCTGTCTCCAAATCCAACTCTCTTTACATTGTATACACTGAGAGAGTTTAGAACAAGGCACCCCCTGAGAACATGAATAGCAGTTTTGATCAGTTTAAATTTAATTCAACAAAAATTTACTGAGTCTTTACAAGGTGACCAGAAGGTAGGAGGGAGGGCAAGATAACTTCAACTTCAGTGGTCAAAAGTCTTGGACTCCTACAGCAGGTATCATCTACCCATAGAAATTACGGAATTTTCTTGGAAGATTTTATAAGAAAATGGTAGCAGGTATTTTTCTAGGATCTGTCACTGGCTTAGGGTCAGAAGACCTAGGTTCCAGTGCCTCCTGTAATATTAACTACATGTATGACATTAAACAAGGCATTTACCTACTCTGAACCTCTTTGCTTAATAGTATAATAAGGATAATCCGTTGGTGGAGCATGTGAAGACTTCCCCTGGCAGAATGGGCAGATGAGAACAATTTGTTTCATTGGCCATGAAGGCTACTGAAGCTTGGTCAGACTCTGAAGATGTCAAGGTCATCCATTGTCAGTTGTTTTGATTTTTGTCTTGTCACTGGACTTTGATGACTCAGAGAGAAGGAAGCTGATGACTGTGCAATTTTGCCTCATTTATATCCAATTCACATGCAAGTCAAGACATCACCCATGATGTCACTGGTCGTCTTCAAAAGCAAAAGACAAACAATGTCAATAAGGATTACAATCTTTCTCTCCCTGCTTGGTGGCTCTTAGAGATCTAAGGAAGTGACTCAGGTACTTTGAATAACTCCACCCATTTGGGGGTGGAGAAGGAGAAGTGGAGGGATAATTGGATAGGAACTGATATGCTCCCCCTTAGTCCCTAGACCTAGCATGAAATATTGATGCAAGTCTACAACACAAGTGGGAATAAGAGAACACAAATGGTCATAAGCCACTGTGAGCCAACATGGATTTGGAGAAAAAGATCAGCTCGCAAAAGCCAACAAGAAATGGTTCCTCTAACTCTCTTAAGGATTTATTGTATGTAGATCCTGGCACTGTAGGGACCAGGATACAAAGGAAGGCTTGGAGAACAAAAAGACTTTTGTACAAAGGTGCATTTTTAAGCCATAAATACATCCTGGGTGTTCATTCTTTATAGGTCAATTGTCAGAGATCTGGTCCCCTGGGAAATAAAATTAGTGCTATCTGCTAAAGACTTAGAAGACCAGCAGAACTTCCAAGTGAAGGAAGATTGAGTGGCATTAGAGAAAAAAAACACTACCCGTTAATAGGTGGCAAGAGCTTGAAGAAATAGAATTTCAGAGAATAACAACAGGGAACAGAGACTTGTGATACCTACTGTAAGCAATTGGAGGAAAGAGTTGCCAGAAATTCACAGTTCTACAGATAGATAGAGGCAAGAGAGAATTTGGAGGAGCAAAACTGAACCAACCCCTGCTGAACCCCTATATCAGTATAGTACTCTAAAAGTCACTGACACTATCCAGGTCTCTTTCACAGGTAGAACTGGTTTTTTCATCAGCTCTGATGTAAGTCCTATCTGTTTCTGTGAACTCATAAATAAAACTGCTCAAATTTTGAGCCTTGTGAGCCTTGTGCTTGTATGGAGGACTAGTGACTGTTGGGAAGCAAAAGATACTGAAGTTCCAAGGTGGTCTGGGAAGAGGCGATAAGCCAGAAATAGGAGAAATCTCCCAAAGTATTCCCAGGTCCCTTGTTTTAGGACAGTGCCTCCGATACATGTCTTATATTGTAAACTGAGGAAGATAAACTAGATATTCTCTAAGGTCCTTTCCAGGCCTATGAAATCTCTATATTTAGGTTCAGCCCTGTGGACACAGAAAGATTAGCTAAATGTTTTTTTCAAGGTCTTTCCATTAATGGAATTCTTTAGCTATTCAAAAGATTTAGTATTTTATGAGGACTATAGATATAATCTATATTATTTATTAAAGAGAGACTTCTAGTCCATATATATAGATCCTCTGCTATTTTGAATAAGTCCCACAAATTCCAAAGGAATATTTAGGGATGTTTACCCCCAATCAGACCCTTTCAGACTTCAACCACCCCTATTCATCTTTAGCCTTAAGTGAAAAGAAGTGGCAGGTTCTATAAGCAATGCGGTTAAAGCAGCTGCAGAAGGGCTGGGCCACTGCATCAGTGAAGACTTCTGAAAAATTTACCAGCATGCTGTTGCTTTGAGAGCTGAAAGTTCAGAAAGGAAAAATTGACAAGCGTTGCCCAATGGGAGAGGAGGGAAAAAAAAACTACTTGCTGTATGGTTTCTTTCTAATTCATTCCCAATTCAAAGTTGATAATGGAAATGCACTTATGCAGTTTGCTTTCCTCTACATATGGCGAGAGCATAGCTTTGGATCCAAAAAAGCCCAGACTGCCTACAAAAGCAAAACAAATTGAGATGTGAGTCCTCCTTTCTTTCTTCTTTTCCCCAAGTTTCCTGGGCCCAGCAGCTCCAATGGAAACAGAAGAAAAATCTAACTCCTATAGCTGCTTCAGTGTTAAACTATGTAATAGAAGCCCTCCTATTGTCTTAATGTTCACATTCAGTGTGATAATTGGTGAGCATGGAATTCAATTTCACTTCTCCCTTGGGAACTGCAATGAGCAAGCCATCAGGATATGCTAGCTCTGGGTACAGATATGAATGAGGAAGAGGGGAGAGAGATGACCTGTGACCATCATCTCTTTGCTAGTTTTTACTGGGCATCTCTGAAAGTTATTTGCTTGTCTCTTGACCCAATCCTTCCAACCCGGCTCTCCACATTTTAGGAAGTGGGAAAACACAAAGGCGAGTCCCTTTTCCCTAGAGTTTTTGCTGACTATAATCATCATATTTTGAGTCACAAGTTACTGAGTTTCTTAAACTTGCTGCTTTATAGGTTCTCACCCTTCCCTCTCTTCTGAAGCCTCCAGAAAGAAGCTGCCTTCTCATTTATATTTGAAATCTAATCACTCTCTCTCCCCAGAATTTCTCTGGGACTTTCCTATCTCTGGGATTTGGGAACATAGCTAAATTCTACAGACTAAAGGCAAGAGTGGGGAAGGGATTATTTTCCCAAAGGATGTTGGACTAATCTACAGGAAACACGACATGAGTAAAAGTATCCAGAGTTCAAGTTACTGCTGTTACCTCATGTCCTGGATAAGGGCAGAAGGTACCAGTTTACCTTTAGACCACTTGTGAGAATGTTTGACTATATTAACAAACCTTTACTAAAGGCATCCTATGTGCAGAAAATTGTTTTAAGCCCTGGAGAAGATGCAATATTTACATGATGTACTAACTGTATGTAGAGAACCTGTCCAGAATGACTTATTTCCAGAATACTTTGGGAATGAGGGCCTTGTTCTTTGGATAGAAGTGTTCAAACACTATCTCCTAGGAGTTTATGCATGAGCCTAGCACACCTAATTCAAAGAGAACTCTTTAGGAGAACTCTCTTTAGGAGATTTCAGTCCAATAGGAGGCCCCAGGATTCTCTTGAAAACTATACTGAGGTTCCTAACTCATCTATTAAACCAAAAAGTTTATAAATCTTTCAGATGATCCAGCAGGCACATAAATTCAAGACAGGAAACATTTAATGAAGTATGAGGTAAATAGCAAGGAATTAGATCAAGCATTAAAAATTCTTAGGATCCAACTACAGATGACTTCTTTTCCCAACTATATCTTAGGCATAAATATGCATAGAGGATGGACCAGCTCATGGTCCAAGAACACCTATATTCCCAGAAGCCTTGACTCCTAATTAATCATTCTCAAGTCTCCAGCATGAGGAAAAGGTAACAGGAGCACAGCCTTTAAGAATTTACCGGCCCATTAGAGAAGAGCACCCTCAAACTCTTGAGGTTTACTTTTTCTCAATTTGAGGCTCTTCATGAGCAGTATACACCAATCACAGCTCCATCCAGCTGCCCTCTCTCTGGCCACCATTTTCCACATCCACTCACCCTCATATGTGCAGCTACTCACCCACCATTATCTTCCACCTCTCTCCATCTTTATATCCTGCATGCATGCTGGCTTCTCTTTCTAGCTATTTGTCATCACCCCCTCCCCACCCTTAAGATTTCCATCCTCCTTTTGAAGTGGGTGTGCTAGGCTTCTGCATAGACTCTGGGTAGATAGCCTTTGAAGACTTCTACCCAAAGAACAAGGCCTTCATTCCCTAAGTATTCCGGAAACGAGTCATTCTGGACTGGTTCTCTACATACAGCTAGTATATCATAAATGCATAAAAGAGATTCAAAGTGCTTTGTGAGGTCAGAGTAGAAAAAGATCATTATGAACTAGGGAGATTAGGAAAAACTTCCTGGAGGAGATAACATTTCAATTGGGCTTTAAGGGAGATTTTAAAGGATGAGATTTCATTTTGGGTAGTAAGACTGGAGGGATTTGGGGCATAGCTTTTATTTGTAAAGCTTTAAGGTTTACAAAATACTTTATATCCATTATCACATACCCACAACTCTCCTGTGAGGTCTATAGTACAAGTGTAATTATTGCCATTTGACAGCCAAAGAAACAGAGGCTCAGAGAATTGAGCCAATAGGCTGAAACAGGTTAAATATTTTCCCTGAATTATAGGATCATAGATTAATAAGAGTTGGAAAGGACCTTAGAAATCATCTATGCACCAATCTATCCATCAGTCCATCATTCTACTCATATATTTAAGAGGTAAGAAGAGTGGAGTCTTGACTTAGGGTAGGCCACAAAGCTAGTGAATAGAGAACTGGGGTTGGAACCCAAATCCCCCAACTCCAAATCCAATCTTCTTTCCTTTCCACTATACTCCCCATGTCCTGCAACCTCAGTCTTAAAGGGCAGTCTTTTGATAGCATCCCTAAAGCTGGCCAGCTAAAGTACTAGAGGATGTAAAAAAAAAAAAGTCTTCCTTACACACAGGGACCGGGGTCTTTAGGCAACTGCTTCAGGGGCCACCGGAGCTCTCTTGGAAGAGGAACCCTGCTTATTAACATCATAACTCAAGCAAGTTGCTTGGAGTCAGCGCACATGGAAAATTGCATTCTATAAAGTGTTGAAGCTGCAAAGTCACCAGCTGAGTCGATAGACTTTTATTTTAACGATGTTTGTGATCAATATTTAAACAGGATTGACCGAGCCTGCCGCCTCGTGCACCTCACTTTTTCCAGCTGTTTGGGAAAGATAAAAAAAGAAAAACTTACTCGGAGGATGCAATACATTGAGTTAAGGAGAGGCGTGTTGCTGGGTTGGGGCATACAGACACATTAGAATGAAAGGGAGTGGCAGAAAGGAAGAGTTCCACAAAGAGCGCTCACACAGGGTGACAATGAGCTCTGGAGCCTCATGTGCTCAGTCTCGCGGGAGCTCTGGCTCTTACTATTCATAAAATCAAAGACTGGTAGACTCGGCAGGGAACATAATGATCGTACATCCTAACCCACTTGTTTTACAGAAGAGGAAACTGAGGACCCAAGAAGAAAGATAACTTGCCTAAGGCCACGAAGCTAATAATCGGCCGGGTCAAGGACTTGAACATAGAAATTCTGACTTTAAATGCCACCATTTGTCTGCTAGACTGTGTTGCCTCTTTACTTTTACAGACAAAGCTGTGAATTAGAAAGATTTTTTTTTTGAGGTGAGATTGTTTGGCTTCTCTTGGAGATTGGTTTGATTTGCTTTTTGCTTTAGGTAAATCCTTAGGTCCTTGCCTGGATGTAATTTGCCTTTGAAATTTTTAGCGTTCAGGCAACAAGCATTCATGAAATGGATCCAACATGGTGTCTGCTGTGTTGGGCATTGTATACGCAAAGAGAAAAATGAAACAGTCTTTACTCTTGATGAATTCATATTTTATTACAGGAAACAAAATAGACAATTAAAAGTATACACATAAGAATTAAAAGTAAATATGAGGTAATTTGAGGAAGCACCAATAGCTTGGTGGATCAGGAGAGGCCTCATACAGCACTATTGAACTTTTACAAAACTAGTACTTCTTTTCTATTTTTTAAGTAAAATTTTATTTTTTCCCAATAGCATATAGATAACAATTTTAACATTTTTTTAAAATTCTGAGTTCCAAATCCCCTCTCTTCTTCCTCTTTTCCCTCCCTAAGACAGTAAGCAATTTGATTTAAGTAGTGCGTATGTAATCATGCAAAACATATTTTCATGTTAGTCATGTGATTAAAGAAAACACAGACAAAAAAAACAAGGAAAACAAAGAAAGTTTTAGAAGGTATATTTGAATTTGCATTTAGACTCCAGCAGATTTTTCTCTGGAGGTAGAGCTAGTAGGCATTCCAATTACAGGCATACCAATACAAAGGCCTGGTGGTGGAAGATGGAACGTCACATAAGGAACAGGAACAATGTAAGTTTAGCTAGACTATCATTGGAATAAGTTGCCCTTACAATAAATATGGTGGTCAAGAGACTGAATTGATGGCTGATTCATAAACTCGCAGTAATTCGATTGCACAAGCATACAAGCATTCACTTGGTGTTAGATCTCCTGGGCCCTCTTCCCTTTTCTTTCTATACTCTCTCGTTAGTGACCTCTTCATCTCACATGGGGTGAATTGCCATTTCTCTGCAGATCTATTTATCCAGCCTTAGTTTCTCCTGAGGGGGCCGTCACCAGTTTTCTTGACTTATGTCTTGCAAATGGCCTCAGATAACTCTGGAGAAGAGAGAGGCTGATTACTCTGCACAACTCTGCCTCACTTAAATCCAATACGCTTGCAAGTTAACACATCACCTTCCTGATGTCATTGGTCTTTTTCAAGAATAAAGGATGAACAGCAGCATCGTCAGTTTCTCCTGAGCTCTAACCATGCACCTCCCAGCTGCCTGTTGGACATTTCAAACCGGATGACCCGTCAGCATCTCAAACTCATGTCTGAAACAGAATGCGTTATTTTCTTCCCCAAACTGCCCCTCTTCCAGGCTTCCCTGTTTCCACTGAGTATTCTCAATTCTCCTTCATCCCATATCATCAATCAGTTGACAAGTCTTGGAATTTCTAGGTACATAATATCCAGAGGGTATTGTGAGGCTCAAATGAAATAACAGATATGAACCATCTTGCAAACCTTGAAGCACTATATAAAGGTAAGTTATCATCATCATCATCTTATACATTACTCTTATCCTATAGTCACTAGGTCTCCTGTCTGGTGATGACTTCATTCTGTGAGCCTTCTACTTGATTCCTGCGGAACTCAAGCAATGTTTAAGTAGCAATACTGGGGTATGCTGGTAAATGTTTAATAGCTGGTCTCTGGGAAAAATCTATACATACATAATACAATGGACACAAGTTTAATCTGCATTATTAACACTTTCTTAAGACTGAACAATCAATAAAACAATCACGTCTTGATTTATAGCAATTGATGATTTCCGAAGTGTATGAATGTTCACGTTGAAAATTTGGCAATGGGGTCTCCACAGCCAACACGCCTTTGAACATCTCTTTCATCTATCCCCTTCTTTCTAATCACATACTTCAGGCCCTAATCTCCTCTCCTATGAATTATTATAATATATTCCTAAGAGTTCTTTGTGTTTCAACTCTCTTCTCATGCTAAGCCATCCTCCATGCAATACAAGAGTAATTTCCCTAAAGTATAGATCTAACCAGGCAGCTAGGTGGTACAGTGGATAGAGTGTTGGCCTGGAGTCAGGAAGACTCATCTTCATGAGTTCAGATCTGGCCTCAGACACTTACTGGCTGTGTGACCCTGGGCAAGTCATTTAACTTTGCCTCAGTTTCTTCACTTATAAAATGAGCTAAAGAAGGATATGGCAAATCACTCCAGTATCTTTGCCAAAGAAAATCCCAAATGGGGTCATAGAGAGTCAGTCACAACTGAAAAATGACTTAACAACAATATAGATCTAACCAGGTCACTCCCTGATACACTAAAGTCCAATAGTTTCTTATACCCTCTGTCGTCTGTTTGGCTTTTAAAGCCCTTTGCAATCTTATCCTAATAACTTTCCAAGCTTATTATACATTACTCTTCCAGCCAAACTGTTCTTCTTCCTGCTTCTTGAAATAGCACTCCATTTCCCATCTACCTTTACACTGGCTATCCACCATGCCTGGAATGCATTCCCTCTTCATTCCTATCTCTTGGATTCTTTAGTATCCTTCAAAACTTAGCTTAAATTCTAACTTTCACATGAAATTTTTCCAGATCCTCCCCACACTCCCTTTTTTAATATATTTCATATCTGATTGTATTTGTAAATCATCTTTCTCTAATAGAATGTAAGCTCCTTGAGGACTGGGACTGTTTCATTTTTTGCCTGTGTATCTCCAGTGCCTAGCATAGTGCCTGGTAATAGGTACTTAATAAATGGTCATTGATTGATTGGTTGGTTAGTTGATTGATGTCATGTGCCTAGATTTCCATTGGTCCCTAGATGGAATACCCGACCGCAATCTCTCTATTTTAAATCCATCTGCACCTAGCCGAGGCTTCCAGAAATGTCGCTTTCACTATTTAACTCTCCTTAAGAACTTCCAAGGACTCCTGCCTACTTACTATATGAAATCTAACCTTATTGCCTAACTTTCAAGGATATCCACAATCTGGCTCCACTCTACCCACCTAGTAATTAGTTGCCCCACTTTCTATTACACGCCCTCTCATAGGGCCAGTTTCATTGCTTTTTTCCACATTTAGCATGCTCACTCAAACATTTATGCTTTTTTTCTGTAATCCCTATAGTATATTTATGAGTACACTGTTAGTCTTCAATAGATGCTTGCCTGATGGTAGATTCAAGATGACATAGGCGAGTCATACTTTGTCCCTCTATAAACAGCCAAAATTTCTGGGGTATTCATAAGGTCTAACCACTAGTAACCAAAGACATTTAACCAACCCAGGTGCACTTTCAGGTCTGACTTGCCTATGACTGCTATATTCATACATGTTCAAGGCTTTGCCTAACTTAGACTTATGATTTTGTAAAGCACAGTCGAAAAGCTCATGTGTTCCATATTATGTATTATGTATAAGGATGGAAGCCCTGGGGGTAAAGGACCACTTGGATTTTTATATAATCTTGGGCACAGTCCCTGGGTTGGGACTGCATTTGTAGCAGCATATTCCAGCATTCAAACAAAAGCTGAGACCCAGCAGTGGCCACACTGTTGAGGCTGCACCTGTGTTCTTACTGTATATTTTCCTGGCATGTTTAGCATCAATGGAACAGGGTAAGTTTGCTGAATGTGAGTGACATCTCCCATCCCTGAAACTCTTACAGAACTGGATCCCAAGAGAAGTACAAGAGTGTAACCCTAAGGCAGGGGTTCTCAGTTTTTTTATGTTATGGGTACCTCTGGAAGTCTATAGAACTTTTTTCAAAATAATGCTCTCCAAATGCATAATACAAAATACATTGGATTACAAAGGAAACCAATTCTATTAAATATGATTCTCAACCAAGTTTTAACCATACAACTTCATAGAACTCCAGAAGTCTACCCATGGACCCCTCGGAGCTATGGTGGAGCCCAGATTAAGAATTTCAGCTCCAAAGGCAAAGAGATTGATTTCTATATGTGCTGTACAGAATCGGTCTCATTATTCTACAGACACACTTTATGTTCATCAAGCTCCTGTCCTCATGGAGCTTTCAAGACAAAACAAGAGAACAACCAATAATAAAATGCCATAGCATGAATTGTAGATTCTCGATGTCATAGGGGACCACAGTAAAGAGAAATAGATCGGTGTTGGCCAGATAATAAAAGGGGAGAAGGGAATGAGGTGGGGAAAAGGAAGGGATAGAAGGTGGTCTTGAATTGTCGGATGGGGTTGGAAGTGGCCTGGAAAGTTGGACACAACATGGAGCAATATTGCCATTACTTCCAGGCAAGGGGAACAGCATGAGAGTTTCCTTCCCAATGGAGAGAAGTCAATGATCTATTTGTAGAACAGTGAAGAGATTGGCCTCCCCTGAGTAAAGGGTACATATTGGGAAGTAATGGGAAACACATTTGGACAGCTTGGGTGGGACAAGATTATAGAGAGTCTTCAGTGGCAGGATGAGGAGTTAGCACTGAATTCTTTAGTGCATTAGTCAAGACAAGGGATGTAAGAAGGGCAGTTTTAAGAACTTGACTTTCCTACTAATTTCTTAGATCACAGAAAAAACAAAACAAAATAAAACAAAGGGTTCAATCTAAAAACCAAACACTCTCCCAAATGCAACCGAAGAGTCTATTTGTTCAGGATTCTCTACCTCTGGCACAAACAGTTGATGGAGTTCAATAAGTCAGTCTCTGGCGTATGGCTCCTAATGATTCTGATGTTACATGGCTGGCCAAATGACGACTTTCTTCATTGATTGCAAGAGCCTCAGATATGAATGATGGATTGAGCCACCAGAGCAGCTGCCTGTGGGAAGTCTGATTTTGTTCAGATGAACTACTCCAGACAAACTCTCCTCCTCCTTCTCTCCTGATCCTCCCTGTCTCCCTTTCTGCCTCTCTCTGACACATCCTCTGTTTGTTATTCTCCCTCTTTTTTCTTCTATTTCTGAATATCCATCTTGACTTGGGAAAAGGAGGTAGGGGGAGAGAGAAAGAAAACCAAATCATTTAGAATCTTCCTTTTAAAGCATGGGCTGGGATCCAAAAGTCCTCTTAGCACATCCACAGGTCTTAGAGTCACATCTGCTGCATTTGTGACTGAGGGAATTGCATAAGCATTACCTATGGGAGCCTGATCCTGTCTCTGACCTGGCATCCACAGCCTAGGGCTGCTCAAGTCTGGACACAGGACAGGAGACAGGGGACCCATCTGCTCACTCCTTGACTAGTCTTCTCTGAGGTGTAAGAAACAGGCAGAGAAGGGCACTTCTAACTTCACAGACTCAATCATTGTATGGGATGGCAGCTCTCTATTTCAAGGATTCAAAACAGATGCATATAGAAGATGGGTTTACTTTGGTTACTATATGAAAGACTGAACTGAAGCCAATATGGATTATTTTAAAAGCACTGATATATTTTAAAGTCAGATCAGTCTGGATCTTATTAAACTCAACTTTCCTCCGTGTGTATATGGATGCTGGGGATACATGTGAGTCTAGGTGTGGTTTATCCTGATCCCTCTAAAATGCTGTAAAGTCATCCCTAATATATATATATACGCCTTCTTTATATGTTTCATTCCCTACTCATCACCTCAAAAACCACAGTGCTCAGTGGAGGGCCTAATCACAGTTGGATTCAATTCTCCATTGGTATGTTGTAAGGGTGTCTGGGCCTGCATTTTAGTGCATGAGTACGTGTGTCTGGGTGTTACTTATCAAAGCTAAGATGAGAAAACTGAAACCCAGATTCGATTCGGTTTGTGACAAGAATTGGGCTGCCAAAGGCAACAAGACACATGGGCTGTCATTGCATGAAATAATTCTGCTTGGATTGCTTTTATAGCCACTTTTTTTTTCTAAATCTCAGCATACTGCAGACTCTCAGACACCTTCCTAATCCATTTGCGTCTGTGTGTTGATACACATCCACAAATCCACATATACATATTTGAGCTTGGGGGGGGGGGTAGCGTAGGGTATTTTACACAGCAAAATGGATTTCACTTTTTATTTTTTATCTTTGTAAGTTCCTTTCTTCTTGCATGAATGCCCTTTCTTCTAAGAAAAAGCTTTTGTTTAGTAGTTGTAACTTGTATGCCTCTAACCCCCATGCAACTACTGTACTCTGTCTCTCTCCACTGATGCCTTTCCTGTCAGTTTGAAATATAATTTTCTCCCCTATCTTGGAAATCCTATTCAACAAATACTTGATAAGGATTTATTAAGCACCTTCTCTACTCAGGTAGGACAGCTAGGTGGCACAGCGGATAGAGTGCTGGGGCCTGGAGTCAAAAAGAACTGAGTTAAAATCTGGCCTCAGATATTTATTAGCTGTGTGACCCTGGACAAAGCATTTAACTCTGCCTCCATTTCCTTTTCTGTCAAATGAGCTGGAGAAGAAAATGGCAACTCACTCCAGTATCTTTGCCAAGAAAATCCCAAAATGGAATCATGAAGTCGGACACCACTGAAAAAATGACTCAATAACAGCAATATATTCAAAGCATTGGTGTGGACAATACAAATGTAGATGTAGATAATACAAATACAAATAGCAGATGCAGACAAAAATGCAAGAGTCCCTGCTACTGGGGAGCTAAAGTTCTAGTGCCTTCATTTCACTTGATCTGATGGTGTTTACTGCACGTTACCTCCTTCCCTCCTCCCAAGGTATGTGATCTACATTATTTCCTTCTAACCATAACCTCATAACTATAACCTCATTATCTCCTCCTAAATATAAGCTCAACTTGTGGTTGTCCTCTGGGGTTCAGTCTCCATGTGCAGTTAGAATT
>CM053626.1:249974415-250009384 GCA_028646595.1 Phalanger gymnotis
AATTCTAACTGCACATGGAGACTGAACCCCAGAGGACAACCACAAGTTGAGCTTATATTTAGGAGGAGATAATGAGGTTATAGTTATGAGGTTGTGGTTAGGAGGAAATAATGTAGATCACATACCTTGGGAGGAGGGAAGGAGGTAACGTGCAGTAAACACCATCAGATCAAGTGAAATGAAGGCACTAGAACTTTAGCTCCCCTGTAGCAGGGACTCTTGCATTTTTGTCTGCATCTGCATCAGAATCAATTAAACAACTTCAAAAGGATGAAAAAATAGAAGAAAATGTAAAATACCTCATGTGAAAAACAGCTGACTTGGAAAATAGATCCAAAAGAGACAATGTTAGAATCATTGGACTACCTGAAAGCCATAATCAAAAGGAGGACCTGGAGAGCATCTTTCAATTTCAAATGTTTAATTGCCCTGATGTCCTGGAACCAGAGGGCAAAATAGGCATTGAAAGAATCCACAAATCACCTCAAGAAAGATATCTCACAAACTCCAAGGAACATTATAGCTAAATTACAAAACTATCAGGTCAAGTAAACAATACTTCTAGTGGCCAGAAAGAAACAAATCAAATATTGGGGAGTTACAATCAGGATTACACAGGACTTAGCAGCTGCAACATTAAAGGATCAGAGGTCATTAAGCTTGATATTCTGAAAGGCAATGGAGCTAGAACTACAACCAAGAATCACCTACCTGGTAAAATTATGCATAATACTTAAGAGGAAAATAGTCATTTGATGAAATATAAATATTTTAAGGTTCCATAAGGAGAAGACCAGAACTGGACAAAAAAAATTGATCTCTAATATCAAGAGAAGCCTAAAAAGGGAAAAAAAGTAAAATAAAACATAAGGGACTATTTATATACCTACATGAAGATGATACTTGTAATTCTTAAAAATTGTGCCACTAATAGTACAGCTTGCAGGAATATACATAGACAGAGGGTATGAGTATAAGGTAAATTTGAGTGAATGACATTAAAAATAATTAAGGGATTAAAAAGAGGAGTACATTGGGTGCAGAAGGAAGGGAGAGGTAGAATGGTTAAAATTATTTCACATGACAAGCAATGGAAAATCTGTTACAGTGGAGGAGAAGATGGGAGAGAGGGATGAGCATAACTTGAACCTTGCTCTCATCAGTATTGGCTCAAAGAGGGAATAATATACACAATCAGCTTAATGTAGAAATCTGTCTTATCCAACTGGAAAGTAAGAGGAGAAGTGGTTAAGTAAAAGGGGGGAATGACAAAGAGAGGGGAGACAGAGGGAGGTTGTTGACAGAAACAAAACAATGTTGAAGAATGAAAGGGTAAAAGGAGAGAAAGGGCAAACAGGAGGAAAAATAGGATGGTGGGAAATATAGTTGGTAATCCTAACTGTGAATGTGAATGGAATGAACTCTCCCATCAAATGGAAGCAGACAGCAGACTGGATCAAAAACCAGAATACTCCAATATGTTGTTTATAAGAAACACATATGAAACAGAGAGAAGCAAACAGAGAAAAGGAAAGAGGCTGGAGCAAAATCTACTATGCTTCTGCTGAAGTGAAAGAAAGCAGGGATATAATCCTGATCTCAGAGAAGCAAAGGCAAAAACAGACCTAATTGAAAGAGATAAGGAGGGAAACTCTATCTTGTTAAAAGGTACCATAGACAATGAAGTCACATTAATACTAAATATATGTGTACCAAATGGTATAGCATCCAAATTCTTTTTTTGTTTTTGTTTTTGAGGGGAGAAGGCAGGGCAAGTGGGGTTAAGTGACTTGCCCAAGGTCACACAGCTAGTAAGTGTGTCAAGTGTCTGAGACCAAATTCGAACTCACAAGGCCGGTGCTCTACTCACTGCACCACCTTGCTGCCCCTAGCATCCAAATTCTTAAAGGAGAAGTTAAGTGAGTTGCAGGTTCATGACCAAACAGGAGATAGAAAGCATTACGAAATGTAAAATAGATTATTTTGATTATATTAAATTAAAAGTTTTTGAACAGTACAGAAAGTAGAAAGCTAGGAACCAATCTTTACAGCAAGTGTCTCTGATAAAGGCCTCATTTCTCAAACATATAGAAAACTAAGTCAAATTTATAAAAGATACAAACCATTCCCCAATTGATAAATGGCCAAAGCTATTTATAAGCATATAAAGAAGTACTCCAAATCACTTTTGACTAGACAATTGCAAATTAAAACAACTCTGAGGTGTCATCTCACACCTATCAGATTGGGCATTATAATAATAAAGGAAAATGACAAATGTTGGAGAGGACGTGGGAAAATTGAGAAAGCAATGTACTGTTGGATTGTGAACTGATCCAACCATTCTTGAGAGCAATTTGGAACTATGCCCAAAGGGCAACCAAACTGTGCATACCTTTTGATCTAGCAATCTGTATCCCAAAGAGATCCAGAAAATGGGAAATGGGAAATGTGCAAATATATTTATAGCACCCATTTTCATGGTGGCAAAATATTGGAAACTGAAGGGATGCTCATCAGTTGGGGGATGGATGGCTGAGCAAGCTATGGTATATGAATGTAATGGAATACTATTGTGCGATCAGAAATGATGAACAGGCAGATTTCAGAAAAACCTGGAAAGACTTGTACAAACTGATGCAAAGTGAAATGAGCAGAACCAGGAAAACCTTGTATATAGTATCGGCAACATTGTATGATGATCAGCTGTGAATGACTCAGCTCTTTTCAGCAACATGATGATCCACAACAAATACAAAGAACTCATGAAGGAAAATGCTATCCATGTCCAGATGGAGAACTGATGGACTCTGAATACAGATGGAAGCATACTTTTTCCCTTTGTTCATCTTTTTTCCCTTTTGATCTGTTTCTTCTTTCATAGCTATCACTAATATGGAAATAGGTTTTACATGATAGCACATGTATAACCTATTTCAAATTGCCTACTATTTTAGGAAGAGGGGAGGAAAGGAGGGAGAAAAATTTGGAACTCAAAATCTCATAAAAATTAATACTAAAAATTTTCTTGACATGTAATTGAAAAAGATAAAATACTATTAAATTTAAAAAAATAAAGTATCTTTGATTCTTCCCTCTCATTCACCAGCCCTTCCCCCCTCCAAAAAGACTCATCACTTGCCCAGTCTTGTCGACTGTCCAGGATGAGTGGCATTCACCCAAGATTCACTGGGATGTGTCCCAAAACCTCTCCTGCTCAGGTTGGGAGAAGGTAAAGTCAGGCTGACAGGTGTTGTGAATGAGTTCATGGGAAATGAAATAAGGCTGGCAGTTAGGACTAGTGAACAGGTGTTGAGGTTGGCTCCTTGGTCAGGAATTGGCAAGTACTAGCAAAGATACTGAGGAATCTGAGCCAAAGTCAGAACAAGGGTAGTCAGGGGGCCAGGAAAGGGTGCAGGTGGGAATTCTCAGCAGACTAGGCAAACTAGGGTATATCTTGGTATAAAATAGGTAATGGTATAGGTAAAGATCAGGTAAAACAGAGCTGGGGAAGATAGGACATAATCAGGAATCAATGGTAGGCAGAGATGACAGAATGGAGATGTATGGTCAATGGACTAGGTCACAGACAATAACTAGAATCTTTTCCTGAACAGTAAGATGCAATGACAGAGGCTTGCCAAATGCCAGTTTTAACAAGAAAATGAAGACTTTTCAGTTGAGTAAAAAAACATTTATTAAACATCTACTATGTGCCAAGAACTATGCTAAGCGCTAGTATCACAAAGCAAGGCTAAAACAGTCCCTGTTTTCAAAAAGTTCACGCACTCTAATGTGGCTCTTGCCATGGTGATGTTGTCTTTACCCCTCTGAAAGTGAACTCAGTTGTGTGTGAGGGAGTTGGGGTCACGTACCATTGTAAAGGCAATGGCTTCATGTTTCTTGGACCAAGAATCCACTGAAACTGATATGAGAGGCCCAGCAGCGCATTAAGTCTTATAGCTGGAGTAGGCATTTCTATTACCCTTCTCTCTCTCTGGGCACACCCACCCATTCTCTAGGTATACATTTAGACAGTGCTATGACTTCTCCCACTTTCTTGTGATTGTGGAAAGCTAATTCCTGGGCTCAGAAACTCGTAGGATCTATATTAGTATGTTTGACCCAGACTTTAACAACATTCCCACCAACTTCTGGGTTTCTGCCCTAAACCAGCAAGGAAAAAAAAAGTAGGCAAAGTTTTATGGGTTTCCTGTCCAACTACACTTATTTGTCTGGACAATGAGACTTTTTTCACACACTTTATTTATCAAAGAAGACAATTAGGTCTCAGCAAGGCATCAAAAGATCAATGCCAAATGTTTCATTGGAATAGGATTATTGCCTGGAATAGCCTGGTCAGCATCATGATCATTCACAATGACCATTTATAAACTAAAATGCAGCTATCCATTCATTCCCTTTTCTAGATCTGGGCCTGGATATATATCCCTGGGAAGTTCTGTTGGTGTAAACCAAAGCCATCCACAGGTGGCTGAGCAAATTTTGGATCCATGGGAGGAACTAATGGTGGAAAGAGCACTAGATTTGGAGTGGGAACACCTTAGTTCAGACCTACCTCTAGCATAGGGCCAGTACAGTCAAATAATCTGAAATGTGGAAAGGACCTGGAAGTGCATCTAATATTATCTATTTTGCAGCTGAAGAAACTATGGCCCAAAGAGAAAACGTGCCAAATTCACACAGCTAGCTGGTACCAAGCCTAGGACTAGAACTAGAATCTCCTAATTCTCCATCTAGTGGTCTTCCTACCACACCATTTCTAATCAATCAATAAGAATTTATTAAGTGCCTTGTGAACATAAGTCAGTTTATTTCTCTCAGCCTCAGTTTCATCATCTGTAAAATCATCATAATAGTACCTGAGACTTACATAAGATTTTTTTTTAACTTATAAAGTACATTTTCACTTAAAGTACCTCATAGAGTCTTCACAGGGATCTCATAAGAAGCACAAGCAAAGACCACACGAGCTACTTTAAGTGAAAATGCACTTTGTAAGTTTAAAAAAATCTTATATATGTGTAAGGTACTACGATGGTGATTATTAATAATGATAACATTAAGACTATTACTGTTATAGGCATACTATGGATGACATTGAGAATGCTGGTCCATGGTTCACTGTATTTCTTTTTAATTAAAAGGACTGGGGGCCCTGTAGGGGAAGCAGATAGACAAATGAAACCTCATCACAAATTGGTCTCAATGGATAGAATTCATAGCTGTGGTAGAATGGAGAAAGCCTAGATTCTTTGAGTCAGAAAAACTAGCAGGGTTAAAATTCTAGCTTTGCCACTTACTAATATTATTAGACAGGTAGCACTAATATAGTGCTTTAGGCTTTGTAAAATGCTTTATACATCTTCAGTCTCGTGATCCTTGCCACAACCCTCTGAGATAGGGACCACTGTTATCCCCATTTTACAGATGAGAAACCTGAGGGTGAGTTTAAGTGACTTGCCCAGGGTCACATAGCTAGTAATTGTCTGAAGCGACACCACCAAGGAAACCAAGGAACATTCAGGATGATTCCCTCTTAGTGATTCCCAATGATCACCTGACAGTTATAAATTAATAGAATGTGAACTCTTTGAGAGCAGGGACTATCATCTTTTTCATTTGTGTATCACAGTGCTTGGCACATAGTAAGACATAATAATTTTGTTATTCATTTATTCACTGTTAATAGGAAGCATTGGTGTTTTCATGGTCTCTGCTCAATAAACTCTCCATAGGACCCTAAATTCATAAATGGCTATAAAAGTGAACAGTGAGCTCAAAAATCCAGGTCATAACCTAAGCAGGTAGGTCCAGCTCTTTGCAAGTTCCACTAGAACAGGGCCAGTGACCTTCTCCTATCCTTAGATACAGTTGGTCAACTAGCAAAACAGGTCCAGCAAAGTGCCCTAACCTGGCTCCAGGAAAGGCAGGAGTTTGCTTTTCTCCAGGCTCTTTCTTATCCCTCTTTGTTTCTGATAAACCAAAGAAAAGCCACCCCAACATACAATAATTCAAGCTCAGTGTCCTTTTTCCACAAGGCATCTCAGTGAGAAGACAGCTGAAGGAAAATAGGGATAATGTCACCAAAGAAACAAGTTTTTCTCCCAAGAAGAGATAAGAGGGAGCCTGGATAAAGTCAGCCTTATGGTCACAAGTTAAATACACTAGGGTTTGGGGATCTGACCTGAGGCTTAGAATTTCTGGGGTGTTTAGCACAGCAAAAGGCCCTGTGTGACACCATAGAGGTTGTCCATTCAATTAGTTCATCATGAAGCAGCTTTCAATCATTCTGTGGGAACGTTTGTGGGTTGTGGTTTTGTGTGTGTGTGTGTGTGTGTGTGTGTGCGTGTGCATGTGTGTGTATGTGTATTTTGTAAAAAAAAATAAAAATAAAAAATAAAAACCACAAAAAATAAACAAAAAAAAATCTAGACACTGATTCTAAGATCCACCCCCTTTTTCCTTGGTTAACCAGACTTTTGTTTGGGAGGTTCAGGAGGGGAACAGAAAACCTTAAGCAGCCAAAAGATTGGCTTGGAGCTTAATATTCTGATTCTTTTCACTTACCCAGAAGACTACTTTTGTGGTAGTAAATTCTCATCCTATAATGCCAAAAAGGCGACTGCACTTGGGAGTCTTCCACCCCATAACACTGGGTTGGCACGGTCTGTCTGGCTAGAGGTAAAGAAGGCCAATCCAACCTGAAGATGTCACCAGTTGGGTGAAGAACTGGCCTGGGATTAGATCAGGAAAGTGTACAAGAAGTGTTCACTAGAGCACCAAACTGATTGGGATGGTGTGAGAAGGTCAACAACATTAGATGGGTGGTACAGGTCAATTAAGGATGAGAGAAACAGAAAGAGTGAGTCTGGGGCAGGATCAAGGACATAGTCAAAAGGCACAATGTCTCCCCATTGACAAAGTCTTCCCATTAAGTGACACCTTATAAATGGTTGAAGTGCCCAATCCCTGGGGGTAGAAGGAATGATAGTAATGTTAGCAGAAGTATCTCCTAATTTTGACAAGCTCCAGGTTGTCCTGGTTGTATTCCCATTGTAGTTTCATTTTTTGGTATAGGTATCTTGCAAATTTGATGTAGGAGGCAGTTCTGCATCCTCAAGCAAAGAGAGACATTCCAGGACCCAGAGGGGTACCATTTCTTCTTATATCCTTAAGGTAATCGCTGTTGGATTCATCTCATAGTGTCAAGGCCAGAGGGACTGTCCTGGGACATTTTCCCAGTGCCCTAACACTAATTCCTAGTAATATCACAGAATGTCTCTTTTCTCTCAGCTCCCACAACCACCAGCCAAGCCCAAGCCCTCATCAGCTTACGTTGGTTTTCCAAAGTAAGCTCGTAGCTACTTGTCTCGCCCCAAACCTCTCTATGCTGTGATCCATCCGGCAAGCCACTGACAAAGAAATCTGCCCAAAGTATTCTTCCCATCACATGGATTCCTTCTCAAGAACTGTTTGTCCTGAACTACTGCATCAAATCCAAACTCCTTAGACATTCATTTGCCATTCAAGGCTGTGCAATCTGATCCAATCTTACCCATCCAAAATCACCTCTTACTGTTCCTTAACATAGCCCTTCCACTCTACTCCAGTCGGATTGATTCATTTTTCCCATAAACATAAACATTTATTCTATCTACTGTATACTGAGCACTTACTGCCCCCAAATTAACCCACTCTCTGCTTGTTCTTTCCTCAGCCCGTACTGGTCTTAGCATAAAGGATGCCCATCCCTTTCCCTCTCTCTCTCTCATTTCCAAAAGCCCCAGTCCCATACTCCTCACAAGCTCAAGGCTCACCTCCAACATGAAGCTTAACCTGATTAATTCCATCTCTATTTCCTTTACTTAGAATTCCATCAGTTTAATCTATTCTTCATTATTTCACACTTGTCCCTATGTCTTTTTGAAGTTATTCTCAAAAAAGGAGCAGCCGTGGGGTAGAGGATAGAAAATCTTGGGGCAGCTGTGTAGCACAATGGATAGAGTAACTGTCCCTGGAGTCAAGAGGACCTGAGTTCAAAACTGGCCTCAGATGCTTACTAGCTGTGTTACCCTCGGCAAGTCACCTAATCCCAATTGAGAGAGAGAGAGAGAGAGAGAGAGAGAGAGAGAGAGAGAGACAGCGAGAGAAAGGAGAGAGAAAGGAGAGAGAGAGCAGAGAGACAAAGAGGGATAGTCTAGGAAGACATGGATTCAAATCTTGCTTCTGACACCATACTTATTTTATGACCCTGGGCAAGTCATTTAACCTCTAATTGTTCTGGGTGGTTCCTTAAGACTCAAAGTTGCAGAAAGGGTGCCAACCTGCATTGGCAGAAGGCGTTTCCTCACCTGGAAGTCCCTTATATGAATGAAATCACAGGTTACAAGACTGGTATCTCTAACTAAATTATAGCCACCTTGAGGATGGAGCCTATGTTCTCAATATTCCTTTTATCCCCACAAAGAGACATATTACTTGTTGAATACATAATAGTCACTAAATAAGTGAAGTTTTTTTTCTTTTTTTTAAGTGATGAATGACTGTGAGTGAGTGAGTGAGGGCATGAATAAATAAATAAGGATGGGGTGAGTAATATTTATGGAAAAGGTATGTTTTTACTATATCACTTTTGAAGGCAATTGTTATTCTGGTATGGGGAAGAAGGTCTCAGAATGGATAATTCAACTAATACTATCAATCAACAAGTATTTATTAAGTGCCTACTATGTGCCAGAAACTGTGCTAGATGCTGGATATATAACTACAAAAAAATGAAACAATATCTCCTTGCAAGGAACTTAACGTTCTATTGGGGAAAACAATAAGTATATGTGTGTGTATGTATGTGTGTATGTATATATGTACACCTATATGCACACATATATGTATATGTGTGTAAATATAGAATAAAGCTAAAAAGAATAAATTCAAAATAGTTTTTACAAAAACAGAGTAGTTTGGCAGAGAAGGCACTAGCACGTGGGAAGATCAGGAAAGGTTTCATGCAGAAATTGATGATTGAGCTGTGTCTTGAAAAAAGAAAGGGACTCGATCAGATGGAGGTAAGAAGGGAGGACTTTAGGGAGTGCATGATCTTTTCCTATCCTCATTTAAACAAAGAGGGCTTTTGAGAGGAGGTCAGAGTGGGGAAATACTCTGTTCTTGTTGTGATATCTCTTTTCTATCAGATCTGCCTTCTATCATCGACCACAGTGGAAGAAAACCATCTCGGATACAATATGTAAAATCAAAATCAAAATCTGTCGTGACCTCAGAACTAAAAAGAAAACGTAAACTTGCTTTTTAAAAGCTTATTATACCACAGGACTTATTATAAAGGGGGAGGAGAAGGTAAGTACCTTTATTCACATTTCTAAAAGGATTTGGGTGAACCAAATTTATAAAATGAAATGAGAATAGTCTTGGTATTTAATTAATATTTATTAAGTTTTTAGTACAACAGCATGGTTGGAGTGAAAGGCTGATTATCAGTTTAAATCTTCTTACATAAAACTTGACCTTTCCCTGCTGGGATTCCTTCCAGCTTTCTGAACAAAAGATACTTATATGCAATTCCCTTGCCTACAAGGTGGAGAAATTGGTTTTGAAGGAAAGAAATCCGAACTATGCCTTTTCTTTTTTTTCCCTTAATAGAATGAGCAAATTCATTGATCTGGTCTTCCTGCCAAAGACTGCAAGCCCCCTCCAGGTCTGTCTCTGTGCCCTACAAATGCAAGAGTATCTGGCAGGAGGCAAAGCATCCAGGTTCCCAAATGGGTCTCCAAATTGGCCCATTAAACACATTGCAATTTCCTTTCCTTCAGTTGCTTGTGGCCTTCACTCTCTAAGTGGAAACTAATAGGAGTCCATTGCATGGAGGTTTAGTAATGACTTTGGGTAGTGGAATGGGGACTCCTTATATCATAGCAATTTTGAGGAAGCCTGAAGGCACTTACAAACCAGTTCATCAAGCCCATTTCTTCTTGCCTGGCCAAGCTGACCAGGCATTGAGCCACCCCTGGCTGACCAAGTTAACTCACCAACCTGTTTTCAAAGCATATATGATTGGGAAAATCTCACAGAGAAACATCTTTCAAGAAGGCCCAGTGGGAGAGAAACCATTGCCAGAAATGTGTGAAATGAGAGAAGAAAAAAATATCACATCCCTAAATTTGGCAACTCATCTCCAAAGTAAATTAGAAGAGCCAGGGGGTCTTGTTTCTGTTATTCTTTAGTCAGGGGAACAGAGCTACTGCCCTCCATGCTGTTGGCTCAGTTCATTGGGTAACTTCTCTTCCCACACTCTTTCAGTCCTATTTCCAAATTTTATTAAGCATCACAGCCACACTTCTTCCTGTGCCCTAAGAGATGGCAGATTATATAAAAGAACCTCTTGGGCTCATAGTATCAGAGCTGGAAGGGACCTTAACAACCACCTAGCCAACTTTCTTATTTTATAGATTAGGAAACCAGAAAAGTGAAATGACTTCCACAGGGTCACATAGCTAATAAGTGATAGAGCTTAGGTTCAAACCCAAGACCACTGATGCCAAATTCAATGTCCTTTCCATGAACATGATCATACTTCCTCCAATTTCAACAAAAGTTCATTTAGTATTTATCATACTGAAACCCCTGTCCTAGGTGCTGATGATGCGACTTGAATGGGATGGATAAAAGTAGTCCCTGCCCTCGTGAAAACTATAATCTGTTCAGGGAGAGAGAAAAAATAGGTCAATAGCTAAACGGCAAGGAAGATATATGTCACAAGGTAAGTACAATCCAAATCTCATAAGAGTCAGTGGGAGATACTACTTAAAAGTCCTCAAATTAAAAACCTGAGTTTGAATTATAGCTAAAAGAAACTCCAGCTCATAATTTTGAAACCAAGGCAAGAAAAAGCCTTATTTAGATTGTTATTACAAACCATGAAAGAGAGAGACACCAGTTGGCTCAGAGAGAAAATTCCTTTAAACCAAGTAGACTCTGATTACAAACCAATTCTCATCACTACACAGAGTATAGAATGAAGAGGAAGAATAGAAAGAGACAGTTAGTATGGATCACAAGCTGTCTGAAGTTGATCTTGGAAGAGGGACAGAGCAGTTTGTTATTTTTAAGGAGAGAGAACAGATACTTGCTAATTTTCAAATCTTTCATTTACCTGACGGGAGGATAGGGAGAGACTGATGACTAATTTTTGTTTGTATTTAACCTTGTAGACAAATTGGGGTAAAGAGAAAACCTAAACACAGGGAGAATGGATGTAACTCCTCAATTTTGCTGAAATGGAGGCTACTTTAAAGATAAAATCATTCATGTCCAGAACAAAGGTACAGGGCCCCTTTCTCTTTGCCTCCGCAGAATTCCCACATTCTTATTTACTACCTTGTGACCTCAAACAGGGCATATGTCTCCGGGTCTTATTTTCCTTATCTATGAAATGAGAGTTGGATTAGTTGACCTCTGAGGTCTTTCTAGCTCTAAATCTTATGGCTTTTAATTGGAAGATCAAGGAAGCCTTTAATGTTTTAATCTGTCTCATGGTTTCAGGGTTCTAGAGCTAGAGAGGATGGTAGAGATTGTCTTCTTCAATTCTTTGTTTTTACAAATGAGGAAAATGAAGTCCAAATATGTGAAGTAACTTGCCCAAGGTAATACAGATAGTAAACAGCAGAGATTCAATCTTAATTTTCTTTTCACGCTGTTGTATTGTCTTGTCCTATCTGTCTCCTGCCGCCCCCACTTGTCATTTTCTCTTAGCTACCAAAAGGCTTCTGTCCCAATAGAGAGGCAGGGGGCTTAGTGACTTAGTTTGTGATTATAGGAGAAGCACTAGTAAAAAAAAAAAAAAACAAAAGAAAAGAAATCTTCCTTGCATAAACTGGTTTTGGCTAGTTTCTGCACCTATTTAACTGATTTTTTTTCAGGCTCAGTTAACCAAACTGGTTAATTTCCTTGGCTTCACACAGTTATTGGAAGTTTCAGCATTGCATAAGATAATGTGTAAAGGTCAAATTCCCAATGTTTCCATTCTCTGAATATCGAAGGCCTTTGAGTTAGCCCTACTGGCTAGTAGAGCAGGGGAAGGAGAAGGGAATAAGCATTTACTAAGTGCCTACTATGTGCTAGACACTGTGCTAAGCACTTTTCACAAATATTAACTCATTTGATTCTTATAACTTTTTGAGGTAGGTGTTGTCATTATCTCCATTTATAGTTGAGGAAACTGAGGCAAGTAGATGTTAAATGGCTTGCTCAAGGTCATGCACTGGTAAGTTTTTGAGGTCACATTTGAACCCAGGTCTTCCTGACTCCAAGCCAAGTACACTAGAAGCTGCCTCTAATATTTCTGAAATAATATTTCACTCAAAAAGAATTATGGAAAACATGATATCAAACCCATTGCCCAAAATGACTCATGAATTTTTCCTGGCTAAGAGATGAAAAGCCCATATCATTTTCTGATTTAGATGTGAATGAGGTAGGTGTGTATGTGTGTGTGTGTGTGTGTGTGTGTGTGTGTGTGCGTGTGTGTGCGCGCGCATGTGTGTGTGGTGAGGGTTTGGGGGTGGGGCGTACTGTGGTTAGTTGTTATTTTTAAGCTAAAATAGAACTTACTTTTACATAAACAATTTTCCTTTCATTTTTCTTTTCTTCTTTTTTCCAATAACCTAATCCCAACCAAAAAAGGAGAATAAAAGCTTTTATTTGGCAGTTTTCAGTGCTGGGGGGGGGGTGCCTTGAGCGAAGGTAGTAGAAGGGGGCTATTACAATCTTTTAATTAGCAATCTGCACTAAGTCCAGAAACTTGGCTTTTGCAGTAGAATTTGGGAAAGGCAACAGGCTTCCTTTTCTACCTCATTCTTCTATTTCTGCACTTAGACCCCATCTTCTTTCCCCCCACCAACCTTTCTGAATCACAATACCCAACAAAATGTGACTATTTGCACAAAATCAGTATCATGATTCATGCACATAAAACCTACAACGTATTGTATGAGTAATTTTTCATGAACCAGACACTTAATTGCTTGCCAACAAGCTAAATTATCCTCTTGTTAACTGTTATAGTGTATTCCTTTTCTCTTTCTTCTTTTCCATGTTCCTCTTAATATTGATAAGCCTTCATTATTTGAAGAGAACATTTGCGTCATTTTCCCTTAGTACTGTGCCTATCAACCACATCAAAGTATTCAGTGTCTTCTTTTCCATAGCTGAATTGTCTTAAACTCAGGCTCTGATTAGGAAAAATAGTGTCATACTAACAGAGAAAAGGATTGTCGAAAAGCTCAAAAGTTAGTGCTAGCATGCATCAATTACTATAAATCTATTGAACTATCAATGCGGTGTACTCAGCATTCTTTAGGTGTTATGAAAGAAGTGATGAAGAAAGGAGAATATGGCCTCAGGGAGCTCCTAATCTAGTTCAGGACCTCCAATAGTAAATTCTACCCAGAACTGCCATCTTATTGAAGGGCAGAGCAGCCATACCTCACTCTTCAAACTTTGCCACCATCTACCAATTGCCTTCTCACTCCAGAACATCCTTTCATCCTTGTGGCTTCCTTTTTCTCAATGGTAAATTACTCTGGGAAGCTTCATTTTGAGGAAGGGTTCAATCCAGTTATTCCTTATTCTCTGGATTTTTACCATAATGCCCCTTTCCTTCTCTTCCCCTCCCTTCATGCCCCATCTCCATTTAAATGCAAACATCTTTAGGATGGTGATTGTCTTTCTTTTTACTTATATTTGTATATCCTGGTGCTTAGGAATATTATATGCCTAGTATGCAATAATGACTTGATGCTGAGAGATAAGACTAATGACACATATGGATGACACATGTGGATAACACAGATGACAAAGGCTTGTCATCATATGAGTCGTTGAAGCATAGAACCCAAGAATTTCAAAAGTGAGACCTCAGAGATGACCTAGTTTACTAGGTACCTGAATAAGAATGCTCTCTGTAATTTAAGCAAAAATTCACCGTCAGGACATTTAGTGGGTGAAAACTGCATTTCCTGAAGTCATCCACTTCAAATCTAGGATAGCTCAAATTGTTAGGTAGTTTTGTCTTGCATTGAGCCTAAGTCTGCTATAATGATTGAATGGAAACCAAGATAAAGAAGTAAATGGTTAAGAGAATATGCAACTGCTCTCATTAAGTTTAAATTATCAGAGAAAGGTCATGAGAAGAGGTATCATAGAACTTGAAACAGGAAAATATCCCAATTTTCACAAAAAGGAAGAATACATGTCCAAAATTAAACACAAATGACCTTGACTAATCCCAGGCAGAAGTCTAGAAGGCATTATTATAGCATCATTGGTTTAAAGCTGGAAGAAGGGAATCTAGTCCAATTTCATCAATGAGGAAACTGAGATTCAGAGAGGTCTCAATCTTCCTGTAAAATACTTGGTAAGTGACTGGGCAAATGTTATGCAAGAAGGAAATGGTATAACCAGATCTCTGTATCAGTGTCTTGCTGTCTTCTGGTTTTGTTTTGTTTTTTGTTTGTATGTTTGGTTTTTTTTTTTTGCTTTTTTGCTTAATGATAAGTAAGATTAAGGTTTCGATCCTGGCTCTATGTGATCTTGGTCAAGGAGAAGTCACTTTAGCTCCCTAAGACTCAGTTTCCTTATCTGTAAAACGAGGGGCTAGCATCACTAGATGACCACTGGGCTCCATTTTAGCTTTAAATCTATTATCCCATAAAGCAATTTGCTGCTTTCTGCTGATGGGAGAGAGGGCTGCCGAAGCAGGTTCAAACACTTTCTAGTACAAATAGTTATAACAGCCAAATGAAGAGTGAGTCACTTCATGTATCTATCATTCTGTGAATCCCTTCAGCCTGTCATGCGGTTCCCCCAATTAAGTCAGTGCTCCTGGAATTCAGCTTCTGCCTCTACCTCTGTTTTCACTTGTAGATCCACTGCAGCTACTTTCATCTCAATGCGGTTGATCATGTCCTAGGGTAAGCCTTACTTCCATGAACTCAGGTTATCTTACTCTGAATGCTTGTTTTACTTTACTCCCCCTAACATTCTCTATGTTCCAGCCAAACTTGCTGGAAGACATTCCATGCTACAAAAACATTCCATTTCCCACCTCCATGATTTTATACAGGCTGGCCCTGTGCCTAAAATACTATTCTCACCACTTTGGAATACTTAGTTTCCTTCAGGGCTCGTCTTAAGTGCTTTCTCTCACAGGTAGATTTGTCCTTAGGTGTAGCTGGTAAAAGCGGCTTCTAAATTTGAATGGTGTTGAATCTCTGACTTTGGGTTTAGCAGTCTTTGATGATGATGATGATGCTGATGATGGTGATGATCGTGGTGGTGGTGGTGGTGGTGATGATAGTAATAACTAGAATTATATATAGTTAAAGATTTGCTAAGTACTTTGAATACATTACTTCAATTTATTTTTTGCAACAATCTCGTGAGGTAGGCACCATTGTTATCAATCCCATTTTTTATAGATAAGGAAATTAAGGCTGAGATGGGTTTAGTAACGTGCCTAGGAAAACCTTGCCTATAGTCATATCCATGACAAGATTCGAATTTAGGTCTTTCTGACTTCAAGTCCAGCATTCTATTCACTATATCACTTAGTTGTACATTTTCATGACACATCACATGGTGCAATGGAAACCAAATTGGGTTTAGAGTCAAGAGACTTAGATTTGAGTCTTGTTTCAATACTCACTAGTTACTGATGCTGAGCAAGAAGCTTAATTTCACTTGGCCTTGGTTTTCTCAACTGTAAAATTAGAGATAATCATACTTGAAGTAATAATGATACTTACAGTACCTATCTCACAACATTTTATGAGGAAAGTGCTTTATAAACTTTTAAAGATTTACATAAAGGTGAGTTATTTAAGTTAAGAACCTACAATGCCACAATAGCTCCCTATTGCCCATTGAGCCAAATCCCAATTCTCAGCATGGTATATATAACATCCTACCAAATGATTTTGCTAAACTGAGTTAATTTTACAAGAATAAGAGCGATTCTCCAATTGACAAATAGTCAAAGATAAATAAGCCATTTTTGGAGGGAGAAATCAACACAATCAATAGCCATATGGAAAAAAATGCTCTAAATCACCAAAAATTAGGAAAATCCAAATTATAACAAATGGTTTCTGTAAACTCTATTTCCTCTATGTCATCAGTCTCATTTTTTATTATTTAATTACCAGGATTCTATACTCTACTCAAGCTAATCTACTCTCAAGCTCTGCATGTTTACTTTCTGTTGCTTTCGTACTTTTATATGTCTTTTTCCTGTCCTTAAATCCTCATCCCTTCCCCCATCCATTGTCCGTGCCAGGTCATGACAACTCTGACCTCAGCTCCTCAAGAAAACCTTTCCTAATCACCCACTCCATCTCCTTATCATGTCTGTACTCAGTTTTTACTTTACAAATTACTTATTATACATCTCATTTTTTAGATGGGGGGGCTAAATCCTCTTGTCTAGAACACAGAAATTCCATAAAACCAGAAATCAAAAAAAATCAATCACCAATCAAATCAATCACTTACTGAGTACCATCTAGGCCTAAGGGTTAACCTTAAATGTGTATGTTAGTCCCGTAACACACTACTAGCATGACAAAGGGGAGTTCCTGCATTTTATTCATTATTTATGATATATTTCTTTATGATGGCTTTCAAGCCATTCCAGTCTCTTCCCTAAACTGTAGCAGAAACTTCTACATCTATATTAATATCTCCTGGTAGCAGGTGAGCACTTGGTTCTATACTCAGTTTTTGGTGGATGGACTTACAACCATCAGATGACCCACTTAAAATTGGCTTCGGTTAAAGACCAAGTGCTCCATGAGACGTCATGGAGAAAAGATAAGGCAAGCAGAGAGGATTAAACTGGTGACTGAGAAAAAAAATGGAAGAGGGGTGGCTTTACAGAGGGCTCTCATTGAAGATCCATTATGATTTTTACTCTATAAAAGTAGGCTTCACTCAGGTCTCTTAAAGGATGAATTTTTCTCTTCTCAGAAAAAAAGCACAAGGAATTCCAACTTGCAAAAACAGGAAAGGTATCTGAGTTATTTCTTTCCTCAACAGGATAAAAAATACACTAAAAATGAAAAATACATAGGAATTTCATGTTGTATCCCCAAATTACTATCCCAAAGAATAGAGTGTCATGAGCATCTGTACAGAGCAAGAGGAAGAAGAGCCCTCCCAACTTGGGCATGAAAGGGAATGTTGGCCTTGTCTCATCTTTCCATCTTTCCCCCAGACAGATAATCAGCTCATATCCAATACCAGCATTGTCTCTTTCAGCATTATAACTCTCGCTAAACTGTGTGCCACTGTTCCTGTGGTCAAGTGGTATTTGTTTAAATGTTGAAATGGCCTCTTTTATGTAGATAGCACAGAGAGTAAATTCTGCATGTGTGTGTTATGCCTGTACACACATGGGTGAGCCATAGGACTTTAGAATGCCTGTAGCTAGCTTTTGGTTCCGCCTACGTGATCACACAGTTTCACATACAAATGAAATGGTAGTTCCTTTTACCCAGCATTTAGAAGCCATATGCTTTTTTAAAAAAAATTAACCTTCTCTCTAAAGGAAATGTGGAATGTGACATAGTAACATGAATGGAGGCCTCTGTTAGAATCACCCATTGCAACATAAATAGGAGTCAGGACTTCTCCAAGCTTGCCCAGTCTAGGGAGACTCCTTCCTTCTGAAGGGAGCATCCCCATGATGAAGAAAGGCATTCGTTCACTATGGAATAATCCCTGACAAGCCAGAAGCAGATGAACAATCATCCATCTACATGCGGTCCACTGGATCCCCAAAGAATGGTGTCAAAGAAGAAACAGCTCTTCCCTCCAAAATTATTATCAGTATATCTCCTCATGAGTGGCCAACAAAGAGAGACAGTATTGCATAGTGGAGAGAGAGCCAGCCTGGAAGTCATGAAGACCTAAGTTCAAGTTCAATCTTTGACACCTATTAACTGAGTGACCCTAGCAAATCACTGAGTCTCTGAGAGCCCACATAACTTTCCAGATTTAGTTGCAGATCAGGTGTCAATTTGCATTGAGGAAAGGAGTTTCCTCACCAGAGAGTTCCCTATACCAATGAAATCACAGTTATCACAGGTCCAGTCCC
Organism: Phalanger gymnotis; assembly: GCA_028646595.1. NCBI lineage: Eukaryota > Metazoa > Chordata > Mammalia > Diprotodontia > Phalangeridae > Phalanger > Phalanger gymnotis. The sequence goes on from CM053626.1 coordinate 249,992,606, forward strand.
AATTTCTATCCCTGTTTCTTATCATTCCATTGCTCTGTTCAATAACCTTCAATATTCTCAATTGTCTACCAAATAGAGACCAAGTTCCTTAACCTCCCCTTGAAAACCTTCTATAATCTGGCCTTAATCAACCCTTTGGACCTGATTTCTCATTATCCCTCTATAGCAGGTGTTATTAATCTTCTCTGTGGTGTGAATCCCTTTAGCGGACTGCTAAAGGCTATGTATGGGCCATTTCTCAGAATAATGATTCTAAATAATTAAAGGAATTGTTATATTTCAGTTAGAGGTGAGTGAAAATAAGCATGTGGGCCTTTTGAAATCTACCCACAGACTCCTATCCCCCAGGTTAAGAACCTCTGTTCTACATGGATCCATAAGCTATATCTCACATGCCATAGCCACAAATTTGTTTACTCAGTGAGCCTAATCCATTCCTCTCAAAGAAAGAAGCAATCAACAAGATACTTTCTCTGCCTACATGCACACACTTAAGCTAAGGCTCATGCTATTTCCTCTCTCTCTCTCTGATCCCCACCAACTCCCAGCTCCAAATGTACCCTCCTCTCTACCTGTTGAAATTCTACTCATCCCACTCACCTCAAACCCTGCCTGCTTTGTGAAATCTTTATTGGCCACCAGAACCCACACTGATTTCTCCCTCTTCTGCACCTTTAAAATGCTTGCTGCCTGCAGCACTCATCTGGCATTTATGATATATTGTATGGTATCGTTAATTGTTTTCTCAGATTTATTCATTTAACAATTATTTCTTGACTGACTACTGTGTGCAGAGCATTTTTCTAGCTGCTGTGTGAATACAAAGATATAAAAGACAAGTCCCTACTTATGATCTAGTGGGGGAGACAAGGTCTGTAAAGAAACAATTATAATACAAGGTACAGCTAAAATAAGAATGGTTCAAATAAGGAGCTACAGAATTCACAGGGGAGGGGGAGAATGATCTATGGCTGTACAGACCATGGAAGACTTTAAGGAGGAAGTGGTATTTGAGCTGGACTTTTATGGTTGGGTAAGTTTTCAATAGTTTGAATATGGAGAGACAGTTATCCCACACAAAGGGAATATAATGACTAAAGTTCTAGAGACAGGAAAAGTCTTTTCCTATGTAAAGAAAAGGGGTATTTTGATTGAACTGGACTACGGAATAGGTGGTACAGTGGATAGATTGCGGGCCCTGGAGTCAGAAAGACTCATCTTCATGATTTCAAATCTGGCTTCGGACACTTACTATCACTTAAAACCCTGTTTACCTCAGCTTCCTCATCTGTAAAATGAGCTGGAGAAGGAAATGGCAACCACTCCGGTATCTTTGCCAAGAAAATCCCAAATGGGGTCGCAAAAAGTAGAACACAATTGAAGAACGACTGAATGACAACAACAAATATAATGGGTATAATAGCACTAAAACAAAGACCAGGAAAGGCAGATTGAGGCTGGATTCTGGACGACTTTTAGCGACAGAATAAGGAACCTGGAATTTATTCAGTAAAAATACCACTGAAAGATTTTTTGTACAGGACTAATATGATTAAAATTTTGGCATTGCAAGATTAGTCCAGCAGCAGTGTGTGTGCAGGACTGATTGGAGTGAGGAGAGACTAGAGGCAGGGAAACCGGTTGAGAGATAACACAGGTCTGGATGTAGGCTGAGGCAGTGTGATGGAGAAAGAAGTGATACCTATGAAGTGCAATGCAAAGAAAGACACAGTAGAACTGGGAAATGGATTACATGGAGCAGGCACAAGGAGTGAAATATCATGGATGACTTTAAGATTTCAAGCCTGGGTAGTTGGGAAAATGTTGGTGTAATAAATGAAGAAGGGAAAATCAGGAAGACCTTCTTTTGGTGGGAAGAGGTAAGTTTTTTTAAATAAGTTAATTTATTTATTTTTAGTTTTCAATATTCACTTTCATAAGTTTTAAATTTTCTCCCCATCCTTTCCCTCCCCCTCCCCAAGATGGAACACAATCCAATATAGGCTCTACATATACATTCTTACTAAACATATTTTCACATTAGTTGTGTTGTATAGAAGAATTAGAACGAACGGGAGTAATCGTGAGAAAGAAAAACATAAAACAAACAAAACAAAAAAGAAAAGAGTCTGCTTTGATCTGTATTCAGACTCCATATTTCTTTTTCTGGATGTAAATGGCACTTTCCATCATAAGTCTTTTGGAATTGTTTTAGGTCCTTGCATTGCTGAGAAGAGCTAAGCCTATCAAAGTCAGTCATCAAATACTTGTGGCTGTTACTGTGTACAATGTTCTCCCAGTTCTGCTCACTTCACTGAGCATCAGTTCATATACGTCTTTCCAGATTTTTCCAAAGTCTGCCTGTTCATCATTTCCTACAGCACAACGTATTCCATTACATTCATATACCACAACTTGTTCAGCCATTCCCCAATTGATGGGCATCCCCTCAATTTCCAGTTCTTGTCCACCATAAAAAGAGCTGCTATAAATATTTTTGTACATGTGGGTCCTTTTCCCATTTTTATGATCTCTTTGGGATAGAGCCCCAGAAGTGGTATTGCTGGGTCAAAGGGTATGCACATTTTATAGCCCTTTGGGCATAGTTCCAAATTGCTCTCTTGAATAGTTGGATCAGTTCACACAAGTTTGGTTTTAGATATGTTAAGTTTGAGGTATTAAAGGAAGATTCAATTGGAGGGAACCAACAGCTTGGACAAGCCTGACTGTAATAGTAACTAAGGTGGGACTTTTTGCTGTTGACCTTTAATGATTCTGTCCTTTGTTTGAATGGGGCAGATAAAGTAGGATGTTTTTGTATTTCTCAGCACTGAGAAAATTGGGAGCCATTGATTTGTATGGGATGTAATACTGGGGGTGGGGAACTTCTCCACACCCGGCCTGGGCGAGGTCAGGGCCTTGAACAGGATATATAAGTGCAAAGGTCAGCATTCTCGCTGGGAGCTCTGAGCCACAGCAGGAGTGGCGCTATAATGAGCTCTCCAGCTGAATACTCAGATGTTGATAACTACAAATTGTATTTGGTCTATAATTCAGGGTGCCGGTTTTTTCCCCTGAACAAAGTAAATGATATTTGTATGCTGGATTAAAATAAGATTGTTAACCCCTTAATGTTGCTTTCCTTAGTAAAGCAGATGAAAAGGACCTGGGCTTGCAGCATTCTGTGAGCTGGTTGTTGTTGGTTTTACACCCTCACAGCAGCTGCTAGCCAGATTGCTGAAACACTGACTGATGCTCAAGGTAGAATTTGTGGTTAGAGATAAAGATTTAGGAGTCATCCAACTAACTAGCTGAAGCATTGGCAGCCTCTCTATGGAAAAATGGAGAAAGAAATGAGGGACAAAACTTAAGGAATGTTTACATTTGATGAGGCAGGAAGAGGAAAACAGGTGACATGGTACAGTGGAAAGAACACTGAATTTGGAACCAGAGGAACTGGGTTTGAATCCCAACTCTACCACTTGCTATGAGAGGTAGCACTGAGGAGAGAGTGGCAGGCCTGGAATCAGGAAGACCTGAGTCCAAATTCCATCTCAAAACCTTACTAAGCATGTGACCCTGGGCAAGTCACTTACCCACTGTCTGTCTCAGTTTTCTTGCCTGTAAAATGGAGATAATAATAACATTTACCTCCCACGGCTGTTGTGAGGATCAAATTATGTAATATTTGTAAAATATAGCACAGTGCCTGTCCCATAGTGGGCGCAAACTCACTTCACGTCTCAGGGCGTCATTTTCCTAATCTGTATTGAGAGGGATTGGACTTGACATTTAATGTCCCTCTCAGCTCAAAAGCCATCTTGGTTTGGTTTATTTTTTGGAGGAAAGGTCTGTCTATTCTTGTTATTGCATTAGTATAGGAAATTCTTATCAATTGTAACTCTTAAGAATGGAAACAGTATATTATTGGGGAGGGGGCAATGAGGGGTTAAATGATTTGCCCTTGGTCACATAACCTGTATTTGTCCAAAAATGAGCTTGAACCCAGGTCTTTCCAACTCTGAGGCTGTCTCTCCATCCATTACAGCATGTTGCCTCACTCTGTGATTCTTTGAGTCAGAAAGGGTAGAGAAGAAGGCAAGAGAAGCAATATAAGGGAACAGAATATGTTTGCTGAAGGCAATGTCACAGAAGACAAGGAGGGAAAACTTAAAGAAGAAGGGAATGGTCAACTGTATCCTTTAACAATGGAAAAGAAAAAAGGAGAGAGGACCCGGGAAAAGGCCAGTGGATTTGTCATTTAGGAGGCATGTTGGAACCCAGAGAGAGAGAGAGCAACCTAGGCAGCATGATAGAGATGGAAACTACATTTTCAGCAATTAAGAAATGATCTCTTTCCCCCAACCAGAGTGAAAGCTTCCTAGAGAGAGAGAGAGAGAGAGAGAAAGATAGACAGAGACACAGACACAAACACAGACAGACAGACAGGAAAGAGAGACAAAGAAAGGGACAGAGAAGAGAGAGAGAGACAGACAGACAGACAGGAGAGAGACAAAAAAAGAGAAAGACAGGAGAGAGAGAGAGAGACAGAGACAGAGAGAGGGAGAGTGAGACAGAGACAGAGAGAGAGGGAGAGACAGAGAGAGGGAGAGAGAGACAGAGAGAGAAAGAGACAGAGAGAGAGACAGAGAGAGAGAGACAGAGACAGAGAGAGAGAGAGAGAGAGACAGAGAGAGAGAGACAGAGAGACAGAGAGAGAGAGACAGAGAGAGAGAGAGTATCAGTGGAAGAGGTGAAGTACAGAATATACAGAAGCAAATGTACCCAGTACCATAGCATTTAATAAACACAAAGACTCTAGCTCGAACACCAAAACCTTGAACCTTAAACCAAGGTAAGCTCCAAGTGGATAAGAATAAAAAGTTACATCATATACAAATTATAGAAACATGGAAAGTTCATGACCAAGCAAGGAATAGAGAGGATCGTAGAAGATAAAATGGTCAATTTTGATTACATAAAATTTAAGTGTTTTTGCACAAACAAGTCCAATAAAGCTAAGAGCTAAAGAAAGAAATTACCTGAAAAAAATGCAGCAAGTTTCTCTGATAAATGTCTCATTTACAAGATATACAGAGAATTGATTCAAATTTATAAGAACTGGTAGTCTAAAGATATGAAAGACAGATCTCAGGGGAAGAAATCCTGGCTATCTGTAGCCATGTGAAAAAAAATGCTCCAAATCACTACTAATTAGAGAATTGCAAATTAAAGCAGTTCTGAGATAACACCTCATACCCATCAGATTGGCAAAAAAAATGACAAAAAAAAAGGAAAATGACAGATGTTGGAGGTGCTGTGGGAAAACAGGCATATTGGTGAACTGTTGGTGGAGCATTGGATGGGTACAATCATTTTGGAAAGCAATTTGGAACTATAATACAAAAAGTTACTGAGCAGTGTGTGTCCTTTGACATGCTTGTTGTTGTTCAGTTGCTGCAGTCATATCTGACTTTTTGTGACCACATTTGGGATTTTCTTGGCAAAGATTCTGGAGTGTCTTGCCATTTCCTTCTCCAGCTCGTTTTACAGATGAGGAAACTGAGGCAAACACGGTTAAGTGACTTGCCCAGGGCCACACAGCTAGTAAGTTCTGAGGCCAGACTTGAACTCCAGGAGATGAGTCTTCCTGACTCCAGGCCAGCCAGCCACTCTGACCTCTCCGCTACTTAGCTAGCTGCCTCAGCTATGCCACTACTAGGCTTATATCCTGAAAGAGGCCAAAGAAAGTGGAAAAGATCTTTTGTTTATAAAATTATCTGTAGTAGCTCTTCCTGTAGCAGCAAAACATGGAAACTAAAGGGATGCCCATGGAATAATGAAGGGCTCGATAAGTCAGAGCAGCTAAATGGAGCAGTGGATAGAGTGCTGGGCCTAGAGTCAGGAGGATCAGAATTCAAATCTAGCCTCAGACACTTACTAGCTGTGTGACCCTGGGAAAGTCACTTCGCCCTGTTTGCCTCAGTTTCCTCACCTGTAAAATGAGCAGGAGAAGGAAATGGCAACCCACTCCAGTATCTTCGCCAAGAAAATACCACATGAGGTCGCAAAAAGTTTGATACAATTGAAACGACTGAACAACAAGAGTATGAATGAGATGGAATCATGCCATGTTATAAAAAATGAGGAAATAAATCATTTCAAAGAGATTTGGAAAGACATCTGAACTGATGCAGAGAAAACAGAGCAGGTCTGGAAGAACAATTTATACTCTAACATCAATAGGATGAAAATGATCAATTTTGAAGACTTTTATAACCTGACCAAGAATGCAATAAGCAGAACCAAGAAACCAATTTATACAATAAAAACAACACTCCAGACACAAACAAATTGGAAAACTATAAGAACTATGACCAATATAAGGACCATCCATAATTCTGGAAAAAGCAATTATGAAACATACTCCATACTTCCTGCCAGAGAGGTAGCATCAGGAGATGTATATTTTTGTATATAGCTAATGTACAAATTTGCTGTGCTTGACTATGCATATTTATTACAAGGGATTTGCTTGTCTTTTATCTTTTTTCCTCAATGGGGTAGGAAATAATAGGGAGGAAAAAAAGATTTCTGTTCAACAAAAAAATTTTTATTTTTAAAAATAGAGAGGTGGGGAAAGTAACAGATATGGAATGCTGCCTGCATCTTCAGATAAAGTTATCATATTGTTAATTTTACTGTTAATTGCTGGCCTTTGTTTCAAGATCTCTCATGGAGTGTGGGGCATGGGGGGGTGTAGGGGGTAATCTATAAATGTTTGCAATGTAGAAACAAAGCACATCAATAACATTTCACAAAAAAAAACTTGACTCTGTGATCAATGAAACTGGATTTAAATTCTGCCTCTGATATTTACTACATGTGTGACTGTGATTAATTCAATTATCCACCTGAGATCTCAGTTCCTCATCTGTAAAATGAGGTGTTGGACTCAATCCCTTCCAAGGTCACTTCCAGCTCCTAGTCTATGATCCCTCATGCATCCAAGTCAAGGACTTTCTACTGGACTCTGATCTTTTTCAGGAATAATAATCGGGAAAGTGTAGCATGTTTCTTTTCCTTTTGCGAATTCAACAAAACTGAGGTTTTCCTCTTCAGAAGATTTGCTTTCAGGAAATGCCACCTGTATCCTCCAAATTCCTGTCTCCCACACTTCCATTTCTATAGCTCCCCATATAAACAAACACTCACAAGCAGCATCAGTGTTCTATTCTTTCTCTCTGACTGCTAGCCTAAGGCATTTGAAACACTGGAACTTTGCAATTAAATTCTCCCCTCTGGCCAAACTGACCTCAAACCATGGTTATGAAACCATCATGTTGTTATCTTTTCCCTCCTTCTTGTGGGTTAGGGCACACAGAACAGTTCTTCCAAGCAGGGCTGCTCCGGCTTTGAAAGCCTATCTCTGTAGGGCCTGGAGGCCACACTGGGCACTGAAGCCTCAGAAGTAGTGGGGGGAGAGGGGCTGCTTGGGCCACACTACCCAGGATATTTTACTGCCCAGAGGTCAGAACTAGTCTTTCCCAAACTGTGGAGCAGGTCAGGTTTATCTCTGGCCTGTTCTACTTTTCCCCTTCAATACCCTCTTCTTCCCTCTTGAGCTATTCCCGCTGTGGTGACCAGTGCCCTCACATTGCCTCCCCCAGCTATCCAGCCCCGCCACAAGGCTTTGTCCTACAAAACTTGTCCTCTTTTGGAAGCATGCCATGCCCTAAACCACCCAGAGCATCAACATCATAATGTTTCCACAGTGAGGCAGGTGGGATGGGAGCAGAAAAAAAAAATAAGGAAAAAGTTGATTGGTCCCACTTTCTGGGAGAGGTCATAGGAACAGGGCCTGCTTATATGCTTCCTAGATAAAAAAAAAAAAAGGATCTAGCCTCTGATATAATTGAAGCAAGCGCCTAATTTGTAGTCAGAGAGTCTAGGTTTAAAATCTGTCCCTGAAACTTACTGCTCTCCTAACCTTAGGCTGGTCACTAAAACCTCCCCAAAACTGAGTTTCCTCATCTCTAAACTGAGGAGTTGGACAAGATGGCCCCCAAATTCTCTTTGGATTCTATAACCAGGATGATGGCTCATATGGAGGAGATACTAAATCCAAGTGACCAAGATGCAAGGGAGAATGGCCAATTCCTTTCCCATAGGATCATCAATTTAGGTTCTGAAAAGGACCTTAGAGATCAGATATCTAATCTGGCCTCCTTCATAGACCATGGGGCCCAGACAGGTTAACTCAGACAAGTCATAAATGGCAGTGGCAGCATTTGAATTGTAGATCTCAGGACCCTTTTCATTGAATCACATACAGTCAGATGGAGGTTGCCCAGCCTTCAGAAGAGCTAGGGTTTGTTTTACAAACATGTGTCTTTGGAGTCAAGGGGAGGGGTGATGGGGAGAGCTTGGGTGGGGGGGGATTTCAATATGGTACAATTTATTCTATAAGTATACTCATAAATAGAAAAATATATATGATGGAAAAAATTACAAGGAATCAGGGAGGAGAAAACTTTTACTCAATAAAAATCCAAAAAGTCATTTCGAGGAGTCTCCATCAGGCAGTAGGTAATATAAGTACATGGCCCTATCTGTATTTGTTGAGGCAGAAAGTTCATACCAAAAATCACAAGGGGCCTTCTGGTCCTAGATTTCCTTCTCCTGCTCTAAACCTTTCCCCATCCCATACTAAATCAAAGCTGACTTGTCCTGAGTTCCATTTCATTTCAACTATTCTTCTCAGATGTCCATTTGGCAGACTAATCTGTGCTGAGGCATTATGGACCTGAAAGAGGCATGATTAATTTCCTCTGAAAGTAACCTGGCAGTTTTAGGGGCCTGCAACTCTGTGTGAGTCAAGAGAGCAGCATGGCATCCAAAAAAATGTAACACAATCTTAGACTGCATTACGAGAGGCCTGAAGTCCAGAATAAGGAGGTGCTGCATGTGGATAAGTATTGGGTGTTACATTTCAGGAAGGACATTGATTAACTGGAGTGAATTCGGAGGAGGGGGAGCAGAGATGGTAAAGAACCATGAGATCAGGCTATATAAGGATAAAGGAAAGGAATTATGCAGAGCCCAATAGCTAGCATTAGCTACTTAAGGGCTGTCATGTGGAAGAGAAATTAGGCTTGTTCTATGGTTTGGAAGAGGGCAAAACTAGGAATTAGAAGTCGCAAAAAAAGTAGATTTTGGCTTAAGGTAAAAAAAAAATAACTTGCAACACTGTCCAGTAGCAGCAAGAAAGAAACAGTTTCCCCCTCCATTGAATGTCTTCGATTGAAAGCTGAATGATCATTTATATTCTTTGAACTTATTATTTATTTTAAACATTTACTTTTTTAAAATGTTGAGTTTCAAATTCTCTACCACCCACCCTTACCCATTGAGAAGACAAGCAATAAGATATCATTTATACAAGTGAAGTCATGCAAACTGCATTTCTCTAGTTGCAAAAAAAAAAAGAGCGAGACAAGTAAAGTGAAAAAACTATGCTTCCATTTGCACTCGGAGTTCATCAATTCCCTCTCCAGAGGAGAGAGTGAGGCTGGTGACTTTGCAGAGCCCTCCCTCACTTAAATTCAACTCACTTGCAAGTCATGGCATCACCTTCTTGATGTCAGGGAACTCTTGCAGAATAAAGGACAAACAGCAACAACTCAGGAGGTGGATAGCTTTTTTCATCATGAGTCATTTGGAATTTCCTTGAATCATTGTGTCAGCCAGAGTAACTGAGTCTTTCACGTTTGTTGACTGGATGACCATTTATGAGAGATACAATGCAATTCAGCAAAATTTTGTCACGGTAGGTGTTACCGATCTATCAATAAGTCAGTCAACCAACAGGCATTTATTTAAGTGCCTAGATGCTAGAGATCCAAAGAAAAAAGAAAAGAAAAAGTCTATACTCAACGATCCCTTGCCTTTAAGCACCTAACATTCTACTGAAAAGATATAATACAAACTAAGATAAACAACAAGGCATTTTGAAGGGGGGAGGCATTTAAATGGAGAGATCAAGGAATGTCAATTAGAGGACCCAGCATCTAAGGTACCTCTTGAAGGAAGCTAATGATTAATTAGTCAACAAACATTTATTAAAGGATTACTGCCTTCTAGTCACAGTGCTAGGGGTATAAATCAAAAGCCAAAAACAGTCCATGCCCTCAAGGAGCTTACATTATAATGGGAGAAAATAACATATACGTAAATAGGTTTAAACAAGGCATATGTACATACAAACAGGTACATACAAAGTACATACAGAATAGACGAAAGGAAACCTTTTACAAGGAGGCACTAGCAGCTGGGGAGGCCAGGAAAAACCTCATGCAAAAGAAGGTGTTTGAGCTGTGTCTTGAAGGGAGCCAAGGATTCTAAGAGGTAGAGGGGAGGAGAGAGAACATTTCAGGAATGAGGGACAATGGGTACAAAGTCACAGGAATGGGAGACTGTGTGCTATGTGTGAGGAACAGCAGCTTGGCCAGTACAGCCTGGTCATGAAATGTAAGAAAGACACTAATATTACAAGAAAAAATGGAAATGTGGGAATGAGCTTGGTTGTAAGAGTTTCAAAGGAGAAATGGAGAATTCTATATTTGATCCCAGAGGTAACAGGGAGCCAATGGAATTTATTTGGAGAAGAAAGGAGAAATTGGAAGCCTGGTGAGTAGTTTGAAGGCTATTGTAATAGTGCGGGCAACAGGACTTCTGTTCTGAGGACTTCTGAAGAAGTAAATGAGTGCAAAGAAATTTAATTCATAAGATTTCACAACTGATCAGATATTGAGGGTAAAGGCAAGGGAAGAATCAAGGATGACTTTAAGATTACTTGAGTGACTGGAAGAAACAAAGATGGCCTCAAGAGAGGCGGATAAGTTTGGAGGCTTAGCAGAGAAGAAAATTAGTTCTGTTTTGACCATATTGAGTTGGAGATGTTTAATATGCTGTTGGCAATGCATGACTGGAGTTCAGGAGAGAGATGAGGGCTCGATCTATCAATTTGTGAATTATCTGTGTTAAGGTGATCAATGAACTGTCAGGATGTTGTGAAAGGGGGTTCTCTGACTTGTATGAAATAATGTGATTTTGCAACTTACGAGACTCTAATGTTTTATGTTTTATTCTGGCAGCTAGGTGGTGCAGTAGATAGAATGCCAGCCCTGGAGTAAGGATGACCTGAGTTCAAATCCAGCCTCAGACAATTATGATAGCTGTCTGACCCTGAGCAAGTCACAATGCTGTTTGCTTCAGTTTCCTCATCCATAAAATGAGCTGAAGAAGGAAATGGCAAACTGCTCTAGGATCTTTGTCAAGAAAACCCCAAATGGGGTCCAGTCTGGAAGAGTCAGATATGACTAAGCAACTAAACAAAAACAATGTTTTATTCTATCCTGGGGCAGTTACATTTTCACAAGGGATTCCTAAAAACTGTATTGCCTTCATTAGAAACCTCTGTTTCCTCATCTTTAAAATGATAGGCTTGGTCCAGAGGAATGGCAAATTTGGAGAAATCTGATATTCTATAATTCTATGAATTAAATTCCAATGATGGACGTTTAGGAAGTTTAGGTCAGTTGGTGAGGGACCGATTTGCCCTAGAGGTCTTTGGGGCACAGGCTGGATGAACACTCGCCATGAGTGTTGCAAAAGAGATATGCATCGAGAGAAGGGAAACGAAGGGGACAAACATTTCTATAGATAGCACTCACTGTATGCCAGGCACTCTTCTGAACCTCACAACAACCCCGAGAGACAGGTGCTATTGTTATCCCTGTTATACAACTGGGGGATTGAGGCAAACAGAAGTTTAGTGACTTGCCCAGCATCACATAGGTAGTAAATGTCTGAGGCTATATTCAAACTCAGGTCTTCCTTACTAGATGACAACTAAGGTCCCATCCATATATATGATTCTGTGATTTTAGGAGAAAGTGAGGGGCTGCCTTTCAGTACCTTTCAAATCACACCATATAAACAAATTCCCGTCCTGGAGTAACATGACACAGGCCCTGGAGGACATAGCTTGCCATTACAATCTAAGGGCCCAGCTGGGGATACTGATGGGCCATGAGCTGACTTTCTTCTCCTTTTATTTAGGAGTTGTTGTTCAGCAAACACTCAATTCTGAAGCATAAAGCGGTGTTGTGGGAGAAAAGAACATGCAAAAATGTCCATCATGTGGAAGCACAGAATACAGTACCATGGCCTGAAAGGCTAATGTGTGTCATTTAAAAACCCTCATGCAAAGTGTTCATTATTTCCCCCTTCACTTAGAAATAATGGTTTAAAGGTCCCTCAAACAGCAGTGGGCTGACTCCTTGCTTAAACATATGATTTTCTAAATCACCAACACTCAAAGCCCCCAGGACTCCTGGATTACTGTTGCCTCTGAACAAATGCCATCCAAGGGGTCGCCCAGCCTGCTGGGAGTTCTACCCATTTGCTAGGGTTAACAGAGAATCAGCCAGTTAAAAGTCATGGTCAAAATGAAGACCAAGGAATCTAGAGTCTCCCCTGGGTCCTGCCTTCCCCCCTCCCAGGATAATAGAACTGCAGCTTCAGAAGCATAAGGACAAGAACTGGGAGGAAATTCCTCCCGTGGACATTTGGTGCCCCTTACCCAGAAGAGCTAAGCCTGGGAGGTTCATCAAGGAGAAGATTTCTTTACTACAGGTGTGCTTTTCTTTAAGGAAAAAACATTATGTGGAAATAGGAACTTACAGAACTGATAAATTGGAAGGTGGGTGGTTTCAGGCATTATAAAATAGACTTCTTTAAATAATAGTTCCCGGCTATCACTCTGAAATGTTTGCTTACAAATTGCAGCTGGCTGCTTGTTGGGGTTGGAGGGGGACAGAAAAACTAACTGAAAGCTAAAGCTAGCAACCCAGTATGGTACGATGTAACAGGAGCATTACTGGGTAGTCATAAAATCTACCCAAGTTGATTTTAAGTTCAAGTCCATTCAATCTAATAAACATTTATAAAGCACCTACTATGTGCCAGCAACTATGTGGATACAAAGACAATTACTCTTAAGGAGTTTACATTCTGGGGGAAGGAGGAGTGCAGCACATGTACACAAATTAATTTCTATTAAGTAAGTAATAAGAAATTTGCGGGTAAAAAGGGGATGGGGAGAGCATTAACAATTCAGTAGTAAGGAAAGGCCTCCATTTGGAGATGAAGCTTGAGCTGAAGCTTCAAGGGAGATAGAGAAGGAAAGAGGACGTTCCAGGCATAGAGGACAGTTTATGCAAAGCCATAGAAATGGAAAATGGAATATCATGTATGGGGAAGAGTACATATGTCATATTGACTGAAATGTAGTCTGTAAAAGGCCATCATTAAAAATCAGTCTCGAATTTAGGATCATCCTTCTACCGCCTTTGTGACATGGAGAGAGTAACCTGACATCCCTAGAATTCAGTTTCCTCATCTTTAAAATAAAGAGTTTGGACTAGATGATCTCTAAGGGCTCTTCCAGCTCTTATACTTGTGGTTCTGTTTGAGGATCTAGTCAAAGAGTAGGTAGAAAGTCACTCAAGAAGGGTAAATGACAAACCTCTGAAATTAGAAATAATATCAATCAATTGGGAAATGGGGTTTGATGGACACAAGTTCCATGTGTAAACAACCTGAGTACACAGAACAATTCAATGTTGGGAGGATAATACAGACAGAGCTAGAGGGGACTTCCAAGGCTGTCTAGTCCAACTCTTATTTTACAGATGAGGAAACTGAGGCATAAGAAAGTCAAGTGACTTGACTTGCCAAGGTCATGCAGGGATTCAGGATCACAGATGGGATGGCTGAATATCTTCCAATTTTCTCACATGGAGTCCACTAGTACTTACTGGCTTCTCTACCTAGATTCTACTTTAATACTTGGTATCTATGATACTATGTTCTATCCTGAAAGATCCATAGGCTCAGTGATAAGCAAAGGATAGTTTTGATACTCCACACCTCCTCAGTCTTTCTCCCCTCTGATTAGAAACCTTGAGAGTGAAGCAATGAACCCCTCCCAAACCCTCCCTTTTATAGAGTGCTCTGACATTTCTAACTAACTCCACTTCCCATCAGCCGTTCTGCTGGGTTTAGACTCCAAAAACAACATGCCCCCATGCCCTTGCTGCCCCTCCTTTTAAGCTGTTTTTTTGTGTATTATCTTTCCTGATGAGAATATAAGCTCCTTGAGGGCAGGGACTGTTTTTCTTTTTATTTCTATCTCCAGCTAAGGCCTGGCCCACAGTAAGTGCTTAATAAATGCACATTGACCATTATTGACTATTGACAAGGAAACCTTCAGCAGGGCTGCTCTCCATAGCTACAGAACCCATATTCCCTGAAATGTCAGCTCTGGGAAAGCAAAATCCCAGGGAAAGAGGAAGGGCACAAGAGAACCCAAAAGTGAGACCATCAGGATTTCATACCTCAATGACCCTGCGATTTTCTATGCACGATGAGAATGCAACTCACATGCAAATAAGTAAATGCAAAATATACTCAAGCTAGAGACGGCATCTACATTTTTATTGGTATAGGGAACTCCTGGGTGAGGAAACTTCCTCCACCAATTCAGGGTAGCACCTTCTCCACACTTTAAAGGATTGTAAAACTGTGCTTACCCTTCTGGTTCCAGAGAAAGGGCTAATATTGTTTGAATACAGACTGAAGAATACTATTTTTCTCTTCCTTCCTTCCTTCCTTTCTTTCTTGTTCAAGTCTTCTTGTACAAAATGACTAATATGAAAATGTTTTACATAATTGTACATGTATAACTTCTATCAGCTTGCTTACTGTCTCAGGGAGGGGGGAGAAGAGGAAGGGAGGGACAGAATTTGGAACTCAAAAATTCTTTTAAAAATGTTAAAAATTATTTTAACAAGGAACCGGGGGACAATCAAATATTGTTTAAAAAAAGTATTAGTGACCACCTAGAGCACAAAGATGCTAAGTGATTTTCCCAGGGTCACACAGCCAGTAGAGGTCAGAGGCACTATTTGAATCCAAGTCTTGGTGGCCAGCTCTCCACAAATATGCCAGGCTGTTTTTTCCTGTACAAACTAATAAAAAGTGATTTCCAGGAGGGAGCATTGACTACCGGGAGCTGACAATGGGTGGTGGAATGGGGAGAGGAAGCACAGGTAGGATCAGGAAAGGTTTCTCACAGGGGATGGTACCTGAGTAGTACTTTAAAAGATGCTTCATTCCTAAGATTTCTGGAAACAAAGAGATGTGATTTTGAGAAGACAAAAGAACGCTGGAGTCACCCAGCATTGTATCACCATGTGTTTGGGATGCTTAAAGTACAGTTCAGAGAAGGCCTGACCATGTCAGCACACTCATACTGAAGACATTTTCGCCTTCTTATACTTGCTCATACTACCCTCCCTTCTCCTCTCTCTCCATCCAAATCCTACCAATCCTTCAAGTCAGTTCAAGTCCCACTTGATCCATGGAGCCTTCCCTAAATAATCCCACACAGACTAATCTCTTCTTTTGGCAAAATTCTTTATCAGTATGTAGCACACAATTCAGCACTTGGCTATGGGTATTTCTATTTTAAGCCAGATATTCTTGCTCCTCAAACAGATAAAAAAAATTCCTTGAAGACAGGGATAGGGGTCAGCTCTGGGCTTCAGTTTCTTCATCTATGTAATAACTGGGATAGAGAACCTAATCCTAGAGTCTCTCTAGCTGGAACATTCTGCCATACCTGTAAGATCTGTATACTCCCATATGGGCATCTAGGTGGCAGGAGAGAAAGAGCACTAGATCCAGACTCAGGAAGAACTGGATTAAAATATTGTCTCACATGCTAGCTGTGAGACTATGGGCAAGTC
The DNA here is from genome assembly GCA_028646595.1 of Phalanger gymnotis. Classification (NCBI taxonomy): domain Eukaryota; kingdom Metazoa; phylum Chordata; class Mammalia; order Diprotodontia; family Phalangeridae; genus Phalanger; species Phalanger gymnotis. The sequence goes on from CM053626.1 coordinate 250,008,481, forward strand.
ACTTAACCTCTGTTTGCCTCAGTTTCTTCATCTGTAAAATGGGAGTAATAATACTACCTACCACTCAGGGCTGTTGTGAAGATAAAATAAGGTGATATTTATAGTGTTTTGCAAACCTTAAAGTACATTATAAACCCTGGTTATTATTATTAAATGCTAGCATAGCACCTCAAGCAGAGCAGAGCATGTAGCAGGTCTTCTTCAGTAAACAATAGTGACTTTTTTGGATTGGGCTGTAAAATTATCAGAGAAAGTAAAGTTACCTATTTTTTTTTAAATTACTGACTCAAAGTATTGTTAAATATTGAAATGTACAACTCCACAAGGCCATGTGTCTCCTTTCCTGAATATCTTTAAAAATGCGTTCAGTAAATGCCTCATTACATAGTAGAGAGGGTGTAGGAGTTGGAGTGGGATCTGGGTTTGAATCCCACATCAGATACTTAACAGCTGTGTGATTCATTTGAAAGGAGGATAATAATAGCACCTGCTTCACAGGAATGCTGTAGAGAAAAAAGAGATAATGGATAATTACATAGATAGATAGATAGATAGATAGATAGATAGATAGATAGATAGATAGATAGATAGATAGATAGATGATAGATATGAAGGAAGGAAAGAAGAAAGAGAAAGAAAGAAAGAAAGAAAGAAAGAAAGAAAGAAAGAAAGAAAGAAAGAAAGAAAGAAAGGGAGAGAGAAAGGGAGGGAGAAAGAAAGGAAGGAAGAGAGAGAGAGAGAAGGAAAGAAAGAGTAAGAAGAAAGAAAATTCCTTTAAAGTGCTTTCCAAATGATGAAGTCTTACATTTTTTTTTATTTTTTTATATATTTTATTTAATATATTTAGTTTTCAGCATTGATTTTCACAGGAGTTTGAATTACAAATTTTCTCCCCATTTCTACC